>CM067297.1:2400000-3600000 GCA_033220335.2 Troides aeacus | reverse complement strand
CTTACCAAGCTTTGCTACCAGCACGATGTGGTTAGTTACCCTAAAGGGGTCAGGACTATGATTATGTAAAGAAATACGTAAAAGAAGGGACAGGACCTCAGCCTCATATAATGGGAAGAACCGGTTAAAAAAAAATTATCGGAAGACCGCCGTACAGCGCTCAGCTTAAACTTACAGCTCGCCATCAGACGCTTGCTGGACTTCATGTTCTGTCAAGTCAAGTTATTATCCTGGCGCGTCAGCGTTGTCCCGCTCCAGCTGAACCCCACGTGGATAGAAGATCACTCCCTGACGCGATCACAATCGAATCGCGGACACAAAATGCACACGCGACCGCTCGACTCGACCGACCGCCACCGTCTGCGCTACCAACACCCGGCCCCTCCGCCACACAAACGTCCGATGACGTTTTCGAGATACCCACCGGATGCAAATAAAATATTAACTGTACTACCCGAATTTTGAATTTACCTACATATAACAATTGACTATATATATGTCTCTCGAAACTTCCACTGCTCGACATGGACCTACCCTCAAAAATTTCCATCTTTATTCAAGTTCATATGGGGAGGTTTGGTCCATTTGCTACCACACTAGCCCAATGTGGGTTGGTCGGAACCAGAGCCTCGTTTGTTGATAATCAGGGTGCACCACGAGCAGGTGAGGTTTGTTTGGGACCCAAGACTTGGTAGGACCTGCATAATGCAGACCCCGGGACAAGCTATCGCAGCATAACGTTAGCGAGGCCGCGGTTGAGTTCCGAGCGGAGATCTCGTGACTTCTCCAGACGCCGAAAGTGATCACCGAGGGGATTTTAGTGGATAAAAATCTCCACATAAATCTGACTACCCCCCAGAAGACAGAGTATATTTTCGAAAGTATCTCATAAGAAACCAAAACAAAGAGTCCCGTGAGTTGTTGTGCAGGGCCTCTTACACCCCTTACATATATATGTCATCGCTGATCGCCAACCTTCACTAGTTGCAGAGGTAATTTAAGAACAAGAATATATATAAGTCAATATATATACATATATATAGCTATCTATATTTATATATATAGCTATCTATATATATATATATATATATTTCTGACGAGCAATCTATATACAATATGCTTTTAGGTTAGTGGGGTAAGAAATTACGGCAAAGAAGTATTTGGTATCAACAGGAAGGAACTGATGAATGAAAGCTACAACAGTTTTATTGAAGGTAGGTCTCTGTTGCTGGAGACAGTCCGCAGCGCAGACATTGCTAGGTGTGTTGAGGGGTACTGTAGCTGGTGGAATTTAAGCCTAGTGGATTTGTATTGTAACTGGTAAATAAAAAGGTCTACTTGAGTTTTATACATGTGGTTTATTACGAACTCAACATGAAAGAGAGGAGAGAAGTAGACAGTAAGTGGCAGAGGGAATAAGATAGGGCGAGGAACAGGAAGAGATGTAAGCGACAAGGGAGAAAGGGGAAGATGCATGGAGAGACGGAGCAGGGAGAAGATTGGGAAGAGGAAAAGAGACAAATGGGGAGAGAGAGATAATGAGAGATAACATGGGTGTGCTCAATGCAGACACAACCTATTGAATTTCATTACTCAAGTAATTCCACTGGGTATTTAACATAACCGAAGTGGGACTCAAATGATGAGCAGCAACAGAGATTTACCACTAGCGAACAGTATGAATTAATGAAAAGTGGGAATATTCCAATTACATGCTTAACATAAAACAACATCATCATTATCAGCCAACAGACACATACTGCTGGTCATCAACCTCCCCAAGAATCTATTGGAATTTACTGCAAGCTTCACCAGTGTGTGTCCACCTCACCAAAGATAGAACTTATATATCACAAAACAGCACTAACCTTGATAGTTGTATAGATCTCCGGCCTATGCTGTACCCCGGAGGCAAAAAAATCACCGAAATGATATTCCAGTTGCAGCTCATTGAGGATACTCAATGGATGCTTCCATGATAGCTCGGCATCACTGATTGTGTTTATGTCCGCCATTATAATTTATTGTTATGTACCTTAAATCGAGTCGGTTACAACTGTCATTGCATTCTACTGTTATTTATCCTATCAGTAAGTTCTAAGATGACTTTCTTGCCAGAGACTATCTAGGTACTACCTCCGCTCCTATTCCTGCTGCCAAGCAGTGGTGTGCAAACATTGCTGTGTGCATTAAAAGGTGCTGTAGATAGTGAAATTAGGGTAGTACTAACTATTACTAATACATTAACTAATGTCTCATATTCCAAGTAGAGCATAATATGGTGCGATGTATACCATTCTAACTAGTGGCACATTACAAGCAAGAGTTCATGTATTATCGGGAAAGTTTTATACTATTACAGTACATAACTTCAAATAAGAGACAAATAATCTGTATTTATCCTTACTATTATTTAAAGCTGGTAACTATAGGTAATGTAACTTATATTAATTGTATAAGAACTATAATATGTTTATAGACCAATTTATTTATTTAATTGTTATTTGTTAAATATGACTTTTAACAAAGTAAATTGCCAAATGAATCTGTGAAGTTGTTGAGAGATAAATAATTATAATTTAGTAGGGTAACTTTATAGTTCCTATTCCTAGGTAGCTATTTTTACTGGTGGTACATCCAGACCTAAGTCTTTTTTGGTAGAAGATCTCTATTGACAGGGATTATCTAGATAGGTATCACAACAGCGCCTATAGCAACTGACAAACAGTACTGTGCAAACATTACTACATTCCGAATTAAATTGTGCTGTAGCTAGTGTAGTTACTATGGCAAAGAGACTAAACATCTATGTCTCAGTAACAAGCGCAATTCGGTGCAATGTGAATTATTCTAACTAGCACCATGTTGTTATGGGCAGACACATCACTTACCATCAGATGAATGTCCAGCTCATTTTGTCGCTTAATTGAATAAAAAAACCCGAGAAAACACTAGGCACAATGCTATATATAAAATTAATTTGTTATCGGTAGTATCGAGTGCATATAATACAATAAGCCAATTCAACGCAGTACTTATTTATACTTAGTATCCTGCTTTCCGATATTGGTAATTAATAATTAAATAAAAGATGAAAATGTTTTTATTGAGTAAATAAATAGTAAATCTGGTAAATTAGTCGTAGTCTAATTATAAAACAGAAACCAAACAAAGGAATACGAGAACTTTAATAGATCTCTGATAAGTGGCCCTGTACGATAATAATAAACTGCTCTAATACAGACACACGCACCCACGCACATACACACACGTTTTTCTTTTAATTAACACTTTAAATAAGAATAATAAAAAAAATTACTTGTACAAAACTATTACAAAGTTAAAACATCAACAAAATATATATACTAAAGCGCGGTATATTTTTATCGATGGACTACCTACCTAACTTTTCATCTGTCAAAAGAATCGATTTTTTTTTTTTAATTAAAAAATCGATATTAAATTTTTAAAAAAATATTATCAGTTATTTTTTTAAAGAAATTTACTGAAAAAAAAATTGTTTTTTTTTTATTCTATATAAAATGAGGTTCATGGCCATCATTTGTAGTGACCTCATAAGACCGGTCGGATCTAGGTGGATACATGGGACATCTGGTAACTATAACTATATCCAGCGGTGGATTAATAGAATTATAGCAAGGAGTGTAAGGGACCAGCAAGCAACTCACGGCACCCCATACAATCTCACCAGCTCTTGGTGCAGCCTGGTAATCAAACAAGGTCCTAGCTTCCACCAACAAGCATACAGCAGCCTCTAGTGCCCAGCAGTTTCGGAGGCTATGCTGTATGTAATCTTTGAGGGGAGGTCTATGTCCAGCAATGGACGTCTATCGGCTGATGATGATGACAGCATACATACATACATACAGACATATATATCACGCCTCGTTCCCAGTGGGGTAAGCAGAGACCAGCTCTGTCTATTTGTTACGTCCCTGGCACACCTATCTCGCTTCCTCCACTTTCATAATCCACTTTCTTTGATGATAGCAACACTGGCAAAACACCGTTATGAGATATAAAACCTTTTTTATTGAAAATAATTGCTTTTGTCTCTGTCTGTCAAAATAACGCCATCTATTGACGAAACATTCAGCTATAATATAAACATTTACTGGTGGTAGTGTCTGTTGCTGACCGTCTAGGTACCACCGCAGCTCCTACTGCAGTCGACATAGAAGTATTGTGCAAATATTACTGGATTCCGGTTCGTAGGACGCTGTAGCTGCCGTAAAGACTTACCATCATCGATATCTATGCGACGAACACAATATAGTACAGTGTACGTATCTTAACTAATGTTACGTCGTTATAGTCGGGACTATCACTTACTATCAGGTGACTGTCCCTCGAATTTTTATTCGCGTAGTTTGGCGCGTCATATAATTATAAAAAAATTGTGGTATGGAAAAAAAGTATCATATTTGAAATAAGGATCTATCGATTACAAAATCGATATTAACGTTTCGATTCCGAAAATTCATTGATCAATTATAATCATAATAACCGATTTAGATAACATGAATCGAATGAAATCGATATCACGTCTCTTATGTGATTGGAAGAGATTTGAATATTTAGCCAGTTTGAAGGGCGTTGTAGCTTACGAAACTCAACATCTTGTCTCAGGTGTAGTGTATAACATCCTGACTAGCGCCACGTTGTTATGGGCGGGCTTATTACTTACCATCGAACGTGCCATTCGTCTCGTCGCTTAATCATATAAAAAAAAATCCGGTTTGAAGGACGCTGTAGCTAGTGAAATTACCGAGGTAATGAGACATCTTATATTTCAAGCGACGAGCGCAATGTGGTGTACCATTATATTGTAACATACCGTCCGAATAGGTGAACGTGCCGATCGTCTCGTCGCTTAATTATAAAAAAAAAAACAATCTGGTTTGAAGGACGGTGTAGCTAGTGAAATACTGAGGTAATGAAACTCGGCAACATATTTCAGGCGACGAGCGGAATATGGTTCAGTACATACCGGACTAACGCCGCGTTATTGTTATGGGCTAAGTGATACCACTTACCATTACGTGAACATCCCGCTCGATATTAGCTGTAAAAAAAAAAAAAAAAATGGAAGTGAACATACCATTACGGCGACTGTGAAGCTGGGACAGTGGGCAGGCCCGCCCTGCTGCAGCACAGTGTACGTGACCCGCACGCCGAGCTCGTTCAGCGCGGAGACCGGCGACTTGCCGCCGGACTCCACCGCGTCCGCCGCGTTGGCGAGCGCCTGGCGGTGGGACACGGGCTCTAATCAGCCATGTTACTACGTTCGATCATGGTTGAGCGGGGATGGTGATGAGGATCCCAAACCCGCTTCGCTATCTCCATCATTGTCACATCATCAGGGCGGTCGGGGGTGGGTGGATGAGAGAAGCTGATGATCGCATTTTGTGGAAGACATTGGGGGAGGTTTACATGCAGCAATGAATAAACAAAGGATGATGATGATGATGATTGTCTGTCTCTTTCTAACATCGTCTATCTCTCTCATATTATCTCTTAATGTTAAAGAGGGAAAAAAAATTTTTTTTTCTAATATTTTCTCTTACTCTTTCTCTTTTTCCATTGTATTACTGTTACTAAAACGAGACGCACCTAGTATTTAATTGAAATAAACCCAAAATTATAGTAGTCGTTTCAAAAAGAGATTCGAGGAAAATTTAATTCTTAAGTAGTTCGTGTTAAATGTTATTTCGTCGATTAATCCATCTCGCTCGCACCCATTGTATATACTGTTACTAAAACGAGACGCACCTAGTATTTAATTGAAATAAACCCAAAATTATAGTAGTCGTTTCAAAAAGAGATTCGAGGAAAATTTAATTCTTAAGTAGTTCGTGTTAAATGTTATTTCGTCGATTAATCCATCTCGCTCGCACCCATTGTATATACTGTTACTAAAACGAGACGCACCTAGTATTTAATTGAAATAAACCCAAAATTATAGTAGTCGTTTCAAAAAGAGATTCGAGGAAAATTTAATTCTTAAGTAGTTCGTGTTAAATGTTATTTCGTCGATTAATCCATCTCGCTCGCACCCATTGTATATACTGTTACTAAAACGAGACGCACCTAGTATTTAATTGAAATAAACCCAAAATTATAGTAGTCGTTTCAAAAAGAGATTCGAGGAAAATTTAATTCTTAAGTAGTTCGTGTTAAATGTTATTTCGTCGATTAATCCATCTCGCTCGCACCCATTGTATATACTGTTACTAAAACGAGACGCACCTAGTATTTAATTGAAATAAACCCAAAATTATAGTAGTCGTTTCAAAAAGAGATTCGAGGAAAATTTAATTCTTAAGTAGTTCGTGTTAAATGTTATTTCGTCGATTAATCCATCTCGCTCGCACCCATTGTATATACTGTTACTAAAACGAGACGCACCTAGTATTTAATTGAAATAAACCCAAAATTATAGTAGTCGTTTCAAAAAGAGATTCGAGGAAAATTTAATTCTTAAGTAGTTCGTGTTAAATGTTATTTCGTCGATTAATCCATCTCGCTCGCACCCATTGTATATACTGTTACTAAAACGAGACGCACCTAGTATTTAATTGAAATAAACCCAAAATTATAGTAGTCGTTTCAAAAAGAGATTCGAGGAAAATTTAATTCTTAAGTAGTTCGTGTTAAATGTTATTTCGTCGATTAATCCATCTCGCTCGCACCCATTGTATATACTGTTACTAAAACGAGACGCACCTAGTATTTAATTGAAATAAACCCAAAATTATAGTAGTCGTTTCAAAAAGAGATTCGAGGAAAATTTAATTCTTAAGTAGTTCGTGTTAAATGTTATTTCGTCGATTAATCCATCTCGCTCGCACCCATTGTATATACTGTTACTAAAACGAGACGCACCTAGTATTTAATTGAAATAAACCCAAAATTATAGTAGTCGTTTCAAAAAGAGATTCGAGGAAAATTTAATTCTTAAGTAGTTCGTGTTAAATGTTATTTCGTCGATTAATCCATCTCGCTCGCACCCATTGTATATACTGTTACTAAAACGAGACGCACCTAGTATTTAATTGAAATAAACCCAAAATTATAGTAGTCGTTTCAAAAAGAGATTCGAGGAAAATTTAATTCTTAAGTAGTTCGTGTTAAATGTTATTTCGTCGATTAATCCATCTCGCTCGCACCCATTGTATATACTGTTACTAAAACGAGACGCACCTAGTATTTAATTGAAATAAACCCAAAATTATAGTAGTCGTTTCAAAAAGAGATTCGAGGAAAATTTAATTCTTAAGTAGTTCGTGTTAAATGTTATTTCGTCGATTAATCCATCTCGCTCGCACCCATTGTATATACTGTTACTAAAACGAGACGCACCTAGTATTTAATTGAAATAAACCCAAAATTATAGTAGTCGTTTCAAAAAGAGATTCGAGGAAAATTTAATTCTTAAGTAGTTCGTGTTAAATGTTATTTCGTCGATTAATCCATCTCGCTCGCACCCATTGTATATACTGTTACTAAAACGAGACGCACCTAGTATTTAATTGAAATAAACCCAAAATTATAGTAGTCGTTTCAAAAAGAGATTCGAGGAAAATTTAATTCTTAAGTAGTTCGTGTTAAATGTTATTTCGTCGATTAATCCATCTCGCTCGCACCCATTGTATATACTGTTACTAAAACGAGACGCACCTAGTATTTAATTGAAATAAACCCAAAATTATAGTAGTCGTTTCAAAAAGAGATTCGAGGAAAATTTAATTCTTAAGTAGTTCGTGTTAAATGTTATTTCGTCGATTAATCCATCTCGCTCGCACCCATTGTATATACTGTTACTAAAACGAGACGCACCTAGTATTTAATTGAAATAAACCCAAAATTATAGTAGTCGTTTCAAAAAGAGATTCGAGGAAAATTTAATTCTTAAGTAGTTCGTGTTAAATGTTATTTCGTCGATTAATCCATCTCGCTCGCACCCATTGTATATACTGTTACTAAAACGAGACGCACCTAGTATTTAATTGAAATAAACCCAAAATTATAGTAGTCGTTTCAAAAAGAGATTCGAGGAAAATTTAATTCTTAAGTAGTTCGTGTTAAATGTTATTTCGTCGATTAATCCATCTCGCTCGCACCCATTGTATATACTGTTACTAAAACGAGACGCACCTAGTATTATAACATGAAAAATAACACTTAGTATTTTATAATAGAAATTGGTACATGTTATTATTGGGTAACAGTAATAACATATATCATATTTGTCCTGTTACCCACGACTAATTCATCATCATCATCACCAGTTTTTCCACTGCTGCATATAAACCTTCCTCAATATCTATTAACGAATATATTACATAGTTATTTATTTATTACGTCTAACCGGAAATTGGGGGGGTGTAAGGGTTTCCGTACAACAGCTCACGGGACCCAAGCCGGCCTCACCAGCTCGCGGAACATGCTGCTAATCAACAAACGAGGGTCTGTCTCCCGCCAATCCGCATTGGGTCAGCTTGGTGGGAAATGACCAAAATCCCTCCACAAGAACCCCTACATAAGACAGCCCCTGGTAGATCTTTGGAGGAGGCCTTTGTCCAGCAGTGGAGGTCTACCGGCTGATGATCATCAACCGGAAATTGGTTCTGATCATCCATCAAGCGTACCTGTAAATTCCATTTGAAGCCGGCGTCCAGTCGGATGGAGCATGCACGTCGTTTCGCTGGTGGGCCTCCATCTAAAAAAAATAAACAATTAAGTTAAAAGGATACGGTTTGAAAGGCGCTGTAGGTGCAGATAACTTTTTTATTTTATACAATTAACACGACGTTCACCTGATGGTAAGTGATACGCCCGCGATATTCGGCTCGTCGACTGAAATGTACGATGTGGAGTTGAGTTACCAAAGCAATTACACTAGCTACAGCATCCTTCAAACCGGATCACAGTAATGTCTGCACAGTACTGTCTGTCGGCTGCAACAGGCGCTGCGGTGGTACCTACTTAAACGGTGTCCAACAACAGAGACCTACAATCATTAATAGCTATTGGTCCTTCAAACCGGATCGCAGTAATGTCTGCACAGTACTGTATATCGGCTGCTATAGTCACTGCGGTGGTACCTGCCTAGACGGTCTGTGGCAACAATTACCTACCAGCTATGCAAAAAAATCTATTTCTGAAAATATTTTTTTCAACGAATTTTAAAATCGATTTTTTTTATTAAAAAAAAATAATCGATTCCTTTGACAGGCGGAAAACTAGTAGCTAAGGTTGGTAGTAATCTGTAAACATATACCGCGCTTTAGTATTGTATATATTATCTTGATGTTTTAACTTTGTAATAGTTTTATACGGGTAATTTTTTTTTTCTTATTAAATGTGAAAATTTGAAGAAAAAACTAAACATGTGCGTGTGTGTGTGTGTGTATTAGAGTAGTTTATTATTATCGTACAGAATCACTTATCAGAGATCTATTGAAATTCGCCATCGAACATCGCCCGAGACATAAGATGCCGAATCTCGTTACCCCAGTAATTTCAATAGCTACAGCTCCCTTCAAACCGGAAGACAGGTATGTCTGCACAGTACTTTGTCAGACCTACCATTCTAGAGAGGGTTTTATTTTAGAACCAGTTTAGTTGAATAAACGGTCAACGTACAACCGACGCGACTGTTACAATTATTACACGGCTAAATCAAACGGTCGCGACGTTCATATATACGGCGTGGGGGCGACGTTTATATTTGGTCGGATAATACAGTACATTAGTTCAATTAAATTAGAACTTTATTCTTTAATGTGATGCAGTGTATATCATCCTAACAAGCGCTGTGTTATTTATGCGTATCAATTTCGCGACGCTTCGAAGGTTAAAAAAATATTAAAATACCTTACATAAGAAAAAAAAAAAATAGTTTTATGTTTTAATACCCTCGTCCACATGGACCGACGACATCATCGGGGCGGTCGGAAGTGGATGGATGCGAGAAGCTGAGGATCACATTTGATGGAAGACATTGAGGAAGAAATCCAGCAATGGATAAATAAAGGCTGATGATGATGATGATGATGATGTTTTGATATATTAAAGGATTGTAATAACATTTAATTTATACATACATACATATCTCTCTCCCTCTCTCTCTCTCTCTATCTTTCTAGTAATTATCCCATATGACGGTAGAATCAACTTTCCCTTTCTCCTCAACTCCACACGAGTATATTTACTTTTTAAAAAATAATTATAAATCAAATAAATAAAAGATCAGATCGTCCACACAGCATCCTTAATCCCGACGGTAGAGAGATGCAATATTGAAAACCGGAAATGAATTTTCCGAATCTGACCGCCAAAGTTCAATTTCAAGATCTAATCCTGATGATGATGGATACATATTATTTATACTATTGATGATATTTAAATTAAAAAAGGGGGGTGAACATGGGACAATACCTTCGGTGTCCTTATAAATCGCTACCGTGTTACCAGCCTCGCACATTTGTTGATGTTGTTGAAAATAACACAAAGCACGAAGGTAGTTAAAGAAAAAAAAAAAAAAAACAAATAATAACGTTAAATAATAATCATTACGATGTATAAAATGTATAACAAATCACTTTCAACAAATTACAAATTTTATGCTAAGGGGGAACACGAGAAACCGGTGAACGCGAACGGTGTACCCACCGCGGCGGGAAAGGACCGCGGCGGCCATCTGCCAGAGGGTAGAGCGCGGCAAACGAGTGTTGCCATTCGGCGATACAAAAACTACCGAAAATATATAAACTGTTTTATACCAATTAGTACATTTTTTTTTAATAAATCAAGCGGCGAGGCGGACCGGACTTTCACCTGGTCATAACTGATACGTCTGCCCATAGCAACGACACGCCAGTTAGGATGATATACTGCACCTCATTGCGCCTTTCAAACCGGAACACAGTAATTTTCATTATTTATTTAGAGCAAGAAGATTTAATAGCTGTTAAATTGTTTAAAAAGTTAATATTTAATGGGAGCCAATATTTTTTTTTTTATTTCACAGCATCTGTATGACAACTGATTTTTTTTTAAATGCAATCTTTCAGTTGATAAATTTATTGACTGCCAATATTATTCATTGTTTATTTACTAACTAATAAATTGTTTAAAAATTTTATTGTTGATAACAGAGACCTACCCACCAATGATATCTATTAATCTTTCCAACCGGATGACGGTAGAGTTTCCACAGTACTGTCTGTCGACTGCAAAAGGCGGTACGGTGGTACCTACCCGGACGGTAACCAACAACAGAGACCTAACAAAAGTAATATCTATTGGTCCTTCAATCCGGACCTACCAACAGTAAACTTGCCTACACTACCACAGCGACTGCGCCAGTTATTCTGGGAAACAGTAAGAAAATTTTAATTTAGAAACTTACACGTTGGCGTCGCGAACCGACGCTTCAGCGGCAGAAGTCGCGCGACAGCCTTCACATCAGTGCTGGAACTGACGCAGGGAGCCTGGGTACCAAACAATTCTCAATCATCACCATCATCGTTATCGTCTACCGCTGGACATAAACCTCCCGCAAAGATCTCCACATTGATGGATCCCGCGCTGCCATGGTTCCTTGCCAACATCCACCACAGTCACCATGGCCTTCGGTACCGACGGGCACCGGTACCGTAGTTCGATCCAAGCCAAGCTCGTGGTGCATCCTGCTAATCAACAAACGACGCTCTGGCTCCCACCATCCTGCATTGGGCTGTATTGGGGAATGGCGACGGCTCCTGTTGCCCGGCGGTACCGAAGACTATGCTGACTGTGGGACGATCCTTGAAGGAGGTCTACGTCCAGCAGTGGACGTAAATAATACCTGTACAAACCAAAATGGTTTAATATTAAACTTACCCAATCCGCGAAGATATCTGCAATAAAAAAAACTTTGTTATTTATTTAATATTAACCTTACCACCTTAATAACCACAGAGGCATTTTCTGCTTCTCAGCCCAGGGGAAGAAGTATATTTTATATGTGGGTATTAATAAAATAAATGAAAAAAAAAAAACAGATTTCTTTTTTATATATAGATTTTCTAACTTTCAATAAAGTAATACGTAAATTTAATTATTTAGCGTTGTGACTACATAGTAAAAAAACACATGAAATTTTCTTCAAATGCTCATCAGTACAAAATACTAGGTTATTTATACTAGGTTTCCCATAAGAAAATACCTAGTTTTCAAACCAGATCTCGTTAATACGTCCATCCTTATTTGACAGCGCGTCAATTTTAATTGTTGACATAAAGGACTAATGACAAAACATTTATTTTAAATATTCTCGTTATATACTACTATGTGCCTACACAAGTATATGTCCATTTTGTTTTTTTCTTTATATCTAAAATTATTGATCATGAAACATAGTTTATAATTACGTAAGTTATCAATTAAAAGTGGTTACTTTATTTATGTTGATCGATGAATGAAAAATACAAATATGTGTCATCATCATCATCATCAGCCTATAGACGTCCACAGTTGAACTTAAGCTTCCCCAAAGATTCCCACATCGATCGGATAGGGATTCATAAGGGAGGGATTAGAGTCATTTCTCACCACTCTGGCCCAATACAGATTAGTGGTAGCCAGAGCATCGTCTGTTGCTCATCAGGGTGTACCACGAGCTGGTGAGTTTGCCTTGGATCCCGTGAGTTATGCGGAAATCTTTACACCCGACGTTTATAAAAATGAATATATTCATATTGAACAACATGAATTAATAAAGCAAGTATAAACAAATTATAAATCACAGTATATTCACAATTTAAAATACTTACCATTCTTTGTAAAATCTGTACACTTGTAATCCATTTTCTCATATAATTCGTGTTGAAATTAATTGCGTAAACGCTTTCTTAAAATAACACAAACATAATTATTAGTTCACAACCCACTGCTTTAATATCAATAATACATTGATTAACGTTTCATATTCTAGTTCGAAATATTTATTCTATTAAATAGCACAATGTTGTAATAAAAATATTATAAACAAATCAATTTTTTTATTATGCTGCATACTACAGATTATATAAATACGCAGTGAGCACAGACTAAAAATAATTTCATCCACAGAGTAAAAATGTAAAAAAAATTTGGAACGAAACACGTGTGTGTCAGTAGTTAGGATGATGTATACTGCATCAAAATCTGCTGGTCTCCTTGACACACAACATATTCATTACCATCAACCGATAGACGTCCACTGCTGAAAATAGGCCACCCCTCAAATATCGCCATATCGATCGATCCAGCTGCTTCTCGCGACCTTCACCTAGTGAGGGAACTGTCGACACTGCGACAGTCTATTTTTAAACTTTTCATTAGAAAATTACACATCTGTAATGTTTTAATTAAATATATTTATTCTTAATCAATATTGTAATAAATTCATAGAAGACGAGGAGTTTGATTAATTGTACGGGAAAAGAAAATTTGTTAATTCTTGTATTTGCATATTTCTTTCATAATAAATCTAGACACAAAATTATAATAGTCAACTTCATTCATCAGTATGTATTTACACTGGACTTTTATTTTAACTGTTTTTCCAATGTGGTTGCTAGACATATGACTTGTATCATAGAAATCACTGGTTTGATTTCAATATATACTGGTTCACCGCAGCTTCTATTTCTGCCGCCAAACAGTAGTGTACAAATATTACCGTGATCCAAGTAGTTGTAGCTAGTGTAATGACTGTAGTAACGAGATGTCATATGTCTCAAGGCGACGCGCGATGTGATGCTGTGTATACTATCCCAATTAGCGCCACGTTATGGGCAGGCGTATCACTTACCATCAGCTGATCGTCCCGCTCTTGTTGTCGGTTCAATAAATAAAAGAAACTTTTAGATGACATAGTAACAATGCCGTAAGGAAGCAAACACACTTTATTTTTTTTCTGTGAAACTACAGTTGTGTTGGCCTCTATCAAATATAAAAATAGGACTTATCTGTATAGAACATACAACTTAATACTAAAATAAAAATCAAACACTATTACAAAATTTTATTAGGCAGTGGACTATGGTCTAGGACCATAGTATCAGATGAACTGTCAATTATAAAAATAATCAACAGCGCTACATGTCATTACATATACAACATTCTATGAAATGAGATTTGTTTAAAATTATTAAAAATCATATTTTTTTTGACAAATAAAACTTTGTTGATTAAAAACTTATCAAATAGTAATAATATTAATCATTAAAAAAATATACTTATGAAAATATGGCACTAATATTTAATTAATTTGTTTTAATCTATAATTATATATGAGCTGTAGCAGCATGCTAGTGTAGGCATGCTGCTACAGAGTATCATTCAAGTCATCATAATTAGGTGCCCTCTTTATACTGAAGTTTAGCGATCAGATTGAGAAAACCGATTCAATCCTCGGCTACTCATTTTATTTATATTTTTATATTTTCACGCCTTTTCCCAGTAGGCGTAGGTAGAGGTGAATAAACACCAACATTTCACCAGATGTAGTCAGATTAGATCCCATGTAACAGGAGGCGAGCCTGTTGCCACTTTATTGGGGCCACCACACACACACAAAGATGATTTCAGTGTGCAGGTTTCCTCACGATGTTTTCCTTCACCATTTGTATCTCGCTGTTGTAACTAAAGTTTACTTTTCTTTTTTTTTTTTTATATAGTCACGCCTTTTTCCCAGTAGGGGTAGGCAGAGGTGAATAAACACCCACATTTCGCCAGATGTGGTCAGATTAGGTCCAGTGTAACAGGGGGCGAGCCTGTGACTAAAGTTCACAAATGTACATAACTTAAATATTAAGTCATCAGTACATGCTGAGATTCGAACCCTCGACCTTCAGCATGAAACCCGCACACTCTAACCATTAGGCCAGCAAGCTATTATATTCTTTTTAATTAATTGTATTCAAATCCAATTGTTCCCCATTTCATTTAAGTGAACAACTACTATACAAAAGTAGCAATTATATTTTTATTATTATTTTTAGGAACTTATATATAGGATTCATTAATATATAGAGTTAAATAGTTTCTATACAACAGCAACCTGAACATATTCGTTAATATGATTATTAACACATTAAACTATCTTCTCCTTAAAGTGCCTCTCCAACTAGTGTATGTACGGCAGAACAATCTGGATGCCTCAGATATGCCAGTCCATCATCTGATATTCCTCAACCATGACTAAACTTAACATAAATCGTCTATTATCACACAATATCAATTGACTCGATTTTAGTTTTTTTTTTATGTTATCTAGCTAATCATTCTTATACTACATTCAATGAACAATAGTCCATCTGGATGGCTTCTCACATTTGCCAGAGTCAGGACAAAGTCTGTTAAATGTCGTTCTACTATCGAATCCCAAGATCTCTCTCTCCTCTTGTATCCTATATGTGTAAGTACTCTCATGTGTTCCTACAAAATATGCTGCATGAGAGCAAATTATTTGTTCTATAATTGCAATCCCACCATCTTTAAAAAGGTCTATCTCGGCTTTGCTAGGCTTGTATAAATACACTTTATATCCAAGACTCTTGAGTTCATTCTCTAATATTGAAACTTCACTTGCTGCTGCATCTGTTGCTATGAAAATCTTGTTAATGCCGGGAATGTTATTCTCTACTGCTTTATGTATCTGCTTCGCAGTTCCTACTATAGATGGGATGTCCTTATGTCTGCTGTAAGCAAAATCCTGTCTTCTCCAGTGAACAGCTGCATAAGTGGTACATTTTTCACTTTTACATTTTAAAAACTGTGATATAAAATTTTTTGCAGCCTTATCCAAATCTTTATTGAAAACCATGCTCTTCCTGCAGTCCCAGTACGGTTTAGTACCATAAGTATCGTGCAAAGGTATTTCTCCATGAGATACCATTATGTATCTATCTGATGGGTGCAACATAAGCAACTCCCACAGCATTGATATCTTACCTTGAAAATTAACACATTCCACTTCTTTCGTTGAAATGTTTTTGTATCCCCAGAAGCTTGCATCGAAGTTGCAATCGTCTACGGTTTCCCATTTCTCATTGAACACACCGTTCTCGAAAGCATTTTCGTAATTATTTAATACATACACACGATCTAATTCTAACTGCTTAGTTGTCAATTGCGAAAATACTTCGTACATTTCTACAACAGGTGCGTACGATTTGAGAGATTGTACATCAAAAAATGCACTCCAAGGGAGAACATTGCTATTATATTTCTCAGTTTTCCAATGATAAAGACGGTGCCATGGTGGCAAAACTAGTCGCCATTGTAATCTTTTATCGTTTTTCTGCGCTTCGGCGAGCATTATCGCAAACCTCATGTAAACATCTCTTCGTAAATTAAACCCTTCAGGTGGATTGATATCGTAAAATAAAAATTTTAAATCTGAGTTTGGAATCTCACAACTTTTTTCTTTTATATCACAGAATCCATCGTTGTCATTATATACGCCTGTTATTATTGTTAAAAACGAGTATATTATTACTAAAACGAACATATTAAATATATAAATAACTTAAGAAATATTATCTGCTGGTAAACATAGCGCTGTCAATAAATTCTTTAAAATCGATATAGCTGTTATCTATCAATAAAAATCATTCGATGACATTTTAAGCAAAAAGATTTTTTTCTCTCATATTTTCTGACAAAGGTTATTGTAAGACGTGAGTCCAGGGTAGCTGACAGAGGGATATGGAAGAGAAGTACATACTGTGCTGACCCCACATAGCTGGGAAAAGAGCAGGAGAAAGAAGATTTTCTGACAAAGGTTAAACTTTTAAACTTATTAACAGTTTTGTACGCTTATTTAAAATCACCTCAATTTTTGATTATATGTCATTATCAATTGCGTATATAATACGGAATAACTCAACAGCAGCATTTCTTTCTATTAATCTATTCCTGATTATAGTCCGTTGTGCAAAGTATTTACAAAATTCTAAAAAGATATTTTTAATTAGATGCATCAATTTATTTACATTTCCTTTAAGTGTAACTCTTTATCCAATTTTTGAGAATTATTAAATTTTTTTAATTATTTTGAGATCTCGTTAGTTATAAAAACAGTATAAAATTTTAACCAACAGCAGGATTAGGAAGTAGTAATAGCAGTTTCAAAATAAAAAAAACAATTTTTAGTACATATTTTGTAAATTTAAATAATCGTGTTTTTAATTTATTTATTACGTATAGAGTTTAATATCACGATTTTTGAGAAATTACACGATATATCATTCGTTATATGTTATCTGTGAATTGTATATTTCTTGACTTCTCTATTCTGATGTCATTTTCATGTCATTTATGGAGATCTGTCGGAATCGGAACGAATGTGGATTCTATAGTTATTTAACTATTTCAATAAGTATTTACATAAATCTCTTATAAGTTAGAGAAACATGGAGTTAAATGATGTTATAGTAAACCAACCTGTGGTTATTGATAATGTAAATACATTAATATTAATTTCTGTAGATACGCTTATTGATCGTTTTGTATTTTGTCACGAACCTCATTTTCAACAATTTCTTATTTTGTTTCTTTGTATTGAAATCTCTTAATACAGATACAGATATATGAAATGTATATGTACCTATATTAAGTGCTGTGAAAAAGAAATAGTTCGTTTTAGTGGTATAAATAATATTGTATGAGTCATATAAGTTGAACTATAGTTGACGTAAATTTTTCACAATTAACAATAATTTTAGGGCTCTGGAGTTATCAAAGCCGGCTTCGCAGGTGATCAAATACCAAAATGCAGATTTCCAAATTAGTAAGTATTCATACTTTTGATTAATAATTTCAGTTGTATATAATATTCATAAATGGTGCCATTGTGTCACTTTCGGAATATGAATGAGTTACATATTATAAGTAACTATAACTGTTTTGATTCGCTAATCAGGTTTATTAATTAATACTAATATGATATTCATTAATATATGCATATATTTTTTTTATGAATGAATCTTAACTTAAAAATTAGAAAATAAATCATAGTTATATATATTTTCTATTGATATATGTAACTTTGTAAGTTATTTTTATAGTGTAGTAAAGGAAAAACACTTTTTATCATTTAAGAAGGGTTTATTAATGAAAAACCACTGAGCTTTCCTATACATGTAAGTTATGTATCATGAACTGAGAGAGTGTGAGGGATTGACAGAGATGTGTATATGTACATATCTCTGAAAATTTCTCACAGTATATATAACTGGACAGATCTGGAGATGTTGTAGGAGGACTAATCTGGCAGTAGACATCTACTGGATGATAATATATATATATATGTGATGACTATTGACAGTTATACAAACCATTCTATTTTAATAAAAATATAATTTTAAGTATAAGTTTGATAAGTGATACATTAGAAAAATGTCTTAATATATTTATGCAGCACTATGACTTCATAAACCACCATTTATTACCCCCTTCCTATTTTGTTAACTACATCATGCCTTGATTTCTTTATGGTTAGCACCATGAACATCTGTAGCTCATGTATCACAGTTTTTGTTGAGATTACCTGGATAATAAAGCCTAAATATTAAAAGACCACCACTGCATATTACCTGTTCTTGAAGTACTTGGACACTGGCCATGCTATTACTACACAGTCTTTGAGAGCATTAAAACAACTCAGTATTTCTCTGCTTAATATGATCAATAACAAAGTAATCTTCGAGAAATCTAAGGTCACCGATATAGTCTTCTGACTGTGCTAATGGAAGTGGTTATGAACATGTCAGTAATGATCACCGTAGAAGGAGATGTGTCTTAGAGTAGAGATTGCATTTAGCGTGAATAGGACACTCACTGACTAGATGATACAGAGATATGAGTAAGATGCTTGATAATAACTGGATGTGTATAGCTGATCTGATTTAGAGGTGCTCCTTGGGAGAAATCTAAGTCCAACTCTGGACTGCTATTAGCCGATGATAATAATCATAATAAAATAAAGATTTTCAAGTATGTTAGTTTCTAATATTAGATTTCATTATTTTTAGTATTGGTCGTCCAAAACATGTCCGGGTGATGGCTGGTGCTCTAGAAGGGGAACTGTTTGTTGGACCCAGGGCCGAAGAGCATCGGGGGCTGCTCAGCATAAAATATCCCATGGAGCATGGGATCGTTACAGACTGGAATGATATGGAGAGAGTGTGGAATTATATTTATAGTAAGGTAATTGAACAAGCCTTTTTTTAATCTTTTGAAGGAGCTCATGGGTTCCAAGCCAATCTGCTTGTGGTTCATCCGCGTAATCAACTAACTAGGCTATAGCTCTCACCAACCCAGATGAGTGGTGGGAAATGCCTCAAGTGCCTGGCGGTACTGGACGCTATACTGACTGTAAGATTGTGCGTAGTGCAGAGCCTATGGATGTAGAAATCATTGGGAATTGTCTATATCCAGCAGTGAACATCTATGATTGATTTCATTGATGCGGCAAGTAATACATTCTACTGATGGTAAGTGTGACACCGTAACAATGTGGCGCTTGCTAGGATGATCTACACTGCACCATATTGATCTTGTGACCATGAGACATAGGATGTTAAGTGTTATAACCTCACTAATTTCACTAGCTACAACTTCCTTCAATCCGGAACACAGTAGGAGCTGCGGTGGTACCTATCAAGACAGTCATGAGTATCAAAGACCTATCACCAGTAACACCTTTATCTCTTTTCAAATTGGATGCATGTGATGTTATTATGTTGAACGTTACTGTTTGGTTATTAGGAAAATGAATCTTAAATGGCCACTCTCCACCATTGATGCAGAGGCTTTGTTCTACAGGACCAACTGTCAACATTTGCCGAAGAGCACCCAGTGTTACTAACGGAAGCGCCTCTGAACCCTCGTCGCAACAGAGAGAAGGCCGCTGAAGTCTTCTTCGAGACCTTCAATGTACCCGCTCTCTTCCTCTCAATGCAAGCAGTTCTCAGTTTGTAAGTAACACTTCTGTTATGCACAAAAGATTATACAGAACTCCTCTTTCCCGAGTAAGAGTGGATATAACCATGGATTGGAAGTCAAAGAAAAATGGCAGAGGAGTCAATAGCCCTGTGTGTTGGTCTGTATAACCCCACAACGTTCCACTCTACAGTCTGATACTTTCTAATGACGTCTGTGCTGAAGTAATCATCACCATCATGAGGAATACTATTCAAGGAGAGATAATATTATATATTCCAAACCAAATTTCAGATATGCTACGGGAAGGACTACTGGTGTAGTCCTTGACTCCGGAGATGGAGTAACTCATTCTGTACCAATATATGAAGGCTTCGCAATGCCGCACAGCATCATGAGGGTCGATGTGGCTGGTCGTGATGTGACCAGGTATCTAAGGTAAGACCATCCAGTTTAATATAGTGAAGGATGAAGAGGAGTTGGTACCTAATAAACCTAGTTCTTGATGGCTTCTCACATGGTGGATAATGATCTGATGAAGGTCAATAGAAAACCTCTGGATGCTAGCAGTAAATACAGATCAGTATGGTAAACTATGATGTGCTTATGTCCAGCAGTGGGCAGCAATTGAATATCACAGCGAGCATTAGAAAGAGGTTTATAACATATAAAATTCTTGCAGACTACTCCTCCGCAAAGAAGGTGTGAACCTTCGCACTTCCGCTGAGCTGGAAATCGTTAAGGCTATCAAGGAGCGCGCCTGCTACCTATCACCCAACCCGCTGAAGGAGGAGAGCATGGAGTCGGAGAGGGCACAGTACGCTTTACCTGATGGAACACAGCTGGAGGTATGTGGCCATACAATTTTCTAGTTTGAGGGAACTGCAGTATCCATGGTCATGGAAGTATGCGGTGCATGTGGTCCTTATATCAGTTAGAACTAAAACCTTTTAAAGCTTTAGATGCTCGGTAGTAAGGAGTCAACAATGTGGTGCTTACTACGATGAATATATATACTGAACTAGACAGCGGCTTCCAGATTCACCAGGTACAGCTGCTTTAAAATTGAGAAAATGTGGCGCTGGTTATGATGTATACACTGCACCATATGGTGCTTATGGTCATAAGAAACAAGATGTGAAATTTCATTACCGCTGTAATTTCACCAGCTGCAGCACCCTTCAATACAGAGTAATGTCAGCATACTTCTATATGTCGACCGTGATAGGAGCTGCGGTGGTATCTAGAAGGTCTGCAGCAATAGACACATACCAGCAAAAATTGACCTTTATTCTTTCACCATAGATCGGTCCAGCCAGGTTCCGGGCGCCGGAAGTGCTGTTCAGGCCCGATCTCATCGGTGAGGAGTGTGAAGGTGAGAGTAAATTCTATCGTTCTTTCATGAAAGCTGATATCGGAGTCATCTTACTGAAAATCAGTAGTAGGAAATCTATGCCCAACTTCCTCCTGCTGTCTTCCCAGCTATGTGGGGGGTGAGTGCAGTATGTACTTCTCTTCTACATCCCTCTATCAACCATCATATCTGAAATCGCACTCCTCTCACACAATCCATCCACACTTCCTTCCGGTCTTCCTCTACCCTTATAATCATCCACTTTCATTCTCATTACTCACTCAAGACGATACAGAGGTTTATCCGAACAGCGCGCCATTCATCGGCGGCCATTACGGCGGCGAGCGATTTGCGCGGGAAACTTTAAAAGTGTATCAGATAGGGGAGTGCATAGCGCCGTTACGGGAGATGTAGTGTGCGGCAAAATTAAACGGTCGCAACGTTCGTATCTACTGGCGACACGGCGATGACTCTTATATTTGGTCGGTTAATACAGTGCATTTGTTTAATCAAATTTGAACTTTATCCCGTACAGCGCAGAGTTCATTTATATAAGCGTTTTGTATGGAAGATTGATTAAGCTAATATGATCTGTATACAGTTATTAATAGAGTTGATTTTGCAGTGGTCGCGCTGCTCGGATGACCTTTGTACCGTCAGGGTTGCGATGACGTCACGACGACCAGTCGACTGATCGATCAGGCAATCCTCCAACATGGCCGACTACATCAGCCACCAGACGAGCGCTACCACGTTGTACTATGTATACGTTCCAGGTCTACACGAGGTGCTGATGTTCGCTATACAGAAGTCGGACATGGACCTTCGGAAGGTGCTGTACCAGAACATCGTGCTGAGCGGCGGTTCCACTCTGTTCCGCGGCTTCGGGGACCGGCTGCTGGCGGAGATCAGGCGTTTCGCGCCCAAGGACATGAAGATCAGGGTAATGGGCCGTTAACCACTTTCCACCCGCTCTTCCATCGTCAGAGACTACTGAATATCTATAGAAAGATTAGGTTTCATAAACCCGGTTAGTTACTGTGATCCGGTTTGAAGGGTGCTGTAGCTATTACTGGTGATATGTCTCTGTTGCTGCAGACCGTCTAGGTAGGTACTACAGCAGCGCTTATTGCAGCAGATAGACAGTACTGTGCGAACATTACTGTGATCCGGTTTGAAGGATGCTGTAGCTATTACTGGTGGTATGTCTCTGTTGCTGCAGACCGTGTAGGTAGGTACTACAGCAGCGCCTATTGCAGCCGATAGACAGTACTGTGCAGACATTACTGTGATCCGGTTTGAAGGACGCTGTAACTAGTACAATTGATATCGGGCACTAAGATCGTTGAGTGGCGACCGCGTGCCGGTAGACGTAGTGCTGGCAGGCTCTTCACCAGGTGGTGTGATGGTCTGGTGAAGCGGGAGCCGGGATGGCTGGATCTTTGGAGGTTGTCTATCAGCTGATGATGATGATCACGACGTGCAGTGTGAACATCCCAACCGGCGCTGAGCGCGACGCTTGCCCGCAGATCTCGGCGCCGCAGGAGCGGCTGTACTCGACGTGGATCGGCGGCTCGATCCTCGCGTCGCTGGACACCTTCCGCAAGATGTGGGTCTCCAAGCGGGAGTACGACGAGGAGGGCCACCGCGCCGTGCACCGGAAGACCTTCTAGACCCTGGCGCCGCCGCACCCCGAGCTGGTCGCGCGCCGCACGAGAGGTCACCCGCACAGTTCATTCGCTGCCAATAATCCAGCGGTCGACAACCTACGGCACACTATAGAATTTTTTTTTTTAATCTCAACGTCAGTACTTCACCTTGATCTCAGGTGATGTTAATCGGTGATGAGACCTGTGCTATACCACACTGAGCTAGTAACAGGCCTATTCGATCTCTTGAAGACATCCACGCCTGAAGTCGGCAACACCGAAGTCGATCAGCTCTCTATGATCGATTGGTTATAGGTCTCTGTTGCTACAGACCGCCTAGGTGAGGTTCAGGGGTCGGCAACTTAAGGTCACAATAGTTAGATTCTGTTGCCCGACTAATCACCACCGCAATCATTCTTACTTCACAGCCACAACTAGTGAAATTACTGCGGTAACGAGACGTTTATTATTTTGCAAGGCGAGAACAATATCGTGCAATGTATATCGTCCTAACTAGCGTTGTCTCTCGCATCACTCACAATCAAGTGTTCATAGTAGAAAAATATTTTACTTCACTGAAACAACACTAAAGCACCTAAGCCTCTTTAATATTTTTTTTTAACCACATTGGACTCACGCTGTGCTGGAATTTGATTCACGCAAAATCGAGTGTTAAAAACATTTAATAATACAACACATCAACTCTTGCTCTGATATAAGTTTTTTGATTTTGATCTTCTGCCGAAAAGGTTGCCGATCTCTGCTTATATAAAGCCCTTAAAGCTTCACCCATTTAAGAGCAACTACACGGCAGTGAATGGGTACAATGCGGGAACTCAACGCGACATCAATAACGTGGATACGCTCTTTATTATTTATTTAAAATATTAATTGTATCAAAATATCGGTTCTCACTATTTTGTACCGAGTATGGATATTGATTTTACGGCGACCGCTCCAGACGTGAGCGACTTCGATCCGGACTGACGGCTAGTATCCGGAAACGGATACGTTCTAATAAGCTAAGCGGATATAACGATATTCGCTCGATCTCCGCTCGCGTATTGAATTATGCTTTTTTGTTTTACGTAAAAGGCGAATCCCAGCATTGGGAATATAGATTGGGCTTATATATATTTCTATGGCAGCTTTTTCATACTATTGTTATAGTTAAATATGCTTCGGTGAAGAAATTGGGATTCGTGATAGGTCATGGGATCACCACGCTGGCCCAATGCGGATTGGTACGCGCTGCTGGAAGATCTCACCAACAAGATTACGACGATCAGATGAAAATCGCGGGAAACCAGGGTGAGGGTCTGTGGGATCCTTACAGTGATCATCTATCGACCGATGATGACGAAGTTTGGATACGCTGAAGAAGAGAGGAGATCCTTAAGTCGGCAATGACACTGGTGCCTTTGATGGTCACCAGCAAATGAGAAGGTAGATCGATAAAAGGCAAGCAAGCAAGCAAGATCATGGCAGGATAGTTACCATCAGGTGGTAACTCACCATCAACTGGATCTTCAGCACCTCTAAAATCTTGGGCTTCTATAGCTTATACGCTTTGCTTCATATACTCTTGTACTTATACTGAATTCAAGTGAAGTCCCGATAGCTCAGTGACCAAGAGGCGCGGGTTCGATTCTCACGCAACTCGCCCATATAAACTTCCGGTGAAAACGTCATCAAAACCGACAAATAGGAAGACATTTTACACAGATATATAAATAGTATTGGTGCACTGTTTGTGCTAATCCCAGTTGTGGGAACGTTTAGTGGGCAATCTGTAATAGGTGTATCAGTTCCGATGTAGTAATTGATCGACTACATGACCGGGACGTTCACCTGATGGTAAGTGATACGCCCGCCTGTAACAACGGGGCGCTAGTTAGGATGATATACACTGCACCACATTGCGATCAAAAGACATAAGATGTCGAGTATCGTTACCAATGTAATCACACTAGCTACAGCGCCCTTCGAACTGGATTACAGTAATCTTTGCACAGTACTATCTGTCGACTGCAATAGGGACATATAAAGGACGGTCCTGGTGCTCGGCGGTACTGGAGTCCTAGGCGCTGGCGGACCAATATGAACATCTTCGAGGAGACCTATGTCCAGCAGTGGACCTCTATCGGCCGATGGTGATGCTAACATATATAGCTATACGCAAGCTTACACTACGATTAAATATTATAATGTAAAGGCGTATCCACGTTAACCTAACGTACATTCCCGCGTTCAGGGCTACGCCAAGTGGAGTATCACATTAGTAACTTATTTAAGCGATAAAGTTTATATATAAAATATATTACGTAATCATATTAAGGGGCTGTTTCATTTCCTACATATTCTTATGGGGGTGGGGGGGAGAAAGCATGAAAACAATCACGTGAGAACAAGTGTGTATGAGGAAGATAGGAGGCGTAAGGGCTCGAACCCTACAACTAACAGCACCCAAGCCAACCTGACCAGCTGTGTACAGCACTGGTCCAGGCTAGTGGGAAATGGTCCAAATCCCCCCCCACATGAACCTCTACCTACGTCAGTCCCAGCGCCTAACTGTACCGGAGCCAATGCTGACAGTATGTGGAGATATTTCGGGCAGACCTATGTCCAGCAGTGGAAGTCTATCGGCTGATGATGAAAAGCTATACAGCCCATAACAGTCAATATAGACTTCATCACATCCTCTTCACCTTCACATCTCTACACAGAAGATACTCGATGATGGTAAGTTGTTCCTGACAGTGTAGTTACCACCGCAGAGATTATTGCAGCCGACAGGCAGTATAGTATATTGATAGACGATCTTATGTCTCAAGGTGACGAGCACAGTGCTGCAGTGTATATCATCCTAATTATGGACAAACGTATCGCTTACCATACGGTCAACGTCGCCTAGATCTCGTCACTTGAGTAAAAAAAATGTCTTGCGATCGCAGTAATATCGCTAGATACAGTAATGTTTGCACACTACTGCCTGTCGACTGCAATATGCGCTGCGGTGGTACCCAGATGGTGTGCAGCAGCAGCATTGGATTCACCATACAGTACGTGCTGAATAGTCTAAATTTCATATACTAACAGCTGTTATAAAGATCTACAGTTCGTTTCTAGTGCATGTTAAGGAAGCTCCATCATCACGATCAGTGGATAATTGTGTTCAACAAGAAGTGGAGCATTGTGGACAAGCTTTATTATTCTAATACCAGCTGGTCCCCGCCTCCTTTGCTGGCTTAATATCCCTGCAACACCCTTCGGGGATGGAATTTTGTAAAATCCATTCTTAGCTGACCTCTAAACGGCAGAAGTAATATCTATATCAAATTTGTATTCTTCACGTCTAGTAATTTCGTAGATCTATGGGTTCAATTATAAATATATATGTAGTTACCTCCACAGGTTCAAACTCAAGGAGAGTCCCGCGTGCCCCTGTGACCCGGAGGTGGACCAGACCGTGGCGCACATCCTGCTCTCCTGTCCCTTATTCGGGCGGGAGAGGGTGGATCTAGAAATTCAAATAGGAAGAAGATTAGACACAGGAGCGGTTGCCTCTCTGATGAGTGAGGACGAAAGTCGCCATATTTTCCTTACATTTTGTAGAAAAGTTGTAGAAGAGACGCTAAAGAAAAATAAATCGCAATTGTAATAAATAAAAGTAAGAAATTGAAGAAACAAATTAAAAATAAATAAAAATTTTAAAACTGTAAAAACAAAATGTCATCAAAAGATGTAAAATTAGAAAGGATGATTAATTTCAGGAGCGAGAATGCCCATAAAAACGGACGAGGCGACGAAGTCTTCACTTAGCGAGAGGTATGAAAGAAGGAAATGGAATGGAGTATGAGAGAAAAGAGGAGGAGAATAAAAAGAAAGAAAGATAAGAATAGGTATGACAGAGAAGATGGACGAAAGGAGAGAACGTAGAAACTAGAAATAAGGAATAGAATGATAAGTGATAAAATTATGCTTAAAAGTGCAAATAAAGGCCCTGACCCGCCATACGCAGGGGAATTATTGTAAAAAAAAAAAAAAAAAAAATATATATATGTAGTTAATTGAATTATCTAACAAAAGGCTCTATCATTTAAATTGTTTTGCCTAAATAAAACTTTTTAATTTAAATTAATTTCTCCAAAATATATTTTTAAATGCAAATTAAAAAAAAAGAGAAATAATTATCGCGAATTATTCGCAAAGCTAATGGTAATTATGTTAATAAATGATAAATAACCTAACAGATTATTAAGCAATTGTATAAACGAACAATGTAACGTTATAACGAAGCGCTGATAAAAACATAAAAAGGGGGATTCGTGGCTCCGCGACCCACTTCGCGTCCGGCGACCTAGGCGAGTGCGTTTAAAAAAAAACTAAACAAAGATGGCGCCGAACGTACCAGTTGTGACATTTAACAATGGAAAAACTATTCCCGCCATCGGATTAGGAACGTGGAAGGTAAGAGACAGCGTTGTTTTTTTTTTAAAAAAAAAAACCTGATGGAATTGGATAGTATAAACAGAGATGCTAATATAGTGTTCAGCCTGTGTGAGAGTGAGACGGAGTAAGTTGCTATACAGTTCCTCTGCCGAACGTGCGATCTGAACTACAGACTCTTCTAGCTGTATCTCTCTCACTCTTAGTATATTAAGAGAGAGAGAGATGGAATAACTTTCTATGTAGGTTTCCTATCTCGCACCGATTCTCCGCGCATACTACCATACAGACTACTCTCCCCTACTTTATCTCTCTCTTATATGAAAAGTGAGTGAGAGAGGGAAATATTAATATCTACAGTATTCGAGGTGTAAGGGGTCCCGCACAAAAATTCACGGGACCTAAGCCAACCTTACCAGCTCATGCTGAAGCCAGATAATCAACAAATGAGGCTCTGGGTCCCACCAGCCCGCATTGGGACAGCTTGGTGGAAATTGCCTCAATCTCTGGACCCCTACAGACGGCCCCTAATGCCCAACGATGCCCTCAACGTAGGACCGATCAATGGAGGAATTTTTGAGAAAGGCATATCTCCAGCAGAGGATGTTTAATCGCCTTCTATGTCAAGCAGGAGTTACTTTAGTCTTATTCTTACCATTAAAAAAAAACAATCAGTTTATTATCTACGTGGCAGTGACATTACTGTGTGCATTGAAGCGTCCTGGGGCTAGTGCAATTACTGCGGTAATCAGAATTGATGCATCTCAAAACGACTATGATGTCGTGCAGCGTATACATCTTAACCAGCGCCATATTATTAATTTGGTTATCACTTATTATTAGGTGACGTCACTTCTACTCGTTTCGTCGTAAAAAATATAAATAATTCATTTAAACTTATTTAGCAATTTCAATTAAAGGCATCTTTATCATTTATTTGTATTTAATTTATACACATAATAATTGTCTCCACGTGGCGCAATGGTTAACTGTCTAATAAAATGAAGGTCTAGGGTTCGATTTTGGAGACAGCTCGATTCGAGTCGAGACTACATCCTCAATCTGCCGCTATAAGACAGCGATGCTACAGTATATGAGGGCTAGAATATTCTATAACAGCACGGCTTTATTGTCATTTAACAATACGTGTTGATCGAATTTTAACTTATAATAGATAATAAACAGTTAAATAATAAACCTGGTTAAGTTATCAGTTAATTAAACATTAATCTGTTATGAATGTATTGAGCTTGTTTGTCATCCTTGAGATATCTCCACCTTTCAATGCAAATAAGAGGCTTATGTTATTTACACATGTATATTTAATAAATGTTGCCAACATAAAAGTAATAATAATCACCGATAATATTCTATAATTAAACCTATAAATAATCAATATCAGCCGATAGACGGCTGCTGGACAAGGCCCTTTACAAAGATTTCCTCATCGATCGAGTAGGGATTCATATGGGGAATTTGGGACATTTCCTGACACGCCGGCCGAGTACGAGTTGTTGGAAGCCAGAGCCTTGTTTGTTGATTAGCAGGGTGCACCACGAGCTGATGAGGGCACCCGTACACCTCATATATGGAAACATTGCAACAAAACAAGACAAATAATGAACTTATCCTTTTAGCATAATTGAGGGTTCCTTCAAGCTGTTCCAGCTAACAGGCTTTTTGTGTGTCAAGAAATCGATTAATTTACTATCGATCATTGAATACAAAATTATTACTTACAAGTATATAATAAAATTATTAATGAGATGTTGGGGAATAAAAACTCCACAATATGCACTTTTGATAACAATTAAAATGTAAATCTATAATTTTTATATTTAACGGTAATGTTCTTTGTATTTATATATGTCATAAAAATCATTAATTATTAAAAAATTAATATTAAATTAAATATATAAAATCGATATAAATTTTTTGGCTTTATCGGCGATGCTCTATTGCCTTATCTGTAATGGAAGGAAATATAAAACAGTTGATAATCTTTGCAGTTTATCAATATTGATACACAAGTGAATTCTGTTAACTAAATCGGTATAATTTTTCTAATAAGAATATCCGTTTTTTGTTTTTATTAGAAGTAAACTGAGAATGTCTTCAGATGTGCCCAAAGTTAAATTCAATAATGGCCTACAATGTCCCATTCTCGGCATTGGCACTTGGAAGGTGAGTAAAATGCTCAAATGTCATATAAAAATGCTTCAATTATACACAATGAATGTCTCATAGTAGATATATGTAAAACAATTATGTATTCATAATAAATACAGTTAAACGTTTGTGTATGGTTACCGGCATCTTGTTTACTTGCTAATTACAAGCAATTCTTTGTGAAGGACTAACTTAAAAGGCAATAAAACTAATTATTTGTTACCCAGTAATATAATGAAATTATTTAAACTAACTGCATCGCCAAAAACTAATAAAAGCAACTATTTTTCGTCGCATTTCATATTTTAAATTGTTATATTTTAATTTTTTTTTTAATTCTCTAATAAAGAAAGAGGACTTCCAGTCTGTAAAGCCAATTATTTTTGTCTATTATTTTTTTTATTTTGTAAAATGTTTTCTAAGTTTATTACATATTTGGAACATTTTAAAGGAATAAAAATAGGAAAGATAAGTAAAACAATATAAATTAATATAAAAATTTATTTATCTGTAGATTTGAGATATAAACAGTTTATACATAGGCTGTATATATAGCTGGCTGAATGACTCGTTCAAATTTTTCTGATATCCAAAACCAATATTATTAATGGCTGATAGATTTTACTTTCAAGGAGTGAATCAATGTTGCCATGTTGAATTAAACATTACCCCAATTAGATATCCTATAAATAAAATACAATATTTTTTGTCTCCCAACATTGTTCATGGAATGAACATAATTTGCCATTTTTTTTGGACTAGTCTTCATTTAGTAATAAAAAAAAAAAAATTGTCTATGTAATGAATATATAGATAGTTTATGTCCATTTAGAAAAGCTGGTTTCTAGTTGATAATGAATTATAAGCCAGAGACTAACTCCTGATGAGAGACATTCGACCAATATGCTATCGTCAAATTATAAAAGCTTTACAGCTGGAGGTGGCTCTTCAGTAACTTTTTAGTCAACTAACTAACTAACAGATTTAGTCTACTAAATAAACTTTATTACTTAAATGAAATATCTTATATAATATTTGAATACGAGTTAATATCCTAAATGTATATAAAGTACTGATAATGTTCTTTACATCATCAGGGGTCATGGTCGGTACATTACTTCATACAGTTACATAACTTGTGTGACTTGTTTATGTAGCAGGTCTCCAAGTTCAGGGTTCAGGGTTACGGTTATCAGTTATTGTACTATTGTCAAGTTGTATTGCTTGGATATTTGTCTGCTTTTCTAATATCGCTCGTAATCAAATTAATTTTTGTAACGGTGGGTCCGTTCTGGAATATTCTGAATGGAGACCTGATAGAATATCAAGGTTTCATGTTGTGTCATGGAGCAGCTTAGAGGATCCAATGTTGCATAGTGTAGCGGCTACTAGACCATTCTCCCGTTCTCTTGAAATGTTCGGGGAAAACCTTTACAAGAGGAATTCTAAAGTACCTCGACTTTCCATTTATCTGGTGTTGACGGAGCTAGGTGTCATCGCTACTGACAAAGTAGTATGTAATTATCACTATGATCCGGTTTGTAGGATGCTGTAGCTAGTGTTGTTACTGGGGTAATGAGGATCAAGACATCTGTCAGCAAAGTACAGGGTGCTGTGTGTATCATCCTAACCAGCTCCACATATTCTTCGGGTTAGGACATAAGTAATTAAGTCTCGTTGCCGCAGCTACATGGTATGTGGTAAAGCTGATGATAGTTAGGATGTTTATACTGTACCACATTGTGCTCATGGTTATAAAATGTTGAGTATATTTGCAGTAGTCTGCCGGCTGCAATATGAGCTGATGTGGTATTTCCATGGTCCGCAGCAACGGGGTACTAATTTGGAATATATTCATTGCAGTCGAAGCCGGGGGAAGTGACGCAGGCGGTGAAGGACGCGATAGACATCGGCTACCGTCACATCGACTGCGCGTTCGTGTACGGCAACGAGAAGGAGGTCGGTGACGCGATCACCGCCAAGATCAAGGAGGGCGTGGTCACACGGTCAGCACTCTCCAGATACGGTCACGCGTTCAACGTCACCATCGACACCGATAGAGATTAATCGCGGTATCATTCAGAGAATCTAAATGCGTATGATTCGTACGTACGGTCGTCGAACATTCTAGAAGATTCCAGAAAATTCTAGAAATTTCCATTGAATGAATATAGGTCTCACTGCGGCTCTCTTTTCAGAAAGTTCTAGAACTTCATTCGATCGCGATGTTAGTAATGTTATTGATGGTTCTAGTCCTCTTGGCGCTGCGGTAAAGCTTGTAAACATCATCAGCTGATAACCCCACTGCTGGACATAGGCCCAGTCCAAAGATGTCCACATCGATCGATCCTGCTGTCTACTCACCCAGCTGCTTCCCGCACAGACGTGCGCCAGTATAAGTTGAACTGCTTACAATCTCGCAGAAGAAAGAGTCCTCATCTTCAATCCACGGTTGTCTTGTAATCCCAACAGTGGGACATCAAGTGGGCTTTCCCTATAATCTGTTGTCTCTGGTCTCTATCACAGTAATATACGGTAGGATATACACACTGCAGTTCTATACAAGTTGTGATGGTGATTGCCATACACCGTCTCCATCAATGGACCTTCAGTTATGAAGTACACGAAAGAGAAGAAGAGATATCTCACTCTCTCTCTCTCTCACACACTCTCTCTCTCTCTCTCACACACTTTCTCTTATACTCACTCTCACTCTCTCTCACACTCGCTCTCTCTTACACTCACTCTCTCACACTCACTCTTTCTCACGCACTCTCTCTCTCTCTCTCACACACTAACTCTCTCTTTCTCACACACTCGCTCTCTCTCTCTCTCTCTCTCACGCACTAACTCTCTCTCTCTCTCACACTAACTCTCTCTCTCTTACTCTCTCACACACTCTCTCTCTTACACAGACTCTCTCACTCTCACTCTCTTTCTCTCTCTCATGTTCGCTTCGTAATTTCGAGAATATCATTTGTGCCCACAGTGAGGACCTGTTCATCACGTCGAAGCTGTGGAACACCTTCCACCGGCCGGACCTGGTGCGCGGAGCGCTCCTCAAGACGCTGGAGAACCTGAACCTGGAGTATGTGGACCTGTATCTCATCCATTGGCCCCAGGCGTATAAGGTAAAGGAAACGTTTGTGGGCTGTTGATGGAGTCGGTCAACCCTGCCGTGTTCCGGTTTGAAGGACGCTGTAGCTAGTGATATTACGGGAGTTATCAGACTTACCATTTCATGTCTCGAGGCTGCTTTACAGTTTGCGGTGTAGTCTAAAGGCTAGGGTCAACCTCACTATGTTCCGGTTTGAAGGACGCTGTAACCAGTGATATTACTGGAGTTATCAGACATCATATGTCTCAATTCATCGTTCTCAATGTGGAGCACTGTAAACATCCTAACTAGAAACAACTTCACTGTGTTCCGGCTTAAGGGACGCCGTAGCTGATTAAATCACTGAAATTATCAAACCTAACATGTTGTCTCTATGAGCCGTGCACAATTTGGTGCAGTGTCAACATCCTAAGATCAATTTCACTGTGCAACGGTTTGAAGGGCGCTGTAGCTAATGAAATTACTCGAGTTGTGGGACTTGACATCATATGTCTTAAAGCGACGACCACAGCTTGGTGCAGTGTAAGCATCCTAGCTGGCGGCGGCACGCTGTGTCACGCTGCGTCACGCCCGCGGGCGGTGTGTTACAGGAGGGCGGCGAGCTGTTCCCGACGGACGAGTCCGGCGCCATCCAGTTCTCGGACGTGGACTACGCGGACACGTGGCGCGCGCTCGAGCCGCTGCAGCGCGAGGGGCTCGCGCGCAGCCTCGGCGTCTCCAACTTCAACTCGAAGCAGCTCGCGCGGCTCCTGCGCAGCGCGACCGTGAAGCCCGTCACCAATCAGGTACCGCCCCGCCCCCCCAGCAACCACTACAAGACGTGTCCGTCCCTCAACATATATATATATGCGTGTGTATTGCACTAGTTTGTGTGTGTGCGCGCCTGTGTATGTCTGTCTGTGAGTATATCTGTCTGCCTGTGTATGTCTCTCTGCCAGTCTGTGGGTGTATCTGTCTGTCTGTCTGTGAGTATATCTGCCTGCCTGTGTGTGTCTCTCTGTCTGTCTGTGAGTATATCTGTCTGCCTGTGTATGTGTCTGTCTGTGAGTATATCTGCCTGCCTGTGTATGTGTCTCTCTGTCTGTCTGTGAGTATATCTGTCTGCCTGTGTATGTGTCTGTCTGTGAGTATATCTGCCTGCCTGTGTGTGTCTCTCTGTCTGTCTGTGAGTATATCTGTCTGCCTGTGTATGTGTCTGTCTGTGAGTATATCTGCCTGCCTGTGTATGTGTCTCTCTGTCTGTCTGTGAGTATATCTGTCTGCCTGTGTATGTGTCTGTCTGTGAGTATATCTGCCTGCCTGTGTATGTGTCTCTCTGTCTGTGAGTATATCTGTCTGCCTGTGTATGTGTCTGTCTGTGATTATATCTGCCTGCCTGTGTATGTGTCTCTCTGTCTGTCTGTGAGTATATCTGTCTGTCTGTGGGCGTGTCTGTCTGTCTGTCTATGAGTATATCTGTCTGCCTGTGTATGTGTCTCTCTGTCTGCCTGTGTATGTGTCCGTCTGTGGGTGTATCTGTTTGCCTGTGTATGTGTCTGTCTGTGAGTATATCTGTCTGTCTGTGAGTATATCTGCCTGCCTGTGTATGTGTCTCTCTGTCTGTCTGTGAGTATATCTGTCTGCCTGTGTATGTGTCTCTCTGTCTGTCTGTGGGCGTATCTGTCTGTCTGTGAGTAAATCTGTCTGTCTGTAAGTATATCTGTCTGTCTGTGATTATATCTGCCTGCCTGTGTATGTGTCTCTCTGTCAGTCTGTGAGTATATCTGTCTGTTTGTGTATGTGTCTCTCTGTCTGTCTGTGGGTGTATCTGTCTGTCTGTCAGTGGGTGCGTCTATCTGTCGGTGGGTGTGTCTGTCTGTCTGTGGGTGTCTGTCTGTCGGTGGGTGTGTCTGTCTGTAGGTGTGTCTATCTGTCGGTGGGTGTGTCTATCTGTCGGTGGGTGTGTCTATCTGTCGGTGGGTGTGTCTATCTGTCGGTGGGTGTGTCTGTTTATCGGTGGGTGTGTCTATCTGTCGGTGGGTGTGTCTATCTGTCGGTGGGTCTGTCTGTCTCTCGGTGGGTGTGTCTGTCTGTCGGTGGGTGGTGTCTGTCTGTCGGTGGGTGGTGTCTGTCTGTCGGTGGGTGTGTCTATCTGTCGGTGGGTGTGTCTATCTGTCGGTGGGTCTGTCTGTCTCTCGGTGGGTGTGTCTGTCTGTCGGTGGGTGGTGTCTGTCTGTCGGTGGGTGTGTCTGTCTGTAGGTGTATTTGTCAGTCGGTGGGTGTGTGTCATTGTATGTAGATTTGTCCGGACCAGGCGCCAACAGCTGACATGTTATCGCTCGGTTGGACTGGCTGGACGTGTTGCCGCAGTGTGAACATCCTAACTAGCGTCAACTTTCTCTATGTTACGGTTTCAAGGGCGCTGCTAGTGAATACACTGGGGTAATAAGATTTACACCTTCACGTATGAAGGCGACGAACACAGTGATGCAGTGTAATTTTTTTTTTTAATTTAAACGACTGGACAATCGGGTCGTTCACCTGATAGTAAGTGATACACTCGCCCATAACAACTTGGCGCCAGTTAGGTTCATATACACTGCATTGCGCTCATCGCTTGAGACTTAAAATGTTGAGTCTCGTTACCCCAGTATGTATACTAGCTACAGCGCCCTTCAAACCGGAACACATTAATATTTGCACAGTGCTGCAATAAGCGCTGCGGTGGTACCTACCTAGACCGTCTGTAGCAACAGAAACACTACCATCAGTAATAGCTCCAGCGCCCTTCAAACCCGATCACAGTACTGTTAGCCGGCTGCAATAGGCGCTGCGGTGTATCCTACTTAGTCTGCAGCAACAGAAATTTATCACAGTACTAGTATCTAATTCACCGTGTTCCGGTTTGAAAGGCCCTGTAGCCATTAAAATTACTGCTCGTCTCATCACTTAATTACTCTACTTCCAGGTGGAATGCCATCCGTACTTGAACCAGTCGCGTTTGAAGTCGTTCTGCGAGGAGAACGGTCTGGTCATCACGGCGTACTCGCCGCTGGGCTCGCCGGACCGGCCCTGGGCGAAGCCCGACGACCCCCAGCTCCTGGAGGACCCCAAGCTGAAGGCGATCGCGGACCGCTTGGGCAAGACCGTCGCCCAAGTCCTGATCAGGTGAGTACAGCTCCGCGTCAGTGCTGGAGACGGTGCTCCAGAATACATGGCGGTGCTAGCTGACCAGGTGGGTTCGATGGAATGGTGGTAGGTCTTCGTTGTAGACCGAACACCTTGGAACCGGATCGGCTTTATGGCTCAGACCAATTGACACACATACTGCTGGTAGTGTCTCTGTTGCTGCGGACCGTCTAGGTAGGTACCGCCGCAGCGCCAGTTGCAGCCGACAGACAGTACTGTGATCCGGTTTGAAGGGCTCTATAGCTATTACTGGTGGTAGGTGTCTATTGTCACAGACCGTCTAAGTAGGTACCGCCGCAGCGGCTTTCGCAGCAGACAGACAGCAATTTGCAAATATTACTATATTCCGGTTTGAAGGGCTCTGTAGCTATTATTGGTAGTAGATCCCAATTGTCACAGACCGTCTAAGTAGGTACCGCCGCAGCGGCTTTCGCAGCAGACAGACAGCAATTTGCAAATATTACTATATTCCGGTTTGAAGGGCTCTGTAGCTATTATTGGTAGTAGATCCCAATTGTCACAGACCGTCTAGGTAGGTACCGCCGCAGCGCCTGTTGCAGCCGACAGACAGTACTATGATCCGGTTTGGAGGGCGCTGTTGCTATTATTGGTAGTAAGTCTACAGTCACAGTCCGTCTAAGGAGGTACCATCGTAAGGCTTAATATCTCCCGCTAAACAGTACTGTGTTCCGGTTTGAAAGGCGCTGGAGCTAGTTACTACTGGAGTAACGAGACTCAACATCTAACGTCTCAACGACGAGCGCAATGCGGTGCAGTGTATACCACCCTCACTATCACGTGAACGTCCCCTCACTAGTCACTTACTGCTTTAAAAAAAAAAAAAAAAAACCCCGCCAGGTACCAGATGGACCGCGGCAACGTCGTGATACCGAAGTCGGTGAACAAGTCGCGCATCGCCAGCAACTTCCGCGTGCTGGACTTCAAGCTGTCGCACGAGGACCTGGAGCTGATCAACAGCTTCGACTGCAACGGCCGCTTCGTGCCGATGACAGCGTGAGTGATCGCAGATGCTGCCCTCCGGTGTGAAGGGCGCTGTAGTTTGATTAATAGCATCACCCCGATTTAATCTGATGAATGTCTTATAGCTTTATCACGTATAAGGCAATCGATCCATTTCGTTCCGGCTTGAAGGACGCTGTAGCTATCTCGAGGTGATGAGCTCCGTGTAGTGTAGTGTAGATATTCTAATTAATATCTCGTAGCTATCGGCGTGTCGCTGATAGTTGGAGACACCATTTCGTTCCGGCTTGAAGGACGCTGTAGCTACCTCAAGGTGATGAGCTCCGTGTAGTGTAGATAAATTAATACCTAGGTATCGGCGTGTGATGTAGACAGGTTATAAAGCACCATCCGGTTTGAAGCGCGCTGTAGCTTGTATCTGTCAAGGCGATGTGCTTCATGGTGTTGTGTAAACATCCTAATTAGAAGCTCGGGGTATGGTGCTGAGCTTCAGGTGAACGTCCGAACATCTTAGCTTCCTCATCAGCTGATAGATGTCCACTGCTGGACATAGGCTTCCCACAAAGGTCCACCATACAGTCAATATGGTGGATGTCGTATGTACGGGTTCATGTGGGGGGAGATTGGGTTATATCCCACCGCGCAGGCCCAATGCGGATTGGTGGGAGCCACGAGCTGGTGAGCTGGTCTACGGAACCTTTGATCCTTCGTATCTTAGCTTAAGCAGTGGAATTAATTACTATGGTTTATTTAAAAAAAAAAAACTAACACTACCAGTAACAATTGACTTTTTTTTTTTTTTTTTCTGTCTAAATAAACCAAGTACCCGCAGCTGGGACTCGAGTGCTCTCACAGAGGCTGCATCATCACACACTAGTAACCTTTTTCATCATACAGATAACTTAATCGGGAATCGAACCCGCGACTCGCCCCATCACCTCACAGAGACGGCGTTGGCTCAGTGGCGAATGCCGTGAAGGAACGGGTTCGATTCCCACTGCCACTCGAACTTCAGCGAAGCGGACATCCATCGACTTTAATGCAGTGCGACTCTTGTGGGCGTTACAGCCTGAATCCCAGCTGTGGGAATGTTTAGTGGGCCGTTTGTTTACGCGTACGTTCGCTTGCAGGTCCCTCGGCCACAAGGATCATCCGTTCGAGAATGATGAATTTTGAAGAAGACATTTGCTTTGTTAATTATTTAATAGTAATAGGTTGTCAAATATCTCCCTTCCGCCTTTTTGTCTTTTGAATTTCGCGGCTACGTACAAAGCGCTACAGAGCTCGTATCTGGCAACACTATACATAATTTGAAAGGTCTTGACATAACATTGAATAAAGAGCAAAAAAGCGGAAGGGAGATATTTGACAACCTTATATATACATATATGTTAATGGAAATATAATTTTCATATAAAATTACTCTTTTTTTTTACTTCTCCCTCTCTCTTTTACATTTAGAAGAAGACATCTTATATATTTGTTGTGAAAGACGGCAGTGGAAATGATTGTGCCCATATTTTATTTCATGGGGAAACCCCGCTGCGGGTAGAGTAGAATATGCGGGCCTCCGGTGTCCGTCTACCCTCGGCCGGAAGTAAAAGAACGCGGGCGGATACTTCCGGAGCACCAACGGCGTTGATCGTCAGCGAGGTCACACTACAGTGGAGCTGGAACTTGATATCAATTCGAGCTCTTCGTCACAACCGTCCGCCGTTGTCTATGGTTACAGCGAAGACTTCTCCCTCCGCAGCCATAAACATTTTTTTTTTTTTTTAATAATGAGATAAAAACGAGACTTAATAGTAAGTGATACGGCTGACCGTACCAACTTGACGGTTAAGATGATATACACTGCACCACATTGCGCTAGTTGCCTGAGACTTAAGATGTGGAGTCGCATTACCCTCAGTAATCACTAGGTGCAGCGCCCTACAAACCGGAGCACGGTAATGTTTGCACACTGCTGTTTTGAGCTGCGGTGGTACTTGGTCTCCGGCAATATAGACCTACCAAGTTCGTATCACCATCACCCTTCAAACCGGAGCACGGTAATGTTTGCACACTGCTGTTTTGAGCTGCGGTGGTACTTGGTCTCCGGCAATATAGACCTACCAAGTTCGTATCACCATCACCCTTCAAACCGGAGCACGGTAATGTTTGCACACTGCTGTTTTGAGCTGCGGTGGTACTTGGTCTCCGGCAATATAGACCTACCAAGTTCGTATCACCATCACCCTTCAAACCGGAGCACGGTAATGTTTGCACACTGCTGTTTTGAGCTGCGGTGGTACTTGGTCTCCGGCAATATAGACCTACCAAGTTCGTATCACCATCACCCTTCAAACCGGAGCACGGTAATGTTTGCACACTGCTGTTTTGAGCTGCGGTGGTACTTGGTCTCCGGCAATATAGACCTACCAAGTTCGTATCACCATCACCCTTCAAACCGGAGCACGGTAATGTTTGCACACTGCTGTTTTGAGCTGCGGTGGTACTTGGTCTCCGGCAATATAGACCTACCAAGTTCGTATCACCATCACCCTTCAAACCGGAGCACGGTAATGTTTGCACACTGCTGTTTTGAGCTGCGGTGGTACTTGGTCTCCGGCAATATAGACCTACCAAGTTCGTATCACCATCACCCTTCAAACCGGAGCACGGTAATGTTTGCACACTGCTGTTTTGAGCTGCGGTGGTACTTGGTCTCCGGCAATATAGACCTACCAAGTTCGTATCACCATCACCCTTCAAACCGGAGCACGGTAATGTTTGCACACTGCTGTTTTGAGCTGCGGTGGTACTTGGTCTCCGGCAACATAGACCTACCAAGTTCGTCTCACCATCACCCTTCAAACCGGATCACGGTAACGTTTGCACAGTACTGTCTGTCGGCTGCAATAGACGCTGCGGTGGTACCTACTTAGACAGCAACAGAGAGCTATCAAACAGTAATAGCTATAGCGCCCTTCAAACCGGATCACAGTAGGTCTGCCGGCTGCAACAGGCGCTGCGGTGGTACCTAGACGGTACGGTCAGCTCGGTGTACGTGCGCCTATTGGTCTGATCAATGAAGGAGCTCGGCTTCACGCTTCCATTTCTACAACACTCGGCCAGCGACAATAGACAATAGAAAAAAAAAAAAAAAAAAACCAATCCATTAACAATTTGTTTATTACAGGGTATTTTAATCTATGCAATCGACTCCCCATTAGACTGTGTATAAAAAAAAAAAACACGCACACACACACACGCAAAATAAATTATAACAAACGCATACATTTTTATACAATTTTATACGTTCACTTGATATCAAGTGACGCCCCCCCCCCCCCCCCATAACGCGGCACCAGTTGAGTGTTACACGTAACACCACATTGCGCTCGCTACAGGCATGAGATGTCGAGTCCCGTTACCGAAGTAATTACACTAGCTGCGGCGCCCTTCAAACCGGATCGCGGTGTTTGTCGGCTGCGCTGGCACCGGCATCTTAGCGTTCACGTGAGATATATATACTGCTAACCTACCCCAATATGACTAATGTTACCGGTAACACATACATGTATTACTATATAGGTGATGGCGAAGAGGATGTTAGTGAGCGCCATCTTGTTTGTCGCTTGCTCGTGACGTCATCACATCGACATTTTTTTTTTTTTATTCGTTACAAAAAGGCTAAAGTCTAATCTCGGATGTAGCCTCACATCAGTGTTTTTATAACAGAAATGAATTAAAAAAAAAAAAAAAAAAAAAAAAAAAACAAAATGGCCGAAAATTATAAATTTATACAATACATGATAAATCCCACAGCGGATATTCCCATAACAGATAAAGTATCAAATCATTTTATTCCAAGCATTTTATAATGAAAACCCTTCAAACCAGACGGGGGGTAAGTAGATTGCATATCGAATTTAAATTTTACGGGTACACGCATATAAATGCAACAGTATTGTATGTTGTGTGCGCTCCAGTTACCGGTAACGAGCGTTACCGGCCGACACTGCAGGCAGAACTATATATCTACATTCCTCTACATTATATGTTAAAAATATCAATCCCTCCTATAACACGGCGTTGTATGAAAACGCGTTGTAGGAGTACACCCGTACGCGTTACAGATATATGTGGGAAATCCCCGCATTGTATGGGGGAATTCCCGTATTATACGGGGGCATTGTAACCGTGTAGTATGAAATAGCATTATAAGAGTACCGTGTTATCGGAGGGATCGCTGTATATATATACATACATTTATATATATATATGTAGAAATATAGTAAGAGTTCAAGTTACCTCTAGTATCACCAAAACATTTGCTCACTTTCAAAACTACCCTCCGGTTATACAAAAGAATGTCTTCATCACAACTTTCATATCACTTAGTCTTCGCTCGGTTTAGAGACCGGCGGCTCCGGTCCGGCGGGCCTCCGGCGGACTATTCGCCTTTCAGTCTTTTGCTGAACTCCTCCTGCTGCAGCTCCCTCCACTCCTTCTTCGCTTTCATTCTCTTCAGTTGCCCGTCCCTGGCAGCAACAGATTTTATTATACATATAGTACAGGATATCTAATAACCGCTGGGAGCAACTTTTTTTTTTTTTTTTTTTTCACGCACAACGTGGCGCTATTTAGATAGCACTGCACTACACAGATGTTGAGTCTCGTTACCCCGGTAATTACACTAATTACAGCACCCTTAAAACCGGATCACAGTAATGTTTGTACAGTACTGTCGGCTGCAATATCAGCTGCGGCGGTACCTACCTATACGGTCTCCGGCAACAGAGACCTACCACCAGTAATAGCTACAGCGCCCTTCAAACCGGATCATAGTAATGTATGCACAGTGATATCTGTCAGCTGCAATATCAGCTGCGGTGGTACTTACCTAGACTGTCTCCGGCAACAGAGACACTACCACCAGTAATAGCTACAGCGCCCTTCAAACCGGATCATAGTAATGTATGCACAGTGATATCTGTCAGCTGTAATATCAGCTGCGGTGGTACCTACGAAGATGATCTCGGGCAACAGAGACCTACCACCAGTAATATATACAGCGCCCTTCAAACCGGATCACAGTAATGTATGCACATTACTGTCTATCAGCTGCAATGTGGGTATCTACCTAGACGGTCTGTAGCCACAGAGACCTACCAACAGTAGATCCGAACAGCGCATGACACGCTTTATGGAACATTATACAAGAGACTTATGTCCACCAGTGGACGTCTATCAGCTGATGATAATGTATAACCCGACCAAGTGAAGTCGTCATCGCGCCACCAGTAGATACCAATCACTCGACCATTTAATTTAGCCGTGTAATATCTGCACCAGTCGCGTCGGCGCGTCGATTGCTAACCGCTTCATTCAACCATTGCTAGTCTGGTGTCGCTGTATGTTGCAGTTGATGATGGTGATGGTGGTGGCGGTGGTGTCGGACTCACCACTGCAGGTCGACGAGCCCGCCGCGCGTCGCGACCGCCGCCTTCACCCTGTTCGCGAAGTCGACCGCCGTCTCGGTGCTGCGGCGGTGCATCGGCGGCAGGTACCACACGTCGCACACGATCGCCCACGAGCTCATCATGTTCAGCAGGTAGTGCAGCATGCCGTAGCGGGAGCTGTTCCAGAACGCGTCGCCGAACCGGGGGTCGTACCTGGAACAGGAGCATTGAGGTTTTTTTTTTTTTTATTAATATGTATAACAAAATGCTGATGGAACGCACACCTCGAAGCCAATAGGAGGATTTGAGGTTAGGTTAGGTTAGGTTAGGTTAGGTTAGGTTTTTTTTTTTTTTTTTTATCCGTCAAGAATACAGCTGACAGCAATGTATATACACTATTTCTAGATTACCCTCCGACATAATCAGAGACTGCGTCTGTAGTTTCTGCTTTTAATTCAATTAATAAAATGTTTATTTCTTTATTGGATTTCATTTTTTTTTCTCAGATGGGGTTAGGTTAGAATCGCGGTTGTTCCGATCGGAGATCCCGCGACCTCTCCAAACGAAGGTCACCACCGAGGGGGACTTTAGTGGGTTAAAATCTCCACATAACTCTAACTTCCCCCTAAAAGGCAGAGTATCTCTTTGAAGATTTCCCTCCACGGAAACAAAAAAATGGTTAGGTTAGGTTGCTACATAAACTCATTAACATTCCGACTGACACAAGTACTTTCCGGACACGGGTGCTTCGGAAAGTACTTGCATCGCATAGGACGGGAGCAGAGTCCAATCTGCCACCACTGTGCGGGTACTGAAGACTCAGCCCTGCACACTTTGCAGGAGTGCCCGGCTTGGAGTGCAGAGCGCGAGCAGCTACTCGCGGCGACAGGAGAGCAAACGCTGTCGCTCCCGACCATAATCCAATTAATGACCGAGAGCGAGAGCGCCTGGGAGGCGATGGCCTCATTTTGTGAAGCCGTTATGACCAACAAGGAGGTGGCGGAGCACGAGAGGGAGGCTACCAGCCAGCTTCCCTCCCGCCGCAGGCGCACAGCACGACGAGCGCACCCGCGCGATGACCTCCAACCACCGTGAGGTCAGGCCTGCGAGCGGCGGGGAGGGCAACCCGTCGTCCGACCAGCGACAGGCCGTGGCGGTGAGCACCCAGTGTCCGGGGTGCTCACATTAGGAGGATAGGGGCAAGGCCCCTCAAGGGACACGAAGAGGGTCAAGGCCGGCCGGGAAGGTGGCGAATGCATCGATCGATCCCACCAACCCGGCACTCAGGCCGTGAAGGACACCGGGGGGTTGTTTTAGTGGGTGAGAGCCCCACATAACCATTCGTCGTGCCCTAGGCGAATGTGTATGCCGCAGGGAATTTTTTTCCCTCGACAAAAAAAAAAAAAAAAAGGATGCTACATAAAGAGAGCAGTTGTATATAGTAATTATTTTATTCAACGAGTCGAACAGGACTATCAGCTGATAATGGGGCTGATCCAGTATCCACTCAAGAAATTAACCCTCGTTACAGCGTTAATTACACCAGTTACAACGCCCTTCAAACCGGAACAGACTAAAGTATAGATAATTGTCAATCGGCTTAAATAGGTGCTGCGGCGGTACTATCTTCACGGTCTTCCGATAGTTTAGACCTACCCTCCAGTGAAGACACGGAGACCAGGTGAGGACTTACTTGATCGCGACCGGGTATATGGTGCCGCCGACCTCGAAGCTGCCCTTCTTGAACTGCATAACGGATGTGTTGTTGATGCAGGTGCCCTCGGGGAAGATCAGGATCGGAGGGTTGTCGGGCACGGAGATGTGCTCCTTCAGCCTGCACAGTACACGGGGGCGGTCAGCTGATGGTGAGATGTACGCCAGCGTAAATATGTAGCGCTGGTTGCATATTAACTGACCTCCTGGCGACGGCGTGCCGATCCTTAACCTCGGACCTCTCGAACCAGATGTGGGGCGAGGCCCTCGCCAGCGCGCGCTGCAGCAGCCCAAGGAACCCGCCGTGCCTCTGACCGATCTTTAAGGGTTACGTTTATCAGATACCGCACACTGCAGCTTCCATAACCGGTGGAACAGTTCACATCAGCAGAGATCAGCCATTATGGATTCATGATGGAGAAGCAACGTGATGGAGCTGTAGCCACCTTCTCATCTGAAGGTTTACTCATCATTGATGGTATCACCAATTTGGGTGTGATGGTTTGCGATGGTATTACGAAGGTATGTGACAGATGGGTATGGTGGGACATTCAACGAGCGAGTTCACCTGATTGTGAGTGATCCGACTGCCGATAGCACTGCTGGTTAGGATGTGTACACTGCATCACATGATCATCATCGTATAGTGCATGACATGTCAAGTCCTGTTCCTCCAGTGGTTGAAGTTGATGACTTCAATGTGGTGTAGTGTTAACATTCTTACCAGCACCAATCTTTTTTTTTTTTTTTTAACTAAGCCGCGAGACGAGTGAGACGATCACCTGATGTTAAGTGATATGTCGTCTATTGCCTTGCAACATTGCATCAACCTTGAGATATAGGTAGTCGCGTTGATGTACTTATTTCACTAGCTCCAACGTCCTTCAAACCGGACCACTGTAACGTCGTCACACTTGTCTGTTGGCTGCAATAGGCGCTGCGGTGGGTACTTACCACCAGTACATTGTATGGTAAATGTCGTTCCCTTGTTAGATAGTAATGTAAGGAAGGTATTTCTCCATCTACCCTCCAGAGTCCAGGCCACGGACCCCACCACCACTCCAACTCACCAGCGAGTAGCAGTTGTCGCACATGAGCACGAGCACGTCGATGGGGCTGGTGTGGTTCGCGACGCAGATCCCGTTCCGCGGCTTGTTCACGCCGCCGTCGTGGTAAGTGATCACCATGGATATGCAGCGTGACAGGAAGTTGAAGCTCGCGATCGACATGGTGTAGTTGATGCGCTGCTTCAGGTGGCCGTCGGGCAGCGTGCCCACGCACGCGGTGCTCACCACCAGCCACCACACCTAAGCGACGGCAGCGTGAATGGCGTGCGTGCGGATATATGACTGTCAACGCTGCCGCCAAAGCGCTAGGCGGACTGAACAGTTTTGATACTTGACAAATATACAATATCTTTTTTACTCTTAAAATTTTATGTAAACGAAAAGGTGACAACTGTAAGTGTATAGTGTTTATCCCGAGTGAGAGTGAGATGGAACACAATTATTGATAGTTGCTTTCTTTCTCATCTCTCTCCTACGGAACCGGATGTTGAAAGAATTATATTGATTTGAATAACTTGATTATATTGATTTTGCTTTAATTGCTTCAGCTTATCTCTCTCTTTCGTTCCTATTGCAATCAATTAAAAATGTCGATTTATTGCTGTTTACCAAATACCAGCTTTTTTTTTAATGTGCTTTACAAAGTGAAGGCAAAGGTCGTGTGGAACCCGAGGTGTTTCAAGAACAGCTCTCGAAGAATTATGATATCCAAAATTCTGCACTTGACCAGTGTTTTGGATAATTGCTGACTCTCTTTTTGAGAGAAGTTCAGTCCGTCCTAGAATTTGAATATTATTTTTTTTTAAATTAAGTAAATCATTGTTTACATTTAGATGTTCTGTCAACATCATAATCAAATTGTCAATGTTTTATGGTCAAATTTTAAACCATAAACAAATGAAAAGGGAGAGAGGTTATGGATTTCTAGTTTCACTTGTAATCTATTTACAATCAAAAATAAAATGTTTTATATTAGGTAACAGTAGAGTAAATATTTTTACATATGTAATAATGCAAGTATCAAAACCATTCACTCCGCCTACGCTGGCGATGCTTAATAGAAAACTCTTTGGATATGCTATTGATATAACCATGAACCCAGTGCGAAAGAGAGGGAATGGGGGTGCACAGTCACCCCCCCTCCGTATGAGCAATGCGATCGACGGCACAGACATCAACCCGAGCACGAGACAGCAGCCAGCTTGGATGTTGGAAAGGTCATCTACCAAAGAGAAGAAGGTGTTGACGCTGAGCACTATCACGTCGATGGGGCTCGTGTGGTTCGCGACGCAGAAGCCGACGCCGGCGGGCGTGTGGCGCGCGTCGTGGAAGTTCACAATGCAGCTGAGGCACCTCAGCAGTATCCTCATGGAGATTTTGTACGCGATCGCGCCGAAGAACCGCCGCAGCCGCCTGCCGGGCAACGCGCTCACCGCGAGCATGGAGGTGAGCAGCGTCAGCACCTGGCGCCGGAGGCGTTCAGTACCGCGGCGTGCGTACGGGCAACCGGACACCCGGATATCCGGACCAGCGGCAAATGCGTCACTTACTAACTGGTGAACGTCCCAACCCCCCCACTATACTAATACAAAGTTACAGCCTTTCTTATTAGTTCTAGGTCCTTCGAGTCGGATAAACACATTATCAATCCGCAAAGTACATTCACGGTACATTTGAAAGGGGAACTAGTTTCTGGTCCTCCGAGAACAAGTTCCTACTTCTTCGAGAACTAGTTCCTGCTCCTTCAAGAACTAGTTCCTGGTCCGTCGAGAACTAGTTCTTGGTACTTCCAGTACTAGTTCCTGATCGTTCGAGAACTATTTCCTGCTCCTTCGAGAACTAGTTTCTGATGAGTCGAGAACTAGTTCCTGTCGTTCGAGAACTATTTCCTGCTCCTTCGAGAACTAGTTTCTGATGAGTCGAGAACTAGTTCCTGTCGTTCGAGAACTATTTCCTGCCTCTTCGAGAACTAGTTCCTGTCGTTCGAGGACTATTTCCTGCTCCTTCGAGAACTAGTTTCTGATGAGTCGAGAACTAGTTCCTGTCGTTCGAGAACTATTTCCTGCTCCTTCGAGAACTAGTTTCTGATGAGTCGAGAACTAGTTCCTGTCGTTCGAGGACTATTTCCTGCTCCTTCGAGAACTAGTTTCTGATGAGTCGAGAACTAGTTCCTGTCGTTCGAGAACTATTTCCTGCTTCTTCGAGAACTAGTTCCTGATGCTTCGAGAACTAGTTCCTGGTCCCAAGAGCTCATTTACATCGAGCCTGCTTCTTATATACATAATATATGTACACTACCATCAGCCGATAAATGTCCACTACTGGGCATAGCCTTCCCCAAAGATCTCTTACACCGGTCGATCTCACATACACATACATATGTATCTATTATACTTACTCCAATGACGAAAATCAATATCCTCAGTGGTAATAGGAAGAAGTACCGGACTACAAATCCCATCATCCAGATGATGGTGAGCCTCCATGTCAGGAACTCGTACTGTCTAGAAGTAAAAAAAAAAAAAAAATTAGTCAAATCTCGTTTATACAGTGGTATGTAACTTTAGAGCTATCTCACCTGTTGGTCCTGGTGAGGAGATTCCAGCTCCTCAACTCTTCGGCTTCGAATACCGACGTGACCTGGTCCTCGATGATCGACTCCATACCCGCCTTCACCAGGTCCATGCAGTGGTAGAAGTGGAATTCTAGATTCGTCTGAAATGTTGGAACGGACAACGTTACTGGTGGTCTTTGTCCAGCAGTGGGACTCGAGCTACTCTACCGTCTGATTGTGATGGAGTCACCAGACGGCATGACAAAGAATGAGCAGGAAGTTCTATTATAGCACCATGATAATCTGGATACAAATTTCATTTCATGTCCAGCAGTGGGCAACGGTCTGGGTCAGATTTGCCATGCCAATTTAGCAATTAACAGAAAAATCTGGGAAATCTTTCCTTAAGGCGAAAGTAACTTGGAGGTGGAGGTGGTGGTGATGGTGATTACCGTCTTCACCACTTACACCACCGACTTGGTGTAAGGTCTCACCTCTCCAGTCCCCTGCTCCGTCTTGTGGCCGTTCGGCACCTTCCTGTAGTTCAGCTCGGGCGAAGGTCCCAATATCTCCTGTCGTTCTATCACCGTCATCTTCGTACCTTGGAAAGAGATGACGTGTCATTGGTTAATAGTGCACTATTTGCGGAGACCACCTCCATATTTCTTAACCTGCGATCAGATGGAGGTTGTGTACTAAATGTAGGAGGACTGGTTTTAGATGATGACGAAGGGGTAGGTTAATTCATGGGGATGTGATAGGATGATATATACTGCACCATCATTATAGGGATATAAGGGTTTCCCGCATAGCAACTTATGTACCCAAGCCAATTTCACCAGCTCGTGGTGCAGCCTACTAATCAAGAAACGAGGCTCTGGCTCCCACCAACCCGCATTGGGCGAGCGAGGTTGGAAATTACCCAAATCCCCCCCATATTAACATCTACGGATGACGGCTCTTGGTGCTCGGCAGTACCGGAAGCTATGCCGACTGTGACTGATGCTGGCAAGAGGCTGGAACGAGGGCAACGTAGGACCAATCGATGTGAAGATTGGAGGAGACCTATGTCCAGCAGTGGACGTTTATAAGCTGATGATGATTAAATAGTTGTCGTCATCCTCCGATAGACTGCTGGACATAGTTTCCCCCCAAAGATCCCTACTAAATCAGTCCTGCGCTGTCAGGATCTAGCAGCCACCCGCGACCTTCAGTCCTTTACAAGGTTTCATGGGCGGATTTGAGCCATTTCCCACCACGCTGGCCCAATGTGGGTTGGTGGGAGCCAGAGCCGCGTCTGTTGATTAGCAATTGCACCACGAGCAGATGAGTTTTGGGTCCCAGTGAGTGCTGGACCCCTTTCACCCCATGAAATAGCTGATGTGATGGAGATTGCCATATCCGGTCTCCATCGACAGACCCTCGAAAATATTACCTTCTATATGTGTCTCACTTTTTCTCTTTCTCATGTTCGCTTTGTAATTATGTGAATATCATTTCTATCTTCAGCGAGGACCTGTTCATCACGTCGAAGCTGTGGAACACCTTCCACCAACCAGACCTGGTGCGTGAAGCCTTCACGAAGACGCTGGCAATTTTTGGGGGAAGCCAATGTCCAGCACGTGTCATGGACGTGTATAGGCTGATGATGATACTGCGTCGTTACCGCAGTAATTGATGTAATGGTTGGCACCACTACCGGTGTGATATCACCCTTTTATTTTTTACGTCCATTATGTAACCACATCGTGCAGTAACAGTGCGACTTTCGTGCAACTTCGCGGCCGTGACGAGCTGAGGATGCTCGACTTAATGGCGGAAGGTGTTAGCATAATGGAGTAACACCGACATCCGGTATTATGCAAATACAATAGAAAGTCGACGTGGTCTTCGTTTTTTTTTTTTTTTTTTTTATACGACGATACAGACGAGCGAGACTTTCATCAACATCAGCCCACTGTAGTCCACAGCTGGACATAGCTCTCTCCAGTTGCTGCCAGAATTGACTAGTGGTGAGACGTTCACCTGATGGTGAGTAATACACCACCATACTGCTGTATACAGCATATCTATATGTAGAGATATTTTTCACTGGTGGTAGGTCTTTGTTTCTGGATGGAGGCCATCTAGGTATCATCGAATTTTCTCTCTTGGTCTTTTGGCTTCTGGGTGAGGAATTCAGTGGGATGCGTTGCCTAGGTGACGGATAGAGACCAAGTGGAGCTGTATGTTACAGTGGTGGAAGAGGGGAGAGCGTTTCACCCCAAAGATTATTAGTACATGGCTATAGTACCACCAGTGTACACCATCATCCATTATCCTCATTAGATAAGTGGTGATGTGGCGAACGTAGTAACTTTACCTGGTGGTATATCTTACCGGAGACCATCTAGGTACCACCACAGCAAATAATACTGCTGGTACTGCGGTTTGTAGGGCGTTACAGTGGTAACAAGACATAAAGTTACATGACCCAATATGATGATCACCATGTTCCTATTTGAAGGGCGCTGTCGCCAATGAATGTATTGCAAGGTCATTTATACCATCAGGTGAACGTCGTCAACGACCCGTCACTGCTCTTTATCGATAGCATCTTGCTGTACCAACCATTGGCGCCGTTCTCCTTGACGATAGCTGATGGCGGCTTATCATCAGGCACCGGTGGCTCCTCCTCCTCGTCAGAGCTGTCGTTCCTCTGCAGTTTCTTCGCGACCTCGATGTGCTGACGGCCATACTGTTGAAAAGAGACCGTTGTTAGTGAAACCGTTCACAACTGATTAGTACCAACACCATGCAGCATCAGGAACTGCTACACAAACCGAAGACCTGTTACATCACACCAGAATACCGGCATCAGTCGATAGACGTCCACAGCTGAACATAACGGCTCTCAAAGATCACCACATCGATCGGTCCTGCGTTGCCTGCATCCAGCGGCTTCCTGCGACCTTCACGCAGTCAGCATGATCTTCGCGACCTCCGGGTGATAGAGGTCGTCGTTTGTAGGATTCATATGGGAGGGATTTAGGCCACTTCCCACCACGCAGGACTACTGCGAGATGTTGGAAGCCAGAGCCTCGTGCTGCTTTCCTCAATCTGATCAAACTCCAATTTAAAGATGGCTCCCGATGATGATGATGATTTTATCATTTTCCTTAGTATATTTACACAACTAAAATATAATACTTGGGTATAGTTCATTATGTAATAAAACCCAAGTACCATTTAATAGCTCCTCATTATAGTATCGAGGGGTTAAGAGTCAATAACTTAGCTGCACCGGTTTTATGACTTCCGGTCGTGTGACGCATGTATACAGCAGAAGCTAGTGATATTGGGATCAGGAGTTAACCCTGAAGACCTGACGCGAATAGCCAAAGAAACAGAGAGAGCGATCATGAAAAGAACAGCTTTGGTCATCATCATGAGGTAGGTGCTTATTGAGGTTTGTGACCAGATCAAGCCTGGCTGATCATCTCGGAAGATCAGATTATACTTGTTCTTCGGTATGGAGCAGTAAACATGCAACATTCCGGAAGACAGCTTCGTGCGTGCCAAAAATTCAAACCGTCGAATGGCCGAAGGTCGTTTTTTAAATTGTTTACATCGTAAACATTGTCGGCGGGTATTAACGATCGAGGAAAAAGAAAATGGCCGCGCGTGCGCATTGCGAGCGGAAAGAGGAAGCGGGTAGGCGTGAATTGTTTCTTGTCATTTGATTACCGCTGCTAAGAAAACATTTATGTTTATAATTCGGTGAAAACACTTATTCACTTGATAATAAGTGATACGTCTAAGCACAAGGCGGCGGTAGTTAAGATGTTATATACTGCAATCACATTTCGCTCATCGCCTGAGACTAAAGAAGTATGGAGTCGTTACTCCATACTAGCTGCAACGCCCTTCAAACCGGAACACGAATGTTTGCAAATTACTGCTTGTTGTATAGACGATCTCCAGCAACAGAGACCTACCAGCTAATATTTATTGCTTTTGAAATTTAACTACCTTTGGGAATTGGGATTTATGACATGAAAGAGACAACCTATATGATATATTTGAAGAGGTTATAGTGCAAGGGAGTGATGGAGTACGTTGGTGTATAGGTCTCCTGTTTCTCGTGACTCTCGTGTTAGAATCCGCAGTGAAGCTACTGCCTTACCACCATATGAAGAGTGAGAGAGAAGGAAAGACGAGTAGAAAACTATAGTTATACTCATCCTCTCTCTCATTCCTTATCTCCTATCAATCTCTGTTAGTTCTATGGTGAACTTGAATACTTTGATGGTATCTTCTAACCATCGCTGGTGTACCATTAATGCAAAAAGAAGTGCTATAGTATATGCATCTTCCCTTGTCTATGGTAAATCTTGAAAGCCAATAACCGTTTGATAGTCACCAGCTCTCTTTAATATTATCTACGGTTTATTTCCTTTGCGTTCTAACGTAAAAATCTGTATCACAGCGAGGGTCACATCCAGGAGTCGAAGTCTATAAATCGAGATGATGAGAGCAGATCACCCAGGAAGAACAGTTCCTTCAACACCCAGAGTAATCAGCTGCACTTGTATGAGTATAGGTGAGAGCTAAATCACGCTTCTTTGGAGATGGCCGAAGATGACTAATTAATGGTAATGATGGTGGTTATACCATACCGAGTGTTGAAAAAAAAAATCGATTATATTATTCGGATGTACCAGCTTCCGCTGCAAGTCGAGCCACAGGCACAAGGCCGAAACACACAGATTATTGTGCAATCGTAACGCAAAAACGTCAGGTAGTTGTGTAAAGATTTTGTTCTTCCGCCTCATACGGAGAGATATTAGTGTGAATAATGAGCGATGATAACGATGATAATGATGATAACCTCCCCCCATATCAATCTCGACAATGCCTCTAGTGTCCGGAGATGTTGGTAGTCCCACATCGATCGATTCTGATCGACGTGGGAATCTTTGAAGGAGGCATTAGTTCAGCAATGGACATCTAGCTGCTGCTGCTGATGATGATGATGATGATGAGGAAAAGTATAAACATTTAAAATCAATTTTTGATTGCTTCAATGTTTAGTGTCATTGTAAGGATATCCTCTATCCGACGTGATGTGTAAACATCCTAACTGATACACCAATGCGGACAGGACATCAGGTAAACCAGTTTGAAGAGGGCACTTAATGATGATGAAGATGATGATCAGGTAAATGTCTTCTTCGTCTCGTCTCTTCGATGTATAAAGACTTGTGATACTCTTCTTCTTAGTACCTCTACAACTGAAGGCTGGCGATCAGTGTGGCACAGCCCTTCCTGTCTCCGGGTCTGTATAAGTATTGTGATGATATCCCTATCTAATGTGGAGTTCTACCATCATCATCAGACGATAGACGTCCACTGCTGGACATAGAACTCCCCCCATATCTCCACATCGATCGGTCCCACGTCACCCTGATTCCAGCAGCTTGCCAACGTCCGTCAGTCAGCACTGTCTTCGGTACCGTCGTTCGTCGGGGGAGATTTGGGCTATTACCCACCACTCTTGCCCAATGAGGGTTGATGGATACCAAAGCCTCGTTTGTTGATCAGCAGGGTGCACCACGAGCTGGTGAGCTTGGCTTGAGTCATGCGAGTTTTTATACGGGACCCTTCACACGTCAACGTAATGTTCCCATCTTCACTTTGCTTGAAACGTTATCTCCGTTATACGATGTTATATTTCTTTATCTACCCTCAAATCGATTTAAGTAATAAATAGATATCATATCTGATAATCTATCGAAGGGCGAGTTCAACAAAGGTCATTTTGAAACAACTGAATTTATTATATTAATAATACAATTTTCTTCTTCTTCACTTCATTTAATGTTCCCACAGCTGGGACTCCAATTTAATTAACGCACACTAGTTGAATGAACGGTTAACGAACAACCGACGTTATTAAGGCATCGCAATGTTCATATCTCTACTAGCAGCGCAAAGGCGACGCGTGTATTTAGTCGGGTAATACAGTACATTTGTTTAATCAACTATGAACTTTATCCCGTACAGCGCAGAGTTCATTTATATTAGGGGGACCGGAAAGTAATGTCGTTTTCTTAAGCTAAATACAAACACATACATTTTTAACGAGTCTTTATTTTTAATCAATGATGTATTCCCCATCATTTCAGTCATTGTCAATAACCTTTTGCCATCTAGTGAGTAAATTTTCAATCCCTGATCGATAAAAATTAATTGGTTTTTCGGCAAAATATCTAGAGATGGCATTTTGGATATCATCCAAATTTGCAAATGTTTTGCCACTTAAAAAGTGTTGCAGCGCTCGGAATAAGTGGAAATCCGATGGTGCAACATCGGGCGAATATGGTGGATGAGGCAGCACCTCCCACCCCAATTCATTAATTTTTTCTAGAGTTCGCCTTGCGCAGTGCGGTCTTGCATTGTCATGTTGGAGAATGACGCCTTTTCGGTTGACAATCGCTGGCCACTTTTCAATTAAAGATTGATTGACTCGCTGCAATTGTTCGCTGTAGAGGTCTGCAGTAACAGTTTCTCCAGGTTTCAGTAATTCAAAATGAACAATGCCGCGAATACTCCACCAAACACACAAAAGCGCTTTTTTGGGGTGTAAACCTGGCTTAGCAGTACTCCGAGGGATTTCATTTGGAGAGAGCCACTGCCTTTTGCGTTTTGGGTTATCATACAGGACCCATTTCTCATCTCCTGTGATCAAGCGATCAAAAAACGCTTCTGTGTTGTGTCGTTGAAGCAATAAGTTGCATGTGATTGATCGGTTAGCCTTATTCTGTTCGGACAGATTATGCGGGACCCAAACACCTGCTCTGCTTACTTTTCCAATCTGCTTCAAATGTTCTTGGATGGTGGATGGTCGACCAAGGTTTGTTGAGACTGTTTGACAATTCCTCGATCGTCTGACACGGATTTGCTTCCACTTCCGCCCTTAACACGTCGTTGTCTAACGCTGATGGTCTTCCTGATCGATACGAGTCGGAAAGATCAAAATTACCCGATTTGAACTTGGAAAACCACCTTTGGCACATCATTTACGAATGTCCAGTGCATTTGGATAAACATCGCAAATGTTTTTGGTAGCAACTGTTGCGTTATTTCCCTTGCGAAACTCAAAGAGCATGCAATGCCGGATGTGTACCTCTTCTGGTATTTGGCTGGCCATTTTACCCAAAATTACAAAAAAAAATTGTAATTCAATTGTCTATAAGTAAAGAAATCACTATAACCTCACAATGTCTTTGGTACGCCTCTGAACAAAACAATGAGCTGACAAATGACAATCAAGTATTGGCATGCGCAGAAACGACATTACTTTCCGGTCCCCCTATTATAAGCGTTTTGTATGGAAGATTGATCCGCGACGCGACGCGTGCACTTGGTCGGGTAATACAGTGCATTTGTTTAATCAAATCTGAACTTTATCCCGTCCAGCGCAGAGTTCATTTATATAAGCGTTTTGTATGGAACATTGATCCGCGACGCGACGCGTGCACTTGGTCGGGTAATACAGTGCATTTGTTTAATCAAATCTGAACTTTATCCCGTACAGCGCAGAGTTCATTTATATAAGCGTTTTGTATGGAAGATTGATCCGCGACGCGACGCGTGCACTTGGTCGGGTAATACAGCGCATTTGTTTAATCAAATCTGAACTTTATCCCGTACAGCGCAGAGTTCATTTATATAAGCGTTTTGTATGGAAGATTGATCCGCGACGCGACGCGTGCACTTGGTCGGGTAATACAGCGCATTTGTTTAATCAAATCTGAACTTTATCCCGTACAGCGCAGAGTTCATTTATATAAGCGTTTTGTATGGAAGATTGATCCGCGACGCGACGCGTGCACTTGGTCGGGTAATACAGCGCATTTGTTTAATCAAATCTGAACTTTATCCCGTACAGCGCAGAGTTCATTTATATAAGCGTTTTGTATGGAAGATTGATCCGCGACGCGACGCGTGCATTTGGTCGGGTAATACAGCGCATTTGTTTAATCAAATCTGAACTTTATCCCGTACAGCGCAGAGTTCATTTATATAAGCGTTTTGTATGGAAGATTGATCCGCGACGCGACGCGTGCACTTGGTCGGGTAATACAGTACATTTGTTCAATCAAATCTGAACTTTATCCCGTACAGCGCAGAGTTCATTTATATAAGCGTTTTGTATGGAAGATTGATCCGCGACGCGACGCGTGCACTTGGTCGGGTAATACAGTACAATTGTTTAGTCAAATCTGAACTTTATCCCGTACAGCGCAGAGTTCATTTATATAAGCGTTTTGTATGGAAGATTGATCCGCGACGCGACGCGTGCACTTGGTCGGGTAATACAGTACATTTGTTCAATCAAATCTGAACTTTATCCCGTACAGCGCAGAGTTCATTTATATAAGCGTTTCGTATGGAAGATTGATCCGCGACGCGTGCACTTGGTCGGGTAATACAGTGCATTTGTTTAATCAAATCTGAACTTTATCCCGTACAGCGCAGAGTTCATTTATATAAGCGTTTGGTATGGAAGATTGATCCGCGACGCGACGCGTGCATTTGGTCGGGTAATACAGTACATTTGTTTAATCAACTATGAACTTTATCCCGTACAGCGCAGAGTTCATTTATATAAGCGTTTCGTATGGAAGATTGACCCGCGACGCGACGCGTGCACTTGGTCGGGTAATACAGCGCATTTGTTTAATCAAATCTGAACTTTATCCCGTACAGCGCAGAGTTCATTTATATAAGCGTTTTGTATGGAAGATTGATCCGCGACGCGACGCGTGCACTTGGTCGGGTAATACAGCGCATTTGTTTAATCAAATCTGAACTTTATCCCGTACAGCGCAGAGTTCATTTATATAAGCGTTTCGTATGGAAGATTGACCCGCGACGCGACGCGTGCACTTGGTCGGGTAATACAGCGCATTTGTTTAATCAAATCTGAACTTTATCCCGTACAGCGCAGAGTTCATTTATATAAGCGTTTCGTATGGAAGATTGATTAAGCTAATATGATCTGTAGGTAGCAAGCAATAGAGTTGATAGTGCAGTAGTCGCGCTGCGTAGATAGGTACCGTAGCGATGACGTCACGACGACCGATCGCCCCACCAGTCGAGGAGGATAAAGGACAGTCTAGTTTCTTTACCGGAAAATGCACCGACGACCCATCTCTAGACTCCTATTCCACAAGGTGATAGTGACGTGACAATATTCATCATGCATGCCATGTATGGATGTTGCATATCCATGGTTATTGGGCAATACCAGCCCATGTTTACCTTCAACGGAATCGAACCCGAACATCGCATCACGACACTAAACCTGATGATAAGTGACACACTGTCCATAACAACCTGGACATAAAATGTTGAATCTCGTTACTCCAGTAATTTCAGTACTTACAGCGCCCTTCAAGCCGTAACACTTTCAGTAACCTACCACGACCAAGACTTGCTGATAATCTAATCAGTGGGCAGGACATATCGGTCGAAGGACTGACAGCCGATGGGGCAGCAAGGTCCTCGAATGGCGAAGGAGTACCGGAAGACGTAATGGCAGGTCCACCGGTGGTCTGATGATCTCTTGAGGGTTGCGGGAAGCAGCTGGATGCGGGTGGCGCAGGATCGACCGATGAGATCTTTGGAGGAGGATATATCCAGCAATGGATGTTTGTCCGCTCATGATGATGATGATGATGATGTAATCCAAAAACCGAGCTGATGGCGGACCGATCCATTGAGGGTATGATGACGAAAGCAAACTCCCAAATTGTTCACGACCACGTAATATCGGGTTAGCAACACATTACTGCTGTCAGCTGATAGGAAAACTTTATCAGCGTGATTATTGTACATAGATAGAGTGAAAGTAAATATAAAAAAATATATATGCTGGAGCAAATATCCGAACGCGGGATGTCACAACGCGACGAGTATCCGAACGTATTGCGAGAGAGATACGGTATATGAGAGGGAGGGAGACAAGACTATAGAAGCTTTAAATTTGAGTTCGAAATTTAAACATGTAACCCTATTACATTAATTATCTATATGGTTCACTTTGATTATTTTCAAGGTATTTAATCTGTATGATGTAGTTTAGGGTTTACTTTTTTTTTTTTTTTTATAATAGCTAGGAGGCAAACGAGCAAGACGGGTCGGGTCACCTGATGGTAAGTGATTCACCGCCGCCCACGGTCACCAGCGACGCCAGTGCGTTGCCTACCCTTCAGGTAAGAATAACGTAAGAATGTTTGCCCACTGCTGGGCAAAAATTATCTTTTATCTCTCGTCTGTGGACGATGAGGTTAAGTACGTCTATAGCAGCTATCGTGTGCTACAGCGGTGCAGTTACGGGAGCAGTGTGTCCCAGCAGTGGGACACACTGAGCCGTACATTAATATTTATTACCGACTTATCTGCTAATGGATTCCTTAATCAAGCCTAAAAAAAATCCGTATTCGTACACAACGCATATATAATGCGATATTAACATAATGTATCTGAATATGTAAATATATATATGTAATTGGCAAATCGTGAAGGACGGCCATCTTTTATTTTTTTGCAAACATTAACATAAATCGAACTTCGATATTTGGAATCTTAAATGAGAAAGTGTTGCCAGTACCGCCGTACAATGCCCGTCACTAGTAGCCGCGGAATCAAGTTTCTGTTTTATAGAATCTTTAGAGGGAGAGGGTGTGGGAAAGAGAGAGCGTTTTTGTTTTCTTAAAGTTGAAAAACTGAATAAAAGAAAAATATGTCTTACAAATTTTAGTTTCCCTTTCTCTCTTCATATATTCAGAGTGAGGGATACAGCGCGGAGACGCGACGCGCGATTGGAGAACTATGTAGACACGCGTTCCGTCTCTCTCTCTCTTCATATATTCAGAGTGAGAGATACAGCGCGGAGACGCGACGCTCGATTAGGGAACTATGAAGACACGCGTTCCGTCTCTCTCTCTCTTCATATATTCAGAGTGAGAGATACAGCGCGGAGACGCGACGCGCGATTGGGGAACTATGTAGACACGCGTTCCGTCTCTCTCTCTCTTCATATATTCAGAGTGAGAGATACAGCGCGGAGACGCGACGCGCGATTGGAGAACTATGTAGACACGCGTTCCGTCTCTCTCTCTCTTCATATATTCAGAGTGAGAGATACAGCGCGGAGACGCGACGCTCGATTAGGGAACTATGAAGACACGCGTTCCGTCTCTCTCTCTCTTCATATATTCAGAGTGAGAGATACAGCGCGGAGACGCGACGCGCGATTGGGGAACTATGTAGACACGCGTTCCGTCTCTCTCTCTCTTCATATATTCAGAGTGAGAGATACAGCGCGGAGACGCGACGCTCGATTAGGGAACTATGAAGACAAGCGTTCCGTCTCTCTCTCTCTTCATATATTCAGAGTGAGAGATACAGCGCGGAGACGCGACGCGCGATTGGGGAACTATGTAGACACGCGTTCCGTCTCTCTCTCTCTTCATGTATTCAGAGTGAGAGATACAGCGCGGAGACGCGACGCGCGATTAGGGAACTAGGTAGACACGCGTTCCGTCTCTCTCTCTCTTCATATATTCAGAGTGAGAGATACAGCGTGGAGACGCGACGCGCGATTGGGGAACTAGGTAGACACGCGTTCCGTCTCTCTCTCTCTTCATATATTCAGAGTGAGAGATACAGCGCGGAGACGCGACGCGCGATTGGGGAACTATGTAGACACGCGTTCCGTCTCTCTCTCTTCATATATTCAGAGTGAGAGATACAGCGCGGAGACGAGACGCGCGATTGGGGAACTAACTAGACACGCGTTCCGTCTCTCTCTCTCTTCATGTATTCAGAGTGAGAGATACAGCGCGGAGACGCGACGCGCGATTAGGGAACTATGTAGACACGCGTTCCGTCTCTCTCTCTCTTCATGTATTCAGAGTGAGAGATACAGCGCGGAGACGCGACGCGCGATTGGGGAACTATGTAGACACGCGTTCCGTCTCTCTTTCTCTTCATATATTCAGAGTGAGAGATACAGCGCGGAGACGCGATGCGCGATTGGGGAACTATGTAGACACGCGTTCCGTCTCTCTCTCTCTTCATATATTCAGAGTGAGAGATACAGCGCGGAGACGCGACGCGCGATTGGGGAACTATGTAGACACGCGTTCCGTCTCTCTCTCTCTTCATATATTCAGAGTGAGAGACACAGCGCGGAGACGAGACGCGCGATTGAGGAACTATATAGACACGCGTTCCGTCTCTCTCTCTCTTCATACATTCAGAGTGAGAGATACAGCGCGGAGACGCGACGCGCGATTGGGGAACTATGTAGACACGCGTTCCGTCTCTCTCTCTCGTCATATATTCAGAGTGAGAAAGGGATACAGCGCGGAGACGACAGGCGCGATTGGGAAACTATATAGACACGCGTTCCGTCTCTCTCTCTCTCATGTTAAATAGGTTTAAGGTTTTTAATAAATAATTATATACAACCGTGACATAGATCACTACGCACAGGTCACGCGTGCGCAGTGTGCGATACGTCTAGGTCTATTCTAGGTCTACTAGTTACTTTTGGTAGGTCTCTATTGCTACAGACCGTTTAGGTAGGTGCGACTGCAGCGCCTGTTGCAGCCGACCGTAGTATCCAGACACTACTGCGTTCCGGTTTAAAGGGCGCTGTAGCTAGTACAATTACTGGGATAACGAGACTCAACATTTTATGTATCTGGTGCGGTGTATTCTTACTAGCGCTGCGTTGTTAAGAGCAGGGGAGTCTATATATATCATCATCATCATCATCATCATCATCAGCCGACAGACGTCCACTGCCATATATGTAAATATACATATTCAATAAAGCGTCAAGACGAGCGGATCATTCACCTGATTTTAAGTGATACGCCTACCCAATAACATGCACGTTAGGATGGCATACACTAGATCACATTGTGCTCATCGCCCCAGTAACTACACTAACTACAGCGCCCTTCAAACCGGATTACAATAACGTCTGCACACTACTGTCTGTTGTACGTCCATCTACCGGCTGATAAAGACTTGACTGCTATTAATCCGGTCAGTATCGACAAATAAACCGGATAGGCGATAGACCGTACCGACGATACGGTAATTTTCACACCCTGTATATGAAGAATTCGGATTACATAAGTGTAACCGGAAATGATTACTTGTTTTTTTTTTTTTTACTACGTTGTATCTATTGTGTGACTGCGTAGTATTGGTTATGGTTCGGACGGTGACTGCTGGTGAAGTAGCTTTGGTAGGGTAGGTGGAAATAAAATCTTAATGGTGGTGGGTCTATATTGCCGGATACGGAGTGTGCGAACATTACTATGTTCCGGTTTGAAGGGCTCTCTAGTTAATTACTGGAGTAATGAGACTCGATATCTATGTCACGAGCGACGAGCGGAGTGAAGCAGTGTATACCATCCTAACGAGCATCACGTTACGTATAGTTAGGATTTTCGAGGAATTTAAGTTAAATACTAGATATATTCTACTGTAAACATACTAAGTTAGGTATAAGTTAGTTACTAAGCAACAGGCGGCGACGACTTAGCATTCCGGTTTCAAGTGGGTTACAAAGTCTAAGTGCCAAGTTCGAACTGATAAAAGACATTCGATGATACCGCGTTAAACCGTTTCCTCCTACTGATAATACATACATGAAGGTCTACCAATCAGGGTGAACGATACTATGATCCGGTTTGAAGGGCGCTGTAGCTATTACTGTTGGTAGGTCTGTTGCCGTCTAAGTAGGTACCACCGCAGCGGCTATTACAGCCGACAGACAATACTGTTCAAGCATTACTGTGATCCGGTTTGAAGGACGCTGTAGCTATTACTGTTGGTAGGTCTCTTGACGTCTAAGTAGGTACCACCGCAGCGGCTATTACAGCCGACAGACAATACTGTTCATGCATTACTGTGATCCGGTTTGAAGGACGCTGTAGCTATTACTGTTGGTAGGTCTCTTGACGTCTAAGTAGGTACCACCGCAGCGGCTATTACAGCCGACAGACAATACTGTTCAAGCATTACTGTGTTCCGGATTGAAGGACGCTGTAGCTATTACTGTTGGTAGGTCTCTTGACGTCTAAGTAGGTACCACCGCAGCGGCTATTACAGCCGACAGACAATACTGTTCAAGCATTACTGTGTTCCGGATTGAAGGACGCTGTAGCTATTACTGTTGGTAGGTCTCTTGACGTCTAAGTAGGTACCACCGCAGCGGCTATTACAGCCGACAGACAATACTGTTCAAGCATTACTGTGATCCGGATTGAAGGACGCTGTAGCTATTACTGTTGGTAGGTCTCTTGACGTCTAAGTAGGTACCACCGCAGCGGCTATTACAGCCGACAGACAATACTGTTCAAGCATTACTGTGATCCGGTTTGAAGGACGCTGTAGCTATTACTGTTGGTAGGTCTCTTGACGTCTAAGTAGGTACCACCGCAGCGGCTATTACAGCCGACAGACAATACTGTTCAAGCATTACTGTGTTCCGGATTGAAGGACGCTGTAGCTATTACTGTTGGTAGGTCTCTTGACGTCTAAGTAGGTACCACCGCAGCGGCTATTACAGCCGACAGACAATACTGTTCAAGCATTACTGTGTTCCGGATTGAAGGACGCTGTAGCTATTACTGTTGGTAGGTCTCTTGACGTCTAAGTAGGTACCACCGCAGCGGCTATTACAGCCGACAGACAATACTGTTCAAGCATTACTGTGATCCGGATTGAAGGACGCTGTAGCTATTACTGTTGGTAGGTCTCTTGACGTCTAAGTAGGTACCACCGCAGCGGCTATTACAGCCGACAGACAATACTGTTCAAGCATTACTGTGATCCGGATTGAAGGACGCTGTAGCTATTACTGTTGGTAGGTCTCTTGACGTCTAAGTAGGTACCACCGCAGCGGCTATTACAGCCGACAGACGATACCGTTCAAGCATTACTGTGTTCCGGATTGAAGGGCGCTGTAGCTAGTGTAATTACTGGGGGCGACCATACTAACTAGCGCCATATTGTTATGGAGGACGTGACATTTACTACTCAAACTATAAACTCTTACCGCATACTAGTTAGGATGATGTACACTGCAACACTGCTCGCTTTAGATTTAAAGGGTTGATCTTCGTTACTTCAGTATAACTAGTGACAGAGCCCTTCGAACCGGAATATAGTAATATTAGCACAGGAGTGAAAGAGCGGAGAAAGCAAAACAGGTCAAGAGAACGACGGATAGAGAGCGAAGGGTAGAGAAAGAAAAAAATACAGAGAATCTTTTCTAAAAGTACCCTCCTACGTCACGATATGGCTGTACTGGATTTCCATTCACCAATGAGTTCGATTTCATACCGGAAGTGATCACCGAATATTTATGGTAAGTGATACGCCATAGACAACTTGGTATTAGTTAGGATGATATACACTGCACCGCATTGCGCTCGTCGCCTCGATACATACGATATAAAGTCCCGATACCCAATTAATTTCACTAGTCGCAGCATCCTTCAAACCGGATCACAAGAGATCTGCTGCAAGTGTAGTGCTGATGGTATTGATGATGTTAGTGGTATTAGTGGTATATAATACACAAGTACTGTGGAATTATTAACAGAAACAACAAAGACCTTTGTCCACTGCATCATCACGTCAGCTCATTACGGCTGCGTGAGTCAGCGGGAGCGCATAGCACAAAGTGGGTAATGGGGGCGTCCATTATAAGTTGAACCTTGGAGACGAACTGCATACGAATATATCGAGTTCAACCAATAATGGCTGCTCATATTATCCACCTTTGTTCCGTGATCTACTACCGCTGTCACACACATGTATACATTACACTACATTGTGCTCACCAACACCCAACACTACAGCGCCCTTCAAACCGGAACACACTGTCTCAATCAATAGGGACCTACCAACAAAACATGTGGGGTCGATTGGAGTACAGGAAACGAACCCGCGCCCTTCCGACACCGCCTATCTAACAAATGGCGTCACAGAGTAGTTAACACACAGACGCTTAAACTAATTTAATACGTACTGCGAACGATTTAAACAGACAATGACGCAGTGTTGCCATTAGTGAAAGTCGGGGACGTTGTGTAACAGATATGGGAGCCCACTTAATTATGTCCACTGCTGGGATTCGAGTATCGGTTAAAAAAAAAACATCGAGACATTTATCATTGGATTCCAACTTGCCAAGGTAATACTCTAAACGATTATGTTATCAGATAACGCTGGGGCATTGCACCTGAACTGTGCCTGTTGCTGCGGACCGTACAGGTAGGTACCGCCGCAGCGCGTATCGCAGCCGACTGGCAGCACTGTGCGGACATTACTGTGATCCGGTTTGAAGGATGCTGTAGCTATTATCGGTGGTAGGTCTCTGTTGCTGCAGACCGTACAGGTAGGTACCGCCGCAGCGCCTGTTGCAGCCGATATACAGTACTGTGCGGAAATTACTGTGATCCGGTTTGAAGTATGCTGCAGCTATTATCGGTGGTAGGTCTCTGTTGCTGCAGACCGTACAGGTAAGTACCGCCGCAGCGCCTGTTGCAGCCAATATACAGTACTGTGCGGAAATTACTGTGATCCGGTTTGAAGTATGCTGTAGCTATTATCGGTGGTAGGTCTCTGTTGTTGCAGACCGTACAGATAGGTACCGCCGCAGCGCGTGTTGCAGCCGATATACAGTACTCTGCGGACATTACTGTGATCCGGTTTGAAGTATGCTGTAGCTATTATCGGTGGTAGGTCTCTGTTGCTGCAGACCGTACAGGTAGGTACTACTACCGCAGCGCGTGTTGCAGCCGACAGATAGTACTGTGCGGACATTACTGCGATCCGGTTTAAAAGACGCTGTAGCTAGTGTAATGAGAACAAACATCTAATGTCTTAAAGCGACGAGCGCAATGCGGTGCAGTGTATACCATCCTAACTGGCGCCACGTTACGTGCGGGTCACTCACCGTCCGTCAGGCGAACGTAACACTCGTAGGCAGGCTTTCGTCGTTAGGATGTTTACACACACCCTGTATATTGCTTTGTACCGGAGTTACAAGAACGATAACATGTGTTACGTTATCGTGACCTAGTGCTTATTTACAAAGTCTAGTATTCAAAACAAGATAACTATGCCGCCTCGACAGTATCAATAGGATCAATAGTTTTTACAGCCGACATACAGTGCAGTACAAACATTACTGTGATCCGGTTTGAAGGGCGCCGTGACTAGTGTAATTACTGGTATAAAGAGACAACATTTTACGTCTCAAAGCGATGAGCGTAGTATGGAGCAATGTATGTGTGTATGTGTAGCTCATCTAGAATGTATACACTACAATATAGCTGTACATAGATCGAAAAAAAATCTAACCACAAGGAAAAAAATATCAACGCGGATTCGAACTGCGGACCTCTACGCAGCGCTACTGCCACTGCGCCATAGGGGCTACCAGCTCATCTGTCTGTTATACAATAGATGTTAAATATTTAAATCAACTGCCTTTGAGTGTTAACTTGATGACGTCGAATTTTTACGGTGCGTGATAGAGTGAAGGAGAAAAGAGAGAGGGAGAGGAAGACGGAGAGAGGAGAGAGGAAGAGAGAGAGAGGAAGAGAGGAAGAGAGAGGAAGAGAGAGAGAGGAAGAGAGAGAGAGGAAGAGAGAGAGAGAGGAAGAGAGAGAGAGGAAGAGAGAGAGAGAGGAAAAGAGCGAGAGAGGGGGAGAGAGGAAGAGAGAGAGAGAGAGAGAGAGAGAGAGAGAGAGAAAGGGGAAGAGAGAGAGAGGAAGAGGGGGAAGAGAGCGAGAGGAAGAGAGAGAGGAAGAGAGAGAGAGAGGAAGAGAGAGAGGAAGAGAGAGAGAGGAAGAGAGAGAGAGAGAGGAAGAGAGCGAAAGAAAGAGGAAGAGAGGGGAAGAGAGAGATGAAGAGAGAGAGGGGAAGAGAGAAAGAGAGAGAGGGGAAGAGAGAAAGAGAAAGAGGGGAAGAGAGAAAGAGGGGAAGAGAGAAAGAGAGGAACGATCTTGTGAATTTTCATATCACATCTCTCAAGTCATGTGTACAATGCCTATCGCCGCGTTGTCATTCGCGGAGGTATCACTCAAAATCAGGTGATTGTTTCCTTCGTCACATAAAAAAAAAACACTCAGTTTAGAGATCACCATCATCATCATCACTAGAACGAGAGTGATGAGGCCTGTGGTCCGGCAGTGGACTTCTATCGGCTGATCAATACCCAGAGCAGACTGGGAATGTTAGTACATTACATAAGAACCATTCTATTTGATGGAATATATATTATTAATTATGTTTTATATATATATGTAAATGATAATTAATAATTGATTAATTGTAATCATAAAGATGTTAATTAATTCAATTATAATTATTATCTTCATACAAAGGGAAAGAAAATATATTGACAAAGTATATAGTTGAATCATAGAGTGTAGAAGCTCTATTATTCTACGAAGCCGAAGACAACCTCACCTGTATGAGGTGTACCAGGGTAAACAGACAGGCTCTGACCGACCAACCTACACTGACCTGGAGTAGAGGAGCTAAAGCTCCAATCCTTCTGCATGAGGATCCTCTTGGGTTGCTTATGCCCATCTGTCAGAATTATCCGACTGATAAGGAGATTGTCATCATTGAGTATATTGTCCGCTGTAATATACGCACACTACTGTCAGTCACAGCAGAAGCAGCGGAATTACCATCATGGTCTCTATCGGAGACATATCACCAATAAACCTTTAATACATCATCATCAGCTGATAGAGGTTCAACAGCAAAATTAAAAAAAAATGACACAGGCATATTCTTACCTATTAGGTAAGAAGATGCCTGTGTCAGGTGATCACCTCCGATCCAGACACCGATGGTAAGAAATATATTTACATAGAAAAAAAGTACTTCTGTGTGGCATGGCAGAAGAAACATGAAAGTAGAATTAATGCTGCGGAGATGAAAAGCCTGAGAGGTATAACTGGAGCGAAGCTGATGGACAAAGTGGGGAACAGTGTGATAAGGAAGCGGTGCGGAGTGGCTGAAGATAGAGAAAGGGATGACTATATGGTTCGGCTGTGTTGGAATGGATGCAAGAAGATTAACAAAAGAGCTACACAAGTCAAGAATTATTGGAGGAATCGGTGCAGGTCCACCTAGGCGGACATGTTTAGATCAAATTGAAGATGTCTTAAAGAAAGGCCTGGTCAAGAGTACTCGCAACCAACGAGCATGCATGAAGACACTCATGAAAGTAGGAAGGAAGACAGGTGTTAGGTTTGCAGCAAGTGGAGAGAGCTGGTCTCTGCCTGATATATATATGTACTTCTGTGTATCTCTGCTTCTCTTTGTGGGTGGTAGCCGGTGTCTTCGGTTTCCCGATGGGTGATTATTATATATATTGCAATTGTGATATGTTACTGAACATCAGCCAATAAATGTCCACAGCTGGACATAGGCCTCCACGAAGATCTTCACAAACAGTCAGCATGGCCTCCAGTACCACTGGACTCTGGGCTGTTGTATGTATGGGTTCATGTGGAAGGGTTTGAGCCAGTTCCCCATCACACTGACACAATACAGGATGGAGCCAGAGCCTCATTTATTGATTAGCAGGGTGCACCACAAGCAGATACGATTGGCTTGGGTTCTTGAGGACTCCTTACATGTCTCATAGAAAATGCTAATTTGGATGATTTGGTCGGAGCAACTGCATGTGGTGCTCATTGTATTTGGAACTAACGGGACAAATTTAAGAAATATATATAAGACACCTCGATACCACTACATCCTGTTATTGGCTACATTCAGTAGTATTCCAACATGAGAAGTTGCTGCGGTAATGGAACTTAACATATCTCAAGCCGAGTACAATGTGGTGCCACCACCACCCGCCGATCAACTGCTGCATATAGACCTCCCTCACATATCCCTACATCGATCGGTCATGTGCCGCTCGCATCATCAGGCACCAGAGACTGTCCTTTGTAGGGTTTCATATGGTGGGAATCCACCCATTCCCCTCAATGTAGTTCAGAGCATATAATTCTAATCAGCGCTATATCATCAGCTCGCTTATCACAGGTGATTATCTCTCTTATCTAATTAATATGTTGAATGAACTTCTTGACTGGTCAAGTCTGCGTGTAATAGAGTTCCTCCGATATCTCTCCCTTTATAGCACTATCTATCTCATCATCCCTTCTGCATCCAATATTTTCTCACCTTTCTCCTCCCCCTTTTACAAACAACTTTATCTACATATATATATATGGCCCCCCACCAGGTAGTCTGACAATCTGGTGAAGATTGCGAAAACAAGCTGGATGCAAGCAGCGCAGCATCAATCGAAGTGGGGATCTTTGGTGTAGGCCTGTATCTAGTGGTGGACGTCTATCAGCTAATAATGATGATATATATATGTTTAGTATTTATATAATTGTGTTCTTTAAGGTTTTAGTTTAATTTTATTTTCTTTTCTCGTTTCTATTATTTTAACCCTGAATATGATGAAGATGCTATAGTTATCAATAAAGCTACAGCACAAGCTTCATCATAAAGAAACCTAATGGATTTATTTAGTCCAAAACAATTTTTTTATTACGAGTCTACTTAAATCAAAAACCCGTGAAGAGATTACACGAAGACACCAAAAATTTTCTCAGTATTATATATATTACATATAGAATATGATTCATATGACTTAAGTGGTTTTTATATCTGAAACAGACGCTACAATTTAATATTTTGTGTTGATGTGAATAAAGGTTAAGTTGATATCCGTGGAGATAACATTTGACTAATGATTTATATAGTTGAACATAGGTCGTCATAATATTGAAGATATGTGTCATACACACCAATTATGACATGTGTATTACAGAACGAAGCATAGAGATTGAGGACTAACATAATTTCAAAGAAATAACCGGCAACCTCCATTAATACACTAAAAGTGTTTTACCAATAAGAAAGTCTTATAAATTTTAGATAAAACATATCTCCGTATTAAGTAGTTAAAACACAAGATACTATTTTTTATTGTGAAAGAGTTCTTCACAAAAAAAAAGATTTAAATTACATTTTTATCTACGAACCGGTGACTCGCAATAAATAAGGTGTCCATCTGAGCCACGACTTGCGATAGAATTGATTAAATGACTCAGCCAGCAGATACTATCGAAAAGCACTCCCACGAAAATATAATTGTTATCATGTTGATTATCGCATTAAGGAATTAAATTAGACTCAATCGTTTTAAACTAGCATGATAAACTTACAATAATTGCAAGTTCATTACACAAATAAAAGGGGCTAACCTAACAGATACGATTATTTTTCAAAAATATACGCTCTTATATATTACGTATGACTTACCTCGAAAAGTTTTAATAGTATGTTCACATATAATCTGCGTACACCGAGGGATTTGCCGATTGACGCTAAAAATATAATGCACAATATAAAAAGCAAAAACGGCGTGTAAAGTATAGAAACTGCGACCGACACGAACGGCGTGAGCAACGCCATCTTGACTACTGATTGATTGGATATTTCGTATTTGTATTACTTGATTAGATACCGTTAGCTTGGCTGCGTTCAGAAATTATAAAATGGCTTTTAAAGATTCGTTCATTAATAAAATAAATTAATATCATACGTCTTCAAATAAATATAACAAAAACATGCAAAAATTATAATATATTATAATAATTATTATGTATCTTTTTTTTATATTACAAAGCGATACGCCTGCTCATAACGATGTGGTGTCAGTGAGGGTATTATATACATATTACGGTCGCTATGAGACAAGATCTTAAGTGTCATTACTTCAGTAATTTCATTAGCTACAACGCCTATCGATCAGGAACACAGTAATGTTTGCACAGTACTGTTTATCAGCTGCAATAAGCGCTGCGGTAATACCTATATAGACGGTCTTTGGCGATGGAGACTTGCCACCAGTAATCTATTTACCCCCGGTCTTTGTATCACCATGGGTGCCTTACAACATTCATAGCCCCTGATTGATAAATAATAAACGTCATAAAATAAGTAATCCAATCCAATCAGCCGGAAGACGTCCACTGCTGGACAAAGGCCTCCCCCAAAGATTTCCACTCAGACCGGTCCTGGGCCACCCGCTAATAATAAATAATAAATAAATAATATTTATTTTTAATACATTATTATTTATTAATAATAATGTATTAAAAAATTAAAAAATTTTATTTGTGTTATTACACAAATAAAATTTTTCAAAATCTCTTATTTTTAACAAGTCATAACTACTAGTAGAGCTCTCCCAATGACTGTGTATACCATAACACCTCCTCTGAGTAAATTTATATCATGGAACCTATTATTAAAATGGATTTAGAAGAGGCCAGAATTTCAAAAAAAAAATTATTCATAGTTATAGATCTACCAGGATCTAATGGCAAGAAAGGAAAAAAGAAATTGACGTTAGCAATACTGGGGAAATTGGAGTAAATCTTTTTGATACTTATTTTCCTTATAGCGGCTGATTCTGTGTGTGATACATGCAAATAAAAATGTATCCAATGATCAAGGATAATTTTTGTTTGAAAATCTTACTGTGGCGAATGTGGACTCTGTTCATGAGTTTATTAATAGGCGGAATCAGAACTTGAAAATGATTCGAAATCCTTCACATCCATAAAAGAGGAGGAGAGAGGAAGATAAGGAAGATGCAATATTTATAATAAACCTTTCTTCCTACATCTCAATTAATCAATCTTGTTCTATGAATTAAATTTCAATTTTTATTACACGTTCACAAGATTTTCGCCATTAATCGATCCCTGTTTGGGATAAAGCTTCTTCTGTTAAAGATTTTATATCTCTTGCAGGTCTATTTACGTTTTTAAACAACCAAACGTTTTTTAACGTTAATAAACCAAAGTATCAAGACATGTCATTCTTACTAATCAGTCGACGCTTGAACATGGCTCAATATCGATAATTGTATTTATTCTGCAAGTATTCTTGTTTATCAAGTATTTTGTAAGTTTTTATTTGATAAACATTAAAAACAATATTTCTTGCTTGCGATCGAAGAGGTTTTTTAGACATTTTTAAAAGGAAATTTGAAGCCAAACCAAAAACAATTTCAGTTGACAGATGACATTTTTTTTTGTTGCCATATCGCTATTTCTTAAACGTTTTTTTTGCAATGACATCCTGATAGACCTGTACTTAATATTATTACATACTTTAACCATGTTTTTTTTTAAATGAAATGTTCGTAATCATAAATAGGTATCGTAATCCAAGAATTTACACTAGCTACTGCACAGTGATATTTGCACACTTCTCTATCTCTCTATCTAGACAGTCTCCGGCAATAGAGACCTAACACCAGATAAATCTATGAAAAGTATAGCTTCGCTCAGCTTATATCAAGTTTTAGTAAATTAAAAAGTTTTAGCAGTTAACAGTTTTATAACATTATAGCATCCCCTTAACAGTGTAAGAGTAACACTAATTATAAAAAATATGTCAAAATAGTGTGACCATACTAAAAGATTTTTTTAGCAACATTTATACAAAATGTACGTAATTAAAAAAAAATTTGGAATTAAGGAAATTTTAGACATACATTATTAGTTTCTTTTTGTCTATTTAATTAATGTATGTTTTTATTTAGATATTTATATGTGTGTATTCATTTGCATATGTATTTGTTTATATATAGTTTGTCAGCGTCTCTCCATTTAATAGATTAATTGTCACAGAATGCTGATAGGAATTAAGTCCGCTTATTGTGGCCTAATTTTAGGTTTTCAAATAAATTTTTAAATAAAAGAAATGTAGTAAATTTTTATCCTGTTATAAAAGTTTTACTAGATGTTAAAATATATGTAATTAATAAAAAAAAAAAATCAATTAAGCGTCGAAAGCAACGGACATTCACCTGATAATAAGTGATATGCCAGCCCATAACAACATAGGGCTAGTTTTCGCCAAAGTAGGGTAATTATTTTAAAAATGTAAACATTATTCTGGTAACACCACTACATTATAACCTCTGTGGAGCTCGTCTAGTGATTTTATATTAAAATCACTTGTATCTTATAAACTTTTCTTTGTAACAAATAAAAAAATGTCAGAGCTGCCTTACGGACCTCCAGTTAGGGTATCGCCGTTGATCAGGGTAAATATGTATATATTATCTAAAATTATTATTATGTAACAAGTGTCATATCTACATATACATACTTTTTGGTTCATATTAATTATTTTTTAATACCGGCTGAATATTTTAATACTAATCATTAGAAACAATACCCTTAAAAAAAATTATCTGTCTGTCAAATTTGTTTTCTTTTATATAACCCTATAAGAAACTGGTTCTCACAATCTGATCGCCAAACTTCAGTTCGAAGAGGGCACCTAATGATGATGATAATAAGAAATGGATTTATAACTCTTCAATTGTTTTACGATTTACAAAATTAAGATGTTTTTCACGCTTTGTTATCCAAAGACAATAACTAAAGAACCATATGATGATATACATTTTTCCTATTATGATGTTCTTAGATTTAATTTTTTATTACACTTGTAAAACTCTTATAGAATGAAAAGAACATAAATATTTATTTATATATATATCTGAGCAGAACCTGTTTTCAATGCCATATGTTTTTGAGGCATGCCACAATAATATGTAATGTGTTCTACTGTTATGTCAGTCTGTATCTGAGGAATAATAATTTGTATAATGTCTGATTGTATAGCGTCTGTATAATGTTGATTTATCTATTCTATCATTGTCATCATCATCTGCTGATAAACATCCACTGCTGGACATAGGCCTCTCCCAAAAATCTCAACGTCCATCTGATCTACATATATACAAGATCATATTATGTAAGTTATATTACAAAGTGTAATTATCCAACCCAACTTTGATTGTTGAAAATACATGAGGCAACGTCTCCTTCACACATTTTGTTTTGCACAAAAATATTATAATTCACTTGTGCATTAAAAACCCTAAACTAATAACAAACGATGAAAGTCGGAATCAAATTTTCATACAAAATAGTTAAAATGGTTGTTAATGAAAATTAATTCCTAAAAATTTTTTTTTTCATAAACAAATATTTCTTAATAAACTTGTCTATGCTACATCTACGACTGGATATATATCAGTATGTGATAACACATTCATCTTGTCAACTACTTGGCTAATAAATGTGACTTGTACAGAGCTTTATTGAATGGAGAGGCTTTAGAAAATTAATGTCATTATTACAACATATTGTTGTCCACTGCTGAATATAGGTCTCTAGAATTAAGGTATTATTTATACTCGCAACACTTACTATATGAGTTGGCGAATAATATGGTAATGGTCACAGAAAAAACTGTAGCTCCTTATAGAAGTACAGCTTGAAAATAAAATTTCATTAATCTACTCCACTTTATTGTTGAGACGGAATCTATATTGATTTTTGCTCCCATCTTTCAGTTTGGCCGCTGGTCATTCCTAACCGCCGGTATCCTGTATGGAGCGTTCCATCAGAGCAGACTATCAAAGAAGGAGGCAAAGATCCGTGAAATTGAAACCAAAGAGAAGATCATCAGAGATGCGAAGCTTAAGGAGGAGAAAGCGATCGCTGCTGCTAGTGGGTTTAATATATTGTCTATGGACTCGCGGTTTATAGTTACATTACTGGTGTATGTTGATAACTTGATCGCGGTGATGTTACCGCAGCAGTACCATTGGTATTAGAATCCAACAGAAATCATCATTATATTAAAGTACTGCTCGGAGGTAGTAGTTAGATTTAGATTCAACCGAGTACTTAAGATTAGTAAGACTAAATGTAGTATATTGCACGGGTGTTAGGTTTCTGTTGTCAGCCACCATCTAGGTACAACCACAGCTGATATATAGCAGTGTGCAAATACTATGTTCCCGTTTAACGGGTGGTGTACTTAGTGACATTACTGGAGTAATGAGACTTGATACTATATCATGAGCGAGAGCACTGTATGTCCTAAAGCACCACATTGTTATGAGCAACCGTATTACTTACCATCAGGTTACAATCTTGCTCGTCATAAGAAAATGAATGAAAGTAGACGATAAAACAGTAATTAAATTGTTGAAGATATTTTTTTATATACATTGTAAATATATACACAGAATATTTTTGTATATATATATATATATAGAATGTTATGTTAATACTTAGTAAAATTTTCAGTCGAGATAAAGGCGCTGGAGGAAATGGCCACCGCGAAGAAGTAGACAGTCTCGACGCGCGGTGACAGAGGCCGCCATCTTGTGTAGTGTTGCCATTGCGTAAAAATGTAAACATTTTCAACGGACAACACGATTCCATCATGTTTATAAATTTACTTATTTAATGCAATATAGATAATACGAAATCGATTATAGTTTTTTTTTTTTTTTTATTAATTTTATATATATTTTATTTATATTAATTTAGCTTCGGTGCAGTGTTAATTGGGATGTTAGTACAGCAACATAGCTTTTGTCATGTGGATACTACCGCAGCGCCTATATCTACAAACATCACTGTTTATTGAGGGTCTTCCGGTTTGAAGGGAGTGGGAGCTAGTGATGTTACCGATGTAACGAGACAACATTTAATGCCTCAAGGCGATGGGCACAATGTGGTGCAGTGTATATCGTACTAACTAGCGCCACGTACGCTTGATATCAGATTATCGATAGACGTCCACTGCTGGACATAGATCTCTATCAAAGACCTACACATTGATCAGTCCTGCGCTGTCTGCATCCAGCGGCACAGACAGTGACTCCGGCATCGTCGGGCGACGGTGACCGTCATTTGTAGGCGTTCCTTTGGAGGGGATTGGGTCATTTCTCATCACGCTGGTCCAAAGCGGGTTAGTGGTCGGCAGAGCCTCGATTGTTGATTAGCAGGCTGTACCACGAGATGGTGAGGTTGGCTTGGGGTCCCGTAAGCTGTTAGGTGCCCCTTACACCTCTCGTCTCGACGCTTCGTATAACAAAATAGTCTCATCAGTCTATCTGCTGTCTTTCAAACCTGATCACAGTTGTTCGTACTCAATCGCTGACCGCTGAAAGCGCTCCGATACCTACATATACGGTCTCCAACAGAGGACCTTTTTTTTGGTTTCGGAGAGGAGGAAATCTTCGAAAGATAGCTTCTGGAGGGAAGTCAGGGTTATGTGAGATTCTTACTAACCAAAAATCTCGCAGTCGTCTGCATCAGTCATCAGCATTCGGAGAGGCACCGGGATTGCTTATATAGAAGGCACCGGTGCCCTTCTACACTTTCATTGAATACGTCTCTGAGGAGGGGTTTAACCCTCCTAGACTGTCCTACACAGACTCGCTTGTTGAGCGATATGGGGGCCCCCACCCTCAAGGGTGCGCCTGCCTACGCACTTCTGCCGCATGCAGGGGCCCAGCCTCACCGTGGCGATAACGGAGTCAGTTATAGACCCACGCATCCATCTCTGTCAGAATGTCTAACGGTGGAAACCGAGCCAGGATAGTAGCCGCCTCAAAGGATATCGTTCTGTTATATATATATATATTATCTTACAAGGGTTTACGCTGATAGAGATGCTGACTAAGCCCTATTAAACTAAGGCTTAGCATAGTGTTCGCGGGGGCAAGTCAGTCCGCGGTCCCAACTTCCATCCAGAGAATTCGTTCTTATTTAATCGTGGCAAATCCTTATTGTGCTATATCTAATATATGAATGAAGTGTTTAAAATTCCTAAATCCTTTTTTTAAAACTCTCAACCCGGGATCTCCGATAGCAGTTCAGTATCCTCGCACGATACGAATGGCCATATTTCGCTGTAGGCTGTTCACTTTGCCTCTACAACGCCATCTACATTAACGTTAACGTACCCGCGACTCGAGACGACTAGACGTGTTACTGTTGTTCTAAGCAATTTTATTTCTTATACGGTGTAAAGTTTGTCTGTACCAAGCCTTAAGTTATATTACCGTAATCAGTGAATTATGGCTGAGAAACTGTGTAAAAATTATTGTTTAATATTGTGTTAAAACAGTGAATAAACCAAAAATAGTTTCAAAAATTATTTATTGGTATGATAACGGACGGTATGAAGAAGATTTGAAGAACAAAGGATTGGACATTAAATTCACATATAATCACTTTTATTTTGGTATTTTATATTTCATAAATTCCTAATTTGAAGTTGGGTATATCCAATAAATTAGCAAAACGGTTTAACGTCGCTACGGTCAAGCAGTTTGTCAGAGAAGTTTTTTTTTGCGTACCCGTCAGCTCAGACCGCAAGATCAAATCCTAAATATATATTTTTTCCTTTTATATATTTTTTTTCTCTTTTTGATACATACATTTTTAACCTAATACATAGAGAAAATAATTTATTTCGATAATAAGAATATAATTTGATAAGATAAGAAGAAAAGGGAAGGAAAAGAAAGGAAAGGAAGAAAAATGTCATCAGTCCCAAAGATTTGTTCTGGATGTAAGAAAAAACTTTCTAGAAGGGAATACATGATATGCTCCACATGTGGCTTAGGATACGACTTACTATGCGCTAACATAACACCTAGATCTTACTTTCTTATGGATCAAGACCGTAAGAATAAGTGGAGTTGTCAGGAATGTCATAAGGAGATAGCGAAATCTGACAACATAAATACTCCTGCTAGAGCGGCAAGTCGATCCGCCACTTCTGACGGTGATAACGATCTTGAAGAAGAAAGAAATATTACTTTGCGAACAGAAAAACTTAGCTCGAAATGTAACAGCGATGGATCCCATGTTACTGAGGAACATTTACGCACCATTATTAAACAGGAGATAACGAAAACTATCAAACAACTAGTATCTGAACACTTATCGAACATTTCCCAACAAATAGCAGACTTTCACGAATCCTTAACATTTTTTAATAAACAATACGAGGAACTCAAGCAAATAGTAAACGAGAGGAACGATACAATTTTCGATTTGGTTTCTAAAAACAATAACTTAACATTACAAGTGAAGAATTTGACAAATAGACTGGGGCAAGTGGAACAAAGCATGCGTTCCCCAAATATCGAGATCAATGGGATCCCTGAAAATAAGTCAGAAAATTTGATAACGACTATTGAGCAGCTGGGTAGAATTGTCGATAATCCTTTTGACGACAGCGACATTCTGCATGTAACACGTATTGCCAAACTTAATAAGGAGAATAACCGTCCTCGCTCCGTGATTATTAAACTACGCAGTCAACGCCGTCGCGATGAGTTGCTGGCTGCAGTTACTAAGTTCAATAAAAAGAATTTAGACAACAAATTAAATTCAGAGCATCTAGGAATCGGGGGACGTCGTATGCCAGTATTTGTGTCTGAACATCTAACGCCAATAAATAAACAGTTACATGCGGCCGCACGTAAGAAGACAAAAGATACTGGATTTAAGTTTACATGGGTGAGGGACGGTAAAATTTTCGTAAGGAAAAATGAACAAAGCCACGTTATATACATTAAAGATGAAGAAAGCTTAAAATTAATTGCCTAGTGTAATGAAATAAATGTGATCAATTGATTTATAATAGGTTGCTTTTAAAGATGTCTGTAAATATATATTACCAAAATGTGCGCGGTTTGAGAACCAAGACAGAAGATGTACTTAGAAATGTCGCTGTTAATAAATTTGATCTCATAGTGTTCACCGAAACTTGGTTAAATTGTAATGTTTTAAGTAGTGAATTTATGGACAAACGTTATGTCGTATATAGGAAGGACCGATCGTGTTCGACGAGTTCCAAGAAAGATGGAGGGGGTGTTATTATCGGAATATCTAAACATATCCCATCTTATAGGCACTTAAGTTGGGAAAGTACTGCTGAAGATCTATGGGTGTCAATCGATGTCAAATCTAATAACTTAATCAAGAAAGTTTCCATTTGCGCTGTTTACTTTCCCCCTCCAGTTTCCTTGGAACACTTGTCTAGTTTTTTGGAAAACTCTACGAATGTTATCGAGCAATCTGATCAAGTGATAATTTTGGGTGATTTTAATTTGAGTCATATTGGTTGGTCTCAAAAGTCGGAAAGCTCTCCATGTAGTGCAATGAATTATGGGTCTAAATTGGGACTTTCTCTTATCGATTTCATGTCCATTAATAATTTATCACAATTTAATAAAGTGAATAATGTAGATGGTAAAATATTGGATCTTGTTCTTACTGATATCAATGGATTGGAAGTTGCTAAATCCAATAATGTATTGAGCAAAATCGACCAAAAGCATCCTCCTCTATTAGTTTCCCTACCACAACATAGTCCTCATTTCCTTAGACCTATATTAAGACCACGATACAATTACTTTCGAGCCGATTATAGCCGAATTATATCCTTCATAAAAAATATTAATTGGGATGAAAAGTTAAAGGGGTGTAAAAATGTAAATGAAATGACTGACATATTTTATCATTACATCTATACGGCTATCGATTTATTCACTCCACGAACGAAGCCGGTCTCTGCTAATTTTCCCCGATGGTTCACCAACACCCTAATAAAGATTATTTCTGAGAAAAATAAAGTAAGGTATAGATTTAAGAAATATAAAAATCCGCGTGACCAATTAGAATTTGAGCTCCTTCGAGAGCGTGTTCACAAATTGAGCAAGCAATGTCTTCATGTATATAAGAAGAGAATTGAAGTTAATATTCGTAGGAATCCTAAAAGCTTTTGGCGCTTTATAAAAGATAGACGTAATGGACAGACCACGGTACCAGCAATTATGTATCAGGGAAACCAGATCGCGTCTACCGGGCCGCAAATCGCACAGATGTTCGCAAGTTGCTTTTCGTCAGTATTTAACAGAGATTCCCTAGCTGGTGATGTAGACTTCTCGTTTAATACAACCCCTTTAAGTCGTATCGACATATCAGAACGTAATATCCAACGCTTAATTAAAAAGCTAGACATGTATAAAGGGGCCGGACCAGACGATATTCCCCCGGTCTTCGTTAAACGTTGCAGCTCTGCTTTGGCTTTACCCTTGTCAATTATTTTTAACAGATCCTTGAATGAAGGTGTATTTCCAGACATTTGGAAGAGCTCTAAAGTAGTCCCAGTATTTAAGAAAGGCGCCACAAGCAATGTTAGTAACTACAGACCAATTTCCATACTTTCATGCATTCCAAAGCTCTTCGAGTCGCTTGTCTGTCCTTTTATTACACAGCATCTGAATAATTTTATTTCTGAACATCAACACGGTTTTAGAAAAGGCCACTCTGTTGAAACTAATCTAGTCTCATTTACATCTTACCTCTGCCGGGAAATTGATGGAGGTCTGGAAGTAGATACAATTTATATGGATTTTTCTAGTGCCTTCGACAAAGTCTGTCATTCTCGTTTAATAAATAAATTACGAGGCTTTGGGATTGGTGGGTCGTTATTAGAATGGTTTCGTTCGTATCTTGCAAAAAGACTCCAGTTTGTAGTAGTGAATGGTCATAAATCACAAGACTACATAGCCATTTCAGGCGTACCGCAAGGCTCCCATCTCGGTCCTGTATTGTTTGCGGCCTATATTAATGATATTACTTCAGAAATACGCAACAGTCAATTTTGTCTTTTTGCTGACGATCTAAAAATATATAGAACAGTAACTTTAGCAACAGACTCAGAACTTATACAAAGTGATTTAGATAGAATAAATAAATGGTGTAATTTAAATGGAATGACAATAAACACAAAAAAGTCCTATTACATAAAATTCTCTAAAAAACGAATCCCTATGACATCCGGTTATATATTAAATGGTGACATTCTGCAGCAAGTCAGTGAAATTCGAGATTTGGGTGTGATAATGGATAAGAAAATAACATTCAAAGCACATATTGATGCAATTGTTAGTAAAGCTGCCAAAATGCTGGGATTCATAAAAAGAAATACTAAGGGTTTTATGTCCTCAAACACTAAAATAATACTATACAACTCGCTGGTTCGTAGTCAACTTGAGTTCGCATCAGTAGTTTGGGGTCCCCATTATGCTACTTATTCGCAGCGAATTGAAAGCGTGCAGCGTGCGTTCACTAGGCACTTGGCATTCCATTCTTCTAACATATCTTACCGTACTACATATGATCTACGGCTTAAACATTTTAAAATAATATCGCTCAGCAACCGTCGTAGAATAATTAATATCATGTTCTTAAAAAAACTAATTTCCGGAAGCATACATTGTAACCATTTACTTCAGAAAATCAACTTTAACGTTCCATACCACTGCCCACGGCATCCTATCACTAAAATTTTCCATATTCCCTCCGGTAGAACAAACCTCCTTAAATATTGCCCTTTATCAAAGATTTGTGATGAATATAACCAAATATGTGCATTAATTGACAACATCGACATTTTTTACGACACGTGTCCTGGTCTCAAAAACAAACTAGTATCCAAGTTTCTTTGTTTATAATAATTAAAAAAAAAAAAAAAAAAAAAAAAAAAAAAAAAAAAAAAAAATGTTAAGTAGTTAACTTTTGTTTTGTGTTCTTTTCTTTTTTAGGGTTCTGTTTTTCTCATATCGTACTGTTAACATTCAAATTTGACTGGTTTTTCGGTTGTTTGTAAACTTGTTGTAACATGTCATAGTGCGATATAAAAGATTGCTGTACATGCCTGTTATTGGCTTACATACCCGTACTTAATTTTATACTTGTTAATTTTGAACTTGAATGTTTTGTGTGTATTGCTGTTGGTGTGTCTAAATAAATAAATAAAAAAAAAAAAAAAAATACATGACAGCCGATGAGACCATACAGGCGTTCCGTTTAGAACAATCGATTGCTCGAACCCCGAGTAGAGGCGACGGACTCCTTCTCCAGGACGCTCAAGATTGGGCAACAGCTATGCAGAGCACCTACTTTCTTAATCCTTGGGATCAGGCGGTTGAAGTGCTCTTCGAACCTCCATCGACTGTCTAGAGTGAGACCGAGATATTTCATCACCGATCCCACCCCAACAGGTACGTCACCTACGCGAACCGAAAAGCTAGTTTCCCTTGTTTTAGGGAGCTTGTGAAACCATATCGCTTCGGTCTTATGAGGCGCTATCCGAAGACCCAGCTCATGGATTGTGTCCTCGAAACTGTCTCCATTGGCCAATACTAATGTGTTGTCCGCGTAACATACGTAATTTTTGTAAAAATAATTTTGAAATAAATAAAAAATGTAAAAATGAGAAAGTGTAAAACATAAAAATGAAAATTATTATAAATCAAAAGAATGAGAAGTAGAAGAAGAAAGGTATGAAAAAGGATGACTAGTTTCAGGATGAACAGCGACGAGGCGACTGTTTTCACTTACAGCGAGAGATATGAAAGAAGGAAATGGGATGCTGTATAAAAGAGAAAAGAAGAGTGTGAAAGATAAGTAGAGGAGGAAAGATAAGAAGGTTTGAAAGAAGAGCATAAAGTAAGAACAAAAAAGTATAGAGATAAGAAAAACTAGGATGTTAAGTGAAATATGTAGCTCGCTGGCCTAATGGTTAGAGCGTGCGGCTTTCATTCTGAAGGTCGCGGGTTCAAACCTCGGCATGTACCAATGACTTAATATTTAAGTTATGTACATGTGTGAACTTTAGTTACAACAGCGAGATACAAAACGTTGAAGGAAAACATCGTGAGGAAACCCGCACACTGATATCATCTTTGTGTGTGTGTGTGGGGTGGTCCCAATAAAGTGGCAACAGGCTCGCCCCCTGTTACACTGGACCTAATCTGACCACATCTGGCGAAATGTGGGTATTTATTCACCTCTGCCTACCCCTACTGGGAAAAAGGCGTGACTATATAAAAAAAAAAAAAAAAAAGTTAAGTGAAATATGTACATATAGGTCCTGACCCAACATACGCAGGGGGAATAATTAAAAAAAAACATACAACATATACTCCAGCGGGGAGATCGACTAAGGTCGGCGTTATATGCAATGTTCTATAATAGAGGGCCCAATACAGAACCCTGTGGCACTCCAGAATTTACCTCTCTCCTATGAAGTACGGTATTCCATCCAAGATATTGGACGCATCTGTCTTTTAAGTAGGCCCCGACAATGCGCTGTAAGTAGAGAGGCATGCGATGGTACACCAGAGCTTCCATTTTTACTCCCCATGAGTTAAAGGTGTTGACTACATCAAAGCTAACTGCCAATGCCACACCGCATTGATCTCGAATCCCGAAACCGCACTGATCCTGAATGCGGATGATCACATACACGGTCGACCTTGCTCTTTGGAAACCTAACAGGCCATCCGACAGATTAGGGCCCTCTTCCCACAGGTATATGGGTCGGAATGCAGGAGTGTCTCCGGTCCTACCATCTTTCTTTAATAGCTCCATCCGTGCTTCATTCCAGCCCTAAGAGAATAGGCCAGTACTGACGCAGCAAGTAAACAGCTCCCTCAGTCTCTCACAATCCTCAATTTCGTCAGGATCTGCTGCAGTATTTCGGGCTTCGAGACGCTTAACTCCAACGGATACCTACAAGCGATACTCGAAAATATACACGAGATATTTACGTCTTATACAACTGTTATACAATGCATCGGAACAGCGTGTTGTGTACGCAAATAGAACAGCCCGCCACTCGCCACCCACCACTCGCCGTCCGCCGGTAACTCCCACCACCCACGCAATACATTAACCGATCTATAAACAACTTATCGATTGTTTTTAATTTTGTTTATAATCAGATCCTGCACATTGATCATATGTTTAAATATAGCCAACTCACTACACACTCCTAAAGTTTTAGTTAATATACTTGCGACTGGTGGTAGGTCTTTGTTGTTGACTGTCTAGGTACCACCGCAGCTCCTGTTGCAGCCGATAGACAGCAGTATGTATAGAAGAGCGCTATAGATAAAGAAATTATTGAGGTAACAAGATATGTAAGGCGACGATAGTATAGGCAATGTACTGTAGTATATACGTTATGGGCAGGCGTTTCAATTACCATTAAGCGAACTTTGTGTTTGTCTCGACAAATAAAAAAAAAATAAAGATTCCTGTATAAAGGCGGCTATGTAATTATATATAAAGCATTTGAAGTAATCATCATCATCACTATTTCCAAGCGGTATATAAGAGGCGGAAGATTCTCGACGACCTTCACCATCAGACTCGTTGTCATTTAACATATAGCGAAGTTCAGAATTACTTTTAGCCCATTGTATACAAAGCAATGATTTGTTCGCGCAATCGCTAACATTGTACGTACCATAGAGTATATTTACGCGCCGCGCTACTTTCCCGCCAACGCAGTGACAGCTCCAATGCGTTCAGAAATAGTGTTTTCTTTAAAACATTGCAATTTCTTTTAAACGGATGTAATATCACTGCCAAATTATTAATTTACTTAAATGTTTGTAAAATCTCAGCTAAAAGCCGGTTAGATTTACTCATTCACGGGGTTTCCCCAAGTAAATGAGAGTCATCTTGTAAAAATTTACGAACAATCCTACACGTATTTAAAATCGCTGCTTTTTGCATTTGAATAAAGGTATTATCCGGGAGACCTAAGAGTTTCAGTGCAGTGAAGAGCTGTTTAGGAACCACCCCTGTAGAAGATATTATAATAGGTACTATGTATACTTTTTCTTGTCTCCAAATTCTTTTTATTTCCTCTTTTAAATCAGTGTATTTGTGAATTTTGTCTGATATCGTTTTAACTAAATTATGTGTATTGGGTACAGAGATGTCTATTAAATATGTAATTTTATGTAGTTTATCTTGTAGTGTTATGTCAGGTCTATTATAATGTATTGTCTTATCGGTAAGTATGGCGCGGTCGTAGTACATTTTATGAGAGCTGGATTCTAAGATAGGTTGAGGGGTGTATTTGTAATATGGTAAGTATGTGGCATCCACGGTTAGTTGGTATTTGTGTGTAAGCTTTTGGTGAATTATATTGACTATTTGATTGTGTCTATGCGTGTAATCTGTTTGTGTAAGCGTAGTGCATGCTCCAGTTATATGCTGAATTGTTTCTGATTGTGCGTGACATCTACGGCATTTATCATTAATAACGGTGGGATCTTTAATTATATGTTTTCTGTAATTTTTCGTGTTTATAACCTGATCCTGAATAGCGATTATAAAACCTTCAGTTTCAGGGTAAAGTGAACCTATTTTAAGCCATTTATTGGATGCCACACTATCTACATAAGATTGTTGCAAATCGTGGGGATGTCGTCCATGTAAGGATTTACTTTTCCAAGTTTCGATTTTCTGGTCTTGTTGAATACGGTTTATTGTTTCCGGGTTATTAACACAGGTTTCTTTTAAATTAAGAGGGGTACATTTTACATCATTACATTGTATTGCTCTATGTATATTACTTGTAAGTGCCTTTTGGTTAAAAAACTGTTGCAAGTTCTTAAGCTGCTTTCTCCATAAGCTTTCTATATCTATAAGACCTCTACCACCGTTTTGTCTTTTAATGGTTAATCTTTCGATAGCAGATTTTGGGTGTAAGTTCTGGTATTTTGTTAAAGTTGTCCTAGTTTTCCGTTCAATTGCTTGTAAATCAGTTTTTGTCCATTTGATGATCCCGAATGAGTAAGTAAGTACTGGTATTGCAAATGTATTTATAGCCTTTATTAAATTCTTACTAGTTAAACGTGTTTTACAAATATTGACAATTCTTCGTTTATATTCATTTTCTAAACTGGTTCGTATAGCTTTATGATCTAAACCTTTGTGTTGATTGTAACCTAAATACTTATACAGATCACCTGGTTCCATAGCTTTTATTATATCTAAATCGGATACAGGATAGTCGCCGGGACGCAGTTTACCTTTGATAATATGTACTGTTTTACATTTATCTAACCCAAAATTCATATTTATATCTTTACTAAATTGTATAGTTGAGTCTATTAGTATTTTCATTTCTTTGTCTGTTTTTGAGTATAGTTTAATATCGTCCATGTATAATAAGTGTGACAAAATGGTCTCGGTGTTATCGTGTTTAAGTCTATATCCAGCTTTTTGTGAATTCAATATATTAGAAAGTGGATTAAGGGCGAGGCAAAACCATAAAGGGCTAAGGGAATCGCCTTGATAAATGCCATTTTTTATTGATATCTCCCGTGTTTTTAGTGTAGTGTTATTTGTGTTTAAAAGTAGAGTTGTGTTCCAGTGTTGCATAATATTTTGAAGGAAGTTAATAATTAGTGGATTTACTTTATATAATTCCAAGACATGTACTAACCAAGAGTGAGGAATGCTGTCAAATGCTTTCTTATAATCTATATACGAACAGTGTAGATTTCTATTGTTGTTTGCTGCATGTTTATGAATTGTGGAATCAATTATAAGTTGTTCTTTACATCCCATATGGCCTCTCCTGCATCCTTTCTGCTCCTCTGCAATTATATTATTAAATTCGACATGTTTGTTTATTTTGTTTGTGATAACAGATGTTAAGATCTTGTATACGGTTGGAAGGCATGTTATTGGTCTATACTGTGAAGGCAATTGTGAAGGTCCACTCTTAGGGAGCATGTATGTTATACCTTTGGTAATAAAATATGGAATCGCTTGTTTTCCTGTCACTATCTTATTTAACTCTCTAGCTAATGTCCTATGAATAGAATGCAAATATTTAAACCAGTAATTGTGTATTTTATCGATACCGGGTGATTTCCAATTGTGCAACCTACCAACTGTTACCTTAATATCCATTTCTGTTATATCATCATATTTCATCTCTTCTATATCTATCCACTTACTCCTTTCCTGTTTTATCCATTCAGCTTCTGTATTGTGTAGAACTTCTTTTTCCCAAATATTTGCCCAAAATCGTTCTAGTTCTTCTTTGGAAGGTGTTTCATCGACAGTATTAGCGGAATTTTGATTTCGTACAGTTAATTTGCGATAGAAAGATTTTTCATTAGTTGTAAATAATTTATTATCACTTTTCCTCTCGAATCCTTTTTTGTACCTAGCTAGTCTATGGGCTTTTAGAGCTAATTTCTGCTTCAAAGTATCTAAATATTCTTCTGGTTTTCTATTAGTCTCTTCGTGTTTCGTATGTATAGCAGCGTTTTTAAATATGTTTGCAACATGGTCTACAATTCTTTTTGATCTGTTATTATTTATATATTGCGTTAATCTACCAATATCTATTCTCAGTTGTTCTATATTTTTTTCTAATCTTATTTGCCATTTAGGCTTGCCTTTATTTTTATTACTTCTGCTATGAACTGTATTTGTGTTAATAACGTATCCTAATTCTTTTGATATTACTACTGCTGTACAATAAACGAGTGTGTGAATGTCTGTAAGCTGAGAGTCGATTGTTAAAAATGGCGGTAGTATATCAATGTTAAATAAATTTACTAAGTTTGTCAAGTTTTTACTGTATTTTAATTTAGGTAAATTAGGTCGCTGTGTTGGATCCATACCTGAATAAATATATAAAGCTCTTTCGAATTTTTTATTTAAATCATGCTTAGGTTCTATTTGTTGCGATATGTTTGTCAAAGATTCTGTTTGATTTTTATTTGACAAGGAAATGTTTTCAGCTTCTACTGACACAACACTAATGTTTTGGCTACTAATGAAGTCGGTACATGTTATATTTGAATTTGAGATTGTCGTTGTTTTTAGTAATGGAGTTAAATGTGGTGTTTCGATTCTGTTAGTGTTTAGTAGTGGTTCTTCAGTGTTAATATCTATTTGTAATTGGCTTTTAGTTTCTTCTATAAGATTATTTAAAATTTCTGGTGATAAAAATTTGTTTCTAATTATAGCTCTCCTTTGATCTGCAACCCTTTGTTCTGTAACTTTAATATCTGGGTATTGATTCGAAAATTTTTCGTGTAATACTTTTCTATAGCATGTCATATCTGTTTCTAATTTAGTTATGTAGTAAAAGGTACGCATTATAAAAATATTTACATCTTTACTCCATGTCATGCGTACTCTAGGTTTTCCCGCCTTAGTGGACACGGGTAAAAAGGCGTTCGCCTCCCGTGCAACATCTGAGGATGGACTTACTAAACGTCTTAAACTATAATCTGATGAAGCTGTGGATGAATTAGATATTGAACTTGGATTATAAATTTCTGAGGATGATGAGGTTGTTGAGAATGGGCTTGGGGTTCTATTGCCGTTTTGTATCTGTTGTGTAGGTTTTCTGGTGTTCTTTTTAAAGGTTCGTCTCTTCGATTGTCTACTACTGCCGGATAAAGTATCGGCATTTGGTGTTGTTTCTGCAACAGTTCTAAACTGGGCAGTATTAAGCGACGCGTTGCCCCCCTCAGATACGTTGGGGCTGCCTGGGTCTTCTGGCCCAGGGCGGGATTCCCTCTCACGAGGACCCGCCTGAGGAATTTGTCTACTTCGTAGTCGCATCGCATAATGCTACGTACTAGTGCACCGTTAGCCACTGGTGGGTAAATATAACTATAAGTTGCCAGTGTCCGCCCCCCACGTAGCGACAGATGATCGTGCTGGACGTGGTGTTAGATTTATAGGGGGCTTAAATGTTTTATTATTAACATTATTATTAGTTCACTAATATTATATATATAATATTAGTTTATCACTATTTGTTCTATAATGATTTTTATGAGTCTTTAATTATAAAATAAAATGTACTTAATTTCTTTTTCTCCTGAACGCAGTCACAACTCTAAAAACTTCAGAAATAGTATTTTCTTTAAATCAATAATTTTTTTTCTAAACGAATATAAATGTAATATTGTTGAAAAATTATTAATTAATTTACTTGTTTTATTATTAACAATATTATTAATTTATTACTATTTGTTCTATAATGAAATAAAATATGTCCATTATTTATTTTTTTCTCTCCAACGCTGTCACAGCTCTAATGCGTTCAGAAATAGTATTTAGTTTTTTTTATTGGATATATTTATAAATGTACTATTATCGCGAAATAATTAACTCTGGATTGTTTATTAACACTACTGATTTATTTAAATATTTTATTATTATAAGTATTGTTCTATTATTAATTTTATTATTTTTTATTAATCAACTATGTTATAGATTATGTAGAATCGTTTATATATTTTTTATTAATATCTTATTACCAACTTTATTATTATTAAGATAATTTACTACTATTTGTGCCTAAAAGCGCCGATACCTTATACTAATAAACATAATAAAATAAAAAAAAACTTTTCTCAAAACAAAGGAATACATATAAGTCTTAAATTACGTATAGGATCTCTAGTATCTCTGGTCATTGGCTTCGATGCTTTTTACGTCAAAACACTATAAAGCTTTTACACTACTACTGTTTCACAAATCAATAACGTTAGCTTTTTTTTATTAAAAAAAAAGTGACGTTTAGGTTCATGTAATGTAAGCGATAACTTTACCCATACCATAGCGCTAGTTAGAATGGTATACACTACACCACATTGCGTTCATTGCCTTGCGACATAAGATGTTGTATATTTACTCCAGTATTTACACTTGCTATAGCACCCTTCGAACCGGAAGATGATATTTGCACAGTACTGTATGCCGGTTGCAATAGCCTGAGACCTGCCAGCAGTAAAGTTTCTTTAGATCGTTGCAAAGGAGTTAAATCGGTTGGATAGCTAGTAACATTTTTATCGCTACAAATCAGTAGTTCGAAATGTAGCAATACTACCGATTTATAACTACATTTACGACTACATTTATGACATTTACGCCGCATTGTATACAGGACGCGGTCGCAGTCGTAAAGTCGACGAATTTACGATCATCTAACCGTTTTCATGCCGTACATACTGTTTTATATACACTGCGTCAAAGCGGTGGGCGCTTTAATGTTTTTTTTTTTTTTTTATTGAAGTTGCGATCGGAACTTACACCTGATGTTAAGTGATACGCCTGCCCATAACAATGTGGCGATAGGATGGTGTTCACTACACTCGTCGCCCGAGGCAAGAAGTTGAGTCTATTTACCCCTGTAATTTCACTAGCTACAGCGCCCTTATACCGGATCACAGTGCTGTTTGTCGGCTGCAATAGCCGCTGCTGTGGTATCCACTTAGACGGTCTGCAGCAACAGAGACCTACCACCAGTAGTGACTATAGCGCCCTTCAAACCGGATCACTGTAGTGTCTGCACAGTACTGTCTGTCGGCCGCAATAGGCGCTGCGGCGGTACCTACCTAAACGGTCTGCAGCAACAGAAACCTACCACTAACAATAGCTGCAGCGCCCTTCAAACCGGATCACTGTAATGTCTGCACAGTACTGCCTGTCGGCTGCAACAGGCGCTGCGGCGGTACCTACCTAAACGGTCTGCAGCAACAGAAACCTACCACTAACAATAGCTGCAGCGCCCTTCAAACCGGATCACTGTAATCTCTGCACAGTACTGCCTGTCGGCTGCAACAGGCGCTGCGGCGGTACCTACCTAAACGGTCTGCAGCAACAGAAACCTACCACTAACAATAGCTGCAGCGCCCTTCAAACCGGATCACTGTAATCTCTGCACAGTACTGCCTGTCGGCTGCAACAGGCGCTGCGGCGGTACCTACCTAAACGGTCTGCAGCAACAGAAACCTACCACTAACAATAGCTGCAGCGCCCTTCAAACCGGATCACTGTAATCTCTGCACAGTACTGCCTGTCGGCTGCAACAGGCGCTGCGGCGGTACCTACCTAAACGGTCTGCAGCAACAGAAACCTACCACTAACAATAGCTGCAGCGCCCTTCAAACCGGATCACTGTAATCTCTGCACAGTACTGCCTGTCGGCTGCAACAGGCGCTGCGGCGGTACCTACCTAAACGGTCTGCAGCAACAGAAACCTACCACTAACAATAGCTGCAGCGCCCTTCAAACCGGATCACTGTAATCTCTGCACAGTACTGCCTGTCGGCTGCAACAGGCGCTGCGGCGGTACCTACCTAAACGGTCTGCAGCAACAGAAACCTACCACTAACAATAGCTGCAGCGCCCTTCAAACCGGATCACTGTAATCTCTGCACAGTACTGTCTGTCGGCTGCAACAGGCGCTGCGGCGGTACCCTCTTAGATGATATATCAATATACATATATATATTAGTACGGAACCAAAGCAAACAGTATTAACCTGATTTATGGTTGTGTGACGCTGTTGACTCTATGCCTATGGTATCGACACTAAACAGATGGCGGGAAATCGAACGTCACAAAATGGCGGGCTTTTTACTGTGCGATTCAACATGTCGCCATTAATTAATCAGCCAAACGATACTGTGCGTACTGAGCGTTGTTGCTCACGTAATTACTGCGGTAACGAAATTTAACTGTATATTAAGGCAAAACGAGTACAATGCGGTGCAGTGTACATCATCCTAACCAGGTTCAATGCGAGCAAAGACCAGAGCGTGCACATAATGGCCGACTGCCTTGTATATGAAGCGCAGTGGGGCGAAACAGATGGTTATATGAGAGGAAGTAAAAGGTAGCACTGTCGCCTCTGATGAAGGAGGTCCGCAGCCGTCCGACCTTTTTGCAGCTCTATAAAAAGTTCATAGAAAAAAAACAACAAAAGAGCTAAAAAAAAAAATGGAGTAGTGAAAAAATTGTAACAATAAAGACAAATAATAGAATGTACTGTATTAGAATAAGCAAAGAAAGAAATAATACAATAAATTAAAAAAAAAAAAAGAAAAGAGAATGTAACCAGAAATAGAAGAGTGTAAAATTAAAAAAAAACTGTAATAGGATAAGAGAATTGTAATAGTTTAATAATAAATAAAGCACGACTGTCTATCTCGCTTTATTTTGAGCGCGAAGTATGAAAGGAAATGGAGTGGAGAGAGAGAGAGAGGGATAAGAACAGAATGAAAGATAATAAAGATAACAAAGAAAGAAATTTAAAAGAATAGACACAAGCCTGGCCACAAAAATGGCGGGGAGTAATCAGAAAAAGAACTACCTTCAACTTCACTGTTTAGAACACATACACACACAGTGTAAACATCCTAACAGACGCCATATTACATCAGATCACTTTATACTACGATAGAACTCACCACAGATTATAGAAGAAAGAGACAGCTTCAGTCCGCGCGCGTGATGTTCTCAATTATTTTTATCTCGCGCTCTTGAAGTGTTTACAGCAGGTGCGTTGTGTGAGGAATAGAGATGAAAAAAAAAAAAAAAAAAAACAAAAGTACAAAAACAGTCTGCCCGCCAGTAAATTACATTAAGACAATATACAGCGCGAGCGTTCCGCGCTTGATATGATTGATGCTCCTGCTCGCCGCGAGCTGGTGGGAAGCTCTCTTGGAGTTGCCGTAAACAAGCTGAAGAGGTTAAGGTTGTATATAACTTCTTCATTATATAACGAAGCGACGTACGAGTGACACGTTCACCTGATTTTAAGTGATGCGCCTGATACACCGCGCTAGTTAGGATGATATACATATCACCATATTACGCTTCTCGCCTTGAGATATGAAAATGAGTTTCGTTGCAGCAATTTTTAAACAGTTATAGCGCCATTCAAACCGGAATGCAGTAACGTTTGCACAGTGGTGTTTGTTGACTGTAATAGGAGCTGCTGTGGTGCCTATACGGTATCCGGCACCAAAGACTTTCTTTTTGTTATTGGAGGAAATCTAAATCCTTGCTTCTGGAGGGAAGACAAGGTTATGAAAGATTTTATCCATTAAAACTCCCTTGGTGGTCATCCTTAGTGCGTTGCGGGAGGCCCTGGGATCTCGTACGGAACCCACTGATCCCTCTCAGCATCACAACCATATCATGTCCAGGGAGGACGGCTCCTCCTCGTCACCCTCGTTTTGGTAATACAAGCACTGGACTGTATCCTTGTCCAACCGGAGCTCGCTTAGTTGGCAGTGAAAACCCTTTCAGTCGCCTCCTACAGCAGGCAAGGTTTACCTTAGTCATATTTTTAATCGCTCGAGTCTACAGGGCAACGGCAACAGAGACGTACTGCCAGTAAAAATTAAAAATAAATAAAAATCAAAGAGAACACCAATTCTCGTCCGCCATCATCTGTCGAAGCATTCGCCTAGGATCTAAACACAACGTCTTCATTAAATAGCAAAAAAAGATCAAACGGACGTATCGATTAGTAAATCGATCAATGTCAACATGTAAATCGCATTTTCAAATATCGCACTCACCGGTGATCGAGTGACGCGTCCGCCTTTGCCGCATCCATAAAAACTAATAATAGACTCGTCCTGCGCTCCGCGTCCCGCCTCCAGTGCACTGGAGCGCGCCGCCGCGATTTCACAGCTGAGACCCATTGCCGCCATTTTATTTACACACTATTTAATTACTTATTTTCTTTATTACTTACCATTAAAATTATCATTTATCTGTTTGTATATTATCATAAATATAATATATTTTCTTTTTTAATTATTGATGTAATATTAAAATGGCGGGTTTTTTTATGAATGAGTATATAAAAGTTTTTGTTTTGACGCTGATTGTATTCTCGTGGTCGGGCGACGCGAAGTCGGCGCAGGACAATAAGACGCACGCGCAGGATACGAAGACTTCGCCTAAAGTAAGTTAATTATTAATAACAAACAGTATTATTTTATTTATATATATGTATTTAAAAAGAAAACAAGCTTATGATCATTAGGTTCGGAGGAAAAACTTCGTGAGGGGGCCGACATGTTATAACAACTTTCATAGACACGTGACATTTACTAACCCGCATGGCGTGAAACTTTACTCACCTCTAAGTGTGGCTGCCATTTCTTTTTCGTTCCCCCCGCCATTTTTGGACCTGTACTCATAATGCTATCCTTTATGTTATCCTTATATATAATTCTTCCTTCTTTATCTTCTTTCTTTCTGTTCTTATCTCTCGTTCTATTCTTATTCCTCCTTCTCTCTCTCCACGTTCCATTTCCTTTCATACTTCGCGCCCAAAATGAGGGCCTAATCCCAGTTGTGGCAATATAAACTGGTGAATGGTCATTCAGTAGTGTTTGTATTATGTTCCGGTTTAAAGGTTGCTGTAGCTACTGTATGTAGTATATAGAAAGTGTTATATATAAAAATATATAATAAAATAAACTAAAAACAAGAAAATGTATTTAATATGAGAGAAAGTTGTAAATAGAAAAAAAATGGAGTGTCGTCCTTATGAGGGAGGTGTGAAAGGAACGTGATGCAGCGTGATAGGAGAAATGAAGTGAGAGCGCGGTGTTGATGGTGAGGTGGAAGAGATGGAGGAGCAGGCAGAAGGAATGTATGATAATATAAATAAATAAAAGGAAATAAGAAAGAAGTCTGATGATGATGTTGAAGAAGAAAGAAAAATTGATAAATACCTTGTACAGCTGGAGGAGTGTATTTAAAAAAAACATTGATTCACCAGCGTAGAGCTGCAGGCAGGCAGTAGGTAGTAGGTAGTTAGGTAGTAGGTAGTTAGGTAGTAGGTAGTTAGGTAGTAGGTAGTAGATAGTTAGGTAGTAGGTAATAGGTAGTAGATAGTTAGGTCGTAGATAGTAGGTAATAGGTAGTAGATAGTTAGGTAGTAGGTAATAGGTACTTAGGTAATAGGTAATAGATAGTAGGTAATAGGTGGTAGATAGTTAGGTAATAGGTAGTAAATAGTAGGTAATAGGTATTAGATAGTAGGTAATAGGTAGTAAATAGTTAGGAAGTAGGTAATAGGTGGTAGATAGTTACGTAGTAGGTAGTAGATAGTTCGGTAATAGGTGGTAGATAGTTAGGTAGTAGATAGTAGGTAGTCTTATCACTGGTTTCCAGTATAACATCCTGTCTAGTCTAGACAGCGGTAAGGTTTCTACGATACTATATATTTTTTTTTTTATTTAATTCAACGACCAGATCTACGCGACGTTCACCTGATGTTAACTGACACACCGGACTACAAAATGGCGATAGTTAGATATATTGCGCTCGCCGATGATGCCGCTCGAGACGTGTTGTTAAATTTCGTTACCTCAATAGCTACACGGCCTCTGAAACCGGATCACAGTACTGTATCTAAACGCTCGCCGGCAATAGAGACCCACCACCAGTAGAGAGAGAGCAGGACGTAAAGAAATAATTGATGATGTATGGGATTGGATTCCCTTCGTAGTCTCTCCTACCTCCTGACAGGTGGCAGTGTGCAGACATTACTGTGTATCAGTACGTGCTGTAGCTAGTGTTGTTACTGTGGTAACGAGACGTAATAATTTTGCTAACGACGAGCACAACGCGGTGCAGTTTACATTCGACCCTCGATTTGCACGGTCGATAAGCTCTCGAGAAAATCGTGCAATACGAAACCTTATACGGTAAGCTCTCAGGAAAATCGTGCAATACGAAACCTTATACGGTAAGCTCTCAGGAAAATCGTGCAATACGAAACCTTATACGGTAAGCTCTCAGGAAAATCGTGCAATATGAAACCTTATACGGTAAGCTCTCAGGAAAATCGTGCAATACGAAACCTTATACGGTAAGCTCTCAGGAAAATCGTGCAATACGAAACCTTATACGGTAAGCTCTCAGGAAAATCGTGCAATACGAAACCTTATACGGTAAGCTCTCGAGAAAATCGTGCAATACGAAACCTTATACGGTAAGCTCTCAGGAAAATCGTGCAATACGAAACCTTATACGGTAAGCTCTCAGGAAAATCGTGCAATACGAAACCTTATACGGTAAGCTCTCAGGAAAATCGTGCAATATGAAACCTTATACGGTAAGCTCTCAGGAAAATCGTGCAATATGAAACCTTATACGGTAAGCTCTCAGGAAAATCGTGCAATACGAAACCTTATACGGTAAGCTCTCGGGAAAATCGTGCATTACGAAACCTTATACGGTAAGCTCTCAGGAAAATCGTGCAATATGAAACCTTATACGGTAAGCTCTCAGGAAAATCGTGCAATACGAAACCTTATACGGTAAGCTCTCGGGAAAATCGTGCATTACGAAACCTTATACGGTAAGCTCTCAGGAAAATCGTGCAATATGAAACCTTATACGGAAAGCTCTCAGGAAAATCGTGCAATATTAAACCTTATACGGTAAGCTCTCAGGAAAATCGTGCAATACGAAACCTTATACAGTAAGCTCTCGAGAAAATCATGCAATACGAAACCTTATACGGTAAGCTCTCAGGAAAATCGTGCAATATGAAACCTTATACGGTAAGCTCTCAAGAAAATCGTGCAATACGAAACCTTATACGGTAAGCTCTCGGGAAAATCGTGCAATACGAAACCTCTTACGGTAAGCTCTCGGGAAAATCGTGCAATACGAAACCTCTTACGGTAAGCTCTCGGGAAAATCGTGCAATACGAAACCTCTTACGGTAAGCTCTCGGGAAAATCGTGCAATACGAAACGAATTAACCTGAAGAAGATAAAGAAGAGTCGAAGATATGTTCATTATAATATAATCTTCCATTCGCTTTATTCTTCTAACGGTGACTTTATCTAATCGATATTCTTTTGCTACAGATGCTGAGCCTAGTCTAGATTTTAGTATATCTAAAATTTTAATTTGTTTTATCCAAACCGATTCTTAGGTTTTCTCTTTCTTGTCATTATGGGGCTGCAATAAAATAGAAATATTACTACGAAACAATAACAAAACGAAAAAATAACCTTTTTTCTCACTTGTTATTACAATTCAATCAGAAAAATATAATTTTGATGTTTTTTTTTCTAAAAAAGAGGCTGACGCAAGCGAGAGCTACAGCCTTGTTTTGGTATAGGATGCGTCCGGTAACTTTGAAGAAGCTTTTAAAAGGCTACGTTCATCAATATGTTACTGATAAATGGCACAATGTTAAACCATCAGAATAAGGTTCAAAAAAAAAAAAAAAATTAAAAACCGTGTAAACCGAGGGACGGGTGTTTATCACACTAAACAACTAAACTGCGGTAACGAGTTCCAACGTTATACGTCTCAAGGTAAGAGATTAATATTTGTTTCTCAACCAGCGCCACGTTGGTATTAGTGTACACTTAAAAGAACGTGTTTCTTTGAATTAAAAAAAAAAAAAAAAAAAAAAACCTAAAACATTCTACGCAATAAACGATGTCTAGGTAATCTATTAGAGATATTCAGGACACGGTCCCGCCGTGGACTGCGATAATGTAAATATAAATATATTCTAACTAGCTGTTCCCCGCCGGCATTGCTGGATGTCGTATTGAATTAGACATTCCATAGCCACCGTTGCCATAGCAACCGCATAAATAAAATCGTGAAAGTCTTTTTCTTGCTAGAATTTGTCCCATGAAAGCGAAAAAAAGGCTTGTGTCGAGTTACGAACGTCTATCGGCTGATGATGAAAGAACAAAGCCTGTCTACACAGCAGGTTTTCACTTGGTGTCATCATCATCATCATCATCAGATAGACGTCCACTGCTGGACATCTTCCTCTAAAAGTCTCCACACCGCTGCTGCCAGTCAACATGACATCGGCACCGAATGGCACTAGGTATCAGTGTTTATAGGAGCCCAGGGCGATTTGGGTTATAGCCCACCACGCTCACCAGAGCCTCGTTTGTAGATCATCAGGCTGCACCACGAGCTGGTGAGGTTGGCTTGGATCCCGTGAGCTTCTGAGCGGAACCACTCGCACCCAAATATTTCATTACATACATATATATATATACATTTTAATATCGAAAACCAGTGACGCGCGTCCTCATTGGCTCGTCGCGCCCTTGTGTTGCCAGCAATAGAAATTATAATTTCCACAATAATTTCCCGACGACAGGTGGACTATTCGCATGTGCGGGGAATTGGTATTGTTTTAAAAATATAATAGTATAAGTGTTTTTGATTATGTTCAGCGATGGGGGAATAAAAGTTGAAATGATGAAGTTTACTGTGTATATCTATTTGTCTACAATAAGCTACATATTCTATGTGGAGCTCTTTGGGAGGTCTGTGTCCAGCTGTGGACGTCTATCTGCTGATGATGATGATGATGAAGGTACATATTGACCTCAATTTCACGTGGTGTTTAGTAAGGCTGCAGGCAGAAAAGTTCTTTGTCCAGAATACTTCCGTTTTTATATTGTCTGCTGTCTGTCGGCTGCGATAGGCACTGTGATACCTACTTAGTCTCTAACAGAGACCTACCACCAGTGATAGCTACAGTCCACAGGTGAACATATGGAGTCATGGTTAGGGCGTAACCGTTGAGGTATACCGTGAGGTTGTAGTCGGTACAAGACCAGTATAATAGGAATATCCACGAAAAAAAAAAGGATTCAAGTGGAGGAAGTTTACTATGGAATTATTGTATTAGAACGACAAGTAAGCTTCATGATCAGCTGATAGACGTCCACTGCTGGACTAGGTCTACCAAAGATTCCACAACGATTGGTCCTGTCATGGGTGCATTGAGAGGATTTGGGGCATTTCCCACCACGCTAGCCCAAAACTATGATGGAAGCCAGAGCTTCGTCTGTCAATTAGCAGGAGCTGGTGAGCTTGGCTTGGATCCCGTGAATTCTTGTGTGAGACTTACACCTCTGAAATATTCTCATTGAAGATTAATATTCATATTTATCATTCTTCATCCCCCATAGGTCATCATAGACAGGTTAGAAAATATCACCATTTAAAATACGTGGAGGATAGACAGGAAGTGATGATGGAGCAACATGTCTTCCACTCTGGAGATTGAGTCAATGTCATCAAATCACTGCGATCTGGTAAAAGTAAATGATACGGGGACACCGTAGAAACGATCGGCGTTAAGATCATTGGGCGTGCACGAGCCCAGCAGTGGACATTAAACACCTGACGAATTTTATGATAAAGTAAACATATAACGCAAACAGTTTTTGGCACGGCACGCCCAACTAAACACTTGCGCTTTATGATCTAAGTCTTTTCGAAAAAAAAAAAAAAGAAAATGGAGAACGTTACCCATCGTAAAGTCATCCGGCGTGAGGATTTATTGCAACAACTGAGAGCTCGTCTGCATAAACACACACACACATACAAATAGAATATCATAACATTTAACACCTCCCCGTCATTATACCAATTTGACACGGACGGAAAAGTGATCATTTGTATGTTATGAAGCGCTTCAAAATGTTATTTATATGTTCAATAAACTGATGATATGTTGTAAGATGGACTCGACCTTCAATAATGAGCGAGACGAGTGATAGTGGTAGATAATAATATATCTTATAAATGTATGAAATTCATTTAAATGATTTTCTTTTTTTTTAAATTTGAGTATGAAATCTTTAATATTCGATTCGATTTTAAGATCTCTTCGGGGCCCCTGTACCATAGCTCTTTGGGAGAACCCCATACTGTTACTCTCATTTGGAAGGACTACTACTGTAGCTTTTTGAAAAGGCCTAATATTTTAGCTATTTGGTAGGACTCCATACTGTTGTTCTTTGGACGGGCTCCATACAGTAACTCTTTGGATGGGCCTCCTACTTTAGTTCTTTAGGAGAATCCCATACTGTTACTCTCATTTGGAAGGACTACTACTGTAGCTTTTTGAAAAGGCCTAATATTTTAGCTATTTGGTAGGACTCCATACTGTTGTTCTTTGGACGGGCTCCACACAGTAACTCTTTGGATGGGCCTCCTACTTTAGTTCTTTAGGAGAACCCCATACTGTTACTCTCATTTGGAAGGACTACTACTGTAGCTTTTTGAAAAGGCCTAATATTTTAGCTATTTGGTAGGACTCCATACTGTTGTTCTTTGGACGGGCTCCATACAGTAACTCTTTGGATGGTCCTCCTACTTTAGTTCTTTAGGAGAACCCAATACTGTAGCTTTTGGAAAAGGCCTAATATTTTAGCTATTTGGTAGGACTCCATACTGTTGTTCTTTGGACGGGCTCCATACAGTAACTCTTTGGATGGTCCTCCTACTTTAGTTCTTTAGGAGAACCCAATACTGTAGCTTTTTGAAAAGGCCTAATATTTTAGCTATTTGGTAGGACTCCATACTGTTGTTCTTTGGACGGGCTCCATACAGTAATTCTTTGGATGGTCCTCCTACTTTAGTTCTTTAGGAGAACCCAATACTGTAGCTTTTTGAAAAAGCCTAATATTTTAGCTATTTGATAGGACTCCATACTGTTGTTCTTTGGACGGGCTCCACACAGTAACTCTTTGGATGGGCCTCCTACTTTAGTTCTTTAGGAGAACCCCATACTGTTACTCTCATTTGGAAGGACTACTACTGTAGCTTTTTGAAAAGGCCTAATATTTTAGCTATTTGGTAGGACTCCATACTGTTGTTCTTTGGACGGGCTCCATACAGTAACTCTTTGGATGGTCCTCCTACTTTAGTTCTTTAGGAGAACCCAATACTGTAGCTTTTGGAAAAGGCCTAATATTTTAGCTATTTGGTAGGACTCCATACTGTTGTTCTTTGGACGGGCTCCACACAGTAACTCTTTGGATGGGCCTCCTACTTTAGTTCTTTAGGAGAACCCCATACTGTTACTCTCATTTGGAAGGACTACTACTGTAGCTTTTTGAAAAGGCCTAATATTTTAGCTATTTGGTAGGACTCCATACTGTTGTTCTTTGGACGGGCTCCACACAGTAACTCTTTGGATGGGCCTCCTACTTTAGTTCTTTAGGAGAACCCCATACTGTTACTCTCATTTGGAAGGACTACTACTGTAGCTTTTTGAAAAGGCCTAATATTTTAGCTATTTGGTAGGACTCCATACTGTTGTTCTTTGGACGGGCTCCACACAGTAACTCTTTGGATGGGCCTCCTACTTTAGTTCTTTAGGAGAACCCCATACTGTTACTCTCATTTGGAAGGACTACTACTGTAGCTTTTTGAAAAGGCCTAATATTTTAGCTATTTGGTAGGACTCCATACTGTTGTTCTTTGGACGGGCTCCATACAGTAACTCTTTGGATGGTCCTCCTACTTTAGTTCTTTAGGAGAACCCAATACTGTAGCTTTTGGAAAAGGCCTAATATTTTAGCTATTTGGTAGGACTCCATACTGTTGTTCTTTGGACGGGCTCCATACAGTAACTCTTTGGATGGTCCTCCTACTTTAGTTCTTTAGGAGAACCCAATACTGTAGCTTTTTGAAAAGGCCTAATATTTTAGCTATTTGGTAGGACTCCATACTGTTGTTCTTTGGACGGGCTCCATACAGTAACTCTTTGGATGGTCCTCCTACTTTAGTTCTTTAGGAGAACCCAATACTGTAGCTTTTTGAAAAAGCCTAATATTTTAGCTATTTGATAGGACTCCATACTGTTGTTCTTTGGACGGGCTCCATACAGTAACTCTTTGGATGGGCCTCCTACTTTAGTTCTTTAGGAGAACCCAATACTGTAGCTTTTTGAAAAAGCCTAATATTTTAGCTATTTGATAGGACTCCATACTGTTGTTCTTTGGACGGGCTCCATACAGTAACTCTTTGGATGGTCCTCCTACTTTAGTTCTTTAGGAGAACCCAATACTGTAGCTTTTTGAAAAAGCCTAATATTTTAGCTATTTGATAGGACTCCATACTGTTGTTCTTTGGACGGGCTCCATACAGTAACTCTTTGGATGGGCCTCCTACTTTAGTTCTTTAGGAGAACCCAATACTGTAGCTTTTTGAAAAAGCCTAATATTTTAGCTATTTGATAGGACTCCATACTGTTGTTCTTTGGACGGGCTCCATACAGTAACTCTTTGGATGGGCCTCCTACTTTAGTTCTTTAGGAGAACCCAATACTGTAGCTTTTTGAAAAAGCCTAATATTTTAGCTATTTGATAGGACTCCATACTGTTGTTCTTTGGACGGGCTCCATACAGTAACTCTTTGGATGGGCCTCCTACTTTAGTTCTTTAGGAGAACCCAATACTGTAGCTTTTTGAAAAAGCCTAATATTTTAGCTATTTGATAGGACTCCATACTGTTGTTCTTTAGACGGGCTCCATACAGTAACACTTTGGATGGGCCTCCTACTTTAGTTCTTTAGGAGAACCCAATACTGTAGCTTTTTGAAAAAGCCTAATATTTTAGCTATTTGATAGGACTCCATACTGTTGTTCTTTAGACGGGCTCCATACAGTAACTCTTAGGATGGGCCTCCTACTTTAGTTCTTTGGGAGGACCCTATACTATAACTGTTTGGGACGACTCCATATTGTAGCTCTATGGAAGGGTCGCATACTGTCACTCTCATTTCGAAGGTCTTCATATTGTAGCTCTTTGGGAGGATCCTGATCTGTAGCTTTTTGGAAAGGCCTCATACTCTAGTTCTTTAGGAGGACCCTATACCTATAACTGTTTGGCAGGACTCCATACTTTAGCTCTTTGGAAGGATTTCATACTATAGCTATTTGAAAGGGCTCCATACTATAGCTATTTGAAAGGGCTCTATACTAGCTCTATGACCCCTTACAATAAATCTCAGAGAAAATCTGGGCAGAGAGTTCGATCCATAGCTTGATGGTTCTTGGGAGAAAGTTAATTTCGTTGAAATATTCTAAACTTGACTTTAATTTCAAAATTAGAAGCATTTTGGAAGAATCAATATGATCATCATCACTCTATAGACATCTAACAGTGAACTAACAAGTATCGTATACATATAAATAAAAATAGTTGTTACAATAGCACGTGTTTTTGATTTAATCCAACTTAAATTCTAAAAATGTTATTATATTTCTATCATTTTTAGATTTAAAAAACCACAAATAGTTAATCGATTAGTTCATTTGTGTGCTTTTTTCGCACGGCAACTTTGTAACAGTCGATGAAGTGAGTCCAGTAGTACTGATACTTGGAACAATAGTATTCCCTTTGAGCATTACGGAGATCCAGAGAGATCCAGTTAATATAAAAAATTGTATACTGTTTTGTCACCTACAATATCAAGACTTTGTATTACGAAGATCCAGACAATGTATTTAATTGTGTATTATATAATGACCCACTGACCAAGGTCCTGTCAATATGAAGATCTAGTTATATACTCTGTAATGACTTGTTGATCAAAGGCACATAAAAATGTAACGATTCTCGTAAGGATTTGCCTTATAGTAAACGATAGCGCGTTCTATTGTTTGTAGTGGCGCCATCTCTTGAGTTAGTGACGTGTATCCAGCACCAAAAGAGTACCGTCGCGTCGCCGCTTCGCACAGACATTCTTTGTCATTCCGTCGTCCTCCGCTCACCTGACACTCGAAGACTAAACAACCGAATCTGATGCCGATATTTATAAACAAATGCGGTTTTATTCATTTGTTTAATAGTTCTACACGCAGAAGGAAACCAGATCGCGACGTAGTGCCGTGCGTTCATAAAAATCTATTGACTATAAAGATGTGGTGTCATGAAGTAGAAATCACCTAGGTTTCTACTAATGTTAATTTGTATGTTAAATAACTAATGTTATATATGGATACTGTTTGAAGGACGTGTCGTTTATTTACACGAGCGAAATAACAAAACCACATAAGTTATTCGATAACTTCTCATTACAATTTAAAAAAAGTGATTCAAACGAGACATTTATTGAGGTGTGTCAACTCTTGCAACCATGAATTAGAAATAGAGTGAGGTTTTTTTTTTTTTATGGTGATGTTCTCGCCGCAGTTTTATTGACAACCATAGCGGCTTCATCGGAGTCAGGGCTCGCGGATCCAGTATCCGCGAGCTAAACTAAATAAATTGATATATACACATATATAAAGTAGTGTGTGTGAGGGGGAGGAGAAAGATGAGAAGATATTGGATGTGGAAGGGTTGAAGAGTAGGACAGTGCTATGAGGGAAGAGAGAGGGGTGTATTAAAATATATACATAGATAAATAAAATGAGGTTTAAAATTAAATGTTTACATTTATATCTAAAAAGGTAATTAAATTATATAATTATGACAAAATATCATAATTTTCTTTTATTACATGCCATTGAATAACGTTGTATAATAAATAAATGTAAAAACATGAAAAGGAATTATTTATATGTAATTTTTAATTATGGTAACATTTAAATATATTGTTTTATTGTAATAGTTTGTGTCATAGATTAAAAATTCATACTCTTTTATACCGATATATATATTTTTTAAAAATATTAAAAAATATTAATAGTTACCATACTGAACTGTTTGAACAAAACTCTTTGAACCCGTGTCTATGAGCTCATTAAAAAAAAAATAAACAAATCTTGCCGCCATTTTGAAAATTTAATGACGTTTTAAAATTTCACGATATACTGTTTAAGATGCAGTATTGACTTTTATAGATGGTGAAGTGAGGGGCTGGTGGTGGATGGATGGATGTTGCTATCTTAGATTTTTTAATTATCTGTGTTCATTAGATCACAGATAATACTGATGCTAGGTCTTTATTGATAGAGACCGTCTAGTTAGGCACCACCGCAGCGCCTGTTGCAGCGAATTGTAAATAAAAAAAAAAAATGTTAGAGATCGTCAATCACAGCTTGCTTGTCAGCAGTAGATTTTTTTTTTTTTTTTTTTTTTTTTTTTTTTTTTTTTTTTTTTATTTGTCCGTTCTGAATAGGCTAAGGGTATGTTACTGCCACGTCATATGTTGAATAATTATGATTATCAATTTATTTCATTTATTTATTTATTTTTACAAAACAATAACATTGTAACACTGTACACGTATATAACAATAACAAATCTACTTATGGCAAGTCCCTGTTGTCACGGACCGTCTAGATTGGTACCACCACAGTGCGTATTTCAGCCGACAGACAAATACTGTGCAAATATACTAACTTCCGGTTTGAATGGCATTATGTCCAGTGAAATTGAATTTGAATTGAGAGAGGTAATCAGACCTAACATATTGTCTCAAGGCGATGCGCGCAATATGGTGCAGTGTATATTATTCTAAATATCGCGTTATATAGGTATAGGTGAACATCTCGGGCGTGTACTCGCTTCGTCGTAAGGAAAAATAACAGATTAAATATATTAAATTTATTTATCAACACAAATCGTATTTTATTAGCAGTCTAGCAGATAAAGTCGCACTTATGGAACTGTGTATAAATAATGTTAACGATCCTGGCGGCCGGCCAGGTTAACCAGCGCCCGCTGGGATTATCCGAGCCGTTATGCTGTACATCACCTGGAGATATAAACACCTGATCTTCGTACTCCCAGTCTCTCGTAACAACCGGCGAACCGGATCATACCTCGTTTTATAACAAGGAGTTTCTATATTGTAAATTGGCTAATGAAGTTTTTTTCAATGGTTAGGTTAGGTTAGGTTATGTTTGCCGAGTTCGTGTTGCGAGTGCAGATTCCGTGAAGCCCACCGCTGGGGATGACCATTAAGGGGGATCTGGTGGTTATAAATGTTCATATAACTCTAATTTATCTCATAATTTACCCCAAGGGAACAGGGTGTGTTTTTATAGATTTCCCCCCAAAACACCTAAATAAAGGTTAGTTTTAGATTTATTTATTTGTCGGTACATTATACTACAGATATAATAGGGGGACCGGAAAGTAAAGTCGTTTCTGCGCATGCCAATACTTGATTGTCATTTGTCAGCTCATTGTTTTGTTCAGAGGCGTACCAAAGACATTGTGAGGTTATAGTGATTTCTTTACTTATAGACAATTGAATTACAATTTTTTTTTGTAATTTTGGGTAAAATGGCCAGCCAAATACCAGAAGAGGTACACATCCGGCATTGCATGCTCTTTGAGTTTCGCAAGGGAAATAACGCAACAGTTGCTACCAAAAACATTTGCGATGTTTATCCAAATGCACTGGACATTCGTAAATGATGTGCCAAAGGTGGTTTTCCAAGTTCAAATCGGGTAATTTTGATCTTTCCGACTCGTATCGATCAGGAAGACCATCAGCGTTAGACAACGACGTGTTAAGGGCGGAAGTGGAAGCAAATCCGTGTCAGACGATCGAGGAATTGTCAAACAGTCTCAACAAACCTTGGTCGACCATCCACCATCCAAGAACATTTGAAGCAGATTGGAAAAGTAAGCAGAGCAGGTGTTTGGGTCCCGCATAATCTGTCCGAACAGAATAAGGCTAACCGATCAATCACATGCAACTTATTGCTTCAACGACACAACACAGAAGCGTTTTTTGATCGCTTGATCACAGGAGATGAGAAATGGCTCCTGTATGATAACCCAAAACGCAAAAGGCAGTGGCTCTCTCCAAATGAAATCCCTCGGAGTACTGCTAAGCCAGGTTTACACCCCAAAAAAGCGCTTTTGTGTGTTTGGTGGAGTATTCGCGGCATTGTTCATTTTGAATTACTGAAACCTGGAGAAACTGTTACTGCAGACCTCTACAGCGAACAATTGCAGCGAGTCAATCAATCTTTAATTGAAAAGTGGCCAGCGATTGTCAACCGAAAAGGCGTCATTCTCCAACATGACAATGCAAGACCGCACTGCGCAAGGCGAACTCTAGAAAAAATTAATGAATTGGGGTGGGAGGTGCTGCCTCATCCACCATATTCGCCCGATGTTGCACCATCGGATTTCCACTTATTCCGAGCGCTGCAACACTTTTTAAGTGGCAAAACATTTGCAAATTTGGATGATATCCAAAATGCCATCTCTAGATATTTTGCCGAAAAACCAATTAATTTTTATCGATCAGGGATTGAAAATTTACTCACTAGATGGCAAAAGGTTATTGACAATGATGGGGAATACATCATTGATTAAAAATAAAGACTCGTTAAAAATGTATGTGTTTGTATTTAGCGTAAGAAAACGACATTACTTTCCGGTCCCCCTAATAATTAAAACTAAGAGGAATGTAACATGTACTACTGCTGGTAGGTGCTGTTGATGGTGACCGTCTAGTTACCACCGCAGCTATTGGCGCAATCGACAAACAGTAGTGTTAAAACTTTACTATGTGACTGCTGAAATTATTTCGGTGAAGGCACTTAACATCTCATGTTTCAAGGCTGCGATTACAATTTGGTGCTGTGTACATCATCCTAAGTAGAGGTATTGTAACGGGCGTATATCTCTTACCATCAGGATTAACCAATAAAAAATAGTTTATTTCGTTCTCTGCTGTTCTAGAACACAAAAATTAGGTTGACATGTAGTAAGCAAGAGTACGTTTGTATCTACGAAAATCTCGCTCTACCACAGAAAGTAAATGAAATAAAAGAAAATTATATAAAACAATAAAAGAGAAAAACAAAACAATATTGGGAAAAAAACATACTTTGTTCAGTGCTTGATTAATTTTAAAACAACATTCCTCATAAATATCTGATGATAGAAAGTAAAATGTATACGCATTAAAATTAAGTGTCATAAATGTAGCGAGTCTTGTGTGTCAGTTCAGTTCAGATGGTCTGTAGGAGTGCTTCGGTGTTGTCATACTCCAGTGTTTTTAACCATTATGAATGCGTTCTTTTGCATGTGTTTGTAATTAATGGGGTAAATATTAATTATTATATTTATTTCATTATATAAATTTCACGTCTTTGACATGCAAAATTATTACAGATCGGGTGAAATGGAACGACATTGTTTTTGTATATAATAACCCTTTTTTTTTCAAATCACAATTAAAAAGGATTTAATGAGTATGAACGTGGATGGTTGGGTAGAGGGAGAACGAAGGAAGTGTGGATGGATTGTGTGAAAGATGAGATGTGTGAGAAGAGTGCGAATTCAGATATGACGGCTGATAGAGAGATGTAGAAGAGAAGTACAGACTGTGCCGACCTCACATAGTTGGGAAGAAGGCAAGAAGAAGGAAGTTTAAAGTAATATTATGTTTTATTGGCTGCATGGTAGTATACACCTTTGCTTCAGCGCGTCGACGTGTATACACTGCGTCCTGCTGACTCATTGCGATTGAGCCAACTTTCGAGTGCGTAAGAGCAGCTGGAGTCATTCCAATATCCAGTTAATGGATTTAAAGTCGTTTTAATAGATATTCGGGAAGGTTGTTTATAACATTAATAGGATGCGATACACTGCCGCCTGATGCTATTTACAATTCTCAAGACTTTTTTTTTTTCTATTCAAGAAAGCAACGGCACGAGCATAACGTTCACCTGATGGTATGTGATACGCCCATAACAAAATGGCGCTAGTTAGGCTGTTATATACAACACTACATTGCGATCGTCGCCTTGGGACATAAGATGTTGAGTACCGTTACCCCAGCAATTACGCTAGTTGCAGCGCCCTTCAAACCGGAACACAGTAATGTTCGCACAGTGCTGTTTGTCATTCAACATTACTGTGATCTTGTTTGAAGGACTAATAGATAATGCTGGTGGTAGATCTCTGTTGCTGCAGACCAACTAGATATCACCACAGCGCCTCATGCAGCCCACACACAGAACTGTGCAAACATTACTGTATTCCGGTTTGAAGGGCGCTTCTTTTACTGTGGTAACGGGACTCAACATTTTGTTCCAGGCGATGAGCGCAACGTGGTGCATTGTACAACACGCTAATAACATATAATCCTAACTACCGCCATGTTGTAGCGTATCACTTACTATCAGGTGAAAGTTCCCGCCGTCTCGTAGCATTATTGAATAAAAAACATTAATAACTTCAGCTCCAATAAATATTTAATCTGTGTGATTTATTCGCGCGCACTCAAACAACGCTCGCAATCGATCCGCCTAACAAATAAACGCGCGAAACTCGGCCATATTTCATTTTGATCGCGTTCCGTTTTAAGGCATTGATTACGAAAGCTATTTCTGGGTTTAACGACGAAAACCTTTTAATATTATTTTTATTTTTAATTGGAATTGACGTTTTAAAATTTGGAAAATTTATTAATGATTAAGAAATTTTAATTTAAAAGATATATTTATCACAGATAACATCGCTTCATCACACAGAATAAGTAAAAAAAAAAAATACTACGTTCCATTCAAAAAATACTCCAAAATACATCGATCTATGGATCCATCGATTTACCCATATCAATCTATCCATCTATGGATCTATGGATTTATTCATCTGTCGATGTATAGATCTAGCCATCTATCAATCTATCCATCGATGAATTAATCGATTTATCCATCTATCAATGTATGCATCTATAAATTAATCGATTTATCCATCTATCAATCTATGCATCTATAAATTAATCGATTTATCCATCTATCAATCTATGCATCTATAAATTAATCGATTTATCCATCTATCAATCTATGCATCTATAAATTAATCGATTTATCCATCTATCAATCTATGCATCTATAAATTAATCGATTTATCCATCTATCAATCTATGCATCTATAAATTAATCGATTTATCTATCTATCAATCTATCCATCTATGAATTAATCGATTTATCCATCTATCAATCTATGCATCTATAAATTAATCGATTTATCCATCTATCAATCTATGCATCTATAAATTAATCGATTTATCCATCTATCAATCTATGCATCTATAAATTAATCGATTTATCCATCTATCAATCTATCCATCTATGAATTAATCGATTTATCCATCTATCAATCTATGCATCTATAAATTAATCGATTTATCCATCTATCAATCTATGCATCTATAAATTAATCGATTTATCCATCTATCAATCTATGCATCTATAATATAAATTAATCGATTTATCCATCTATCAATCTATGCATCTATAAATTAATCGATTTATCCATCTATCAATCTATGCATCTATAAATTAATCGATTTATCCATCTATCAATCTATGCATCTATAAATTAATCGATTTATCCATCTATCAATCTATCCATCTATAAATTAATCGATTTATCCATCTATCAATCTATGCATCTATAAATTAATCGATTTATCCATCTATCAATCTATGCATCTATAAATTAATCGATTTATCCATCTATCAATCTATGCATCTATAAATTAATCGATTTATCCATCTATCAATCTATGCATCTATAAATTAATCGATTTATCCATCTATCAATCTATGCATCTATAAATTAATCGATTTATCCATCTATCAATCTATGCATCTATAAATTAATCGATTTATCCATCTATCAATCTATGCATCTATAAATTAATCGATTTATCCATCTATCAATCTATGCATCTATAAATTAATCGATTTATCTATCTATCAATCTATCCATCTATGAATTAATCGATTTATCCATCTATCAATCTATGCATCTATAAATTAATCGATTTATCCATCTATCAATCTATGCATCTATAAATTAATCGATTTATCCATCTATCAATCTATGCATCTATAAATTAATCGATTTATCCATCTATCAATCTATCCATCTATGAATTAATCGATTTATCCATCTATCAATCTATGCATCTATAAATTAATCGATTTATCCATCTATCAATCTATGCATCTATAAATTAATCGATTTATCCATCTATCAATCTATGCATCTATAATATAAATTAATCGATTTATCCATCTATCAATCTATGCATCTATAAATTAATCGATTTATCCATCTATCAATCTATCCATCTATAAATTAATCGATTTATCCATCTATCAATCTATGCATCTATAAATTAATCGATTTATCCATCTATCAATCTATGCATCTATAAATTAATCGATTTATCCATCTATCAATCTATCCATCTATGAATTAATCGATTTATCCATCTATCAATCTATGCATCTATAAATTAATCGATTTATCCATCTATCAATCTATGCATCTATAAATTAATCGATTTATCCATCTATCAATCTATGCATCTATAATATAAATTAATCGATTTATCCATCTATCAATCTATGCATCTATAAATTAATCGATTTATCCATCTATCAATCTATGCATCTATAAATTAATCGATTTATCCATCTATCAATCTATGCATCTATAAATTAATCGATTTATCCATCTATCAATCTATCCATCTATAAATTAATCGATTTATCCATCTATCAATCTATGCATCTATAAATTAATCGATTTATCCATCTATCAATGTATGCATCTATAAATTAATCGATTTATCCATCTATCAATCTATGCATCTATAAATTAATCGATTTATCCATCTATCAATCTATGCATCTATAAATTAATCGATTTATCCATCTATCAATCTATGCATCTATAAATTAATCGATTTATCCATCTATCAATCTATGCATCTATAAATTAATCGATTTATCCATCTATCAATCTATGCATCTATAAATTAATCGATTTATCCATCTATCAATCTATCCATCTATAAATTAATCGATTTATCCATCTATCAATCTATGCATCTATAAATTAATCGATTTATCCATCTATCAATGTATGCATCTATAAATTAATCGATTTATCCATCTATCAATCTATGCATCTATAAATTAATCGATTTATCCATCTATCAATCTATGCATCTATAAATTAATCGATTTATCCATCTATCAATCTATCCATCTATGAATTAATCGATTTATCCATCTATCAATCTATGCATCTATAAATTAATCGATTTATCCATCTATCAATCTATGCATCTATAAATTAATCGATTTATCCATCTATCAATCTATGCATCTATAAATTAATCGATTTATCCATCTATCAATCTATGCATCTATAAATTAATCGATTTATCCATCTATCAATCTATGCATCTATAAATTAATCGATTTATCCATCTATCAATCTATCCATCTATAAATTAATCGATTTATCCATCTATCAATCTATGCATCTATAAATTAATCGATTTATCCATCTATCAATCTATGCATCTATAAATTAATCGATTTATCCATCTATCAATCTATGCATCTATAAATTAATCGATTTATCCATCTATCAATCTATGCATCTATAAATTAATCGATTTATCCATCTATCAATCTATGCATCTATAAATTAATCGATTTATCCATCTATCAATCTATGCATCTATAAATTAATCGATTTATCCATCTATCAATCTATGCATCTATAAATTAATCGATTTATCTATCTATCAATCTATCCATCTATGAATTAATCGATTTATCCATCTATCAATCTATGCATCTATAAATTAATCGATTTATCCATCTATCAATCTATGCATCTATAAATTAATCGATTTATCCATCTATCAATCTATGCATCTATAAATTAATCGATTTATCCATCTATCAATCTATCCATCTATGAATTAATCGATTTATCCATCTATCAATCTATGCATCTATAAATTAATCGATTTATCCATCTATCAATCTATGCATCTATAAATTAATCGATTTATCCATCTATCAATCTATGCATCTATAATATAAATTAATCGATTTATCCATCTATCAATCTATGCATCTATAAATTAATCGATTTATCCATCTATCAATCTATGCATCTATAAATTAATCGATTTATCCATCTATCAATCTATGCATCTATAAATTAATCGATTTATCCATCTATCAATCTATCCATCTATAAATTAATCGATTTATCCATCTATCAATCTATGCATCTATAAATTAATCGATTTATCCATCTATCAATCTATGCATCTATAAATTAATCGATTTATCCATCTATCAATCTATCCATCTATGAATTAATCGATTTATCCATCTATCAATCTATGCATCTATAAATTAATCGATTTATCCATCTATCAATCTATGCATCTATAAATTAATCGATTTATCCATCTATCAATCTATGCATCTATAATATAAATTAATCGATTTATCCATCTATCAATCTATGCATCTATAAATTAATCGATTTATCCATCTATCAATCTATGCATCTATAAATTAATCGATTTATCCATCTATCAATCTATGCATCTATAAATTAATCGATTTATCCATCTATCAATCTATCCATCTATAAATTAATCGATTTATCCATCTATCAATCTATGCATCTATAAATTAATCGATTTATCCATCTATCAATCTATGCATCTATAATATAAATTAATCGATTTATCCATCTATCAATCTATGCATCTATAAATTAATCGATTTATCCATCTATCAATCTATGCATCTATAAATTAATCGATTTATCCATCTATCAATCTATGCATCTATAAATTAATCGATTTATCCATCTATCAATCTATCCATCTATAAATTAATCGATTTATCCATCTATCAATCTATGCATCTATAAATTAATCGATTTATCCATCTATCAATCTATGCATCTATAAATTAATCGATTTATCCATCTATCAATCTATGCATCTATAAATTAATCGATTTATCCATCTATCAATCTATGCATCTATAAATTAATCGATTTATCCATCTATCAATCTATGCATCTATAAATTAATCGATTTATCCATCTATCAATCTATGCATCTATAAATTAATCGATTTATCCATCTATCAATCTATCCATCTATAAATTAATCGATTTATCCATCTATCAATCTATGCATCTATAAATTAATCGATTTATCCATCTATCAATCTATGCATCTATAAATTAATCGATTTATCCATCTATCAATCTATCCATCTATGAATTAATCGATTTATCCATCTATCAATCTATGCATCTATAAATTAATCGATTTATCCATCTATCAATCTATGCATCTATAAATTAATCGATTTATCCATCTATCAATCTATGCATCTATAATATAAATTAATCGATTTATCCATCTATCAATCTATGCATCTATAAATTAATCGATTTATCCATCTATCAATCTATGCATCTATAAATTAATCGATTTATCCATCTATCAATCTATGCATCTATAAATTAATCGATTTATCCATCTATCAATCTATCCATCTATAAATTAATCGATTTATCCATCTATCAATCTATGCATCTATAAATTAATCGATTTATCCATCTATCAATCTATGCATCTATAAATTAATCGATTTATCCATCTATCAATCTATGCATCTATAAATTAATCGATTTATCCATCTATCAATCTATGCATCTATAAATTAATCGATTTATCCATCTATCAATCTATGCATCTATAAATTAATCGATTTATCCATCTATCAATCTATGCATCTATAAATTAATCGATTTATCCATCTATCAATCTATGCATCTATAAATTAATCGATTTATCCATCTATCAATCTATGCATCTATAAATTAATCGATTTATCCATCTATCAATCTATGCATCTATAAATTAATCGATTTATCCATCTATCAATCTATGCATCTATAAATTAATCGATTTATCCATCTATCAATCTATGCATCTATAAATTAATCGATTTATCCATCTATCAATCTATCCATCTATAAATTAATCGATTTATCCATCTATCAATCTATGCATCTATAAATTAATCGATTTATCCATCTATCAATCTATGCATCTATAAATTAATCGATTTATCCATCTATCAATCTATGCATCTATAAATTAATCGATTTATCCATCTATCAATCTATGCATCTATAAATTAATCGATTTATCCATCTATCAATCTATGCATCTATAAATTAATCGATTTATCCATCTATCAATCTATGCATCTATAAATTAATCGATTTATCCATCTATCAATCTATGCATCTATAAATTAATCGATTTATCCATCTATCAATCTATGCATCTATAAATTAATCGATTTATCCATCTATCAATCTATGCATCTATAAATTAATCGATTTATCCATCTATCAATCTATGCATCTATAAATTAATCGATTTATCCATCTATCAATCTATCCATCTATAAATTAATCGATTTATCCATCTATCAATCTATGCATCTATAAATTAATCGATTTATCCATCTATCAATCTATGCATCTATAAATTAATCGATTTATCCATCTATCAATCTATGCATCTATAAATTAATCGATTTATCCATCTATCAATCTATGCATCTATAAATTAATCGATTTATCCATCTATCAATCTATGCATCTATAAATTAATCGATTTATCCATCTATCAATCTATCCATCTATAAATTAATCGATTTATCCATCTATCAATCTATGCATCTATAAATTAATCGATTTATCCATCTATCAATCTATGCATCTATAAATTAATCGATTTATCCATCTATCAATCTATGCATCTATAAATTAATCGATTTATCCATCTATCAATCTATGCATCTATAAATTAATCGATTTATCCATCTATCAATCTATGCATCTATAAATTAATCGATTTATCCATCTATCAATCTATGCATCTATAAATTAATCGATTTATCCATCTATCAATCTATGCATCTATAAATTAATCGATTTATCCATCTATCAATCTATGCATCTATAAATTAATCGATTTATCCATCTATCAATCTATGCATCTATAAATTAATCGATTTATCCATCTATCAATCTATGCATCTATAAATTAATCGATTTATCCATCTATCAATCTATGCATCTATAAATTAATCGATTTATCCATCTATCAATCTATGCATCTATAAATTAATCGATTTATCCATCTATCAATCTATGCATCTATAAATTAATCGATTTATCCATCTATCAATCTATGCATCTATGAATTAATCGATTTATCCATCTATCAATCTATCGATCTCTCGATTTATCAATGTATTTATTTCTAGATCTAACCATCTATTAATGCTCATACTGTCAATCTATCTTCCGGCAGTCTTTGTTCCCAACTCGCTTCATCATCACCATCATCATCATCATCAGCCGATAGATGTTCACTGCTGGACACAGGCCTCACTCAAAGATCCCCTCATTTATAGCGATTCATATTAAAGGTATTTGGGCCATTTTCTACCGCGCAGGCCCAATGCGGGTTGGTGGGATCCAGAGCCACGTTTATTGGTAGCAGTGCACCACGAGCTGGTGATGCTGGACTGGCTTGCTCGTTCTCAATGTCTCTGAATACCATCAGATATAGCAGTCGGTGATGATCTTGTATTTCTGATGCAGAGTGGTGACGGCGCCGCCCTGATGTTCGCTGACGAGTTCAAGATAACCTTCGAGAAGTACCTCTTCGGCATATGTCCTCAAAGCTACAAGGTGGTATAGTCGAAATACATATAAATAGTTTAACCGATATTAGTGTACTAAAATTGACTTGACATCTTATTCATCAAAGGTTTTCATACGTAGCAGTGTACTATTTACCATTAGGTGAACGTGACGCGGCTTCGTCGGATGGAAAATAAACAGGAAAATGTGATGCCGTGTAAACATCTTTACTATCACTATACATCTAAACGTTATGATGTATTGCAGTGTAAATATCCTAATATATAGGCTGGTGTATCACTTAAAATCGAGTGTGCGTCTCGCTCGTTTCTAGTTTATAAATGAGTAATGGCTTTATAAAAAGTCATTATTTACTCTCACACAGTTTCGTTGGTCTCAGATGCCAATCGGCCCTAAAGTGAAGAACACGACGACCCTCGCGTGCGACCTGGACACCGACCAGCAGGACCTGGCCGGAAGGTGAGCTCAGCGTTCAGGTGTTTCATTTGACTTAAGACCTTCTTCCTCTAACTCTCGTCCCAGCTGTGTGGGGGTCGACGCAGTGTGCTTCTCTTCTACGTCCCTTCATCAGCCGTCATATCTGAATTCGCACTCCTCTCACACATGTCTCTCACACAATCCATCCACATTTCCTTCGGCCTCTGTCTACCCTCAACCATCCACTTTCGTTCTCATTACTTTCTTCGTTTTCACTAAAGACCGTTACATTTAAAGGGCGCGGGTTCGATTCCCGTTATACTTTCAAAGATGAAATCGTGAGGTAGGTCTGTGTTACTGATCGTCTGGGTACCGCCGCAGCGCCTATTGCAGACGACGGACATTACTGTGATCCGGTTCGAAGGACCAATAGCTATTAATAATATTAGGTCTCTGTTGCCCGACACCGTCTAGGCACGACCCACCGCAGCGCCTATTGCAGCTGATAAACAGTACAGTGCGGACATTACTGTGATCCGGTTTCAAGGGCCCTGTAACTATCACTGCTGCCAGGTCTCTGTTACTGCAGACCGTCTCGGTAGGTACAATCGCAGCTCCTATTGCAGCCGACGGACAGTACTGTGCAAACGTTACTTTGATCCGGTTTGACGGGTGCTGTAGCTATTACTGGTGGTAGGTCTCTGTTGCTACAGACCCTCTAGGTAGAGGCCACCGCAGCGCCTGTTGCAATCGAGATACAGTACACTGCAAACATTACCGTGATCCGGTTTGAAGGGCGCCGTAGCTAGTGAAAATACTGGGATTAGGAGAATTAACATCTTAGATCTCATTGACGAGCACGATGTGGTATTATATTAGTATGTTATGTCGTGTGTTGGTTTTTGAAGTTTTTTTTTTTATTTTCCACTGCGCACGTTGGGTCAAGGCATTGCCTTACAACTCATTTAACATCTTTATTACATTTCCTCATCATTATTACCTTCTCTATCGTTCTAAATTCTATTCCTTCTTTCATCCGTCCTCTCCGTGTGACGTGACGACTCCTCGTACTCCTTAATGGGAGGAACCTGGATAGATCACCTGTAGCGTGTTTCTTCTTTTTTTTTTTTGCTTTACAATTACAATTATCGCCGTTGGTTTTCGAAGGTTGGCAACATTGGCGCTGCGCGCGCACTCGGCGGCGCGGTCCGACTGCTCGCGGCTCGGCGCGGCGCTCGCGAACACGCTCGGCGAGCTCGCCCGCACTGCGGCCAACAGGCAGACCTTCAACGCTGGTAAACGGAACTCACCAACACATCTCTCTGATCACCACCACTATACCATCGCTGCGTTGTAACTGTCGCAGTCGTCGTGGTATTCTGGACGACCACTCCTGACCGTCCATAGGAAATGTTGAATTGATTCTAAATAAAAAGAAATCACACGCAGTGGTGAAGCTTGGTGAGGAAGCGAGACGGATATACTGAGGAGGCGGTGAACAGAGAAGGAGCTATTGATAGAGAAATTTTATGATTGAAGTAGGAACGAAGGAAAGAGAAAAGTAAAATAATGTAGGACAGATTTTAATTTTCTCTCTCTCTCTTCATATGTTCAGAGTGAGAAGGAGATACAGCGCGGAGACTAGTCTGTAGTTCAGAGCGCGCGTGTAACGCAGTTGGCGCGCTTCGGACCAAAGCGCGGGAAGGAGATGCGCGATATGAAAACTGTATAGAAACTCGTTCCGTCTCACTCGCTCTTCATGTATTCAGAGTGAGAGAGAGATACAGCTCGGAGACTAGTCTGTAGTTCAGAGCGCGCGTGTAACGCAGTTGGCGCGCTTCGGATCGGAGCGGGGGAAGGAGATGCGCGATATGGGAACTGTATAGAAACTCGTTCCGTCTCACTCGCTCTTCATGTATTCAGAGTGAGAGAGAGATACAGCTCGGAGACTAGTCTGTAGTTCAGAGCGCGCGTGTAACGCAGTTGGCGCGCTTCGGACCAAAGCGCGGGAAGGAGATGCGCGATATGGAACTGTATAGAAACTCGTTGCGTCTCACTCTCTTCATATTTTCAGAGTGAGAGAGAGATACAGCGCGGACACTAGTCTGTAGTTCAGAGCGCGCGTGTAACGCAGTTGGCGCGCTTCGGATCGGAGCGGGGGAAGGAGATGCGCGATATGGGAACTGTATAGAAACTCGTTCCGTCTCACTCGCTCTTCATGTATTCAGAGTGAGAGAGAGATACAGCTCGGAGACTAGTCTGTAGTTCAGAGCGCGCGTGTAACGCAGTTGGCGCGCTTCGGACCAAAGCGCGGGAAGGAGATGCGCGATATGGAACTGTATAGAAACTCGTTGCGTCTCACTCTCTTCATATTTTCAGAGTGAGAGAGAGATACAGCGCGGACACTAGTCTGTAGTTCAGAGCGCGCGTGTAACGCAGTTGGCGCGCTTCGGATCGGAGCGGGGGAAGGAGATGCGCGATATGGGAACTGTATAGAAACTCGTTCCGTCTCACTCGCTCTTCATGTATTCAGAGTGAGAGAGAGATACAGCTCGGAGACTAGTCTGTAGTTCAGAGCGCGCGTGTAACGCAGTTGGCGCGCTTCGGACCAAAGCGCGGGAAGGAGATGCGCGATATGGAACTGTATAGAAACTCGTTGCGTCTCACTCTCTTCATATTTTCAGAGTGAGAGAGAGATACAGCGCGGACACTAGTCTGTAGTTCAGAGCGCGCGTGTAACGCAGTTGGCGCGCTTCGGATCGGAGCGCGGGAAGGAGATGCGCGATATGAGAACTGTATAGAAACTAGTTCCGTCTCACTCGCTCTTCACGTATTCAGAGTGAGAGAGAGATACAGCGCAGAGAATAGTCTGTAGTTCAGAGCGCGCGTGTAACGCAGTTGGCGCGCTTCGGATCGGAGCGCGGGAAGGAGATGCGCGATATGGGAACTGAATAGAAACTCGTTCCGTCTCACTCTCTCTCCATATATTAAGAGTGAGACAAAGATATAGTACAGAGGCTACTCTGTATAGCGTGGTGGTGTGTGACAGAGTAATGGGGGGATAGGAGATGCGCGATATTGAAGCTACATAAAGACTCTTTCCGTCTCACTCTCACACTGGTTAAACACATATATAGTTGTTTCTTTCATTAAAAAAAGCCAATTTACATCGTATCGAAAAAAAAAACACTAAAATATTAAATATTCTTTATTATAATACAAATATGCAACAATTTTGTATACGCTGATGGATTCAATTCTTTCTTTTACAAGCAGAGAGGCAAAGGCATTTATCGACGAGCGTGTCGATTGTGATAATGATTTTCTTCACACTCCGACACGATTCCGATACGATTCGATCGCATACGGTTTTATATAGCTATTTTATTTTATCGCTCAGTTGATTCCACCTCATCCAATCAAGTTACTTCTTTGTTCCTCACGACAGCGGCGAATGAGGCGATAAAGAAGAGGAAGCTGTCGAAGAGTCAAAAGGCGAAGATACAGGCGAAGCAGCGGACCGCTCTGGCCGTGAAGAAGAAGGCGGCGGCGGTGGCGGCGGCGGCCGCGGCCAAGATGGCGACGTGAATGCGACACATTACGAATTATATGAAATCGTTGTTGTAGTGTAAACAATTGTATTAATACATACGTAAAAGGATAAGAAATACGTAATATAATAATATTTGTCGTTTCTTAAACAATTTCTAGCGTTCATTTTTAAAATTAATGCATTTATGAATTTAACTTAGTGATGGTGGTCAGTGGTTGACGATCCTCGTCGCACCTCCATCGTGGATTTTAAGAGGTAAGGCTCTGTACACACTCGATAGGTTTTAATCCAACAAACGACGGATGCTGGTTAACCTTATGTTCACCGTCGTCCATCACCAAAGTGGTGACCGTTCCCGCTCCAGTTCTTTCTTTATATCCTACATCGAAAGACATTTCACATTTAATTACCATCAACCTCTATATGACATTGCCTCCTCCAATTTCCTACATATTAATAAATAATAACCGGAAGTAGATCGTCGCCGAATTGTAGTATGCGTGTGTGTCGGAAGACGCTGTTACTGTTGCAATTACTGCGGTAACGAGACTTTAATAATGTGTTTCGAGACGACGGGCGCAATGATACACAGTGTATATCATCCTATCCTATACATTATATACAAATATGTCGGATACGATTAAATGGAAAATATTTCTTATTCCCGCTTGAAGGGCGCTGTAGCTTAAAAACATTGAAAAAATATTCTATTCAATTAAGTGACAAGCCGAACGGGACGTTCACCTGATAGTGAGTGATACGCCCGCCCTTAACAATATCAGACTACTTAAAATTTACACTGCAATACATTGCGATTGTCACCTTGATGCACAGGATGTTAAGTCTCATTACCGCAGTAATTAGTACAGTGTACAATACAGTTGATAGTTACAGCATCTATCAAACCGGATCACAGTAATGTTTGTACAGTAGTCTCTCGTCTGCAATAGGCGCTGCGGTGGTACCCACCACCTACATATGGAGACTACCACCATATACGTTATGTGTATACTAACGCAGTGTATGTATACTAGGTTTAAGTACATTATATATTATTGATGGAATAAAGTGTTTTTTTTTAATACAAACCATTGTTTTGTTCAAGTCCCCTTCGTACTCTCGAACACGGCAGTAGCACCTGTAGTTCAGTGGGTGATTGCGTTGTATGGAGTCGCTGGGTCGATCCCGCATTGTGGAGTTTGTTCGTTTGGGAAGCCATAAATAGATCGATGTGGAATATATCGATAAATCCATAGATGGATAAATCTATAGATCAATAGATAGACAGATTGTTAGATCGATACATGGATATATCGACAGATTGGTAGGTCGATAGATAGACTGATCAATAGATGGATTGATTGATGAATATATCGATAGGTGGATAGATCTATAGATGGATAGATCGATTGTTAGGTGAAGATCGATAGATATATGGAGATCGACAGATATATGGAGATCGATAGGTATATGGAGATCGATAGGTATATGGAGATCGATAGGTATATGGAGATCGATAGATATATGGAGATCGATAGGTATATGGAGATCGATAGGTATATGGAGATCGATAGGTATATGGAGATCGATAGATATATGGAGATCGATAGATATATGCAGATCGATAGATATATGGAGATCGATAGATATATGGAGATCGATAGGTATATGGAGATCGATAGGTATATGGAGATCGATAGGTATATGGAGATCGATAGGTATATGGAGATCGATAGGTATATGGAGATCGATAGATATATGGGGATCGATAGATATATGGAGATCGATAGATATATGGGGATCGATAGATATATGGAGATCGATAGATATATGGAGATCGATAGATATATGGAGATCGATAGATATATGGAGATCGATAGATAGATGGATCGATATGTGGATTAGATTCATAGATGGATAGATTGATAGGAGGACCGATCGATATTTAGATAGATCTACAGATTTATAGGTGAATAGATTGTTAGCCGGATATATTGTCAGCTTGATAGATGGATTGATAGATTGATGAATATATCGATAGATGGATAGATCTAAAGATGGATAGAATGATAGGTGGGCAGATCGATAGATTGATATGTGGACAGATTGATAGGTAGATAAATCGATAGGTTGATAGATCGATTTATCTATAGATAGATACATTGATAGGTAGACAAATAAATAGATGAATATATCGATAAATGAATAGATCGACAGATTAATATATCTATAAATGGTTAGATGGCTAGATTGTTGGATAAATCTATAGATAGATTGATCTATTGATGGATATATCGATAGGTGGATAGATTTATAGGTAGATTAATCGTTAGATGGATAGATCGACAGGTGGAAAGATCGATAGATAGACAGATCGATCCATTGATATTTCAAAGGATTGATAGATGGATAGATCGATTAATCAATAGAAGGATCGATAGATTGATATATTTTAGAGTATTTTTTTACGTATTTTGCTTGATGAAACTATGTTGTCTATGTTTATTATAATTCTTTTCCTTTGAAATTTCTTCATTATTATTCATCATCATCATCATCATCGTCATTATCAGCCGATAGACGTCCATTATTAATTTAAAACATCAATAGTTTTATCGTTTGAAAGGTATCTTCGTCCATCTTGACGTTGTTATATTTATTTGGATTAAAAGTACTACGTACTTTGTATTCTCCGCAGGTCGGCCATCTTGTAACAATTTCCCGCCGAAAGGAAAGGAGGGGGAAAAAAAAAAAACGTTTAAAAAAAGAAATGTTTTATTTACACAATACTCGTACAAAATTCAGTTCTTAATATAAATGGAGGGTTGTATTCAATTGCTTTAATTACTCTTTTTTTTTTTTTTTTTTGCTGCACAGTATCAACTTCCATTGTTTATGGTCATTATATAAAACTTACAAATAAAAAGGCGGCGGCGTATAAACAATTAAAAATTATAATTTCATCGGAAAATTCATTTCATTGGACAATTTCATTTTATATCATTACCATTAAAAACCATAGACAACATTATAATTGTGACGATATATGTGTATATATATATTACTATTTCTTTTTTATACGACAGAGCGATGAGACGAACAAGACGGTCGCTTGATGTTAAGAGCCACAAGTTGTAGAGTCTCGTTACCCCAGTAATTACACTAGCACATCGCCCTTCGAACCGGATCACAGTAATGTCTGCCGGCTGCAATAGACGCTGCGGTGGTAGACCTAGACGGTCTGTTTCAATAGAGACAAGTAAAAGTAGTATATATATTATACTACGTAGTAGGTCTACGGTTCGTGTCTATGGTTTATGAGACGGTCGTTAGAAAGAGACAAAACATCAGCCTGCTCTCGACCGTCGCATCAATATAAACCTTACACAATTGGTCCACAGATCAAATATAAATACGTTACCTTTGTCCAAACAGTTTTTTTTTTTTTTTTTTTTATCTCAAGTCGTTTAAAAACGCACAGATAATAAACTTTTTAATTGTAGTAAAATATATATACTAATACATGTGTTGCCATAGATAAAACTAATTCACGATATACGTTAACAATAGCATCAAGATGGCGTCGTTAATATTATTATTACATAAGCTGTATAAGCTGTATGTGTGTGTGTGTGTGTGTGTGTGAATAGTATACGTTTATCTCTTTCCATAGACATTTTATTGCATAGATACTATATTTAAAAAAATAAATAAATTGTCAATCATAATTTCAAGATGGCGTCGTTAATATTATTATTACATAAGCTGTATAAGCTGTATGTGTGTGTGTGTGTGTGAATAGTATACGTTTATCTCTTTCCATAGACATTTTATTGCATAGATACTATATTTAAAAAAATAAATAAATTGTCAATCATAATTTCAAGATGGCGTCGTTAATATTATTATTACATAATATGTATAAGCTGTGTGTGTGTGGGTGTGTGAATAGTATACGTTTATCTCTTTCCATAGACATTTTATTGCATAGATACTATATTTAAAAAAAAAAAAAAATTGTCATTCATAATTTCAAGATGGCGTCGTTAATATTATTGCTAAGTACGTTGTGTATGTATGTGTGTGTGTGTGTGTGTGTGTGTTTATGTAAATACACCGCATCTCTCACCACAGATATACAATTACATAGTTGGGACAGATGAAACAAATTAAATATGTCCGCCGTTACAATTTCAAGATGGCGCCGCCGTCGTCGTCTTTACCGCGGCTACATATACACGTGTATGCGCGAGTGTGTATGTATGCGTGTGTGTGTGTGTGTGTAGATAGTATACGATTATCACTTACGAGGGATACTTTATTAGATGGGTACAACATTTAAAAAAAAAAAAAAAAAAAAACAGATTTTTGTCAAACATAATTTCAAGATGGCGTCGTTAATATTATTGCTAAGTAAATTGTGTATGTGTGTGTGTATAAACTAATACATAGTCATCTCTAACCAGAGACATTTGATTACATGATCGCCACAGACAAATACCGAACATAATTTGACGTTATCATAATTTCAAGATGGCGTCGTTAATGTTGCCAGTATATCGGCTAAATTAATTTGTATTTAACAATATATATATATACCGTCACTTACATCTAGAGTAGGGTACAAAAATATTTTCGCTGTATAACTACGAGTATATAAGGCTGATTGTCAGTCTATACATCCAGATAATCTAGATTATAACTTAGGTCTCACGTACCGCGCGGAATGGATTTAATAGGAGAGATCACGCATCTGTCGAACGGAGAAGGAGTAGTGCCAGAAATAATTTTCCGACTACCGTCAGATTAAAAAAAAAAATTATAGTTCGCTAAAATGAATTCTACTTACTAAGCTACAATAAATAGTCCACTTGTTATTCCCACAGCTGGGACTCGAGAGTATCTACGACGCAAATTTCGGGCCGGTGGATGCAATTGTGTATATGTAATAAATGATAATAAACAGCCCACTGTATGTTCCCACAGGTGGGACTAGTTACCACCAATGGGTCAGATAGGTATTAATCAACAGCCCACTGTATGTTCCCACAGGTGGGACTAGTTACCACCAATGGGTCAGATAACTATTAATCAACAGCTCACTGTATGTTCCCACAGGTGGGACTAGTTACCACCAATGGGTCAAATAACTATTAATCAACAGCTCACTGTATGTTCCCACAGGTGGGACTAGTTACCACCAATGGGTCAGATAACTTTTAATCAACAGCTCACTGTATGTTCCCACAGGTGGGACTAGTTACCACCAATGGGTCAGATAACTATTAATCAACAGCCCACTGTATGTTCCCACAGGTGGGACTAGTTACCACCAATGGGTCAGATAACTATTAATCAACAGCCCACTGTATGTTCCCACAGCTGGGACTAGTTACCACCAATGGGTCAGATAACTATTAATCAACAGCTCACTCTACGTTCCCACAGGTGGGACTAGTTTCCACCAATGGGTCAGATAGGTATTAATCAACAGCCCACTGTATGTTCCCACAGGTGGGACTAGTTACCACCAATGGGTCAAATAGGTATTAATCAACAGCTCACTGTATGTTCCCACAGGTGGGACTCGAGGCCATCTCTGCAGTGGGCAAATGCGGTTTCGGTGCATGTAATTATAATAGACCACTCAAACGTTCCCACAAGTGGGAATGGTGGGATTTTATCTAGAAGGCAGACTCAAGGACAGTTCTCGGTGGATGCCTACTATAAGCCTTTTTCGGATTTGTCTCTTGTCTATTATTTCCTTCGACATCTTCTCCTTCTCCCTCTCTCTCTCTCTCTCCCATCGGTTAACTATTAGAAGCTGCCTCTGAACATTCTCTTACTCTACGGCCGCGGTTCGACAGCCCGCAGCGACATTAAACGTATGACGGTGAGAAAATAAAAAAAAAAAAAAGTTCCATTATGTCAGCACGTCGTGAGGGTATATACACAAAGTTGTATAGAAACGTCAACCCGACGTCAGTGTTGTCATCATCGTCGAATAAATAAATAATAAATAGCACGTATATATGTTCGTTTGGTGGGAATATAAAAAAAAACGTCGACCATCAACGGCACTAGATCACGGACGGGTAGACATTCCCACCGCTGGGATACGGAGCTTTAGACTAGTCGATTTATTTATTCTACCAAAAAAAAATACTGTAAGAATCGATTTCGATTCTTTTGTCTTTGTTGTATTTAAAAAAAAAAATTGTAATAGGCTGTACGGTTTGTGATCTTTGCCTGTGTCTTGAAGCGAGTTGTATAAGTGTTGATAATGGGACATCATTGTCAGCTATAGACGGTCTATTGTCTACAATCCGTAATCTAGTGTCGGCGCCGATCGAAGCGCTAGGCCCCGCGACGCTGGCAACACTGGCGACACCGAATCACCGGGCACCCAGTGTTGCCAGCGTTCGAGTGCGCGACAGTTAAAACACCTAAATAAAACTACCAGCTAGAATAATACTGTATGCATTTGGTCAATCGTAACGTTCATAAATCCCTTAGTAAATGCATTTTATACATAAAAAAAAAAAAAAAAAAAAACTCGTATAAAAAATACTGGCTACACATCTCATATAATTTGTACGACGGCTCACTAAAGTGACATTAGAATATTTACATTACCTCTAATCTCGCAGCTGTGTAGCTAAAATGGCGTATAAAACTATTTATCTATATATATATGTGTGTATACATAGGTAGCCTTTATCGGCGGGATTGTGCTCCCGCTGCCGACGGCTGCGTTGCTTTGACACGCGCCACAAAATGCCGCCAAATTTTTTTTTTTTAAATTCGCCCAAAGTCATCACGACATACAGCCACGTTTCCAAGTCATGTTATAATACGATTGTTATATTAGAATTTTTTATTAACTTTCTCACGCTGTATATCTGTATAGTTTGGGTTTTTAAAAAAAAGATACTAATTTTTTTTTTTTTAATTCGCCTAAAGTCATCACGACATACAGCCACGTTTCGAAATCATGTTATGATACGATTGTTATATTTTATTAATTTTCTCACGCTGTACATCTGTATAGTTTGGGTGTTTAAAAAAAAAAATTTTTTTTTTTTTAAATTCGCTCAATGTCATCACCACATACAGCCACGTTTCGAAGTCATGTTATAATACGATTGTGTTATTAGAATTTTAATTAACTTTCTCACGCTGTATATCTGTATAGTTTGGGTGTTTAAAAAAAAAAAAAAAAAAACTAAAATTACTAAATTTGTCTAAATAAAAAAAAAAAAAATTGGGAACATTATATCTTTAAATGGTACATTTAAAAAAACGTACTTCAGTTTATATTAGTGCGTGTTGAAATGTAGATTAAAAAAAATCAAGTCGAAATTTGATTGAACTGTCAAATTCAAATATTTCTTTTCCCGCCAAATTAAAAAAAAAAACGGTTGACAACCGTTAGCGGCCCGTCATTTATGCGTAACACCTAAACACGCCACAGATTATATATATTTCCTTAAATCAGAAGAAATATTTATCATTAATTTTTTTTAAAGCCACGTTTTTGAAATTCGAACGGCGTAATCGATTTTTAAATTACGGAATGTCATCATCGAATAGGTATCGATTAAGAAGGCACGTATCGATTATTAGCGCGTTAGGAGCCCGTTTAAAATATACATTAGCCTTAATCGCGAACACAATATATACAAAAGGGACAATTGCGATGATTCCGTACAAATATTTTTTTTCCTATTAACTAGCAACATTATTGCATTAAGGTCATTTGTAAGTACATCTAATAAATTACATTTTTTTTTTTTTTGTTAAAACGTATAAAGGTAAAAATTTATTTTAAATAGGCAAACTGGCCCCCCCGTTCCGAGCAGCGTGCATCACTTGAATCAAAATTTCTGCGATGACATTACAAGTGTTGCCAGTTGCGAAAATTAAAAATACTACTTAAAAAAAAAAAAAAAATACTACTAACTCACGTCGCAGTAATTGCCAGCATTAAAAATTATTTGCTAATAACGGTAGGTGTGAGCACCTTACCTAGGTGCGTGTGGGGATGGGGGTGGGGGTGATTAGCTGTTGGGTATGCCGTCGCCCCACGTACAGAACCAGTTGTAGTTGAACATGGCGGCGTAGGGGTGTTTCCGCTTCTTGTGCAGCCGCAGCGACTCCTCCGACGCGTACCAGAACTGCGGGTACTTGTCGAAAGGGTATTTCACCGCTTCCTTAACGTACGGCTCTGACGAATCTCCTGTAACACCGATTAATATACAGTTACATTGGCGGCATTACTGTGATCCGGTTTGAAGGACCAATAGCTATTACCGGTGGAAGGTCTCTGTTGCTGCAGACCGTCTAGGCACCACCGCAGCGCCCATTGCAACTGACAGAGAGTACTGTGCAGACATTACTGTGATCCGGTTTGAAGGACCAATAGCTATTACTGGTGGAAGGTCTCTGTTGCTGCAGACCGTCTAGGCACCACCGCAGCGCCCATTGCAACTGACAGAGAGTACTGTGCAGACATTACTGTGATCCGGTTTGAAGGACCAATAGCTATTACCGGTGGAAGGTCTCTGTTGCTGCACACCGCCTAGGCACCGCCGCAGCGCCCATTGCAACTGACAGACAGTACTGTGCAGACATTACTGTGATCCGGTTTGAAGGACCAATAGCTATTACCGGTGGAAGGTCTCTGTTGCTGCACACCGCCTAGGCACCGCCGCAGCGCCCATTGCAACTGACAGACAGTACTGTGCAGACATTACTGTGATCCGGTTTGAAGGACCAATAGCTATTACTGGTGGAAGGTCTCTGTTGCTGCAGACCGTCTAGGCACCACCGCAGCGCCCATTGCAACTGACAGACAGTACTGTGCAGACATTACTGTGATCCGGTTTGAAGGACCAATAGCTATTACTGGTGGAAGGTCTCTGTTGCTGCAGACCGTCTAGGCACCACCGCAGCGCCCATTGCAACTGACAGACAGTACTGTGCAGACATTACTGTGATCCGGTTTGAAGGACCAATAGCTATTACTGGTGGAAGGTCTCTGTTGCTGCAGACCGTCTAGGCACCACCGCAGCGCCCATTGCAACTGACAGACAGTACTGTGCAGACATTACTGTGATCCGGTTTGAAGGACCAATAGCTATTACCGGTGGAAGGTCTCTGTTGCTGCACACCGTCTAGGCACCACCGCAGCGCCCATTGCAACTGACAGACAGTACTGTGCAGACATTACTGTGATCCGGTTTGAAGGACCAATAGCTATTACTGGTGGAAGGTCTCTGTTGCTGCAGACCGTCTAGGCACCACCGCAGCGCCCATTGCAACTGACAGACAGTACTGTGCAGACATTACTGTGATCCGGTTTGAAGGACCAATAGCTATTACTGGTGGAAGGTCTCTGTTGCTGCAGACCGTCTAGGCACCACCGCAGCGCCCATTGCAACTGACAGACAGTACTGTGCAGACATTACTGTGATCCGGTTTGAAGGACCAATAGCTATTACTGGTGGAAGGTCTCTGTTGCTGCAGACCGTCTAGGCACCACCGCAGCGCCCATTGCAACTGACAGACAGTACTGTGCAGACATTACTGTGATCCGGTTTGAAGGACCAATAGCTATTACTGGTGGAAGGTCTCTGTTGCTGCAGACCGTCTAGGCACCACCGCAGCGCCCATTGCAACTGACAGACAGTACTGTGCAGACATTACTGTGATCCGGTTTGAAGGACCAATAGCTATTACTGGTGGTAGTGTCTCTGTTGCTGCAGACCGTCTAGGTAGGTACCGCCGCAGCGCGTGTTGCAGCCGATATACAGTACTGTGTAAACATCACTGTGATCCGGTTTGAAGGGCGCTGTAACTATTACTGGTGGTAGTGTCTCTGTTGCTGCAGATCATCTAGGTAACACCGCAGCACCTATTGCAGCCGATGAACAGTACTGGGCAAATTTTACCGTGCTCCGGTTTGAAGGGCGCTGTAGCCAGGGCAAACATATCACGGCAATTAGCACGCGGTGCAGCATATATCATCCTAACTAACCCCATGTTATAAGCAGGCGTATCACTTAAAATCACGTGAAAGTAAAAAAAAAAAAGATGATTTCATACATTATGCCCACAAGTGGGCTTTGTACTTTATACTAGTTAATTTTTTTCCTTCAACCCTTGACAATAGGAGAGTGGTACTCTGGATGGATTCATCATCATCATCAGGTGCCTTCTTCAATCTGAAGTATGGAGATGAGATTGAGGGAACCAACTCAATCCTCAGCTACGGAAGGATTCGAATAACCCTCCATCATCATCAGCTGATCGAAGCCCACTGCTGGACATATAACAATAACCCATACATGAGATAAATTTCAAGTCTGTCTCCGCAGCCCAACCGGTGACCGGTCTAACTCACTTTCTGGTAGGCAGTATGGACAGAATATCCTGTGGCGCTTCCCCTCGTGCGTCTCCAGGTGTTTCTTGTGCTGCTTCCGGCGCGTCGACACGTGCGGGCAGCAGGGGCAGGGGATGGCCAGCTCCTTGGGCACGGAGCCGTGCCTCTCCGCCGCGTGCGTCAGCAGCGTGGACACCACGCGGTAGCCCTGATGATGAAGAGGTAACCTTAGCGTTGCTGGTATGTGTACGTGTCGCCACAGCTCCTATTGCAGCCGATAGACAGCAGCGTGCAAACATTAACAGGTTCCGGTTTCAAGGTCTCTCTGGCTAATGAAATAATGAAAGAGCTATAGCGCCCTTCAAACCGGAAACTACTAATATTTGCACGCTGCCGTTCAGTAAATCAAAACCTTCAACGCTAAAGCGATGGGTTACCTTGAAACAGTATTCGCATCTGTATGGGAAGTTTTTCCACTTGGGGTTCTTCTTCCTGCTGAACACCATCTTGTAGGGCTCCGCCGGGAACCAGTCCGCCGGCTCCAGCTCCATCTCCACCACCTCGACACCTGCAGAGTGAAGTATTCACTTATACACAACGGGCTCAGTTTCCTCATGTTGAACTTCAATACATGATGAACTTCAAAATGTATGGAGACAGTATAGATTAGATATACATCATAGATAGGTATCATAGATAGACATCGTACATAGGTATTATAGATTAATAAGATAAATAGATGTGATAGATAGGTATCAAAGAAAAATACCATAGATAAGTAGCCTAGATAGATACCGTAAATAGGTATCATAGATTAATAAGATAAATAGATGTGATAGATAGGTATCAAAGAAAGATCCCATAGATAAGTTTCATAGATAGATACCGTAAACAGGTATCATAGATTAATAAGATAAATAGATGTGATAGATAGGTATCAAAGAGAGATCCCATAGATAAGTAGCCTAGATAGATACCGTAAACAGGTATCATAGATTAATAAGATAAATAGATGTGATAGATAGGTATCAAAGAAAGATCCCATAGATAAGTTTCATAGATAGATACCGTAAACAGGTATCATAGATTAATAAGATAAATAGATGTGATAGATAGGTATCAAAGAGAGATCCCATAGATAAGTTTCACAGATAAGTAGCCTAGATAGATACCGTAAACAGGTATCATAGATTAATAAGATAAATAGATGTGATAGATAGGTATCAAAGAGAGATCCCATAGATAAGTAGCCTAGATAGATACCGTAAACAGGTATCATAGATTAATAAGATAAATAGATGTGATAGATAGGTATCAAAGAGAGATCCCATAGATAAGTAGCCTAGATAGATACCGTAAACAGGTATCATAGATTAATAAGATAAATAGATGTGATAGATAGGTATCAAAGAGAGATCCCATAGATAAGTAGCCTAGATAGATACCGTAAACAGGTATCATAGATTAATAAGATAAATAGATGTGATAGATAGGTATCAAAGAGAGATCCCATAGATAAGTAGCCTAGATAGATACCGTAAACAGGTATCATAGATTAATGCGATAAATAGATATGATAGATAGGTATTAAAGAGAGATCCCATAGATAAGTTTCATAGATAAGTAGCCTAGATAGATACCGTAAACAGGTATCATAGATTAATATGATAAATAGATGTGATAGATAGGTATCAAAGAGAGATCCCATAGATAAGTTTCATAGATAAGTAGCCTAGATAGATACCGTAAACAGGTATCATAGATTAATATGATAAATAGATGTGATAGATAGGTATCAAAGAGAGATCTCATAGATAAGTAGCCTAGATAGAAACCGTAAACAGGTATCATAGATTAATAAGATAAATAGATGTGATAGATAGGTATCAAAGAGAGATACCATAGATAAGTTTCATAGATAAGTAGCCTAGATAGATACCGTAAACAGGTATCATAGATTAATATGATAAATAGATGTGATAGATAGGTATCAAAGAGAGATCCCATAGATAAGTTTCATAGATAAGTAGCCTAGATAGATACCGTAAACAGGTATCATAGATTAATGAGATAAATAGATGTGATAGATAGGTATCAAAGAGAGATCCCATAGATAAGTTTCATAGATAAGTAGCCTAGATAGATACCGTAAACAGGTATCATAGATTAATATGATAAATAGATGTGATAGATAGGTATCAAAGAGAGATCCCATAGATAAGTTTCATAGATAAGTAACCTAGATAGATACCGTAAACAGGTATCATAGATTAATATGATAAATAGATGTGATAGATAGGTATCAAAGAGGGATCCCATAGATAAGTTTCATAGATAAGTAGCCTAGATAGATACCGTAAACAGGTATCATAGATTAATGAGATAAATAGATGTGATAGATAGGTATCAAAGAGAGATCCCATAGATAAGTTTCATAGATAAGTAGCTTAGATAGATACCGTAAACAGGTATCATAGATTAATATGATAAATAGATGTGATAGATAGGTATCAAAGAGAGATCCCATAGATAAGTTTCATAGATAAGTAGCCTAGATAGATACCGTAAACAGGTATCATAGATTAATATGATAAATAGATGTGATAGATAGGTATCAAAGAGAGATCCCATAGATAAGTTTCATAGATAGATACCGTAAACAGGTATCATAGATTAATAAGATAAATAGATGTGATAGATAGGTATCAAAGAGAGATCCCATAGATAAGTTTCATAGATAAGTAGCTTAGATAGATACCGTAAACAGGTATCATAGATTAATATGATAAATAGATGTGATAGATAGGTATCAAAGAGGGATCCCATAGATAAGTTTCATAGATAAGTAGCCTAGATAGATACCGTAAACAGGTATCATAGATTAATATGATAAATAGATGTGATAGATAGGTATCAAAGAGAGATCCCATAGATAAGTTTCATAGATAGATACCGTAAACAGGTATCATAGATTAATAAGATAAATAGATGTGATAGATAGGTATCAAAGAGAGATCCCATAGATAAGTTTCATAGATAGATACCGTAAACAGGTATCATAGATTAATAAGATAAGTAGATGTGATAGATAGGTATCAAAGAGAGATACCATAGATAAGTTTCATAGATAGATACCGTAAACAGGTATCATAGATTAATAAGATAAGTAGATGTGATAGATAGGTATCAAAGAGAGATACCATAGATAAGTTTCATAGATAGATACCGTAAACAGGTATCATAGATTAATAAGATAAGTAGATGTGATAGATAGGTATCAAAGAGAGATACCATAGATAAGTTTGATCGATAAGTATAGTACAAACTCACCTGGTGGTATTTTTACTTGTGGTATAATAACATGGGACTGAGGCTGGAGTTGGGGGAGCGCCGACAGTGCAGTCGTCGCGCCGGCTGGGCTCGCGCTGGTCGCCGCCAGGAGGCTCGTCAGTATTGTGTTCTGCGCCTGGAGCGTACATCACAAGAGGTGAACATGGGTGTGGCTGTAGTTAGGATATTTACTACACAACAGCTCAGTGTGATATACACTGCATCACATTGTGCTTGTAGTTCATAATATCATCATCATCATGAGCTGACCAATGTCCACTGCTGGACACAGGCCTCCTCCAAAAATCCCGCAGTCTTCACCAGAACGTCGCACGACTTGGTAGACAGCCTGCCAACACTACGTCTTCTTGGGCCTTGCTGCCCCATCATCTGTCAGTCCTTCGAGCGATGTGTCCTACCCATTACCTCTTGAGGACAGCAATCTTTTGGACTATGTCCGTGACCTTAGTTTTTCTGCTAATCTCCTCATTTCTGATTCGATCACGCAGGGAAACTCCGAGCACAGCCCTATCCATAACATCATAGCATCAATTCAACTAGATGGTCAGCAACAGAGACACTAACACCAGTGATATCTATGAGTCCTTCAAACCGGATCATAGTAATGTCTGTACACTGTTGTCTGTCAGCTGCAATGTTACCTAGACGGTCAGCAAACACGACCTACCACCAGTATTTGGTTACCTGCAAGAGAGCTCCGTTGCTCAAGCTCTGTGAAAGATCCACCTTCGGCTTTCTCTTATAACCCTTCGGAGGTCCTCTCTTCTTGGCTATCTCACCGTTTTTCTTATATCTCACAACTTCACCATCATTAGGCTTCTGCACCGGTGTGATGGTCAGTTTAGCAGGCAGGGAGTATCTGCTGTGTAGACTCTTCACCACGTTGTTGGCTTGCAGGTTGCTGGTGGCGAAGGCGAGAGGGTTCGCCAGATTGAGCGGGTTGTTGACGAACTTCGGCAGCGCCGCGGTTTGTGTGGTGGGGAATATGGAGAGCGACTTTGGCGTATTGAACGCTGGTATCTGGTATACTTGGAGGTTGAGCGAGGATTTGGAGTATGTTTTCGGCCTCTTCGCTTGTGGCTCGTCATCGCTTGAGTCTGACTGAGCGCCGACCACGCCGAGGGGATCCTTGTCAGTTGAAAACGGATCTGAATGAGGCGGCTCCGTCTCTTGTATGCAGAACATCTGGAAGATCATTAAATCACAGTTAATAGACTATTTTATAAATGTCTCTTCTTCTTCATTGTTACCAGCTTGAGGTTACAGTCAAATATACAAAGGATAAATAATTAAGAGGTTCGCTCCAGCTGTGTGAATAACCCTGGAATGTAAGAGTCTCTTTATACAGAGCACAAAACTTGAAATCGTGGGATAGGTTGTGTGTGAAAAGATTATTGTTTCTGTCATGATCTAATGATTTAAGTAAAGAAATATGGATACTTTATACTTCAAGGTTACAGCTGATGGTCACGAGTATGAATATATAATACAGATAAATCGGAAAGGCTTTTCACTTAAGATTCAATTCATGATTCATGTTGTGTATACCATCTTCACTATAGCATATTTTAGCTCGAGTTCTGGATCATCTCATATTTTCATGTAATAATAAATTCAGCAGTGTTAGTCGATTAATCAGTACTAAAAATATAAAATGTACATATCAATAATAATAAAGCACGGATGAAAAAACCAACCATATAAAAGATTGGACAAATAAAAGGTCGGTGATGAGATGGATCAAAAGCAGTTACTGAGGTGGATGAGTGAATACATAAAACTTTAGTAATAATAACCATTATCTCTATTGATATATAAAAGTCATTATTAAGGTCTGTGTCAGCCGGATAAATTTATATCTATTAATGAAAATATAACAACATTTATTGTTACTAAACAATCATAAATAGATAGTCCCCAGCAATGAAGACACCACCATATACAAATCAAATATTCTTTATATTACTACAAGTTAATAATTAATTATGTCATTGTTAAAAAATTCACTATAACATACTTAAAATATAAAAATCATTCAAAATTTTTTTCTCGACATCAACGTCCAAAACGTGTTGTTTAATTATTAAAAAATAATGAATAATTATACAAAGTTCTACTTTTTAAATTTGTAGAGACAAATGTAATGTCATAAATGAAAGCGAATGGAGTTTTTTACATTACTTATGATAAATTACCTTTTGAATGATATTCCTACACGCAATACACCGCAACAATAACACAAGAACAGAAGGCACACCGGCGGACACAAAATGGCGTATTAATTTATTAAACTAACAAAACAATTGGAGCCGACCCGTGAAATAACTGCACATGCCACTAAAACGTAACAATACAAGTACATCATTTACTATAATTAAGTTAACTATAAAAATCCGATGTTTTGACATAACAACCCACCTTTTAACGCGTGAAACGGTACGATACGTTAAAAACGTCACAGTTAAACACAGTTCGTTTGATTTTAACTTAATTTAAACGATTTAAATGAAATTAAAGTTAAACGTAACAATAAAAGGTTATGCTCGGTTTATAATAATAACAGACGACAGGCTCCATTCAATCTGACGCTACGGGCGCGTTCCGCTTAGCAGCGCTTGAAAGCTCTCGCACCATAGACAGTATAAATGTATGACGTTCTCGAAGCTAAATTTAAAGCGCTTTAAGCGCTACACATACACAAATATAACGCTGTATTATTTGACGTTTCATACAGAGTATGTAATAAGGACAAAAGCTTTTAAACAGTGCGTCCAATCCACTATCAGTTACGTAGAGATTTAACTAATAAAAATCAATTGGTATTTCTATAAAATACAAAAATTATAAATAACTTTTTTTTATACATTTAAGCAACGACACATGTGAGACGTTCACCTGATGTTAAGTGATACACCTGCCCATAACAACGAGGCGCTAGTTAGGATTTTATGTGCTGTATAAAATTGGGCTCGTCGCCTGAGACATACATACATATATAACACGCCTCGTTGTCAGTGGGGTAGACAGAGACCACCTCTCTCCACTTGCTACGACCCTGGCCCACCTCTCTCGCTTCCTCCACTTTCAGGAGCTTCTTCATACATGCTCGTTATTCCAGTAATTACACTAACTACGATCTTGAAACCGGAACAACGTAGTGCTTGCACACGACTATTTGGCAGCGGAAATAGACGCTGCGGTGGAACTGTATTGGCAGACTCCCTCACTAGGCGGATAGAGAACATCAAAAGAATCGCTTGGAGCCACTGGATTCAAATAACTCAAGACCATGCTTAGTGGAATACATCAATCTAGCAGCCAACGCTCATCGGTTGAACTGATGATGAGGAGGACGATGTACCTTGACGGTCCTCAGCAACGGACATCTGACACCAGAAAAAGGATTTATTTGAAATACGTCCTAGAACCAAAATTGTCGAAATAGATCTCAGTTTGCAAGCGGTAATGGATTAGCGTCATCTGACGTGCTGGTGACGCCCGAGGATGGGAGGAGGAAGGTCTTTGATTGCTGGCTGTATACTGAATGTGGAAATGCAGAGCGCATACCATCTAGATGCATTTACATAGCCCAAAAAAAATCATTGATAGGCATTTACTGTACTGTAGGACAAACGGCTGATCGTGCAGTAAGGTCTGATCTGTAATGTCTTCACAGTACTGTCTGTCGGCCGCAACAGGCGCTGCGGTGGTACCTACCTAGACGGTCTGCAGCAGCAGAAACCTACCAGCATAAATAACTACAGCGCCCTTCAAACCGGATCACGGTAATATCTGCACAGTACTGTCTGTCGGCTGCGATAGGCGCTGCGGTGATACCACCTAGACGGTCTGCAGCAACAGAGACACTACCACCAGTAATATCTCTTGGTCCTTCAAACCGGATCACAGTACTGTCTGTCAGCTGCAACAGGCGCTGCGGTTATACCACCTAGAGGGTCTGCAGCGACAGAGACACTACCACCAGTAATATCTCTTGGTCCTTCAAACCGGATCACAGTACTGTCTGTCAGCTGCAACAGGCGCTGCGGTGATACCACCTAGATGCTCTGCAGCGACAGAGACACTACCACCAGTAATATCTCTTGGTCCTTCAAACCGGATCACAGTACTGTCTGTCAGCTGCAACAGGCGCTGCGGTGATACCACCTAGATGCTCTGCAGCGACAGAGACACTACCACCAGTAATATCTCTTGGTCCTTCAAACCGGATCACAGTACTGTCTGTCAGCTGCAACAGGCGCTGCGGTGATACCACCTAGATGCTCTGCAGCGACAGAGACACTACCACCAGTAAGACGGTGAAGTCTCCCAAAAGTGAAATGAGTCGTTCGGACACAACTTTATACATAGCCATATACAGGGTGTTGTAAAATAATAATAAAAAAAAAAAAAAAAAACAAAATATTATCTTTGTTAACCATTTTTAATCGAAAACTTAACCTAACCACCAACATCGTATCCCAAAGAGTGAACTTTATTCGGTGACAAAAAAAAAAAAAAAAATTAAAATAAATTACTAACGACTAGACACAACGATCTGCTCGGACCAAACGTAGAGAGATAATAAAAAAAAAAAAAAAATTGAACAAACGAAAAAAAAAAAAAACGTATATCACATATCTCGATAGGCGTTATTAAATGTTCATCAAGCAGCAGTTCGGAACATTACACTGCAGAGTTTGTGACATTAATCACTACAATCATAGAAAGAATTAAAAAAAAAAAAAAAAATTCTTTATGGTACGTATCACACACGCTTTTTTAATTTTAAATTCCAATCCAATCCAATCAGCCGGAAGACGTCCACTGCTGGGCAAAGGCCTCCCCCAAAGATTTCCACCCAGACTCAGACTTTTTTTTTTTTTTTTAATTAATACAAAATATATATTTTTTTTTTAAATTTAAAAAAAAAAATTATTCATAAAAAAAAAAGTTACCAGTTAAAACGTTTCCATTTAACAACGAACAACAAAATGGCGGCAGGAAATGTCGACAGAGGCAACACTGAATATATTTACATGACACGAGCCACTCAGTCCATCTGCTTGGACTTCCTCACAAATTCCTTCGGAACGAAAAAAAAAAAAAAAAAAACCTAGATAAGTGAACTAGAGGTAGAAAAATATAACCTAAAAAATATCCTTTGCCCTCTTGATGAACATTTAAAAACGTTACAAATATTTACATCAAAAAAAAAAAAAAACTTCAAACAGATTTGGTTTTACAATTCATTTTTTTTTTTTTATTTTGTTAGTTTTCCATTTAATTAGACTGGTCACACTGATTTGGTATAAAAGAAAATGTTTCCTCTCTGCTAAGCTCACACGTAGAACGAGAAATAAATACGGCGCCATCTTAATTACGCGTGAGAGACAACTTAAAGCTAAGTGAATAGCTTATATACGGAATCTCTTCGGCTAAACTATGCTTATAATTAAAAAAAAAAATTCCATAGACAAAAAAAAAACTGGCAGCTTTAATTTGGTACATTGCTAGTTATCTGGCAACACAGGTCAATAGAATTTTTGAAGTGTTAAAAATATGCCATAGACAATAAAAACTGGCAGCTTTAATTTGGTACATGGCTGGTTATCTGGCAACACAGGTCAATAGAATTTTTGAAGTGTTAAAAATATGCCATAGACAATAAAAACTGGCAGCTTTAATTTGGTACATTGCTAGTTATCTGGCAACACAGGTCAATAGAATTTTTGAAGTGTTAAAAATATTCCATAGACAATAAAAACTGGCAGCTTTAATTTGGTACATGGCTGGTTATCTGGCAACACAGGTTAATAGTCGGTATAATATCAAAGGTCAGTAGAATTTTTGGAAGGATTAAAAATATTCCATAGACAATAAAAACTGGCAGCTTTAATTTGGTACATGGCTGGTTATCTGGCAACACAGGTTAATAGTCGGTATAATATCAAAGGTCAGTAGAATTTTTGGAAGGATTAAAAATATTCCATAGACAATAAAAACTGGCAGCTTTAATTTGGTACATTGGATAAAACTTATCTGGCAACACTAGGGAATAGTCGGATGAAAATATATTAGAGATGAGTGATATGTAAGAAGGGACCATTTTGAGCAATTCATCCATAAACAATAGACTTTGAATTGTATTAGCGATATTTTTATATGGTGTTACCCGATCTTTTTTTTTTTTTAATATTTTTTTTTTTAAAACAATCTATTGAACAACATTACTGTATTTGGTAGAAATCCTTTTCTAGTAGAATATAGATGGATATGTCAGGACTACTTCTAGATCATCATCATCATCATCATCAGACGGTATAGGTCCACTGCTGGACATAGGCCTCCCCCAAAGGTATCCACATCGATCGGTCTCGCTCTACCCGCATCGCCGTTTGTAGGTAGAACAGAAGAACAAGAATGTTAGTGGGTAGCAACACTGACAAACCCATCTCTTCACATGAAAGGGTACTTTAAATTTTTTTTTTTTAAATTAAAAAAAAGCATCGGGCAACACTGAAGATATTGCAGAATCCCGTCGGTGAAGTCTCAAAGTACTGACACGCGAAATCACGCATATTCGAGTGAACTCTGCGCTGTACGGGATAAGGTACGAATTTTGTTTGAACAATTGTACTGTATTACCCGGCCAAGTGCACGCGTCCCGCCGCCAGTAGATATGAAAGTTGCGACCTTTTTATTAAGCGTATAACATGGATAACGCGACCGTTTTATTTAGCCGTATAACATGAATCTCGCGACAGTTTTATTTAGCCGTATAATATGAATAACGCTACATTTTTATTTAGCCGTATAACATGAATCTCGCGACCGTTTAATTTAGCTGTATAACATGAATCTCGCGACCTTTCCATTTAGCTGTATAACATGAATCTCGCGACCGTTTCATTTAGCTGTATAACATGAATCTCGCGACCGTTTCATTTAGCTGTATAACATAAATCTCGCGACCGTTTCATTTAGCCGTATAACATGAATCACGCGACAGTTTTATTTAGCCGAATAACATGAATCTCGCGACCGTTTCATTTAGCTGTATAACATGAATCACGCGACCGTTTTATTTAGCTGTATAACATAAATCTCGCGACCGTTTCATTTAGCTGTATAACATGAATCTCGCGACCGTTTCATTTAGCTGTATAACATGAATCTCGCGACCGTTTTATTTAGCTGTATAACATAAATCTCGCGACCGTTTTATTTAGCTGTATAACATAAATCTCGCGACCGTTTCATTTAGCCGAATAACATGAATCTCGCGACCGTTTTATTTAGCTGTATAACATAAATCTCGCGACCGTTTCATTTAGCTGTATAACATGAATCTCGCAACCGTTTCATTTAGCTGTATAACATGAATCTCGCAACCGTTTCATTTAGCTGTATAACATGAATCACGCGACAGTTTTATTTAGCTGTATAACATAAATATTGCGACCGTTTCATTTAGCTGTATAACATGAATCACGCGACAGTTTTATTTAGCCGTATAACATGAATCTCGCGACCGTTTTATTTAGCCGAATAACATGAATCTCGCGACAGTTTTATTTAGCCGTATAATATGAATAACGCGACCGTTTAATTTAGCCGTATGACATGGATAACGCGACCGTTTTATTCAGCCGCATAATACGAATCACGCGACCGTTTTATTAGGCCGTATAACATGAATAACTCGACCGATTCATTTAGCCGTATAACATGAATCTCGCGACCGTTTTATTTAGCCGAATAACATGAATCTCGCGACAGTTTTATTTAGCCGTATAATATGAATAACGCGACCGTTTAATTTAGCCGTATGACATGGATAACGCGACCGTTTTATTCAGCCGCATAATACGAATCACGCGACCGTTTTATTAGGCCGTATAACATGAATAACTCGACCGATTCATTTAGCCGTATAACATGAATCTCGCGACCGTTTTATTTAGCCGAATAACATGAATCTCGCGACAGTTTTATTTAGCCGTATAATATGAATAACGCGACCGTTTAATTTTGCCGTATGACATGGATAACGCGACCGTTTTATTCAGCCGCATAATACGAATCACGCGACCGTTTTATTAGGCCGTATAACATGAATAACTCGACCGATTCATTTAGCCGTATAACATGAATCACGCGACCGTTTTATTTAGTCGTATACTAATAGATTGTACGATAACCGTTTGTTGAATGGCCGTAACCGTAAAGCAAAGGGAGTAAGGGTTCCCGCAGACCAGGTCACGGCAGCCGAGCCAAGCTCACCAGCTCGCGGTGCAGCCTGCTGATCAACAGACGAGGATCTGGCTCCCAACGACCCGGATTGGGCCAGCGGGGTGGGAAATGGCCCACATCCCCCCATATGAACCCCTAAAACGGCTCCTGGAGCCCGACAGTACCGGAAGATCGATATGGGGATCTTTGAGGAACGCCATGTCCAGCAGTGGACATCAATCAGCTGATGGTGACAATAAAAAAAATCTATAGTAAATTAAAAGCGAATTTCATTGATCGTCGCATCGATACATGAGATGTTCAATCTCGTTACCGCGGTAATTTCAATAGTTAACGTCCTTCAATACGGATAATTGCACACTACTGTCCGACGGCGGATATGTATGCGGTAGTCACCGAGACGGTATTTGGTAGAACTACTACTATATTAACATACAAAAAGGTTGTATATATATATATATATACAACCTTTTTTGTTGCATTTTTATGGATCAGAGGTATGTGAGACTTTCACTGAAGAGATTCATAGGAACAGCCAATGGCGGTAACGCTAATATAAACCTATTTTTAACATATACATATACATAGATATATATACATATATATATTATTATTATTATTATAAATTATTAAATGCAAACATATACCTATATCATTCTACATCAAACATGGACGACGCACGCAGCCTGAACGCGATATACGAGAAACGATTATTATTCTTTAGGAATCCATCCATATCACTTATATATAAAAAAAAAAAAAAAAAAAACCCCTAGCAAAACTACTAAACATATATATATATATACAACATCAAATCTAATGTCACCATCGATGGATAGACCAAACTTAAATCAACAAATACATTCCAATTGATCGCCGCCATCTTGTTTTTCGCGTCAGTTTTGACAGCGCGGGAAGAGCGCAATCCGCTGCGACATTAGACGCAATGTTGCAAACACGCCGTCTCTATACGTAGTGAACGCTACGTTCCATTTCACGCATTATATAAAACATACTATATATATATATATATAATGGGTAATAAGGTCTCCCTCATAGCTCACGGGATCCAAACCAACCCTCACCAGGTCTTGACGGAGCCTGCTAATCAACAAACGAGGCTCTGTCCACCACCAACCCGCAGATCAGCGCGGTGGGTAATAGCCCAAATCCCACCCTAATCTTTCCCCGATCGCGTGGGAATTATGTCCAGCAGTGGACATCTTAGCTGACGACGATAACTTAAAATCTAAATATCATGCGAGTAGTATTAACCGTACGATTTTAAGACGAATGCTAAGTATAATAAATACAATTGTTTTAATATATATATTAATAGAACATTATAGATATATATTTTAATCTGTGAGGTAAACGTTCGTGTTGACAAATAAATTAACCGTTTCCGGATTTTTAAAAGGAAATACATTTTTTTTTTTTTTTTATAATCTGTTAAAATATCCGTTGTCTATATAGTATTGGACCAATAGTATATAACTATATATATATACTTAATGAAAATGTATTTATCACGTGAAAACAAGTGAACCGCATCGATACGACTAATCGATTATAGGATTTTTTTTTTTAATTTCGTAGATCTTTACATTTGGCATGCGGTTGCTATGGTAACGGTTGGTATAGAAAGCCCTATGAGGACGCGGTCGCTCTCAAGGAGTCTCTCATACAAATTTCAAGTCTAATTTTATGTTAGCTATTAAGTATATATATATATATGTATATAACGTTCTTTGTACGCGTTTGTCGAGTGAATGTCATAATTAAAAAAAAAAAAAAATAATGTCAAAATGTCAAAAGATATGATATTCCAGTGATATATTACTATGTTAAAATCTATAGTTCTCATTACATACAGAGTTCGAAACTATATGTAAACGTGTCCGCGATGTCGTCGATCCGTTTTTTTTTTTTTTTTTTAAATATAAATATGTCGCTAAGTTTAAAAAAATTATTTACATTTTTCTTTTTATATTTAATTAACAACTAATTAATTAAGGAAATATATTAAAGTCAAATTCAACATTCGTCATCGTTCAAACACAACTTACATTTTTTTTTTTTTTTTGGCATAAATTTGTTTCATTGGACAATGTCTACTGCCAGTGACGGTTTGCGCGCGCTCGCCGGTGTGCCGCGCGATGTGGACGCCATTTTGAAGAAAACGCCAGCTCAGCGCGAGGCAAAGGCGCGAGCGTAATTCGGCCGACGCGCAGAGCGATCGGTGCGGTCCGGACAAACACATCAGGACTTGTACGTGCGGATGACGTCCTTGATCTGGGCCCTGCAGAGCGGGCACTGGCCCCCACCCTTGCCCCTCCACTGCTGCACGGCGCAACGGTAGCACATGCACATATGTCCGCACATGTACAGAACACTGTCGATCGGGTTCTCGTAGCAGATGGTGCACTCGGTTCCGGTGAGGTTGCCCTCGCCGATGACGGAGTATATGGGCTGGTGGTGGGACGAGGACGGCATCTGTCGGCTGGTCGACGGCCCGTTCGGTATCCTCTCCATCCTGATCGGCTCGCTGTGCCCGTTCGGCGTCTGCGCTTGCTCGTTGACGCTGTTCTGGCTGGTGGAGGAGCACTGCGCGTCCGTCCTCGGCCGCTGCTGCTGCTGCTGCTGCTGGTAGGACTGCGGCTGGGTGGCGCACGAGGCGGCCTGAGCCGCTATCGGCTGGAAGTTCGCGAGGCACAGTTGCGAGGATGTTTGGATCGGCTGCAAACAATATTCACCACTATTATATATATGAGCGCGTGGTGCAGTGTACACCATCCTAACTAGTACCACATCATTATAGGTATGAGTATCAGTTACCATCAGGTGAACGTCCCGCCCGTCTCGCCGCTTCCTTTTATATAAAAATGGCAGCCGAACACAATAACAACTTGGCACTAGGGCTTCCATTTCCTGGTCTAAGACCTGGCGGAGGAGAAAGACCATATGGAATGACCCCACCATTATATGGTGTAATAGAAAGACAGAGAGAATATTAACACTTAATCTTTTTTCCATTAAAAAAAAAAACTTTTTAAAAAGTCGTTAAAATATTATGTTGCCATTATAAAAAAGTACACAAAAATCGCTCGAATGGGATTTCTTCAATTACCTCAATGTAATGAGCGCTGGCCAAGGTCAGTCCCTGCTGATGGTTGGCGATGTTCTGGCCGTTCGTCTGCGGCGGCAGGCTGACCACGAGGACGGTGCCGCCGGCGCCGGTCGAGATCGGAGCCGCCGAGCCGGCCAGCACCCTCAGCTGCTGCGGGGGCGTCTGTGCCGGCAGCACCTGCGAGCTGAGCATCCTGACTTTTTGCGTCGCCCCGTATATGTCGACGAATGCCCAAAGCCTCAGCGTGTGGTCGACGTGCATGACCGTGATGGGGCTGGAGCCGTTCCTGCTGACCCTGACCTCGCCGTCGACGGTCAGCGTGACCGCCAACTCGTCGCCCCTGCGGAGCCCGTTCGCGGCGTCCCTGCGCACCACCCAGTACTCGGGCCGGTCGAGCAGCTGCTCCGCGTCGTCGGGCAGGTCGCACGGCCGCAGTGTTGCCGGATCGCAGGACGTCAGGCCTATGGCGAGGCTGCCCGCGTACGCGCTCTCTGTAGCCAAGATCTGGACGACTATGGTCTGCCCGGGGCGCATGGGGCGCGCTGTGAACACGTAACCTTGGCAGAACTCATCCTCTACCCTGGCCGCGACGCCCCTGTCGTTCACGAAGTGGACGTTCCTGCCCTTGGTCCTGTGAAGGCTGAGCGGTGCGAGGGGGTTCTGGTACCTCGGGGGCGGCAGCGCTTCCTCCACGCTCAGCGTCCTCATCCCTCCGACGAGCCTGTCCTCCTCTACGACAGGGCTGAGAGTGGCTCTCCTCATTTGGTTCGGAGCTCTCGGGTCGGCGAACTGGACCGCCGTGCAGTTGCCGTAAACATCTATGAGGGCCCACAGCGGACTCTTCGTGTCCACACCAGAAAAGAACAGCCCCTTGTCTTCTCCATTTATCCCGAAGTGGACGTCGCCCGCGGAGTTCACGTAGTAATACAGTATGTTGTCCTTCTCGCAGAACCTCTCGCCCAGGGCTTTCGCCCAGTTCCCCTGTTTGTTGGTGAGATCTGGACAGGCGTATTTGGGCAGCGCGTGCGCCAGGGTCGTGGGGTCGTGCGTTGTGAAACCGAAGCGGATGACCCCGCTCCAGTTGTTGGAGATCTCCACGAAACGTATGCACACCTGGAATCGGAAGACGAGAGGAAATGAGACGTCTGGAAGAATCGTGGGTCGGATACCTTGCTGCTGGTGAAAATGTTACGAGGACAGGTTCCAAGATTAACAGTTTTGAAGAGTTCATCATCATTATCATCAACATCAGCTGATAGACGCCCACTGCTGGACACAGCCCTCTCCCAAAGATCTCCACATTGATCGATACCGCATTCAGTTACTTCCCGCAACCTTCACCAGATCGACGGTTCACCATGAAGAAATACGCCCGTAATAATATAGCATTAGGTGGAATGACATACACAACATCAGCTCGTGCTCGCCACATTGAGACATAAAATGTGATATCTCGCTACCCCAGTAAATTGCTAACTACAACTCCCTTCAAATCTAAGAAATTTGATTAGCTACAACTCCCTTCAAATCTAAGAAATTTGATTAGCTACAACTCCCTTCAAATCTAAGAAATTTGATTAGCTACAACTCCCTTCAAATCTAAGAAATTTGATTAGCTACAACTCCCTTCAAATCTAAGAAATTTGATTAGCTACAACTCTCTTCAAATCTAAGAAATTTGATTAGCTACAACTCCCTTCAAATCTAAGAAATTTGATTAGCTACAACTCTCTTCAAATCTAAGAAATTTGATTAGCTACAACTCTCTTCAAATCTAAGAAATTTGATTAGCTACAACTCTCTTCAAATCTAAGAAATTTGATTAGCTACAACTCTCTTCAAATCTAAGAAATTTGATTAGCTACAACTCTCTTCAAATCTAAGAAATTTGATTAGCTACAACTCTCTTCAAATCTAAGAAATTTGATTAGCTACAACTCTCTTCAAATCTAAGAAATTTGATTAGCTACAACTCTCTTCAAATCTAAGAAATTTGATTAGCTACAACTCTCTTCAAATCTAAGAAATTTGATTAGCTACAACTCTCTTCAAATCTAAGAAATTTGATTAGCTACAACTCTCTTCAAATCTAAGAAATTTGATTAGCTACAACTCTCTTCAAATCTAAGAAATTTGAATAACTACAACTCCCTTCAAATCTAAGAAAAGTGCTTAGCTACAACTCCCTTCAAACCTATCTAATGTGACCAGCCACAGCGCCGCAACAGGAGCTGCGGCGGTACCTACCCAGACGGTCTGCAGCATAGACAAGAGGCGCTCACATCTGGATAAATATCTTTGAATTTATCTCTATGGCTTAAAGAGTCCATTACAGCAGAGGCTTGCGCCAACAGACCTGGTTAACACTTGGCAATATATCTCCTCTAAACCACAGCAGGCGGACGTGCGGCGGATGTGTAAAGATCTCATACTCACTTTCTCGTTGACCCGGACCGCGCGCGCGCTGAACGCGACGCCCTTGCAGAAGGACTCCACGCGGCGGGCGGTGGAGCCGTCGCGCGATATCCTCACGTTCTCGCCGTGCACCGCGTGGAAGCCCAGCGGCGGCAGGTTGTTCGGGGCGCCGCCGGTGCACGAGCTGCGCGGCGCTGCAACCGGAAGTCATCGATATTGGTCATAATTACTGAAGGGTGACGGCGGTGACGAGACATAACATCATATAACGTGATGTACTATATATCATACTAACTAGCTACACATTGTTTCAATTCGAAGGGAGCTGTAGCCAATACAATAACTTAAGATCTTGTCACAAGGCGGCAAGCACAATATGGTGCTGTGTATATCATCCTAACTAGCGCCATGTTGTTATGGCAAAGCGTATCACTTAATATCAAGTGAAAGTCCCGCGCGTCTAGTTTGATAAAAAAAAAACATAGTGTACACAATTCACTAAATTACATATTAATAGTCTGTTTGAAGATATTATTAGTTGTTTCGCGGTCACCGCACAAGAGAGAGAGAGAGATGGAGAGAGAATTGAAAGTATATCATTACCGTTGCCTTCTAAACCGTAACGGCAGTAAAAAAAAAAAACAACGATGCCTTAGCACAACGTATTATTATTAAACGTCTCCTCACATGTATTTCGCGAAGGAACAAACTCGCTTCCGTACAACGGATCTATTGTCTTCCCCCTCGTTTTCGAACGTCAAGATGGCCGCCGCGCACAAGATGGCGGACACCTGCGCGGCAGATGCGCGCGCAGCTTGCTCCCGCGCAACGTCGCACTCGAATAACTATTTCATAGTCTAAAGCTATTCAAAGTAATGGTATGTCTCTGTTGCTGCAGACCGTACAGGTACCACTGCAGCTATTGCAGCCGACAGACGGTACTGTGCAAACATTACTGTGATCCGGTTTGAAGGATGCTGTAGATATTACTAGTAGTAGGTGTCTATTGCTACAGACCGTCTATGTACATCACCGCAGCTCCTGTTGCAGACGACAGACTGTACTGTGCAAACATTACTGTGATCCGGTTTGAAGGATGCTGTAGATATTACTAGTATTAGGTGTCTATTGCTACAGACCGTCTATGTACACCACCGCAGCGCCTTTTGCAGAGGACTGACAGTACTGTGCAAACATTACTGTGATCCGGTTTGAAGGATCTATACATTACTGATGGTAGGTCTCTGTTGCTACAGACCGTATAGGTACCACAGCAGCTATTGCAGCCGACAGATATTACAGTGCAAACATAACTGTGATCCGGTTTGAAGGGCGCTGCAGTTAATGAAGTTACTGCGGTAACGAGACAACGTCGCATGTCTCAAGGCAACGAGCGCAATGTGGTGCAGTACCATTCTAACTCATCTTCATATGTATCACTTACTTTCAAGTGATTCTAATATTCTCCATATCAGTGAATACCCTCCTCTCTAGTTCTTCCAGAATAGTGTTTAACTTATGCACTATAACTAGGTCTTTTAACGAACAACACAGTTTACTTGATGGTAATTTATACGCCTGAATACCATCAACGTTAGCTGTATCGTAGTATCGTTACCGCAGTAACTTCACCAGCTACACCGCCATTCGATATACCGCAGTAACGTTTGCACACTTATGCGCCTTCGAACAATGGAAGCCTATTAAAAGAAATAAATTTAATAAGGCAAAGATCATTAACATTTTCAGCCTAAATTAAAAAAAAAAAATTAACACGTGGTCAGGGTTGAACTGAAGGTGCATATGCCCGCATCGGCGTTCCACCCTCCATCAGCCAAGAGGAACACCCTCCATTGTGCGCGCACGTGCCGGATCCGGCTTCCGCTCACGCGGCGAGTGATTTAGGCGGGAAACCATGTTTATATACAATCAATGTCGTCCGCCATGTTTGATAATTAGGCGGGAAAATATATTTTCAGTATAACCCGTACGTCTTAATCCGTTGATCGATGTTCTGTTAATGAAATTTTCTATTTTGCTTCTTCACACGTAATCCGGCTCTTAGGATCTCAGGATCTAAGGGCCTCTGTTACTATGAATTGATTTTAATAATATAACACTTGGAACCGGGTAACAAAATACGAATGGGGCGTACTCGAAGCCAGGTGGTTCGTCGTCGAAAAAACAGGGTGGGCGCCATTTTTATTTAAGAGGGGGATCTCACATCCGCCGGATACAAATCGATGGGTTACCATTGCCTATCAGACTTAACGATATTGGGGGAGGAAATCGGAAGTAGAATCTTTTGTGGGCGATGGATTTTTTTTTTTTCTTTAAGGCAAAGGTGATAATTTTCGCAATGCACTATATTCCCACAGCTGGGATTACTTAGGGTGAAATGTGTAACTATTAGAACCGGAAGTGACTAAGCAGATGATGGTAATATTAATATTGTATTTATATGACAGTCTTTCAATGGTTTTTTTTTTTTTTTTTTATTCAATCAAGCGATGAGACGAGGGGGACGTTCACCTGATCTTAAGTGATACTACTGCCCATAACGTGGCGCTAGTTAGGATAATACACATTGCGCTCGTCGCCGTAGACAATGATATTGGGTATCGTTACCCCAGTAATTATACTAGCTACAGCGCCCTTCAAACCGGATCACAGTAATGTCCGCACGGTACTGTCTGTCGGCTGCAATAGGCACTGCGGCGGTATTTACCTAGACGGTCTGTAGCAACAGAGACCTACCACCAGTAATAGCTACAGCGCCCTTCAAACCGGATCACAGTAATATCCGCACAGTACTGTCTGTCGACTGCAATAGACGCTGCGGTGGTACCTAGACGGTCTGCATCAACAGAGACCTACCACCAGTAATAGCTACAGCGCCCTTCAAACCGGATCACAGTAATATCCGCACAGTACTGTCTGTCGACTGCAATAGACGCTGCGGTGGTACCTAGACGGTCTGCATCAACAGAGACCTACCACCAGTAATAGCTACAGCGCCCTTCAAACCGGATCACAGTAATATCCGCACAGTACTGTCTGTCGACTGCAATAGACGCTGCGGTGGTACCTAGACGGTCTGCATCAACAGAGACCTACCACCAGTAATAGCTACAGCGCCCTTCAAACCGGATCACAGTAATATCCGCACAGTACTGTCTGTCGACTGCAATAGACGCTGCGGTGGTACCTAGACGGTCTGCATCAACAGAGACCTACCACCAGTAATAGCTGCAGCGCCCTTCAAACCGGATCACAGGTCTGTCGGCCGTGTCGGTACCTACACAGTAGCATTTAATCACTTACGCAACACGCAGCGCGCAGCGCGCAGCACGCGGCGCGCGCGCAACAGTCGCCGAACGAAATGTCAGCGTTTACGTCAGCAGCTCTTCCTGATGCGGCGCCGGGCACTAAGTATAGAGCGTACGTCAGCGCCGGTCTAGATCCAGAACGGGACTATCCGCGCCCGTGCGCCCGTGCGCCCGCGCGCCCGCGCGGATGGGTGACCGGCCCACTGTCGCGTCTACTTACATCGGATAACTCACACGGACACCTCCAAGACAGACAGCTGATATACGTCCACCGCTGGACACGGGCCTCCACCTACCCATCAGATTGGCACCTGGTATCGTAACGCACTAGTTGCCGACTGATAGCGTCTGCTATGGGGGGTATTTGGGCCACCCCCCACCACGCCGGCCCAATGAGGGTAGGTGGAACCGCGAGCTAGAGGTCGACTCGAATCCGGCGAGTACATAAAGTAATATCTTACGAGTACTGGATTCTCAAAACTGATATATTTTTTTTAAGTACCAGGTTTGTGGAACATGTTATATATATCTGTTATATTCACGATGAACTAGGATTCCATGATTTGGTTTTCATCATCAGCTGATTTCCTTTGGACATAGATATAAAGCTGTTCCTTTATGGTGAACTTGGCTCTGACAGTATCAAGATTGCATAATTAAAATCACAGGTAGTATATATTAGAAGTACTAGTAATTTATATATAGTATATACACAAGGAGTGTGATGTTTGCAGAATTTTCTACCTGTTATATTTTAGAAGTACTAGGATTTATAACTTGATATTTATAACCGAGTAATTCTTCAAGTAACCAAGGTGATGTAACATGTTATAAGAGTAGAGTAATTTTGTCAAAATACCAGGAAACTATAACATATATAGATAAATACTTTTAAAAGTAATAGGAATGCTTAAGAGGTCGTATAAAGTAAATTCTGGAATTACTAGGATGTCATAACTAATCATACAGTGGAAGTATGTGAGTACCAGGATTGCGGTACTTGTTACAGAGTATATATACTAGAAGTACTAGAATCTCATAATTTCACATACTGATAATTTTGTGAGCGCTAAGTTTGTTAGCGTAATAACCTAATAAATTCAAGAAATACTAGGATCACGTAACTTGATAATAACAGCTAAAAGTTAATGTAAGACGTATTTTATATCATGTGCTATTATTAGTATTCTAATAGAGTATATTCAAGAAAAAACGTACACGAGGACGGGAAAGAAAAGACTTCTATGCTCGGATGCCTTACATCCCCTCCACTCCCCCACCCGGCTCATTAAAGAGTACTTAGTATTTTTCTGTTCAAACTATTACCTCGTGACTGCTTTGGAATAATACAAGTATACGACAGTAATAATAAATATTATATAGTACATACGAAAAATTGTTAGTTCAGGATTATACTTAGTAAAAATACTAGCTTTATGTTTAGCCATTAAATAGGTACAAAAGAAAAAAAAACATGACCGGAAACGGCTAGGGGGGTACGGGATCCCGCAAAATCACTCATGGGATCCAAGCCAAGCTCACCAGCTCGTGGTACAACCTGGTAATCACCAAACGAGGCACTGGCTTCCACCAACCTATATTGGGCCAGCGTGGTGGGAATTGGCCCAAATCCCCCCCATATGAACCCCCTACCCAATCAACATAGGAATCTTTGGAGGAGGCCTATATATCTTTGTCCAACGATGGCCATCAGCTGATGATGAAAATCAAATCATGGAATCCCTAGTTCATCGTGAATATAACAGATATATATAACATGTTTCACAAACCTAGTACTCCAAAAAAAATATTACTTTATGAACTCACGGGATCCAAGTCACCAGCTCGTGGCTCCACCATCCCGCATTGGGCGAGTGGTGGGAATTGGCCCAAATCCCTCCCATATGAACCCCCTACCCAATCAATATAGGAATCTTTGGAGGAGGCCTATGTTTATCAGCTGATGATGATGATGATGATGATGAAATCTATCCTGGAATATTCCACCATGAACTTCCTCTCCTATCCCCTCCCCATCTCCATCATACGTATGAAGATTATACTTAGTATAAATACTAGGTCGTTAATGTGAAGGTAGGATGGCGTCGGAATCGAAGCGGGGATGTACCGCGTTGGAACATTATCCGGTCCGCCACGTGGGCAGTTAAACGGATCGAGTTGTACCGGAAGTGCGCCGGCCGGACGCCTCGGAGCGCGACTCCTCGCGTTTGTTCCTCATCGGTGGTTACATCCGCATCCTGCTCACATGAGGTACGTGCGGCTAACTGTGTCTCCGGGGTGGTGTAACACAAACACTACAGGATAACAGGTTTGAAGGGCGCTGTAACTAATTACTGAGGCGACAATACGTGACATACCTCAAAATCGAATAGTAAAACTTGTTGCAACAAAATATTCCAAACTACCCGCACATTGTTGTATCACTTCATATCGAATTATCGTCTCCCTCTCGAGGATTAGAAAAAAAAAAAAAAATCTTTTCTTATCTCGTTCTATTAATACCGGCAGTGGTGACGCAAAGCCACCCCCGCGCTTAATCACCCCACACCCCATGTGAGGTTACGCAGGGGCGCGCATCTGTCCGCCCTCGTCCGGGGGCGGAGGCCGACGGAAATAGATTATCGTCGGAGTACAAACAAATTACCCGAGCTGATGATCTTCATGTATACCAGGTGAGGTATACATTGGGATGGACTGGCCAGAGGCAGGCGGCAGTGAGGAGCTGGTCATCATCACCAATATAGAGGAAGCACTGGGAAGGCGGCCATCAGGGAGGAGTGACGGGTGAGTAAAGCTAGCCACCAACAGCTGAACTGATGACCACAACCACTCTGCCAAGAGTGATACCGACGAAAGTTAACTCTCGTTACCACGGTAATTTCATCAGCTGGAGCATCTATAAAACTGGAACTTCATGATCTTGGATAGAACGATGTATACTGCACCACATTGCGCTCCGCTCTTTGAGACATAACGCATCAAGTCTCGTTACCACGGTAATTTCATCAGCTGGAGCATCTATAAAACTGGAACTTCATGATCTTGGATAGGAAGATGTATACTGCATCACATTGCGCTCCGCTCTTTGAGATGTAACACATCAAGTCTCGTTACCACGGTAATTTCATCAGCTACAGTGCACTTCAATTAAGAACGATATGATTTTATAAAGATTATACGAAGCGCTACATTATTACATAACATGATGACTTTCGTTACCGCAGTAATTTCACTAAGTACAGCGTCCTTCAAACAAGAGCCAAACAGGAGCTAATGCCTGTCGGCTGCAATAGGAGCTGCGTTTGTATCTAGACAGCAACCTACATACAATAAAACTACAGATCATTTCATCATTAAATATTGTGGGTAGATATAAATTTTTTCACCTCTATCGCGTCATTAGTTAACTCCGAATATAGTATTTTTTGCCTACACTCAATATTAAGTGTTGATTGTTTCGTAAAAGTGTAGGAGCGGTTTCGGTGAAGGCGCGGTGACGTGGGCCGGCACGGTCTTTACATAATCGATACATCGCGTGGGAGTCGATTCATCGAAATCGCTTTGTATGACGCTGTTTATACGGAATATTAGGTGAACGTATCTAGTATACGTACCTGTTCCGAGTATCGAAAAGGAATAAAAAAAATATAACGGAAAAATACTTCATTATCAGCATTTGAATGATAGTAGTCCACTGCTGGAAATGCTCGCTGTAGACCGTCGAATAGCACTGCGCAATATTACTGTGATCCGGTTTGAAGGACTGTTACTGGTAGGTCTCTGTTGCTATAGACCGCGATAAAATTATTAGTCGCGGTATTAGAAAGTGAGAATGAGTCATACGTTCGCTGAATGAAGCTCGTCCTCCCGCGATTTTTTTTTTTAATTACTACCTTCATACGATGGTCACTTACTAAGAAACTTTGTGGTCTATGCTGCGGTGGTACCTACGTCGGTAGAGACCTTTTTTTTTTTTTTTTTTTTTTTTTTTTTTTTTTTTTTTTTTTTTTTTTTTTTTGATATCGGTGGTGGAAATGCTGTTAACGCATACCCAGCGTCCTTTTCGAGGGGGGGGACGCCGGGTTATGTGGGGCTCGGGGCCACTGAGATGTTGTGCGTGACCCCCATACCCACTAAAACCACCACCGCTTGTCCCGCCACACGCATACTGGAGACGCCCGGGTTTCAGCCAAGCAACTCTCCGGGCGCCTCCGCGTATAAAACTCCTCTTGGTGGGTGCCCGCGGGGAGCAAAGGCACCCACCTGCCGTCCTGTACCGGCCCCTCGCGGGACCGGCACGTTGGGGCCCCCCGACCCCACAGACGACCGCGCGCGCCCACGACGGAGCGCATGCTCGGCCGCCGCCCTCCCGTGAAGGAATTGGGCGGCGGCCTCCTCCCTCCAGACTCCCCCCCTCGTCGAAGTGGGAGGGGGGGACAAAAACCAAGACTCCCCCGGGGGACGCACCCCCAGGGGAAACACGACAAAAGGCCCAAAGGGCCACGCCCAACGGCCCGAACGCCCGATCACACCGTGCCCGGCTAGGGGCCCATCGCTCACGGCGGGAGGAAGCGGACGGCGTGGTTCTGCCGCCGCGCTCTCCCGCCGGCCCGCCGCCGCCTGCAAGGTGCGGCAGCGGCGTCGGCCTCCCTCATGCGCTCGGCGGCCTCCTTCTGACGCATCACTGCGCCGCAGAAGGAGGCTACCGCCCTCCAAGACCTCTCGCTGCTCAACATACGATCGATTACAGTCGGCAGCGAGAGGTCACTGCCGACTTGCGCGACGAGGGCGTGGCGTTGCGGCCCCCATGCCGGGCACTCCGCCAGAGTGTGGTGCGCCGTGTCAATCGGCGCACCACACTCGACGCATTCCTGCGTCATCTCTCTACGAGCCACCTGGTGCAGGTACTTGCCGAAACATCCATGGCCTGTCAGCACCTGCACCAGGTGGAACGTCAAGGCCCCGTACCGCCGGCTCATCCACCGGGACAGGTGGGGCCTGATGGCCTCCACCGTGTCCCGGCCGGCGGCAGGGTTACCTAACTCCGTCTCCCACCGCCGGATCAGGGCGTCATGGGCAACGCGCCTGATCCGGCGGACACGTCGGTAGAGACCTACCACAAGTAATAGCTACAGAGCCCTTCAAACCGGATCACAGTAATGTTTGCACAGTACTGTTAGTAATGGCTCTACGGTGGTACCTAACTAGTCGGTCTGCAACAACAGTGACCTACCACTGGTAATAGCTACAGCGCCCTTCAAACCGGATCACAGTAATGCTTGCACAGTACTCTTAGTAATGGCTCTGCGGTGGTACCTAACTAGTCGGTCTGCAACAACAGTGACCTACCACAAGTAATAGCTACAGCGCCCTTCAAACCGGATCACAGTAATGCTTGCACAGTACTGTTAGTAATGGCTCTGCGGCGGTACCTACCTACACGCTCTGCAGCAACAGAGACACTACCACCAATATATAAGGTTGCCAAATATCTCCCTTCCGCTTTTTTGCTCTTTATTCAATGCTTTATAAAAAGTGTTACAGTGATCGGATTTAGTTCAAATATGCGCCGTTTTGTTCGATAATCTGTTTCCATCTAGACGGCAACTTCATAATACCTCCCTCGTAGAAGCCCCCCTCCTTATTTGCGAAGAACTCGGACAGCCACTTTTCACAAGCCTCTTTTGAGTTCAACTTTACACCACCAAGGGCGTTCACCATGGACAGGAACAGGTGGTAATCACTTGGCGCTATGTCCGGGCTATATGGTGGATGCGATAAAACCTCCCATCCGAGCTCCCGTAGCTTCTGACGAGTCATCAACGAAGTGTGTGGTCCGGCGTTGTCCTGGTGGAACACTACACCCTTCCTGTTGGCCAATTCTGGACACTTCTGGTCGATCGCCTGCTTCAAGCGGTCCAGTTGTTCGCAGTAGATGGTAGAATTAAGCGTCTGGCCATATGGGAGCAGCTCATAGTGGATGATTACCTTCCAATCCCACCAAACACACAGCAAAACCTTCCTGGCCGTCAATCCCGGCTTGGCCACTGTTTGGGACGATTCACCGGCCTTCGACCACGACCGTTTTCGCTTGATATTGTCGTATGTGATCCATTTTTCGTCGCCAGTCACCATCCGCTTCAAGAATGGGTCGAGTTCGTTCCGTTTCAGCAGCATATCGCAGGCGTTGATTCGGTCCAGAAGGTTTTTTTGCGTCAAATCATGCGGCACCCAAACATCAAGCTTTTTTTTGTATCCAGCCTTCTGCAGATGGTTTAAAATGGTTTGGTGACTAACTCCCATCTCCTGGGCGATGTCACGAGATGCCACATGCCGGTCTAACTCGATGTAGTCCATGATTTGATCGGTATTTGTCGTCACAGGTCTTCCGCCGGCTGGCTTATCCATGGTGTCGTTTTCACCGGCTCTGAATCGTCGAAACCATTCCTCCGCGGTTCGAAGTGATAGAGTACCATCCCCCAAAACACCATTAATCTCACGGAACGTTTCTCTAGCGGATTTGCCTTTAACGAAGGAAAACTTTAAAATAGCGCAAATTCGGCGTTAGTGAACTCGCATGTTTACACGTCTATAACTGTTGAACGCAATATCCAAACTAATTATGCATAGCGTCGTTTTGTAGGTTATGTCAAGACCTTTCAAATTATGTATAGTATTGCCAGATACGAGCTCTGTAGCGCTTTGTACATAGCCGCGAAATTCAAAAGACAAAAAGGCGGAAGGGAGATATTTGCTAACCTATTATATACAAAGACAAAAATAAGAAGGCGTACTACAACCTCCTTTTTTGTCGTCGGTCAAACACAGAGAGTGTTCTATATTCGAATTTGAGTTCTACTTAGAAACCGATTCCACAACTACCCGCGGCACCGTCTGCGAGGATCGCTCGCAAATCGCGGAGGGAGCGGGCCGTCCCTCCGGAGAGGACCGCGTTTACTTTTAATTGGGGCACAGATGGCGGGAAAAGTATAAGCCGGGCCTCGTGCTTGAAGTATGGATGGGGGACCTTGAAAGATCTACACACACACACATATATGTGTGTGTGTGTAAGAGATTTCATATCATCTCTGGAACCATAAGACTAGGGACACTTGATTATGGAGCTCTGCTGAGAACGGATTTCACCTAAACTTTATCCCCAAAAGGGGGTTGCAGAACTGTTACGGTCAGCAGGGTGGACTTGGAACAGCTAGTATAATATATGTTTTTGGAGATCCGCAGAAGTACTAAGGTCACCGACATAGCCTAAAAGATTACTAGACTTAAGTCGATGGAGCAATAAGGTCCTCGAATGGCGGTAGATGTAATGTTGGGGAGCCTCCCACAAGGTGGACCGGCGATCTGGTGAGAGTCGAGGGAACCCACTGGAAGTGAACGAGACCTTTGGGGAGGCCTATGTCCAGCAGTGGACATCTATCAGATAAAGATGATGTATGTTTAGAGTATGATACTTCAACGAGGACGAGGAAGCTTACTTTATATCTAATGAGAGAGACAAAGTCATTAAGATCTTTACACAACATACATGAATAATTATGCTTTAAAACTGAAGACCATACAGCTGATACCATCGCCATAGTTGTCACCGTAACGTCTTTGCAACCCCATCAAGTAACTGATAATCGCCATCACATACCTGGACGTTTAGAGCATCTCATCAATTTTATATGATTTGGTGAGACCCAAATTCAACAGTGGATAGTGACAGATAGGTGATAACAATGGTGATGGTATCAGCTGATTTTTGATCATCCTATAGTGTGTTACCACCACGTGATCATGCGACGGCTCAAATCTTAAATAAGAGGTCAAAAATCGGATCAAATCGGAAACAATCGTTAATGGCGGGCCGATTCATTTGTGACGGAGCGTGAAAAGCGTACCGTGGTTATAAATTTATAATCGACGGTACTTGTACAAAAAACGGTTCCGCGCGGTCCCGCGTTCGGTCCGTGTTAGAATTAGTTCGTCATGCTCCACGGCCCGAGGTGGTTGACTCCACCAGCCGACGCTCCTACGGATGAACTACATTTTATTTTAAAACGAACGAGATCCAGAATATTATGAAGCTTATTACGCCAGTATTCCAATATACGGCAAAACAATGAGGGTAGATAACAAAAAAAAATTGCTCACAATCTAAACATTTGTGAATCCGGACTCGAACCAGTGACTTCCCATTTAAATGGACAGCCAGTTCAGCTATTTATTAGAAGTTTTTATCCAAGAAACAGAAAGATCAAGAATTGTAGGCGATACAAAGAAGCTGATGATAATGACGGTTATAATATTGATAACGATAATTATGATGATGACGGCTATAGTGAAGTTGATTATGATAACGGCGAAAACTTCGATGACTACGATAGTATAGATGATGATAACGAGTACGAAGACTCCGATGACGACGATAGTATAGATGATGATAATGACGACGAAGACTCCGAAGATGATGATAACGACGAAGACTCCGATGATGACATTAGTAAAAGTAATGATAACGACGAAGAAGACTCCGAAGATGACGATAGTAAAGCTAATGATAACGACGAAGACTCCGATGATGACGATAGTAAAGCTAATGATAACGACAAAGAAGACTCCGATGATGACGATAGTAAAGCTAATGATAACGACGAAGAAGACTTCGAAGATAACAATAGTAATAGTAATGATAACGACGAAGACTCCGACGACGATAGTGAAGATGATGATGATAACGACAAAGACTCCGACGACGATAGTGAAGATGATGATGATAATGACAAAGACTCCGACGACGATAGTGAAGATGATGATGATAACGACAAAGACTCCGACGACGATAGTGAAGATGATGATGATAACGACAAAGACTCCGACGACGATAGTGAAGATGATGATGATAACGACAAAGACTCCGACGACGATAGTGAAGATGATGATGATAACGACAAAGACTCCGACGACGATAGTGAAGATGATGATGATAACGACAAAGACTCCGACGACGATAGTGAAGATGATGATGATAACGACAAAGACTCCGACGACGATAGTGAAGATGATGATGATAACGACAAAGACTCCGACGACGATAGTGAAGATGATGATGATAACGACAAAGACTCCGACGACGATAGTGAAGATGATGATGATAACGACAAAGACTCCGACGATGATAGTGAAGATGATGATGATAACGACAAAGACTCCGACGACGATAATAAAGATGATAACGACGAAGAATACTCCGATGGCGAAGCCAGTGATGTTACTAACGATGACGAGAACGAAGCCGACGATAATATTGATGACGATGACGATGATGCGGACTGCGATCGGGACAAACGACGATGACATACAAACATACCGACGGTATGCAAACAAACAAAACGACATACAAAAGGAAAACGTCAAAGACAAATATAGTCGCCGCGTTGCAAACGTACAAACAAAGAAACGTGTGAGTAATGCAATCCGGATCTAACTGAAATTATCACTTAAACCTGAACGGAGTAAGGTCTGATTTGGATGCACCGGATATCCTGAATACCAAGGTCTGTCGGTACAAAGACTAAGGGAGGAACAGCCGCGGCCGCCATGTTTGATCATATTAAATGAAAGGTAGAAATAGAAAATTTTTGGTCACTAACCTGATACAAATTAAAATAATAGACGTTGTGTAAATTTTTTAGGTTAGGTTAGATACAAACAGCACTATTACTGTGATCCGGTTTGAAGGACCGATAGATTTTACTGGTGGTAAGTCTTTGTTGGCGGAGACAGTTTAGGTACATACCACCGCATGGTTTACTTCTACCGCTGAACAGTAGTGTGCGAACTTTACTGTGCTCCGGTTTGAAGGGCGCTGTAGCTAGTGTAATTACTGAGATAACGAGACTTTTTTTAATATAGTACTGACTATCGGCTGCAATAGGCGCTGCGGTAGTATATACCTAGACGGTCTGCAGCGACAGAGACACTACTTCCAGTGATAGCTATTGATCCTTCAAACCGGATAACAGTAACGCTTGCACAGTACCGTCTGTCGGCTGCAATAGGCGCTGGTGGTTCCCAATTAAACGGTCTGCCGTCTCACGAGCGTTCTTTATTCAAAATTCACGTACTCGCAATAAATACCACAGATTATAAATTGCCACACTCCCCACACTGTTACGACAGATTAAAAAAAAATACAACAGCGCGCGTACGAAAGAGGTTTCATTACATTATATCTTTGTGAGGTTACGATCCGGATGCTCATGGAGCTGTGACGTGCTGAACACCAGCGGCGCGTGACCGCCGCGTGCTGCGGGCGAGACACCGGACGGTTACTAGTGGTAGGTCTCTGCTGCCGACCACCGTCTACGTACTGACCACAATTACAACGTTCCGGTTTGAAGGACGCTGTATTGTTTGAATTGACGTATCATTCACTATCAGGTGAACGTCCCACTCGACTCCTCGCTTCTTACATTAAAAAGTTAAGATGATATACACTGCAACGCATTGCACTCGTCGGCTCGTTACCGCAGTAATATATAATAAACATAGGAAAATTGAAAAAAAAAAAAATCTAAATTAAATTTTTCTCGAGTGGCTGAATGTCAATAATACCTATGCCTTCCCGCCGAATATAAACAAAGATGGGGGAGCGCGCCATTTGCTCGTGACGCGGGGGAGTCCGGGCCCTAAGATAATGCAACTAATTCCGTCGCGAATGTCGCCAGATGGCGCGGCCCACGGGGACTCTCTCCCCCACGGGGGGCCCACGGGGAGCCCACGGGGTTTGTTTATGGTTATTTGTGGTGAATACAAGTAGTTCACTTAAGCTGCGGTTAAGTTATAAACGTTTTAACTTCGCGTCGCCCGCCGCGTTGATCTTGACTCACTCGAAATATACACATTTATTTCGGTGTTGTAATCAAAATGGCGGTTGCTAACGTATTATATATGTAATGAAAATGGGTTGTCTTTGGTCGCGCATCACTCGAAAACTAGTGAACGTATTTAGACGGAAACACGAGCATTCGAAGCGGAATGTTCCGTAGATGATTATACGATTTTTTTTTTTTTTTTGACAGATCTTTCATAGTTTTATTTGTAATTAACTTTTATAAACATTTACTCGGTTGCCATGGTAACGGTTGATATAGAAATACAGTAATGCGGACGAGTAACAGCCGCTATATATATATATTACGAAGCGAGGAGTTGAGCTGTACCGTCACCTGATAGTAAGTGATACGCCCACTCATAACAACGTGACGCTAGTTAGGATGTTATACACTGCACCACTTCACGCTGATCGCCTAGAGATATGACATGTTGGATCTCGTTACCCCAATAATTATACTAGCTACAGCGCCCTTCAAACCTGATCACAGCAATGTTCGCACACTACCATCTATCGGCTGCAGTAGGCGCTGCGATGGTACCTAGACGTTCTGCAGCAACAGAGACACTATCATCAATGATATGTATAGGTCCTTCAAACCGGATCACGGTAATGATTGCACAGAGACCTACCACCAGTAATATATATATATATTGTTAAGTATTTTTGGCTAGCGTGATAGATAAATGGTTTTGATATGCCCACTAATGTCCCGTGTCCCAGCAGTGGGCATATTAAGATTGTCATACAACACACGCTATAATCGTTAAAGGTGGTAGGTCCTTTACCGCAGACACTAATAAATTGTGTAATGTCTATAACTCTGGCAACCCTAGACCGAACTGAATGGGCGCCTAGGTCGCGAAACGAAAAAAAAAAAAAAAGCAGCGGCGGGACGGCTTAAAAATAACCGCGAACCGGATTGTTAGTTAACAATCGGCTTAACGGTGCAGTTGCTGGCTTTCCCACGCCGGTTCACGGCTGGGCGTGCGGCCGCGGGCAAGTTTTTTTTTTTTTTTTTACACCGCAGTACTGTTTACTATCAGGCACTAGTTGTTTATGATCTGTATTGTTTTTAGTTAAAGATGCTGTCCATCGCATCGCCCTCAGCGAGGATTTAAAAAAAAAAAAAACAGTCTCCAATGTGATTAGAAAAGAATGGAATTTTCAGTACATCATCATCGTCAGTCTTATTATACCCATCAATGTAATCCTCATCCTTATCTTCATCATCATCATCCTTATCATCTGCCTTACTTCTCTCATCATCTTCTTTCTTATATTTCTTATCATCATCGTCCTCATCGATAGCTTTACTATTCTCATCATTATTGCCCTAATCCTTATGATCATAGCAATCCTTATAATCCTTATCATCATCGTCCTCGTCGTCAGTCTTACTATACCCATCAACGCAGTCTTCATCCTTATCTTCATCATCATCATCCTTATCATCTGCCTTACTTCTCTCATCATCTTCCTTATATTTCTTATCATCATCGTCCTCATCGATAGCTTTACTATTCTCATCATTATTGTCCTAATCCTTATGATCATAGCCATCCTTATAATCCTTATCATCATCGTCCTCGTCGTCAGTCTTACTATACCCATCAACGCAGTCTTCATCCTTATCTTCATCATCATCATCCTTATCATCTGCCTTACTTCTCTCATCATCTTCCTTATATTTCTTATCATCATCGTCCTCATCGATAGCTTTACTATTCTCATCATTATTGTCCTAATCCTTATGATCATAGCAATCCTTATAATCCTTATCATCATCGTCCTCGTCGTCAGTCTTACTATACCCATCAACGTAGTCTTCATCCTTATCTTCATCATCATCATCCTTATCATCTGCCTTACTTCTCTCATCATCTTCCTTATATTTCTTATCATCATCGTCCTCATCGATAGCTTTACTATTCTCATCATTATTGCCCTAATCCTTATGATCATAGCAATCCTTATAATCCTTATCATCATCGTCCTCGTCGTCAGTCTTACTATACCCATCAACGTAATCTTCATCCGTATCTTCATCATCATCATCATGGTCCTCGTCATCGGTCTTACTATTCCCGTCATCGCAGTCCTGATCCTTATCATCGTCCTCATCGTCAGTCTTACTATACCCATCAACGCAGTCTTCATCCTTATCTTCATCATCAGCATGGTCCTCGTCATCGGTCTTACTATTCCCGTCATCGCAGTCCTGATCCTTATCATCGTCCTCGTCGTCAGTCTTACTATACCCATCAACGCAGTCTTCATCCTTATCTTCATCATCATCATGGTCCTCGTCATCGGTCTTACTATTCCCGTCATCGCAGTCCTGATCCTTATCATCGTCCTCGTTGTCAGTCTTACTATACCCATCAACGCAGTCTTCATCCTTATCTTCATCATCATCATGGTCCTCGTCATCGGTCTTACTATTTCCGTCATCGCAGTCCTGATCCTTATCATCATCGTCCTCGTCGTCAGTCTTACTATACCCATCAACGCAGTCTTCATCCTTATCTTCATCATCATCATGGTCCTCGTCATCGGTCTTACTATTTCCGTCATCGCAGTCCTGATCCTTATCATCATCGTCCTCGTCGTCAGTCTTACTATACCCATCAACGCAGTCTTCATCCTTATCTTCATCATCATCATGGTCCTCGTCATCGGTCTTACTATACCCATCAACGCAGTCTTCATCCTTATCTTCATCATCATCATATTATTCATCATCATGGTCCTCGTCATTGGCCTTACTATTCGCGTCATCGCAGTCCTGATCCTTATCATTATCGCCTGCCTTATTATTCTCATCATCGTTATTTTTATGATCCTTACCTTCGTCCTCGTCGTAAGACTTACTATACCATTCAACGTAGTCTTCATCTTTATCTTCATCATCATCGTCCTCACCGTCGGCTTTATTCCCATCATCGTAGTCCATATATTTCTTATCATCGCCCTCATCGATAGCATTACTATTGCCATCATCATTGTCCTGATCCTTACGATCACAGTCATCCTTATAATCCTTATCATCAACGTCCGCGTCATCAGTCTTACAATACCCATCAATGCAGTCCTCATACTTATCATCATCATCATATTATTATTCTTCGTCATCGTCCTTATCATCATCATCATATTATTATTCTTCATCATCGTCTTTATCATCATCATCATATTATCCTTCATCATCATCCTCCGGCCGTCTAAATAGCAACCATCGCAGATACTATCGCAGCCCACAAACACCACTATGCAAAAACTACCGTGTTCCTGTTTGAAGGGTGTTACAGCTAGTTAAATTACAGGAGTAATGAGACAACATCCTACATCACGCGGGCGTTATACGGAGCAGTGTATGACATCCTAACTAGCGGCACGTCTTTATGGTCAGTGTCACTTACTATCAAGTGAACATCGTGCTCGTCTCTATATATATATTATTTAAATTACGAACTACCCACAGGTTGGGTAACATCGCCTAGCGATATCGCTTCGCTCTATATGGTAGTAAGGCCTAATCACCGGTACAACAGGTTACATATATATATGTGTGTATATGTATATATATGTGTATATGTAAACGGCACAACGCCGTGGGAATCGATTCACTTTCGATGCTTTTGTTTCGTGCGGGTACCGTTACCCGGCGATTATCTTTTTACCGACATACAGATATTTAATTGCATGGGAGACTCATTACACCGCTTTGTAGCGATCCGGGGATTCACCGACTGGTTCTAATTCACTCGCCGAGCCAAAGGTATATTGGTCTTGCGGCCAGTTATACAAAATTTGGATTAATTTTTTTTTTTTTTTTATATTAATTATGCTATTAGTATGATATACACTACAATACTTATATGATATGTTTCTTAGCCGCTATAATTTGATATCTTCAGCGTCGGTCACTCATAGTAATGTGTTGTAGTGAACCGGGGATTCACGAACTGGTTGTAATTGACTCGTCGAGCCAAAGGTATATTGGTCATGCGGCCAGTTATACAAAATTTGGATTAAAAAAAAAAATTTTTTGTTTTTTTTTTTTAATTGTAATTATGCTATTAGTATGATATACACTACAATACTTATATGATATGTTTATTAGCCGCTATAATTTGATATCTTCAGCGTCGGTCACTCATAGTGATGTGTTGTAGTGAACCGGGGATTCACGAACTGGGTCTAATTAACTCGCCGAGCCGAAGGTATATTGGTCATGCGGCCAGTTATACAAAATTTGGATTAATTTTTTTTTTTTTTTTTATATTAATTATGCTATTAGTATGATATACACTACAATACTTATATGATGTGTTTCTTAGCCGCTATAATTTGATATCTTCAGCGTCGGTCACTCATAGTGATGTGTTGTAGTGAACCGGGGGATTCACGAACAGGTTCTAATTCACTCGTCGAGCCAAAGGTATATTGGTCATGCGGCCAGTTATACAAAATTTGGATTAATTTTTTTTTTTTTTTTATATTAATTATGCTATTAGTATGATATACACTACAATACTTATAACATATGATATGTTCCTTAGCCGCTATAATTTGATATCTATGCCGGTCACTCACAGTAACGTTTGCACACTACTTGTTTAACGGCAGAACCGGTAACTGTGTTGGTAGGCTCCTAGACAGTTTCCGGCGACAACCGTCAAGGTTTTTATGAGAAAAAAAAAAAAAAAATTGAGATGATTAACACGTTCATGTCAATAATAATGTGAGCGGTAGTTGGGATGTTTACACTGCATCGCATTTTACTCTTCGTGTTGTGATTGTATAGACTAACGCCTGACTATGATTTCTGAGGGTAAGTGGCGATGTAGTCTATAATGGTAAAGCACTAGTCTAGATGGAGCCTATTCAATCTTTGAAAAAAAAAATAAAAAAAAAAATCTATCAATTTGGAACCTAAACGCACTGCTATTAAGGATGGGTGACCATTAATAAAAAGCTCATTTTGATTTTTTTTTTTTATATTAATAAAATGTTTCACTTAACTGTTAACCGGGGAATTCCCTTTTCAATAGCGCGAGATATAACGGGCGCGTGCTCCTTCAATAGGACGTGTCAGTACGTCGTGATCGGAGAACTTACGAAAGTACGTCCCACCCTTTCTAGGCCTCAACGTATATTTGAAGGACGTATACATCCCACTCGATTAACAAAGATTTAAGTCCAGCAGTGGGCAAGAGAATATCGGCGGACGTTATGATTCGACGATCGTTATTTTTTTGTAAGCATCGAACCCGCATCATGTTTACACTGCGCACACGAACAACTTCGTTCACATGCCGTGAATTAATTACATAAGCGCCATTTTGATTTGAATTAAAAAAAAAAAAATTAATGTAAATCTGATTGTCTCTGCTGCAGTCGAAATTTTACGAATTAGGTACGTAGCGATTTTGGATTTTAAGTGTAAAGCGGTTAGGTCTGATATGGCGGGGGCGCATAGCCACGTGACGGGAGCGCGCGCGGCCGCTGTATCGCCGTCCCGCTCGCACGCGCGCGAACTTCTATCGCCGTCCCGTTCGCACGCGCGCCCCGCTCGTTTCCCACGGACCGTGGGAACCTCACCTTTCCGATCGTCTACGTATCGTCTCGTTATTCGATAGGCACGTTGTTTATCGACGCGCTCTACTACACTGAGACGAGTACTTTGTAGTTCAAATGTTGTACGGAATTTGAAAACTTCTTCCCCGCCCCCCCCAAAAAAAAAAAAAAACTCTTTAGAATTAGGAATTGAATTTTTTTAATTAAAACACGACGCGCTTTCAAACAGCCTAATAAATGTTAAAGAGAGACGGGGATATGATTGATATATATAGCTGTCTCTTTCTCTCAAACTAATGGGAACTACTGCTGGTGGTAGTGTCTTCGTTGCTGACCGTATAAGGACTACCGCAGCGCCTGTTGCAGCAGACATATAGTACTGTGCGAACATTACTGTGATCCGGTTTGAAGGGCGCTGTAGCTATTATTGGTGGAAGGTCTATTTCTGACCGTCTAAATACCACCGCAGCGCCCATTGCAGCCGATAAACATTACTGTGTTCCGGTTTGAAGGGCGCTGTAGCTAATATTACTGTGGTAACGAGGCTCAAAGTCTTACATCGAAGATGACGAGCGCAATGTGGTGCAGTATGTCATCCTAAATAGGGTCACGTTGTTGTGCGTCTCGACGCTTGACTGAATTAAAAAAAAAAAAAAATTCTTTACAATGACGTCATGAGGACATTGAACTTATGATACGTCCCCAACAATGTCGCGTTGGCTAGGATATATACACTGCATCACATCGTGAGTATAGTGTTAGTAATATCACTGATGCTGGATGAGGCGTTGCTTATAAACATCCGGCCAACGCGTACACCGGAAGTGTAAACATCTTAAGCATACACCACCCGCATACAAATCCTAAACAAGGATTTCTATTGAATTCTTTGTAAAAAAAAAAAAAAAATTAAAAAAAAAATGGTCAAATATCCTTTACCGTTAATGAGGACGTATTGTGATGCAGTGTGAGTTATCTCCAACTTGACGCGTCGCTTTCCCACGGCCGGCTTCTCGGAACTGAGGGTATTTGGAAGACAAAAGGACGGGGTTGCCATAAAACATCTGCTGTGCAGACGCTTTTATAGGATATTTACACGGTAACAAAACAATGGGGGTATGTTGAAAAAGGTAGATCACTGCTGGTACGTCTCGAGCTGGTGAGGATAGGAGTGAGGTGAGTCCTGACTGTCGTAGGCAACTGAAAGGGTCCAGGAATTGCGTGGGCCTTGAGGGTGAGAGCTTGCGTATGGCCCAGCGATGGTGCCTTTGAGGGTCTGGCCCTCCCTCCGGGAAGTGCTAAGAGATCCCGGAACCTCCCCTAATGCAGACCAGGGGTTTTAGTAAGAATCTCACATAACCCCAACCTCGCCCCAGAGGCAGAGTATCTTTAAAAGATACCCTCGGAAAAAAAAAAAAAAAAAGTTTGTAATGTGTGGGATTTAAAATACAGACTATTATAGACATTTTTTTTAATTCCACCGGGCATCAGGTCTTTCTAATTATAGACAGTTCTAGTTATCTTCATTATGTATGTGTGTGTACACTTTGTATGGGTGCGTGAGTTAGGGATGGTCCGTCGGCGCTCTCGTTAACGGAACTGGACCGTACGACTGGTCGTCGTGACGTCATCGCTACGATACATTCATCTGTACATCGCAACTATTGCACAATCAACTCTATTACTAACATACATACAGATCAAATTCGCTTGAAGTCGTCCGATTTACTTCCCTGTACAGCGGATCAATCGTCCATACAAAACGCTTATACAGATGAACTCTATATCATACGAAATAAAGCTCAAATTCGATTAAACACATGTAAGGTATTAACCTATTAAACACAGCATCGCCGTCGCGCTGTCAGTGGATATGAACTCTGCGTCCATTCAATCTAGTCGCCTTATAATTCCGTCAGTCGCATCGGTGTTTATTCAAACACTATACCGGTCTTTCATATACAATATCAACTTCACAACGCCTCTATTTCTTAGACGCTAAGGATCAAAATAGCTATCACTTACACATACAGCCTATAATTAAATGAACTCTATACTATATAGAATAAAGTTCAAATTTGTTTGACGAAACGACTAGAACTGTATTAACCGACCGATTGCACGGATTGCTGTCGCACCGCCGGTATGTATGAAACATTGCGACCGTTTAATTTGATCGTATAATAATTGTACCAGTATAGATGGAGTAGCACAGCGCTTATACTACGCACTAATTTATATTAATTAAAATGTATACACTACTAATGTGGAACGTCATGGTAGTCATCATCAGTCATAGAAGCTGGAGATGATAGAAGTGTGTCCATAGACCTATGCGAGCGTTAGAAAGGCACTTGCGCAACTCGAACCCCGGAAGGTTTCGGATGCGTGCATCACTCCCACGACCCACCGACCCCAACGCTCTCTAATCTCGTTTATACGGAACCCGGACTTACTGCGGCGGCATCTTTAATGTGGCTATAAAAAAAAATAGATACGTTCACCTGATTGTAAGTGATACGCTTACTGATAACACAAGGCTTATTTAGATGTTTGCACTATGAATCTCGCTTTTTTTTTTTTTTTTTTTTTTTTTTTTTTTTTTTTTTTTTTTTTTTTCTTTTTCGGACTTTCAATTGATATTGAGTGACATGGATCTAGTTGAAATAATATTCATATGAACACATTGCCCTAGTCGTGCAATAAAATATTGACTCCAGTAATTAATTTAGTTGCAACGCCCTTCAAACCGGATCACTGTAATGTATGCGCACTACTGCTTGTCGGTGCGGTGGTACCTACCGTAACGGTCTCCGGCGCGCGTATATAATAAGGTATGGTTAGTTTCAACAACCGGAAACCAGGTCCGCTTTCAAGCATACCCGCCACCCGATCGAGGTTCGGGTAATTGGAGAAAAATGACGGCCTTCCGACAGATATCCGCTTCCCCTTCGTATTACCGACGCCGATCCCACCACAACATCCTCTCCAAGCGCCGTATACTCTGCAGCGGGAGACCGTCTAGCAAAAATTACTGTGATCCGGTTTGAAGGGCGTTGTAGCTAGACTTGTTATCAATGCGACAGGACACAGTGTTGCCTAAACATCCTGACTAGCGACGCTTGTCATGGGATCACTTACTATCGGGTGAACGACCCCCGCTCGTCTAGTCGCTACGTGGAGTATAAAAAAAAAAAAAAAAAACCCACTACCCGCGATAAATAACTAACGTTATAACAACACCGGCCACATATATATCGCCGTTATAACGAACTTTCTAACGGAACCGGGATTGACGGTTGAAAAAAAATTAAAAAAAATACCTGTTATTCAGGACTAGTATAAATACTATATAATAACATTGATTTTTTTTTTTAAATCTTCAAATGACGTAATAAATCTCCTCTCTCCCTAAGACTACCCTCATCCCATCAAAACACACACCCGTGTCCAGCGGAGGACTTCCACCTACTGATATTATAACTAGCATATAGTTTTTTTTTTTTAATACAATTAAGCGACGCGACGGGTGTTCACCTGATAGTAAGTGATACGCCCGCTCATTGCAACGCCAGTTAGGATAACATACACCGCACCGAGGTTACGCTCGTCGCCAGCAACAAAAGACACTACATTAGTTCAAGCGTCCTTCAAACCGGATCACAGTAATGTCCGCACAGTACCGTCTCTCGACTGCAATAGGCGCTGCGGTGGCACCTAGACGGTCTGCAGCAACAGAAACCTACCACCGATAATAGCTACAGCGTCCTTCAAACCGGATCACAGTACTGTCTGCACAATGCTGTCTGTAGGCTGCAATAGATGCTGCGGTGGTACCTAGACAGTCTGCAGCAGCAGAGACCTACAACCGATAATAGCTGCAGCATCCTTCAAACCGGATCACAGTAATGTCCGCACAGTACCGTCGCTCGACTGCAATAGGCGCTGCGGTGGCACCTAGACGGTCTGCAGCAACAGAAACCTACCACCGATAATAGCTACAGCGTCCTTCAAACCGGATCACAGTACTGTCTGCACAATGCTGTCTGTAGGCTGCAATAGATGCTGCGGTGGTACCTAGACAGTCTGCAGCAGCAGAGACCTACAACCGATAATAGCTACAGCATCCTTCAAACCGGATCACAGTAATGTCCGCACAGTACCGTCTCTCGACTGCAATAGGCGCTGCGGTGGCACCTAGACGGTCTGCAGCAACAGAAACCTACCACCGATAATAGCTACAGCGTCCTTCAAACCGGATCACAGTACTGTCTGCACAATGCTGTCTGTAGGCTGCAATAGATGCTGCGGTGGTACCTAGACAGTCTGCAGCAGCAGAGACCTACAACCGATAATAGCTACAGCATCCTTCAAACCGGATCACAGTAATGTCCGCACAGTACCGTCTCTCGACTGCAATAGGCGCTGCGGTGGCACCTAGACGGTCTGCAGCAACAGAAACCTACCACCGATAATAGCTACAGCGTCCTTCAAACCGGATCACAGTACTGTCTGCACAATGCTGTCTGTAGGCTGCAATAGATGCTGCGGTGGTACCTAGACAGTCTGCAGCAGCAGAGACCTACAACCGATAATAGCTACAGCATCCTTCAAACCGGATCACAGTAATGTCCGCACAGTACCGTCTCTCGACTGCAATAGGCGCTGCGGTGGCACCTAGACGGTCTGAAGCAACAGAAACCTACCACCGATAATAGCTACAGCGTCCTTCAAACCGGATCACAGTACTGTCTGCACAATGCTGTCTGTAGGCTGCAATAGATGCTGCGGTGGTACCTAGACAGTCTGCAGCAGCAGAGACCTACAACCGATAATAGCTACAGCATCCTTCAAACCGGATCACAGTAATGTCCGCACAGTACCGTCTCTCGACTGCAATAGGCGCTGCGGTGGCACCTAGACGGTCTGCAGCAACAGAAACCTACCACCGATAATAGCTACAGCATCCTTCAAACCGGATCACAGTAATGTCCGCACAGTACCGTCTCTCGACTGCAATAGGCGCTGCGGTGGCACCTAGACGGTCTGCAGCAACAGAAACCTACCACCGATAATAGCTACAGCATCCTTCAAACCGGATCACAGTAATGTCCGCAAGTACTGTCTGTCGGCTGCAATAATAGCTGCGGCGGTACCTACCTAGACGGTCTGTAGCAACAGAAACCGACCACCGTTAATAGCTACAGCGCCCTTCAAACCGGATCACAGTAATGACCGCACAGTTCCGTCTCTCGACTGCAATAGGCGCTGCGGCGGTACCTAAACGCCGGTAAAAATTCACCTCTCTAAATTTTCCCGCGCTTAATTGACATCGCTCGGATTCAAGATGGCGGCCGCGCTCCCACGGTCGTTACGCCGCCTCTTCACGGCGGCATACCACGACACGGACCCCCAATTCTAATTCACGCCGTATCACCGCGCCTCCCCGGCCGCAGTTCAGCTTCCGACGTGTGGAATATTCAAAGTACCCACATCACCCAACCCTAATTTAATTAGGCGACGAGACGAACGAGATCACCTGGTATTAAGTGACGCGCCCGCCTATAACATGGCGCTGGCTAAGACGGTATACACTGCATCATATTTCACTCGTCGCCCTAAGACATAAGATGTTGAGTCCGTTACTCCGGTAATTATACTAACTGCAGCGACCTTCAAATCGGAACACATTTGCAAACCGCAGTTTGACGGTAGAAGAAGAAAAAAATAAAGGAAGTTTATTTTATATAGTAAACGACGAGACGAGCGTGACCTTCAAGTGATACGCCCGCTCATTACATGGCGCTAGTTAGGATGGTATACACTACACAATATCGTGCTCGTCGCCCTTCTAACCGGAACATATGTTTGCACACTGCTGTTTGGCGGTAGATGAAGAAAAAAAGAAATGATTCAGTTAACTGCCGGACACCGTCTAGGTAGCACCATCGCAACTCCTGTTTCTGGCGCCAAACGTTAGTGTGCAAATATTACCGTGTTCCGGTTTGAAGGGTGTTGGAGAGTGGAATTACTAAAGTAACGGGACTCAACTGTCTCAAGGCGACGAGCGCAATGTGGTGTTGTGTATATCATCCTAGCCAGCGCCACGTTGTTATAGGTGGATGTACACTTACCACCAGGTGTACGCTCATCTCGTCTCATTGCTTCATAGAAAAAAAAAAAAAAAAAAAAAACATCACCGCAACGAATCAACATACTTAGTATTATGATGATGATGATGATAGTTTTATATTTAGAAAAAAAAAAAACCCAATTCCAAATGTCCGCCATTTTATATAATTCATGTTAAACAGTGCGCACACATCAGCTGGCGCAGGGAACACCTTTCGCGATCGCCTGTCCTTGTCGCACCCACAGCATTACACTTACGCCGTCTCTTTTCAAAGCTTATTGTGAACGCCTTTAGATACGACACGTCCCCATTGAATATTAAACCTTATACCTAAGCAATAGAGTCCAAAGCAGTCCATGAAATGTGACTAAACATAGTAAAGGTATTTACACCTGGTACTATACTAGTACAATTAAAAATCAACCTTAACTAGTTAGCGATAAGGCTCGGTTTACATGTACTCGGTTATACAAATGCAGGGTTCAGTATGTTTTAAATATGGCAGCTGTATCAAACGATAGTATTAAATTAAAAAAAAATTAAGCAGATGTCCGGTGAACTTACTAGTAAATATATTACTAGATAATATGAACAGCTGATGGTAGGTTCCTGTTGCTGCGACCGTGTTCCGGTTCGAAGGGCGCTGTAACTGGTGTAATTACTGGGAGTAGTGAGACTACATCTTATGTCTGAGACGATGAGCGCAATGTGGTGCTACGGTATATGTGGACGTATCACTTAACATCAGGTGAACGTCCCGTCACTTAATTAAATAAAAAAAATAAGTGCTGCGATGGTACCTAGACGGTCTGTAACGACAGAGATCTACCACTAGTAATAGCCACAGCGCCCTTCAAACCGGATCACAGTAAAGTTCGCACAGTACTGTCTGTCGGCTGCAATATACGCGTGGTACCTACCTAGACGGTCTGTAGCAACAGAGACCTATCACCAGTAATAGCCACAGCGCCCTTCAAACAGGATCACAGTAATATTCGCACAGTACTGTCTGTCGGCTGCGATATGCGCTGCGGTGGTTAATTTTATAATAACTTATCTCAAGGTCATTGACCCGCATGTTTAAAAAAAAGAGTACATTTTCGGTAGTTTACGTTATCAGCGAGCAAACATATGGAGTATCGCCGTCTCGCTCGCACACACGCCGCGCCTCTCGCTCCCACTCGTTATTGAATAGGGACAGCTGTTCCGAAACGGGACTTAAGCGTGCGCGTGCTTAAGGCGCTCTAGGGATGTCACCGCTCTGACGTTTATATTATATAAGGACATCTGTAGGGTTGTCGCTGATTATTTTTTTAATAATATTTTAATTATTTATTAGGGTATTATATTAAAGGTGCAATGGGATCGATGCTTGCTTTGCTCTTTATAGGTGTGGTAGAGTCGCGGATTCGATTCCGATGATCATATACTTATGACGCCTAAGGCAGTATTCTATGGCGACAGACGGTAGTGTAAGCAATGCTGTGTTCCGGTTCGAAGGATCCGTAGCTGGTGTTATTATTGCAGCGGCGAGAGATAGGACATTTTGTCTTAAGGCGAAGAGCGTGCACCACCACGCTCATACATTAAACCCGTAGTAAATTAAAGATTACCATGGTAACATGTGTGACGAGTATACAATGTGATGCAGTGTATATCATCTTCACTACCTTCACAATATTCCCGTTTGATAGACGCTGTAGCTGGCGAAATTACCGCGGTAACACGACTTCTCACGACCACAATATGGAGCAATGTAAATCATCGTAATTAGCTTTACATTGCACCGGTTTGAAAGGCTTCGTAGCTAGTGAAATTACCACGGTAACATGAAGTAACGCCTAATGTCTGACGAGTACAATGTGATGCAGTGTAAACATACCAACATATAGGTAAGTTGATATCGCTTAAAATCAACACGTGTTCATGTCCTATGTTCTTGTGTGAGATTATAGGGTTGTCACTCCAAAGACAAATTTATTTATAATAAATTTGTGTTTAGTGACAACCCTATTTTTTTGCATTCTTTGAGTTAAATACTCAAGCCCACAAAAAGGCAGCCCCACAGCTGTTCCATTGTGATTTTTTTTTTTTTTCGCCCATTATTTCTTAAACAGGAAACGGCGTTGCGAATTGTTGTCGCCCAGGTTGGAATAGTGTACGGGCAGTACAAGGTTCGAAGTGTTTTTTTTTTTTTTTTCAACGAAGCGACGGTACCAGCGGGACGTTCACCTGATATTAAGTGACACGCCTGACTGCAACATGGCGCTAGTTAGGATGGTGTACACTGTATCATGTAGCTCTCGTCGCCTTGAGATATATGTCTAGTTGCCCTTGTAATTCCAGCTGCAGCGCCCTTCAAACCGGATCACATCAATGTTTGCACAATGCTGTCTGCCGGCTGCAATAGGCGCTAACCTAAACGGTCTGTACCAACAGAGACCTACCACCAGTAATAGCTTTAGCGCCCTTCAAACCGGATCACAGTAATGTTCGGACAGTACTGTCTGTCTGCTGCAACAGGCGCTGCGGTGGTACCTACCTAGACGGTCTGTACCAACGGAGACCTACCACCAGTAATACCTACAGCGTCCTTCAAACAGGATCACATCAATGTTTGCACAATGCTGTCTGCCGGCTGCAATAGGCGCTAACCTAAACGGTCTGTACCAACAGAGACCTACCACCAGTAATAGCTTTAGCGCCCTTCAAACCGGATCACAGTAATGTTCGGACAGTACTGTCTGTCTGCTGCAACAGGCGCTGCGGTGGTACCTACCTAGACGGTCTGTACCAACGGAGACCTACCACCAGTAATACCTACAGCGTCCTTCAAACCGGATCACATCAATGTTTGCACAATGCTGTCTGCCGGCTGCAATAGACGCTAACCTAAACGGTCTGTACCAACAGAGACCTACCACCAGTAATAGCTTTAGAGCCCTTCAAACCGGATCACAGTAATGTTCGGACAGTACCGCCTGTCGGCTGCAACAGGCTCTGCGGTGGTACCTACCTAGACTGGTCACTAGCCGACTTTCAAATGGCACGTACCTAGGACGGTGACCACTAATACGTCACCATCATTATCACATCAGGTGCATCCTCATTTGTATGTAATTAGAATTAAAAAAAAAAAAAAAATTTAATTGCTATTAGGTAAGCTGCAGTGGAACAGCTGTTCGGAACAGATGCGACATCCACATGTCGCCACACATTCCATACTAAAACGCACCTTATGTCCATACACATAAAGCTCAAATTCCAATGACACACACACACACACGTATACAAAGAATATTTTTTTTAAAATCAACAATCAGATGTTTTCAGCCAGCATTTTTTTTTTTTATTATCAAACATCTTACAATTTCTTCATACTGTCTAGTTTCAATTTACTGGTGATATATACTACAGCTGTTCTCATTGCAGCCGAGAGGCAGTGTGTAGACATTAGTGATCCGGTTTGAAGGGCGCTGCAGCTGCTATTGGTGGTGGGTGTGTTGCTACAGACCGAGTAGGTACCACCGAAGCGTCTATTGCAGCCGGCAGACAGTACTGTGCGAACATTAATGTGATACGGTTTGAAGGGCGCTGTCGCTATTACTGGTGGTAGGGAGTTACTGCGGTAATAAATACTCAAGGCGACAAGCACATTGCGCGTTCTTATGGGTAAGCATATCACTTAACATCAGGTGAATTAGAACTGGAACATAATTTATGAATAATCACTTGTTTCGGAGGTATGTTAATAAAAAAATATCACTGTCGAATATACCTAGTATTTACACAAGTGTAAGGGATTCCCCCACAACGGCAGCCGAGCCAAGCTCACCAGCTCGCGGTGCAGCCTGCTGATCAACAGACGAGGATCTGGCTCCTACCACCATATGAATCCCTACCCGAACAACGATTCCCAATCTTTGGGGAGAAGCCTATGTCCAACAGTGGACAGCTGATGATGATGAATTCGTAAATTACCTCCGTATAAAATTAAAAAAAAAAAAAAAAACAATAATCCACCGGTATTAATACAAAATATCACTACAATCATATCAACACGATTTTGTTGTGTAAACATCCCAACCAGCATACAATCTATAAACGTATTGGTTTCGACGATTAATTAAAAAAAAAAAAAAAAAATACATCTGTCGGTACACAAAAATAAAACCACATTCGTATTTATATACATGTTAAGTATTAATTAGTTAGATAGTCGCACACGGCACAACCTTAATAGACGAAGCCTTCGAGTCCCAGCAGTGGGCATAATGTATAGATTATTATCTATATATAACATGTAAGCATTTTTTTTTTTTTTTTTAATTTAGTGAAACGAGACGAATGGTTCGTTCACCTAATAGTAAGTGCGCCTGCTCATAACAACGCGGCGCTCGATAGTGGTATTTACCGCACCACATTGCGCTCGTCGCCTCAATGTAAACCCTCTATACCCCCACTAGCTACAGCGCCTCTCAAACCGGAACACAGTAAGATTCGCACACTTGCCTGCTCCGTCTGTCGGCTGGAATAGGCGCTGCGGTTGTACCTAATTACACGGTTGGACGCAGTGGAGACCTTCGATCAGGATACTACTTACTAGTATACAGTAAAAAAACCTCACCCAACAAATGATGATTGACAGTATAAAACATTTTCACTTCGAATATATACATAAGCACATAATTATTAAATAAAATCAATAATAATTTAACTAGAGCACAACGTTCCCAATCCACAGTTGAAGAGCGACTGACGTTAACAACATGGCGGATTAGAAATATGTTTTTCATTCTACCCACAAAAATTTTTTTTTCATACAAAACGTAGTACTCAAGTTAGCGATGGTGTTGCTACCACTGCAACGATGTGAAAAATCGCGGTGCAGTGTATATCATCCTAACTAGCGGCGCTGTGATATCGATAGAGTTATATATATATAGAGAGAGAATTATATATATATGTCTCATCATATTGATGCCCACTGCTGGGCATAGGCCTTCTCTTATCTCGATAAATTCTTTACACCATATTCAACTATTTGTATGGAATATAAATAAATCTATTTAATACTGTTTTTTTTTTTTTTTAATACTATCTAGTATAATGAAATGATTAAAATATCGTTAGACGGTCCACTGTTGGGCATAACAATTAACTTCAGTTGATATAGTTTGAATTTGTTATACCCCAACAGTGGGCATGGTCATGGCATGGCATGGACGTGGTGATTTCACCAGCTACAGAGCACTTCAAACCGGAACGATGTACACTAAAGAAATGGGAGCTGCGGTCGCGCCTAGACGGTACATAGCACCGGACATACTAGTTTACTATAATTTTATTATTTACCTACCTTACAAAGGTTTAAAAAAAAAAATCGTTACAATTGTTTAAATATAATATCTTGTATGAAGGACGTTGGTGACGTTCAGATTTCATGACTACCAGGTAGTCCGTGTAGTGTAAGTGCGCTTACCCAGGCCCATTTTTTTCTTGATCTTCTTCAGCACTTTCATCTTGGAGCCCTTCTTGTCCTTGACCGGCGTGGTCTCCGGCTCCAGCGCCATCGGCGGCAGCACGAGGGTCTGCGGCGGCGCCGGCGGCCCGTGGCCGGACGCCCTGGGGCAGGCCGGGCAGTGGCAGCCGCCCCTCGCCTGCCTCACACTCATACAACCACTTACACCCATCATCAGTCCCGACTGTTGACTTCTACTGAACCCCGTCGGATTTCTAATTCATGTCAAACGGAAGGCACGGGTCACGAGTTGACGTATCACGGCGCGCGGTGTCACGGTATCACGCTTCACTGCGTGCGTGTGCGTGTGCGTGTATATATACGGAGGGGCGCGACGCGAGAGACGTCCGCTCGCTGCGACGGACCGCGGCGGAGTGCCCGAGCGGGCGTCACGCGCCAAGGGCTCCCCGTGCTGCGTACGCACGAACCCCTAACCGTAGGTCAACCAGCGTTTAGGACACAAATTCAGGACATTATTTTTTTTTTTTTTAAAACAAATATTACTAAGGTAGGTAGACGTAACGATGGGTGACCTACCCACAAAGTCGACCGACGATCTGATGAGAATCGCGGATACCCACTGGCAGCGAGCAACGAGACCTTTGAAAGAGATCTATGTCCAGCAGTGGGCTTCTATCGGTTGACGACGACTATCAGTGTTAGTAACCGCAGCTCTAGTGTGCAAACATTACTGTGTTCCAGTTTGAAGGGCGTTGTGACTGAAGAAATGACAGCGGTAGCGAGATTTAGTCTCATTGCGACGAGCGCAATGTGGTGAAATGTACATCATTCTAACTAACGCCACGTTGTTAAGAGAAGGCGTATCACTCACCATCAGGTGAACGTATCACTAGTCTCATCGTTTCGTAGAATAAAAAAAAAAAAAAAAACTAAATCACTTTACGAATATTTAAATTTCAAATTAGTATGAATGTTTATTCATATATAGAATTAGACCGCAAATGATTTTCTATAGCTGCCGTTACCATAGCGACCGCATACATGCCAAATGAAAATGTATATAAAAGTTAATTGGAAATAAAACTATGACAGATCTATGAAATTAAAAAAAAAAATATCGCCTATAATCTACAGATCATTCCGCGTCGAATGCTAGTGTTCCCGTCTACACACGTTCACTCGTTTTCAAGTGATGGACGGACAAAGTGAACTCCATTTCATTATATATATGCACTCATATAGATATTATCAGCTGATAATGATGTGAAAGAAAATTAAAAAAAAATCAGACTCATATGTTAACATATATATGTCATATATATATTAATTGGGATTATTCTCAAGTGACATATCAATCCCATCATACTATATATGGGTCGGTCTTGTAGTCGACTAAACGTGTGTCCACTCAGTATGGAGCAGTCCGTCCCTCTTCAACGTAGCACGAGAGAGAGAGAGAGGGACGGTGGCCGTGATCAGCTGCCGTGGAAGAAATGCTTGAGGGAGCTTTCATATCAAACACCTTTGACTACATACATAGTATATATATATATATATATATATTTATATATATTCAATGAAGCGAGACGACGAGCGGGACGTTCACCCGATATTAAGTGATACGTCATAATAACGTGATACAGTACTTATCGTCCTGAGACAAGATATTCAGTCTGGACACCGCAGTAATTTCACTAGCCACAGCGCACTTCAAACCGGATCGCAGTAATGTTCGCACAGTACTGTCTGTCGGCTGCAGTACGCGCTGCGGTGGCACCTACCTAGACGGTCTGTAGCAACAGACACCTACCACCAGTAATAGCTACAGCGCCCTTCAAACCGGATCACAGTTATGTTTGCACTGTATTGTCTTTCAGCTGCAATAGAAGCTGCAGCGGTGACTACATGGACGGTCTCCGGCAACAGAGACACTACCACTAGTAATAAATAAAGAATGAATGAAGGTGATGGTGTGTTGCTATGGCAACAGATTTATAATATAATGGTGGTAGTTAGGTGAGTTGGACATACTTTGACCACTAACCAAACTCCGGAATCGAACCCGGGAATTCAGTTATATGAATGTATTACTTTAACTTAACGTTTAAGTATTCTAAGTAATGATGAGTAGCTTGAGGTAGGTCAAACAGCAGTGTGCAGACATTACTGTGAAATTACTGCGGTAATGATAAATAATATCCTATATCTCAAAGCGACGATTGAAGTGGTGCAGTGTACATCATCCTAAGTAGCGCAATGCTCTAATGAAGCCGCCGTAGCTAAATGAAATTACTGCGGTAATGATATATAATATCCTATATCTCAAAGCGACGATTGAAGTGGTGCAGTGTACATCATCCTAAGTAGCGCAATGCTCTAATGAAGCCGCCGTAGCTAAATGAAATTACTGCGGTAATGATATATAATATCCTATATCTCAAAGCGACGATTGAAGTGGTGCAGTGTACATCATCCTAAGTAGCGCAATGCTCCAATGAAGCCGCCGTAGCTAAATGAAATTACTGCGGTAATGGTATATAATATCCTATATCTCAAAGCGACGATTGAAGTGGTGCAGTGTACATCATCCTAAGTAGCGCAATGCTCCAATGAAGCCGCCGTAGCTAAATGAAATTACTGCGGTAACGAGACATAATATCCTATATCTCAAAGCGACGATTGAAGTGGTGCAGTGTACATCATCCTAAGTAGCGCAATGCTCCAATGAAGCCGCCGTAGCTAAATGAAATTACTGCGGTAACGAGACATAATTTCACATGTCTCAAGGTGACTAGAACAATATGGTGCAGTGTAAACCATATTAACCAGCTTCATATTTTTCCTGTTCGAAGCGCGACGTAGCTAATCACCAAACATATTGCCTCAAAAAGTGTGCAGTGTATAACATCTTAACTGTGAACACATCGGCCGATGAGTCCTCATTCAGACCGACAGACATTCTTGAATACCGATAAGTTTGCGTATGAAAGTCAATTTCCTGTTGCAAAAATTTCGACACATCCGGTTCCCAGGTGCACCTGACTGATCGTTTCTTATACAGTGATGGCCGATAGTTGTACCGGTCACAAGTAGTAGTGTGCAGTACCACGCCCTGACAAGCACGAGGACCAGAACTGAGGAGTTGGTGGAGAATGTAAGTGGGAGAAGTTATATAAACACTAAGTGATACTAAAAAACGTCAAAAAAGTTTCATTAAAAAGGCACCAAAAAGGTAATAGAAAGGCACCATATAGCATTAAGAATGTAATAGAAAGGCACCATTTAGCATCAAGAATGCAATAGAAAGGCACCATATAGCATCAAGAATGTAATAGAAAGGCACCATATAGCATCAAGAATGCAATAGAAAGGCACCATATAGCATCAAGAATGCAATAGAAAGGCACCATATAGCATCAAGAATGTAATAGAAAGGCACCATATAGCATCAAGAATGTAATAGAAAGGCACCATTTAGCATCAAGAATGTAATAGAAAGGCACCATGTAGCATCAAGAATGCAATAGAAAGGCACCATATAGCATCAAGAATGTAATAGAAAGGCACTATTTAGCATCAAGAATGCAATAGAAAGGCACCATATAGCATCAAGAATGTAATAGAAAGGCACCATATAGCATCAAGAATGTAATAGAAAGGCACCATATAGCATCAAGAATGTAATAGAAAGGCACCATATAGCATCAAGAATGTAATAGAAAGGCACCATATAGCATCAAGAATGTAATAGAAAGGCACCATATAGCATCAAGAATATAATAGAAAGGCACCAAATAGCATCAAGAATGTAATAGAAAGGCACCATATAGCATCAAGAATGTAATAGAAAGGCACCATATAGCATCAAGAATGTAATAGAAAGGCACCATATAGCATCAAGAATATAATAGAAAGGCACCAAATAGCATCAAGAATGTAATAGAAAGGCACCATATAGCATCAAGAATGCAATAGAAAGGCACCACATAGCATTAAGAATGTAATAGAAAGGCACCATATAGCATCAAGAATATAATAGAAAGGCACCAAATAGCATCAAGAATGTAATAGAAAGGCACCATATAGCATCAAGAATGCAATAGAAAGGCACCATATAGCATCAAGAATATAATAGAAAGGCACCATATAGCATCAAGAATGTAATAGAAAGGCACCATTTAGCATCAAGAATGTAATAGAAAGGCACCATGTAGCATCAAGAATGCAATAGAAAGGCACCATATAGCATCAAGAATGTAATAGAAAGGCACTATTTAGCATCAAGAATGCAATAGAAAGGCACCATATAGCATCAAGAATGTAATAGAAAGGCACCATATAGCATCAAGAATGTAATAGAAAGGCACCATATAGCATCAAGAATGTAATAGAAAGGCACCATATAGCATCAAGAATGTAATAGAAAGGCACCATATAGCATCAAGAATGTAATAGAAAGGCACCATATAGCATCAAGAATATAATAGAAAGGCACCAAATAGCATCAAGAATGTAATAGAAAGGCACCATATAGCATCAAGAATGTAATAGAAAGGCACCATATAGCATCAAGAATGTAATAGAAAGGCACCATATAGCATCAAGAATATAATAGAAAGGCACCATATAGCATCAAGAATGTAATAGAAAGGCACCATATAGCATCAAGAATATAATAGAAAGGCACCATATAGCATCAAGAATGTAATAGAAAGGCACCAAATAGCATCAAGAATGTAATAGAAAGGCACCAAATAGCATCAAGAATGTAATAGAAAGGCACCAAATAGCATCAAGAATGTAATAGAAAGGCACCAAATAGCATCAAGAATGTAATAGAAAGGCACCAAATAGCATCAAGAATGTAATAGAAAGGCACCAAATAGCATCAAGAATGTAATAGAAAGGCACCAAATAGCATCAAGAATGTAATAGAAAGGCACCAAATAGCATCAAGAATGTAATAGAAAGGCACCAAATAGCATCAAGAATGTAATAGAAAGGCACCAAATAGCATCAAGAATGTAATAGAAAGGCACCAAATAGCATCAAGAATGTAATAGAAAGGCACCAAATAGCATCAAGAATGTAATAGAAAGGCACCATATAGCATCAAGAATGTAATAGAAAGGCACCATATAGCATCAAGAATGTAATAGAAAGGCACCATATAGCATCAAGAATGTAATAGAAAGGCACCATATAGCATCAAGAATGTAATAGAAAGGCACCATATAGCATCAAGAATGTAATAGAAAGGCACCATATAGCATCAAGAATGTAATAGAAAGGCACCATATAGCATCAAGAATGTAATAGAAAGGCACCATATAGCATCAAGAATGTAATAGAAAGGCACCAAATAAATACTAATATATTATTAAAAACATAAACGCTTCGACGAATTCTTCCAAAACATCAGACAGGCATGAATATTACGATTAATAAGCGGCCCACTACGTGTTCCCACAGCTGGGACGTTGGGCATCATTGAACCATTCGAAACCTTTAAATAATTGCTCAATTCGAGTATGCAGTAAGACAAAGCCCCTCCACCATCACCGCCACATTCCTAAACGTCTGGAGCTATTGCGATACGCTGGGGTAACCACGATCAACAGTAATTTTGGGACAGAGTATATTAACAATCGTCTCAGTGGTACAGCGGTAATACGAAGGTACCCAGTTCGAATCTGAAGCCTCGTGTCAATTTTTAAAGCGCTGCAGCTAGTCAAATTACTGCGGTAATGGAAGCCTAATATTTTGTTTTATCGAATACATGTATGTGGTTTAAATCATTGTAACTAGTTCAACACAGTTCCAATTTGAAGGGCGCTGTAGCTATAGGAATTACCGCGGTAACGAAGCCTAACATTTTGTTTTGTCGAAAATTTATGATGCGGTGTACATCACTGTACCTAGTTTTATACTGTTCCAATTCGAAGGGCGCTGCAGCTAGTGAAATTACTGCGGTAACGAAGCCTAACATTTTGTTTTATTGAAAACTTATGATGCGGTGTACATTATTGTACCTAGTTCTATACTGTTCCAATTGGAAGGGCGCTGCAGCTAGTGAAATTACTGCGGTAACGAAGCCTAACATTTTGTTTTATCGAAAACTTATGATGCGGTGTACATCATTGTACCTATTTCTATACTGTTCCAATTCGAAGAGCGCTGTAGCTAGTGAAATTACTGCGGTAACGAAGCCTAACATTTTGTTTTATCGAAAACTTATGATGCGGTGTACATCATTGTACCTATTTCTATACTGTTCCAATTCGAAGAGCGCTGTAGCTAGTGAAATTACTGCGGTAACGAAGCCTAATATTTTGTTTTATCGAAAACTTATGATGCGGTGTACATCACTGTACCTAGTTTTATACTGTTCCAATTTGAAGGGTGCTGTAGCTACTGAAATTACTGCGGTAACGAAGCCTAATATTTTGTTTTGTCGAATACATGTGATGCAGTGTACATCATTGTAACTAGTTCCTATTTGAAAGGCGCTGTAGCTAGTCAAATTACCACGGTAACTAAATTGCGATGCTGTGTATATCATCAAACTAGCGCCGCGGCGGACGTATCACTTATTATTTAGTTGGACCTCTGACGGCGTTTTGGGACAGTCCGCCATTATCGGTACGCATGGACACCGCGAGTGACAGATGCGCGTGCGCACCTTGCGCGGAGGCTGCGCGTGTCGCACGCTCGCCGCCGCCACCACCCCGGCGACATCTGTCCCGGGGGATTAGCGATCGCTCTATACACCGGTACGGTGACCCATTCGCACATTTAGTACTTCAGTATTGTTTATACTTACACAAATAAATGGCCGACCGGATGCGTGTGCGGCACTTCCGCATGACGACCGAGTGGGTATGTGGAGTTTTTTAAAAAACCTTACTCAGCCGCCTAACCGCAGTGCGCAGACATTACTGTGTCCCGGATTGAAGGGGGGGCTAAAGAAGTAATCCCAGCTTGTAGGAGGCGACTGAAAGGGTATTCGGGTTCATATGATTCTGAAGCTACGAGCCCGGGATGAACGAGCACGTGGTCTAGTGTTAGTGCTTCCCCTGGCATGTGCTTTGAGGGTAGTGCCTCCCGGCACTGGTGTGTTCCGTAAAAGATCCCAGGTCCTCCTGCAGCACCCTTAAGATGACCACCAAGGTTTAACTGAGTAAAACCCCCCAAATATTTGTCTCCCTTACATAAGCAGGGTATATTTTTAGAAGATACCCTCCCCCCCATACCAAAAAAAAGGAGACTTAACATCCTATAACACAAGGCTGCAAGGGTATTGTGGTGTATAACATACTAACCAGCGACAAACTGCGGGCGTATCACTTACTATCAGGTGAACGTTTGTCTCGAAGCTGCGTTGAATAAAAAAAAAAAAAGCCGTGAACAGTTTGCACACCAATAATGATCAGCATACGAAAAGCTACGTCTGTCGTGTATTCCAGGTTCGATTCCGTAGACGAAACTCCTCAGCCATGCCCTCATGGCTGATAAGTAAACTGACCTGCGTCCCGGAATCGAACCTGACTATTAGGCTGCTAACCACTGCGCCGTATGAAGCTGCTCGTTCTTTCCTTTACTTTCTTATGACCACCATTACCAAGCTTCTCGTTAGACACATTAACATCAATTACGAGTAATTAAGTTCAACACAATTAAGTTTATTAGTAAAGGTCTAAGGTTCGATCCGGTCGTAATGAGTGAGTCAGTCCGTCCGCATAATTATAGATAACTAAAATCGAAAAAAAAAGCTAGTACAGAGATATATTATTATTAGCTTATGTATGCCCAACGGTGGACATGGATAGTGGGCATCTAACGAATCCTCTTAATAATCTCTACATCGATTGGTATCTAGACAGTATCAATTTGAATTTGGGTACTGAAATAGGAATTCTATTATACGTTCTATAGTGTTATATGAATTTATTGCACTAACATTTCTAGCAGTGTATATATATATCTATTATATATAATTCTATGAATTATACTAAAAATAGACTTTCTCCTAATGCAGGCAGGTGCGAAGAACGTTTACGACCTAGGTCTAGATAAAAAAAAATCCAGTCCAGACGAAGCAGCTGACATTTGAAAGTGACATTTATATCGAGTTGAACTATTGGTGCAATTATATTTGAAAAGGTGCAATAGATTAATATTTGCCAGCTTTCTAAGAAATATACACTGCGTGCGCAGAAAACAAAGGGCTTATGTCACCAAGTCATCATCATCATCATCATCATCATCACCATCACCAGTCGATGGATGTCCACGTAGGTCTGCGACTGACTGGCGATATGTTTAGTATCGGGCTGGTAAGGATACGAGTAAGGTGAGTCCCGACTGTATTAGGTGAGTCCCGACTGCCGTAGAAGGCGACTGGAAGGATCTAGGAGTTTGGTGGGCCTTGAAGGTGGGGACCTGAGTGGTACAGTGTATGGCCCAACGATGGCTAGGAGGGTCTGGCCCTTCCTCAGAGACGCGCTAAGAGCGGCACCGGTGCGTTCTGCAAGACTAGAGGGTTTTAGTATAGATCTCCCATAACCCTGACTACCCTCCAAAACCAGAGGGTATTTTACGAAAATTTAAAAAAAAAAAAAGTACTGGAGACTACACCATATTGTATTCGCCCTGATAGTCTTACTCGAATAATTACCATCGACGTGCGAGAGCTGGATCATACCATTCTTCACCATCAGACGTCTGATGGTAGTTCACTGTAAACGAGCCGCTCGCAGCGAGGAGTCCATCAGTGTACACAAGCGACGCGCTATTATCGTAAGGCGCCAGATGCGCACGCGCCGGCATGTGGCGTTTTCGGGGGCGACGGCTTTGTTTGAAAAAAAAAAAAAAAATGACTTCCGGTGACTGACGTACGGTAAAGGAGTTGTACAGCCGGAGTGCGATGGGTACCGCCGGTGGATTAGTGGTTAACTGCAACGACATATAAGACATTGGGACAGGGTTCGAATCCGTTGTACCTAAACTCTACCTAACAGTCTAGTTTCTAGAGACGAGAGAGACGTTCACTTGATTTTAAGTGACACGCCTTGTCCGGTTTGAAGGACGCTGTATCCAGTGAATTAACTGCGGTAACCATCACACATGTATCGAGCGATGAATACACCGTGTTGCAGTATAAACAATCTAACTGGCGTCAGCTTTACCGTGATCCGGTTTGAAGGACGCTGTATCTAGTGAAATTACTGCGGTAACGATCACACATGTATTGAGCGATGAGTGCACCGTGTTGCAGTGTAAACAATCTAACTAGCGTCAGCATTACCGTGTTCCGGTTTGAAGGACGCTGTGTCTAGTGAAATTACTGCGGTAACGATCACACATGTATCGAGCGATGAGTACACCGTGTTGCAGTGTAAACAATCTAACTAGCGTCAGCATTACCGTGTTCCGGTTTGAAGGACGCTGTGTCTAGTGAAATTACTGCGGTAACGATCACACATGTATCGAGCGATGAGTACACCGTGTTGCGGTGTAAACAATCTAACTAGCGTCAGCATTACCGTGTTCCGGTTTGAAGGACGCTGTGTCTAGTGAAATTACTGCGGTAACGATCACACATGTATTGAGCGATGAGTACACCGTGTTGCAGTGTAAACAATCTAACTAGCGTCAGCATTACCGTGTTCCGGTTTGAAGGACGCTGTGTCTAGTGAAATTACTGCGGTAACGATCACACATGTATCGAGCGATGAGTACACCGTGTTGCAGTGTAAACAATCTAACTAGCGTCAGCATTACCGTGATCCGGTTTGAAGGACGCTGTGTCTAGTGAAATTACTGCGGTAACGATCACACATGTATCGAGCGATGAGTACACCGTGTTGCAGTGTAAACAATCTAACTAGCGTCAGCATTACCGTGATCCGGTTTGAAGGACGGTGTGTCCAGTGAAATTACTGCGATAACGATCACACATGTATCGAGCAATGAGTACACCGTGTTGCGGTGTAAACAATCTAACGAGCGTCAGCTTTACCGTGATCCGGTTTGAAGGACGCTGTGTCTAGTGAATTAACTGCGGTAACGATCACACATGTATCGAGCGATGAATACACTGTGTTGTAGTATAAAGTTAATTCAGTTGATTCCGGATTAAAGGGCCCTGACGAAAGTCCTATAATGGGTAGGTTATGTGTATACGGCGTGTGGTAGGATCGCGTGCCTGGACGGCAGGTGGTGGCGGGCTGGTGCAGTCAACCCTCGCGGTGCCCCATCAAGAATGTCAACGCTACAGGTGATTCGGGGTGAACGCACTCGGGGATGGAACGGTTAAATAAAAGTTGTAATAAATTAAAAAAAAAAAAAAAAACCTCTTCATGGAACATCACTAGTGAACATATGGTGTACGGCGGTAGGTTTCTGTAGCTGATAACCGTGGAGATACCACCGCAGCGTCTATTGCAGCCGACAGACAGCACCGTGATCCGGTTTGAAGGGTGCTGAAGCTATTACTGGTGGTAGGTCTCTGTTGCCGGAGTCCGTCTACGTACCACCGCAGCGCCTATTGCAGCCGACAGACAGCACTGTGATCCGGTTTGAAGGGTGCTGAAGCTATTACTGGTGGTAGGTCTCTGTTGCCGGAGTCCGTCTACGTACCACCGCAGCGCCTATTGCAGCCGACAGACAGCACTGTGATCCGGTTTGAAGGGTGCTGAAGCTATTACTGGTGGTAGGTCTCTGTTGCCGGAGTCCGTCTACGTACCACCGCAGCGCCTATTGCAGCCGACAGACAGCACCGTGATCCGGTTTGAAGGGTGCTGAAGCTATTACTGGTGGTAGGTCTCTGTTGCCGGAGTCCGTCTACGTACCACCGCAGCGCCTATTGCAGCCGACAGACAGCACCGTGATCCGGTTTGAAGGGTGCTGAAGCTATTACTGGTGGTAGGTCTCTGTTGCCGGAGTCCGTCTACGTACCACCGCAGCGCCTATTGCAGCCGACAGACAGCACCGTGATCCGGTTTGAAGGGTGCTGAAGCTATTACTGGTGGTAGGTCTCTGTTGCCGGAGTCCGTCTACGTACCACCGCAGCGCCTATTGCAGCCGACAGACAGCACCGTGATCCGGTTTGAAGGGTGCTGAAGCTATTACTGGTGGTAGGTCTCTGTTGCCGGAGTCCGTCTACGTACCACCGCAGCGCCTATTGCAGCCGACAGACAGCACTGTGATCCGGTTTGAAGGGTGCTGAAGCTATTACTGGTGGTAGGTCTCTGTTGCCGGAGTCCGTCTACGTACCACCGCAGCGCCTATTGCAGCCGACAGACAGCACTGTGATCCGGTTTGAAGGGTGCTGAAGCTATTACTGGTGGTAGGTCTCTGTTGCCGGAGTCCGTCTACGTACCACCGCAGCGCCTATTGCAGCCGACAGACAGCACCGTGATCCGGTTTGAAGGGTGCTGAAGCTATTACTGGTGGTAGGTCTCTGTTGCCGGAGTCCGTCTACGTACCACCGCAGCGCCTATTGCAGCCGACAGACAGCACTGTGATCCGGTTTGAAGGGTGCTGAAGCTATTACTGGTGGTAGGTCTCTGTTGCCGGAGTCCGTCTACGTACCACCGCAGCGCCTATTGCAGCCGACAGACAGCACCGTGATCCGGTTTGAAGGGTGCTGAAGCTATTACTGGTGGTAGGTCTCTGTTGCCGGAGTCCGTCTACGTACCACCGCAGCGCCTATTGCAGCCGACAGACAGCACCGTGATCCGGTTTGAAGGGTGCTGAAGCTATTACTGGTGGTAGGTCTCTGTTGCCGGAGTCCGTCTACGTACCACCGCAGCGCCTATTGCAGCCGACAGACAGCACCGTGATCCGGTTTGAAGGGTGCTGAAGCTATTACTGGTGGTAGGTCTCTGTTGCCGGAGTCCGTCTACGTACCACCGCAGCGCCTATTGCAGCCGACAGACAGCACCGTGATCCGGTTTGAAGGGTGCTGAAGCTATTACTGGTGGTAGGTCTCTGTTGCCGGAGTCCGTCTACGTACCACCGCAGCGCCTATTGCAGCCGACAGACAGCACTGTGATCCGGTTTGAAGGGTGCTGAAGCTATTACTGGTGGTAGGTCTCTGTTGCCGGAGTCGATCTACGTACCACCGCAGCGCCTATTGCAGCTGCCGAACAGTACTGTGCAAAAATTACAGCGATCCGGTTCGAAGGGCGCCGAAGCAGTCACTGATGATAGGTCTCTGTTGCCGAAGACCGTCTAAATACCAGCGCAGCGTTTATTGCAGCCGACAAACAGTACTGTGCGAACATTACTGTGATCCGGTTTGAAGGGCGCCGTGGCTTTTTTTTTACACTAACCACAGCGCCCTTTAAACCGGAACACAGTAATTTTTGCATACTACTGTATGTTGCCAGCAATAGGCGCTGCGGTATTTAGACGATCTGCAGCAATTGACACCTACCAACAATTTAGTCGACTAATACTGACCGTATTAGTCGACTAAATTGTATGATATGATTACCTGGTCGTTTACATAACGAACTGAAGGTAGAAGCTGCTGGACGCAGCAATGGTAGATCGTATAGGAACAGATGGAGAGGATCTATGGCGGGAGCTGGAGGGTGGGTAGTTTGAAAATGGGGACGTTGGCGTACATATTATATATAACAGTTAAGAGGTGCTGAACGGGATCCAGAACGAGGGAGGGGATATCCAAGAGTGAGAGGTTGATGACATGGTCTCCGGAAAGCCGTATTCGAACCCGCGGCAGTGCCTCAGCGGCTGACACAGAAAAAAAAACCATAGAGAGGTAAAAAAAAAAAGCAACAGCCATATGCAGGTCGATAGATAAACGTCTCTTTGTATATAAACTCATTCAAATTTAGACCTTATCTAATATACGGAATAAGGTTCAAACTTTACTAACACGCCACCCATTGAACACGGTCTCTTAACAGCTGACAGCTGTCGTTGAGACAATGTATGGAGTATAGGTCAGTGCAATATGAACCTTATATGTATGAGGATAAGGTACAAAATCCAATACGTTATATATAAAATGGAGTGTAATGGAGGCTGACGACAGACGTCCACTGTTAGACATAGGCTTCATCTAAAGATCTCCACATTGGGGTTCATTTGGGGGGGAATTGGGCTGTATCCCACCACTGGCCTAGTGAGGGTTCGTAGATGGTCAGAGCCCCGTCTGTCTTTCAGCTGGGTACATCTGGGTGATGTTGACTTGGAGTCTGTAAGGGCGGAACCCCTTGCAACCCTTGGTAATATAATTACTGCGGTAACATGTGGTTTTATTAAAGTGCCTCTCCAACTAGTGAAGGTCGCAGTCACATTCTGTCTTCCGGCCAGTCCGTTCCTCTGTTTTTTTTTTTTTTTAATTTATTTCTGATTTTCCTTAAGGGCTTTACCTTACAACACATTCAGTCCAATTTTTTTTTTTTTTCACCATTTTCTTTACCAGAAAGTTTAGCTTAATATAATCACTAGTACGTATAAAGGCGACGAACACAACGATGCAGTGTATATCATCCTAGCTAACTTTATATTGCTCCAACTTGAAGGGAACTTGTATAAGATTAAAATTAGTATCATAAGTGAAATAATGGAATAGTAAAGGCCCCGACCCACAGTATACAAGAGGAACAAATTAAAAAAAAAAAAAAAAAAAAAAAAAAACTAGATGGTGAAACTAGGATGGTGAGTCCCGGTGATGTTCCCGCATTATCGTCGCGGTGGGGATTTTGTGGGGGGTGGCCGTGGCTTGGTCACCAACCACGCCGCTCCAGGTCACATCAGCTGGGCTGACGCTAGCTTGCCCTTCCGAGCTGATAGACAGCGGACCCACCACCAAGTCCTCAACAGGTCCTTGGCACACCAGGCCATGCGGACTGGACCGACCGTTGTGTGGGCTTACGTCCATCACTGGACATATATCAGCTGATGATGACATACACGTTGACTTCGGAGCGAACAGCTGACGATCAGCTGACCGTTCGACGCTACCTGTCATACCTTCAACACACGTGCACACAATAGGAACAATGCAAAATGGACATCAATCCAATATTGGATATTCAACTCTATTTGTATGGAATAAGGATCATTATGGCTCAGCTCTATATGTATCTCTCTATACAATATCAGCTCTATATGTATACTGAAATGAACTCTATACTAAAGCAATAAGGTCGCCTTTACATTAATATATATACCGAATGGCTTTGTATAAGGAATTTCCAATTGTGCAAAGTCGCCGTACCTGTACATATATATTTTTTTCCGATCAGCTGATCTCACAAAGGCATACAAATGTTGCGCTTTTTTTTGTAAATTGAATAGTTGCGGTTACGTGTTTTTTTTTTTTTTCCTTCCTTCAACCTTTCATTATTATCATCAGCTGATGTATATACAATGCAGGTAAAAGTTATTTCGAACAAAAAAAAAGCAATAAAATTTTAGCGAGAACACATTTTTTTTTTAATTTCACCAATCGAAAAGGACAAAGAGCGTTTCACCTGAAGTATAGTGTTACAGCCTATAGCGATGTGTGGTTAATTGGGATAACACCAGCACCAGCCTCGTTTCATTACAACTCCGTTCAAAAATGGAACAATATGACATTAGGATGATATACACTACACCACATGTGCCCGATGCCCTGAGTCATAGAATTTGGACACTTATTACCTCAGTAATTTCACTAGCTACAAAGCACTTCTATACACAGTGATAATTGGCAGAAAAAGGCTGCGGTGATACCTACCTAGACTGTCTCCGACATGAGGAGTATTTAATCATATTATATATCTTTCCCACAGCTGGGATACCAAGCGTTCGAGTAAATGGAGAGTTATCGTAATGTGTGACTGAACAGTATGGGGATCAACAGAACAGACCTATGTCGAGCAGTGGACATATCGGCTGATGATGATGATTTCAGCCAAGATATTATACGAATACTTTTATATGCATGCATGAGAATGTGCTGATAATAATAAATAATATATTTGTGTATATATTAAGAAGAGGAGCTCTTTGGAACTGGCTCGTCCAGCTACGACAGTCATCATCATCAGCTGATAGACATCCACTGCTAGACTTGGACCTCCCTTAACAATCATCATATATAATATAGATATAAGTAGAAATATATTAATATAAAATTAAATTAGATAACTCTATATGACGTCTAACTCTATAGAGTATATATTAAATGAAACAAAGAAAACAGTCGAGCCCCTTCTTTGTAAAGAACTTTGATAAAATCCTCATAAGAATTTACATTCTCTTTAATAAGATGATAATATAGTTATATCGAGATAAAAGTTAATTGGATTAGAAAATTCTGTGCCGAGTTGAATATCAATGTTATAGTGTATATAAACACTACATTTTCCTTATATAAGAAAAATTAATAATATACTTATTATATAATAGAAAGTACAAATGCAAAAATATGTGATACAGAATATTAATAGCTTGTTTTAGATATAGTTTTTTTTTTTTTATTTTAATCAACACTTGTGGTAATAAAAATCTTATGAGAAACAAAAATGTAAAATTCTAAATAGTGCTCTTTCTAAATAGAATAAAACATAATACAATTTAATATATACATTAGAGAACATTTACAGTAATCAATAGTGTCGCGTTTATTCTGGCGATAAGTGCTTCCTGTTACTGATTACGCGGTATGTAGACGAAACTTTAAATTAATTAGCTTTATCTTCATGCAAGTAACTTTGAAACAATATGCGTCATTGCTTACATAGGTTATAACTGTATAGGAAACTACAACATCAATTTGTATCTTATTAGCATACACTCATACATTTAAAAAATCTGTTTAACATCACTTACCAGGCATAGCACTCCCCGTCTGGCCCATTTCTTCGACACTTCGGAAGCAACTTCTAAACACCGAATTATCGTGTTATTAATAACGTTTGAACAATAATTACGACCTTTTTAACATTAACACTGCTATGTACGGTCTTCTATTTATAGAATATCTCATTATACCACAATTAATTCATGTTTGCAATAAAGAATAATTTAAATAATTACGAACACTATTAAATTATGAAAACTTTTCTAGTTGGAATCAATTTACTTACAAACTACATTAGCCTAATATTCGGTAACTACTGTTGTTATAAGCATTGCACGATATTTATTTACATTATCTTATTATTATATCAACAAATTATTGGTGTTATTGCATCAAATTGATTTTAGACTTGCAACTCTAATTTGACATTTCTATAACATACTTTTTGGCACAGGTGTTTAAGTTTTTGAGCCTTTTACAAATAGGAATTGAACAAAAAAATAATTAAATAAAATATTATTAATTATTTTTATATCTAAAATAAAATACTGTTAATTTTACGAACGATTAACACTATCAATTAATAATTGTATACGATGATTGTAAGAGTTTTTGTTATATTTTATACAATGATGCTTCAGTTCGATACATTACGATAATAAATGATGTTGTAAAAAAAAATAAAGCATACATTTCAGTCTAAATATGATTCGTATATATAAACCTCAAAATCCGAGCACCATGATGACTCTTTTTTTAATTCCAGCTTACGGATTTTAAAATATATTCAATTAATGTAATAATGTGATAATGACTGATGTGAAATGTGGACAATTAAATCTTAGCAAATGTAATACAGAGAAAAAGAAAATATTGTGATCTACTTGTCACGATCTTCGTATATACATTACATACAACAATAATAGGTACAAGAAAAGTAGTAAGTAAAATATATAGATTTTATAAATAACGCAGTTCAAAATATCTTTTTTCGAAGGCCAAGACTCACTTTGGGATATTGCGCCAGTGGAATAAGTAACATAGATAAAAAGACGTCTACAAATGCTAGTTTCTTGGAAAATAGTAAAATTTTTAACTATTATTACTGGTGGTAAGTTTTTGTTGCCTTAAGCTTTTTGCCTTTACGTTTTAGGTAGATACTAGCGCTGTGCCTAATGCAGCCGACAAACAGTAGTAGGCAAACATAGTTGTGTTCTGGTTTGAAATGTTATAACGTCCTAACTAGCGCCACGTGTTATAGTCAGGTGTACCACTTACCATCAGCTGAACGTCTCGCTCGTCTCGTTAATTCATTGAATAAAAGCAGTAATAAATACATGAAAGTATTTTTGTTCGAGTACCTAGTATACGTCTATGGAAATAAATAATAGGTATTTGAACTTAGTGGCATAAATTTATCTGTTCTTTACTCTATGATTGTTTGTATTGTGTCATGTAGCCGTTTGTTATTTTCAAATTTGAAAGGAATTGATTTTAATTGTAGAAAAGTTTATTAATAATTTAAAATAATGTCGCGCAGGAATACGGCGAAGAAGAATAATTTATTGTTGCAGAAGAGAAAACTTGAAGAACAGTTGAAGTTATGCGAAAATCAAATTGAGGAAGCCAAGCATAGTCAAACGAACACAAATCGTGAATATGATGAAAGGTATATTACACTAATGTCTTCATCATTATCATCATCGTCAGGTGCACTCTTCAAACTAAAGATTGGTGATCAAATTGAGTAAACCAATTCGATCCTCAGCTATTCTTTTTACCTGATGCTGATCCTTAATGTCATCAAACCATTTCTTGCGCTGTCTACCAGGTGACCTCTAGGATCAAACTGTCTTTATACTTCCTAATTAACATGGCGCAGGACTTATTTTATACCTGTATACCATTTCAGTTCTGATTCAGACTCCGACCTCACCATCCAGCTGGATAAAGGACCATCTCTAATAGACTTGAAGACGCTACACTCTACTCTTGAAACTTGCCTTAATGCTACGCAGGAGCTTACCGGTCTGCAGGTGTTAGAATCGGAAGTCAATGTACTTGTTGATGATCCGGTTTTAGAGAGGTAACTCGATTAAACAATATCTAGTGTGGTGATAAAGGCTGGACCTGTAATGAGATGGATTTAATTTCTGTGCTGGATTAACTGCTGGTTGTGATACCAGGTTTTTGTTATCGGAGACCATCGGATTGGTATATGAACACATCTTAAGTGCTACGAGTAGTAAAATTATGTTAATAAGTGAATGTGTGAATTGTAGGGAACCCCCTGTCACTGAAGCGGGGTTATGGAGGGAGGTCACAGTGGAGTGCCGAGTGGACCTGGTCACGTTCACCATCTCTTTCTTCGTCCATAGACCAGTAAGTGTATTTAAAGGTAACGGTAATACTGTTTCTCTAATGGTCAAAAAAGTAGCTGTTATCATCAGATTACTCCGTCCATCCTCCTGCTCCCATCCCAGCTTAGGGTCGGCACAGCATGTACTCCGTATTGCTCCATCAGTCTTTATATCTGAATCCACACTTCCTTCGGTCTTCCTCTACCCTTATAACCAGCCACATTCATTCTCATGACATTCTATCTTCAGATTTATAAACAAAAAATATATGACAAGATGAGTCGGGATCACCTGATGGTAAGTCTGATTATAACAATGTGGTGTTAGGATGTTATACATATCATCGCATTGTACTTCCTTTGGGGCATGAGATATTGAGCATTAGCTCAGTTAATTCAATAGCTGTAACACCCTTCAAACCGGAACATTATGGAGTTGATGCTGGTTATAATATATACAATGCACTATGTACTCGTCGCTATGACATAACATGTCAAGTCTCGTACTTCAGTAATTCCAGTAGCTTCAGCACCTTTCAATGTCAGCATGCTGCTGCTTATCACCTCCAGCAGCAGCTCTGGTGGTAACCGGACAGTCTGCACCAGCAGACACCTCCCACTCATTCTATTCCTAATTGTTTCAGTATCGAAGGTTCGGCCCACTGTCCTACCGCTCACTGCAAGTCGGAGCAAGCAAGCCCGCTCATGAGAAGGAGCTGAGCAGATCTATTCTAGCTGACGTGACGAGGCCGGGCGAGGCTTTCGAGGTGGTGTACATAGTCTTTACTACTAACTTTACTACTCAGCAGTAAGTTTACTGGAGGTAGGTCTGTGCAGTCAGCAGTGGCAGACATTACTGTGTGCATTGAAAGGCGCTGCAGTCAGTGGAATTACTGCGGTACAGTCTTAGCGACATGTACAATGTGGTGCAGTGTAAATATCCTAACTAACTACAACCTTGCTCCGGTTTGAAGGGTGTTGTAGCTAGTGAAATTATTGAGGTGATTGACGCTCTTCAAACCGGAATATTAAAATTATAGTTAGTGAGGATATTTACACTGCACCACATTGTACATGCCACTAAGATATCAGGTGTTAAATCTCATCACCTCAATAATTTCACTAACTACAACACCCTTCAAACCGGAGCAAAGTTGTAGCCAGTTAGGATATTTACACTGCACCAGATTGTACATGTCGCCAAGACCTTCAAAGTAGCTAGTGAAATTATTGAGGTGATGAAGTTCAACACTTGATGTCTTAGCGACGGGTTGTTGTGGGCCGGCGTACCACTTACCATCAGAAATAAGCTGATGGAGGATGAGGAGTGTGATGAAGAGCGGCAGGAGGATGTGACGTATGCAGCGGATGTGACGCGTCAGACATGTTGGTTAATCACGGCTTCCGTCCGCAGGTGATGAAGAGCTACGCGGCGGCGGGCAGGTCGCGCAGGTCGACGCTCGCGCGGCTCGCGGAGAAGTACGGAGACGGCTTGTTTATGATGCCAATGGTGAGGGACCCGCTGGCGGTGTACACCTGCTGCTGCTGACCGTACAGGTGCCATCGCGGCTCCTACAGCAACCGACTGATAGTGCTCTGTATTGAAGGGCGTGTTGTGTTGAATACAATGTGTGCAGTGTGCGTTATCCTGAGCAGCGTCGATGTCTTTCATTCAACGAAGCCACACCGACGTTGGTTAAGATAGTATACACTGCACCTTTTTTTTTTTTTTGTGGCTTTGTCAATATAACTGCTTCGCAAACGTCATCTTGAAAAAACCTACAAAATCAAACTTAACAAGGCCATTACAGGTAAATACATGTTGCATTAATAAAATCTATTACCAGTAATTACTGTGTTACAGTAACAAGTATAGTAGGAAGACATTCCGACTAGGAGCCGTTTAGATCCGAGTTATTCCATACTTAGGATACCTAACAGGGACAGTTAACTTTATAGGAAGTTTTTGTAACAATAGAGAACATTCTAGATTAGTGCTAGGATTTTCGATACAAACAATAAGTCGTTTAATACACTGCGACCGACTAGAGAGATGTGAAGTGAGTTGGTTTTTTTTTTTTGAGACTCGTTTAGGAATATGACAAGAGAAATTTAAATGTGTATTGGGTATTTTTTTTTGTATGAGACAAAATCTTTTATATTGTCAAAGATAATACCTAGGTCTCTAATTACATCCAATTCTTGAAGGATATTTTCTTTTATATTGTACTTATAAATGACTAGGTTACTTCACCTGGCATATCTAACAACGTAACATTTATTACAATTGAGGATCATGCCTTTGCAATCGGACCATTCAACCAGGGAGTTAAGGTCCTTTTTTACATTAAAAGAATCATCGTTTATTTCAATAACCTGGCTCATTTCAAGGTCGTCAACATAAATATAGTTTTTGAAAAAAAAATCATGTTGAGAATATCATTAATAAAGATATTAAATAAAATAGGTCCCAAATGAGATCCTTGAGGTACTCCTGATATGATGTTTCGTAGGTAAGATTGTAAGTTGTTCACAGAGACAATGAAGGTGCGATCATCAAGATAGGATTTGATCCACTGCATTAGTATATGCGATAATCCGTAGGCTGGCAGTTTTTGCAGAAGGACGTGATGAGCTTACAGAGTCAAAAGCTTTACTTAAATCTGTGTGAAAGACGTCAACCTATTAACAGCATCAAGCTCCTAAATTAAGGTCTCGGTGCTGCCGACCAAGTTCGTGTTAGTAGATCTAAGTTTGACAAGCCCGTGTTGACTGCTATTTAAGAGTTAATAAAAATAATGTATGAAAAACCATAGATTCCAAAACTTTTAGCAAAAGTTTGACATAATTGATATCGGTCGATAGTTTTTTATTTGATCATCAGTATCTGTTTTGTATATGGGTATTACTTTTGCAATCTTCCACATTTTCTGATACGCTATTTCACTAGATATGACGCACTTGAAACCGGATCACGGTAATGATCGAGTAATACTACCAGTCGGCTGCAATAGGCGCTGCGGTCGTACCTATCTAGACAGTCTGTAGCAACAGATACCATATATATATATATTTATATATTTTCAGGCTGATGGAGGGTACAAGCTGAAGTGTGCAAATCTTCTAGAAATTTCTTGGGTTTTACAGAACAAGTCTTCTTCTATAGCACCGTTTAAGCACCAGATGACCTTTGACTTGGAGTACAAGGGTAAGTTAATATAATTAAATATATATCTTCGAAAAGATACTCTGCTTTCTTTGGGGAGAAGTCAGAGTTATGTGGAGATTTTTACCCGCTATAACCACCCCTCGGTGGTGACCTTCGGCGTTTGGAGAGGTCACGGGATCTCCGTTTGGACCACAACGGCGGGATCTAACCTAACCTCACCAGCGCGCGGTGCACGCTGCTGAATGACGGGGCTATGACCACTCACCAATCTGCATTGGGCCAGCGTGGTGGGCTTAGATCCAATTCCCATCAATGAACTGTGTGGAGATCTTTGGGAGGAGGTCCATGTCCAGCAGTGGGTATATACAATGAGACACTAATATCAAAGCTGAAAGCAATGATATGTAAATGCCTCCGTGGTGCAGTGGTGAAGTGTTTATATCCAGTTCTCCGGTTCAGTCCTGAGCCGCGTTGAATTTGGATGGCTGACATGGTTCTTTCAAATCTACCTTCAGCTACCTAAGAACCTGATGTGACTGTCAATGCGGAAGTGTTCTGGAGATGCACTCCATGAATTTGCAGGTTGTACTTGGTTTCAGACGAATCGCTGTTGAAGACCATAACACAAGCGAACAAGCAGCTCTGCAATCCGTCGATCGCCACCGAAGACAGGACCTCGTTACTATCGGCCATCATCAGCGCGTGCCTGGATTCTCAAGGGTTCACCCAGCAGTCCAGCACCGACACCGAGTCGGAGACGGCGAGGCCACAGAACAGAAGTAACGCCTATGAACCGGAAGCGCCAGACGCAAGGAAGAGGAAAGACGCCGAAGTCATGGCCCCACCTAAACTCCCGCCGAAGAAATTCAAATCGAAAAGCAAAAACCATAAACAAGCAGAAGCCGGAACAGCCGACGCTGTTCACCAGAAACCTGTTGGTGATGCAGCAAGAGGTGACAGTGAAGACAAAATGGCCGACGAACATAGCAACAAGCAAGCAGCAGCGAAAGCAAATAATAAACTCGACAGAGGTAAGAAAGTCACGTCCGTTGTTGAAAATGGCGGCAAAAAGAAAATTATCTCCAAAAGTGTTGCCAACGTTAAAAAAGTCTATAATGAAAAAAATAAAGGTAAAGAAAATATACACACAGCGAAGGATAAAATTAAAAATAATAATAATACAGTTGGCAACACTGATAAACCTAAATCTAATGTACCTGGCAACACTGATAGCAATAAAGCGAAGCTGTTGCACGTTAGAGGTTTAGCTGATGGCAGATCAGTTAGAAATGGCAGTGGTAAAGCTGGTAGTGTGCATTTGCAGAAAACAAAGATACCACAGTCGGTGAACCTGGAGCTGATGAAGAACCCGAAGAGGATAATGAGGATCAGTCCGAGTAAGTTTTGTTTTGTTTACATTTGGGTGTACTGCTCCATCCTCTGCTGTCCGATGGATAATATGCAGATATGTGATCCGGTTTGAAGGGCGCTGTAGTTAGTGCAATTTCTGGGGTTGCTAGAGTCAACATCTAATGTCCCACAGCGAGTACAATATGGTGCCTACTCCTGCCACCGAACGGCAGTGTGCGAACATAACTGTGATCCGGTTTGAAGGGCGCTGTAGCTAGTGGAATTACTAGAATTATGAAAATTAACATCTTATGGGAGACAATTAAAAAAAAAGAAATTAACGAAGCAACGAGACGATGAAGATGTTCTCGTGATGGTGAGTGACACGGCGGTCCATACCATCATGACAGCAGTTCGGATGTATACACGACGTTGTACTCGTCGCTAAGACAGCTACATCAGGGTTCAAAGGCGAGTCTCTATCCTTATGTTGTGGACATCACCAGTTTAAAGAGGTCCAACTCCTCGTTCTTCATGAGAACAGCGAGGGGGTGGAGCAGCTTCGCGGCGGCGGTGCTCCCGTCCAAATGCGACGTGGCTGTCTTCGAGAGTGGAGTAGGCTGCTACCAGGTCAGCGAGCCCATCCACCGCTTAACATCCGGTTGGAACCTTAAACTGGTGTCATGTGCCAAGGTCAGACAAATGTCCTTTCGTTTGACAATAAAAAAAAAAATCATTTTCAGAGAAAACTGTGGACAGGTCCGCGTCGCAGAATAACGTACGGAGCGCCAACGGCAGCGGGAACAAAGCGAGAGGAAATATACCCGGTATGCTTAAATACTCTCTCCTACTCTCTCTCTTCTCCCCTCCTATTTCTACCCCTGTCTCACACGCTCCCACTCTCCCCCATTCTCTCACTCCTATACTATCTCCTCATCCACTATCTTTCTCTTATTCTCTCTCTCTCCCACTCTCTCTGTCTCTCTCTATCTCTTACTAGCTATAATTCTCTTATGGGAAACAGAACTGCGCTGAATTGATGTTGGACAGAGTGCAGTCCGCCTAAGTCATTTTCTCGATCTCTTTCTCATTCTCATGTAACTACGTTATCCTGTTTAAAGTGCGTACATTAGTACGTAAATTGTGAGTGACAACTGTTGAGATAGAAGATTGTCAGCTCTGTGAGTTTCTAAAGATTTTTTTTTTGCGAGCCATCGTCATTATTATATGCCTACATGGATTCTCCATTCTTCTCTTTATTCAACCTTTTCTCTTACTCCACTCCGTCGGTGTACAGCTCCGTTCTTACCCTTCACCAGTCGACCCCTACTGCTGGACGTCGGCCTTCCCCAGTTATTTTATTTATATGAAGACAGGCATATGGTCCGTCTAATGGTAAACAGTAGACAAAAGTCCAATAGTCTATGGAGCAATCACAAGTCGGTGAACCCCGAGGAAACCATCACATCCATGATAAATTGTCAATATTCCACAGGATCACTGAAGAAGCCACCTTCGAAGACCAAATGATGAAGTGGATCAATGGACAAAATGTAATTGATTACATACTCTGTGAGTTCAAGAAAAAAATATTTGTCTATGGTCCTTATAAAAGAGACCCCACTCCATCATCATTTATTGAAAAAAAAAAATGAGAGGATATTCTGAGCACAGTTCACCATCAGCATGATCACTCATCACCGAAGTCCACTGCTGAACCTAGGACTTCCTGAATTCCTTATCTATGGAACTAAATCCCGAGTAACATTTTTCGATATACCCACAGTAGTGGCGGTGGGGATGCCCCAACCATTCTACTACGAATCTGTCAGACACTTCATCATCAGCCGATGGACGTCCACCGCTGGCATACTCAAATATTCCCACGGTGGTCAGATTTAGGCCGTTTACCACCACGCTAGCTCAATAGGTGCTGGTGGGGGCCAGAGCCTTGTCTATTGATCAGCAGCAGGCTGGTGAGGTGGGCTTGGATCCCGTGAGTTGCTGTACGGAACCCCTTACACCCTTTTACTTTTATCTGTGGTAATGAGTAATTTTATATATGGCATCGATGTGGAGATCTTTGGGTGAGTGCCTATGTCCAGCAGTGGGCGGAACAGCTGATGATGGAGCAATGCATTATCTGGTGAGAATAATTTAAACTGTTAATATAATTTTGTCTATGAAGGGGTGTGTTTTATTTTAATAAACAATTCTAAACCCAAGCCAAGGTCACCAGCTCGTGGTGGACCCTGTTGATCAATAGACGAGGCTCCGACTCCCACCGACCTGCATTGGGCCGATGTGGTGGGAAATGGCCCAAATCTCCCCTCCTCAACCCGACCTTTATTGACGACAGACCCTAGTACCGAAGGTTTTACGAGAAGCCGCTGGATACAAACGGCGCAGGACCGATTTGAATGCCTTTGCCCAACAGTGGACGTCTATCGGCTGATGACATTAACAACAGCGCCATCTAACTTCCATTTAAGTAACTTAAAAATTCAAAATGGCCGCTGTCAGCTTTTAGACGTGCGTCGTACTTGCGAAACTCAATAACAACATGGCGGCCTGGTGCAAGTATTGTTAAATACCAAGTCTTGAAAACAGGTTTCGAAGTATTATAAAGTATTTTCTGTGTTGCACAGAACTGGAAAATTTATCTTCACAATAGCATGGGGCAAAGGTAAAGTACTGATGCAGCCGATAGACACTGCAAACGTTATTATGTTCCGGTTTAAAAGGTGCTGTAGCTGTTACCACTGGGGTAACGATACTCGATATCTGAGTATATAAGATCCTGACTAGCGCAATAATCTTATGGGTGGACGCATCACTTAACATCAGGTGAACGTCGTACGCTTCTCATTGAATAAAAAAAAAAAAAAAAATCGTTCTGAACTGTAAATACATATTAAGATATTAGGGGGACCGGAAAGTAATGTCGTTTTCTTACGCTAAATACAAACACATACATTTTTAACGAGTCTTTATTTTTAATCAATGATGTATTCCCCATCATTGTCAATAACCTTTTGCCATCTAGTGAGTAAATTTTCAATCCCTGATCGATAAAAATTAATTGGTTTTTCGGCAAAATATCTAGAGATGGCATTTTGGATATCATCCAAATTTGCAAATGTTTTGCCACTTAAAAAGTGTTGCAGCGCTCGGAATAAGTGGAAATCCGATGGTGCAACATCGGGCGAATATGGTGGATGAGGCAGCACCTCCCACCCCAATTCATTAATTGGTTTTCTAGAGTTCGCCTTGCGCAGTGCGGTCTTGCATTGTCATGTTGGAGAATGACGCCTTTTCGGTTGACAATCGCTGGCCACTTTTCAATTAAAGATTGATTGACTCGCTGCAATTGTTCGCTGTAGAGGTCTGCAGTAACAGTTTCTCCAGGTTTCAGTAATTCAAAATGAACAATGCCGCGAATACTCCACCAAACACACAAAAGCGCTTTTTTGGGGTGTAAACCTGGCTTAGCAGTACTCCGAGGGATTTCATTTGGAGAGAGCCACTGCCTTTTGCGTTTTGGGTTATCATACAGGAGCCATTTCTCATCTCCTGTGATCAAGCGATCAAAAAACGCTTCTGTGTTGTGTCGTTGAAGCAATAAGTTGCATGTGATTGTGTGATTGATCGGTTAGCCTTATTCTGTTCGGACAGATTATGCGGGACCCAAACACCTGCTCTGCTTACTTTTCCAATCTGCTTCAAATGTTCTTGGATGGTGGATGGTCGACCAAGGTTTGTTGAGACTGTTTGACAATTCCTCGATCGTCTGACACGGATTTGCTTCCACTTCCGCCCTTAACACGTCGTTGTCTAACGCTGATGGTCTTCCTGATCGATACGAGTCGGAAAGATCAAAATTACCCGATTTGAACTTGGAAAACCACCTTTGGCACATCATTTACGAATGTCCAGTGCATTTGGATAAACATCGCAAATGTTTTTGGTAGCAACTGTTGCGTTATTTCCCTTGCGAAACTCAAAGAGCATGCAATGCCGGATGTGTACCTCTTCTGGTATTTGGCTGGCCATTTTACCCAAAATTACAAAAAAAAATTGTAATTCAATTGTCTATAAGTAAAGAAATCACTATAACCTCACAATGTCTTTGGTACGCCTCTGAACAAAACAATGAGCTGACAAATGACAATCAAGTATTGGCATGCGCAGAAACGACATTACTTTCCGGTCCCCCTATTACTAAGAGGTGTATGGATTACTGATGGTAAGCAGTTACCGTAACAAATACTCCGGCACCGCCCAGAGGTCACGCTGACTGGTCGCGAGCAGAGCACGACCGATCGATGTGGAGAAGCGTAGGAAGTCTTTTTTTTTTTAAAACAAAAGGCATTAAATTCAAAGTATTTTTATTGATATTAAATAAAATTAAAAAAAAACATTCTTAATTCAAATCTAAAATATAATTTATAGTCTGTATTAAATAAATTAACGTAATAATTATATATTTGTATACATTCCATTTCATCATTATCAGCCTTCATCAATCCGTAGCTGGATGTAGACCTTCACCCGATGCCTTTCACCAGGTACGACCCTCAACTTTTCGCAACTACCCACTACCGCTCATGATATCCTCAGTCGATAACGGGGAGTCCCACATCTAGTCCTGTTCTCAGTACCCGCTACAAGACTCCTCCCTCCCACAGTGCTTCACATAAATAGTGATGCAAGTAAATATTGGAGGGGTGTAAGGGTTCCCATGCAACTTAAGGGACCTGAACCAAGATCACCAGCTCCTGGTACAGCCTGGTGAACAGCAAATGAAGCTCAGGCTCCCACGGGACGAGCGCCACGTTCCCCTGCTTTTAAGTGATACGCCCGCCCATATCAACGTTGCGCTGGTAACGGTCGTACAGCACCATATTGTACATTAGATGAGTCTTGTTACCCCAGTAATTACATCAGCGTCCTTCAAACCGGATCACAGTAATAATCGCACAGTACTGCCTGCCGGCTGCAATAGGCGCTGCGGTGGAAAATACCTAGACGGTCTGTAGCAACAGAGGCACTACCACCAGTATATGAACCCTTACCTCAACGTGGGAATCTGTGGGAGGCCTATGTCCAGCGTTGGGCGTCTAACGGCTGATGGTGAAGTAAACATTGGGTAAATAGATTCATTAAAAAAAAATTAAAAAAGGTTTTATTTAAATACAACTATGCCTTTGTCTAAGAGAGAGAGAGAGAGAGGTGTTCACTTGTTTCACCAGCGCGAGCAGTCGGCCAAGCCGCTAGTACGGCGCGTTGAAGGGGTAGTGTCGGTGCGTCTCACCTAACCTGGAATGAGAGTGGATCATCATCATCACCATCACCACCATCATCATCATCAGTGACGCCCACAGCTGGACACCGTCCTGCCCGAAGATTCCCACATCGATCGGTCCCGCTTTCCCCGCATCCTTTATTTATTCCCCATTACCACCAGTAATAGTTACAGCGCCCTTCAAACCGGATCACAGTAATGTCCGCACAGTACCGGCTGTCGTCTGCAATAGGAACTGCGGTGGTAAGTAAACGGTCTGCAGCAACAGAGACCCACCCACCACCAGTAATAGCTCCAACGCCCTTCAAACCGGATCACAGTAATGTCCGCACAGTACTGTCTGTTGGCTGCGACAGGCGCTGCGGTGGTAACTACCTAGACGGACTCCGGCAATAGAGACCTGTCATCAGTAATAGCTATAACGTCCTTCAAACCGGATCACAGTACCGTCTGTCGGCTGCTATAGGCGCTGCGGGGGTAACTACCTAGACGGTCTGCAGCAACAGAGACATACAACATATAGCGGTGAGTACTGTCAGCAGGTGTTTCACCACCACTGCTGGCGAGCTGATGGTGACAGGAGTGGTTTACCCTTTCAGCGTGTAGATCCTCTTGTTCCTGTTGAGGCTGCTCAGGGCGGAGAGGTGCGACGCGTCGAGCTGGAGGTGCTGCGCGAGGAGGTCCTCGTGCAGGTGCGCGCCGCTCGTCGCCTTCACCACCACGCCGCGCCCGCTGTTCACTTGGTACCTGCGGCAGGTCGCGTCCGGCTCACCGCGGTGCGGTGCTGGTGGTGAGTACCGCACCGCTGAACCGTCGAAATACACCACCGGGAGTACTGCTTTGTTGCTGATGGTAAGTTATACATCCGCCCATAGCAACGTGGCAGTAGTAGCGATAGTACTGCATTGCACTCGACGTTTGAGACGTAAGATGTTGGGTCTCTTTACTTCAGTAATTACACTAGCTACACAGCGCCCTTCAAACCGGATCACAATAATGTCTGCAATTTACTGCCTGTCGGCTGCAACACGCGCTGCGGCGGCACCTACCTAGACGGTCTGCAGCAACAGAGACACTACCTGCAGGTGAGACCAACTTCTGCTGGACTATTATTCGTACAAGAAGAGCACTCACGCGACCAGCAGCTGGCCAGGCGTGACCCCCAAGCCGGCGGCCATCACCACGACGAGCGGGTCATCTATGGCTGGCGGCACATCGCTCTTCAGTTCGGCCGGTGTACCCTTCGCGCCGAGCACGCCGTAGCAGCTCAGCGTGACGCCGTGTAGCGCGCACACGCCGGCCAGCGCCGCCTGGCTCAGGTACGGGTGGCTCTCCACCTGCTCGAGGAAACGCCTCATGAGTTACAGCATCCTGTATACCAATTGTTACCCTGGTGGTACTCATCAGGTTTGTTGGTAGGTGTCTGTCCCTCTAGGTAGGCACCACCGCAGCGTCCATTGCAACCGGCAGACAGTACTGTGATCCGGTTTCAAGGGCGCCGAAGCTAGTACAGTTGATAGGTCGCTATTGCCAGATACCATCTAGATAGCTACTATTGCAGTTCCTGTTGCAGTAGACGGATAGTACTGTGATCCGGTTTGAAGGGCGCTGAAGCTATTACTGGTGGCAAGTGTTTATTGTCACAGACCATTTAGGTAGGTACTACCGCAGCGCCTATTGCAGCTGACAGACAGTACTGTGCGGACATTACTGTGATCCGGTTTAAAGGACTCTGTAGCTATTATTGGTGATCGGTCGCTATTGCCAGAGACCGTCTAGGTAAGTACCGCCGCAGCGCCTATTGCAGTCGACTAATACTACTTTACAAACAGTACAGTGATCCGGTTTGAAGGGCTCTTTATCTAGTATAATTACTAGAGTAACAACACTCAACATATCAAGGCGACAAGCACAACATGGTGCAGTGTGTACCATCCTAACGCCATATTGTTACGAGCAGTACGTATCACTCGACATCGAGTGATGATGATATTGTCACCTGATTAACGACCGGCTTCAGCGCGCCCTTCAGCACCACGCGCTCCAGCTGCTCCGCGTTGAAGTTGCTCACGCCGCCCGCGCGCACCAGCTGCTCCCTCACCAGGTCCTCGACGCCGTACCAGGCGTCCATGTACTCACTGCTGGAGTACTGCAGGACGTTCGCGACCTTCGGCAGCGGGTCGTCGCCTTCCTGTTCGGAAATCAACACGTACAGCAAACACCGCTGTATACCACTGATGGTAAGTCTGTTCCGGTTTGAAGGGTGTTGTGGCTATTGAAATTACCGTAGTAATCTTAACGTCCTATTCAAGGCGATGAGAGCAATGTGGTGCTATTAATACCATCTTAATTGTATCACTTACCATCTAGTGTTTCACTCGAAAATCGAAACCAGAACTGAGAAACGTAACCTCGAAAACTAGAAATCAGAAATTCGAAGCTCGAAAGAAGAAAAAAAAAACTCGAAAATCGAAACCAGAACTGAGAAACGGAACCTCGAAAACTAGAAATCAGAAATTCGAAGCTCGAAAGAAGAAAAAAAAAACTCGAAAATCGAAACCAGAACTGAGAAACGGAACCTCGAAAACTAGAAATCAGAAATTCGAAGCTCGAAAGAAGAAAAAAAAAACTCGAAAATCGAAACCAGAACTGAGAAACGGAACCTCGAAAACTAGAAATCAGAAATTCGAAGCTCGAAAGAAGAAAAAAAAAACTCGAAAATCGAAACCAGAACTGAGAAACGGAACCTCGAAAACTAGAAATCAGAAATTCGAAGCTCGAAAGAAGAAAAAAAAACTCGAAAATCGAAACCAGAACTGAGAAACGGAACCTCGAAAACTAGAAATCAGAAATTCGAAGCTCGAAAGAAGAAAAAAAAAAACTCGAAAATCGAAACCAGAACTGAGAAACGTAACCTCGAAACTAGAACCCAGAAACAAGACGGTCGAAAAAAAAAAAAAAATCTAAAACAGAAACGAAACCAGAAACTCGAAACGAGAAAATTATAACTCGATGATACTAGAAACCAGAAACCAAACAAGAAACCGGAAATTATAACCTAAGACCCAAAAGAACTCGACATCGGGAACTATAAATCCGCAACACGATATCAGAAGCCGGAAACCCGAAACGAGAAATCGGAAAGCGGAAATACGAACCAGCACACTGCGCCACTCACCAGTAGGGACATCGGGTTGTGGATGAGGTACAGGTCTATGTACGCGAGCCGCAGCGCCGCGAGCGACCTCCGGCAGGCCGCCGGCGCCAGGCCGCGGCGGTGCTGCGTGCTCCACAGCTTCGCGATCACGTACAGCTCCTCCCTGCAACGGGCAGACGTGACGTCGCCGTCACCGGCTCCGGTGTGGACCCGAAACGGCTGAACCGATTGTACGCTGACACTATATTACGAATCGGTTGAACCGATTCTGTGCTGGGACTACATCCAAAGCTAGTTAAAATCATGATTTCAGAATTAAAAAAGGTAAAGCTGTATATAAAACGGTTCAACCGCATTGAAACTATGTTCTAGAACGGCTGAACCGATTGTATCCTAGAACTATTAGAAATCGGTTGAACCGATTCTGTGCTGGGACTTTATATCCAAAGCTAGTTAAAATCATGATTTCAGAATTAAAAAGGTAAAGCTGTATATAAAACGGTTCAACCGCATTGAAACTATGTTCTAAAACGGCTGAACCGATTGTATCCTAGAACTATTAGAAATCGGTTGAACCGATTGTGTTGGGACTTTACATCCAAAGCCAGCTAAAGCTGTGATTTTAGAAGTAAAAAAGGTAGAACTGTTTTTCATATAGATTTTTTTTATATAAAAACGGTTCAACCGTTTTAAAACTATGTTCTAAAACGGCTGAACCGATTGTATCCTAGAATTATATTCAAAAATGTATGAAGCTATTTTACTCTAGAATTAAAAAAGAGGTTGAATTGGTTTTGAGCTAGAATTTTATATAGAAACCAGTTCAGCCGTTTTGGAACTTCACATTATAAAACGGCTGAACCGATTCTAAGCTGGAACTATATATAAAGCTAGCTGAAGCTATTTTACTCTAGAATTTTTAAATATAGGTTGGATTGGTTTTGATCTAGAATTTTATATGAAAACGGTTCAACCGTTTTGGAAATTTATTATAAAACGGCTGAACCGATTTTTTTCGTTCTGCGGCGGCTAAATTAATATTAAAACTATCGCTATGTCAAGATTGTATATGACAGGTATAAAAGCCTCACCTGATGGTAAATGGTACACCATACTGTGGTGGTAAAGATGGTATACACTGTATGGTATAGACTGATGGATATGCAAGCTGGTGGTGGTGAGACGGTCACCAGCAGGAGCTGGTACTCGCACGGCCATACCTCTTAACAGTACCGTCGCTGATCTTGTTGCTGATGGCCAGCCCGACCTGCTCCTCATTGCCGTAGATGGAGGCGGTGTCTATGGCCCGGAAGCCCATCTCTATGGCCGCTTCCACCAGCTGAGTGGTGATCCGCTTGTCCAACTGGGGGTGATCAGATATTGACTGTATCAATCACCAGCCGCTGGCCTCCGGTCCGAAGGTCGAAGACCAGTTTAAGGGTCACCAGCTCGTGGTGGATCCTGCTGGTGAATAGACGAGGCTTTGGCTTCCCCCAGCCCGCATGAAGCTAGAGTGGTGGGTGATGACCCAAATCCCCCCCATATGCCTCCGAACCCTGTCTCCAGCGGTGGACTTCAATCAGCTGATGGTAGTGAAGCCTTAGCTGGTGGACTCACCAGCGCCGTTCCAAACGCCATCACCGGCATCATGGAGGAGTCGCTCAGTTCCATATACTTGGCCGTCACGGTTCCGTACTTCCTCCTCGCGCTCCTCAACTCCTCGATCTTCCTCTCGTACTCCTCCTCCGCGACGCCGACGCTAGTTACCTGGTGCGCCATGATCTGGACACCTTGGGCTCTCTTCTCTGTTCCGGTCGGCAACCGTCTGCCCTGAGGAATGAGGATATAGAGGATATTATTAGAAAGTAACCCATCGTTTACTGGTGGTAGTGTCTCTGTTGCTGCAGACCGTACAGGTAGGTACTGCCGCAGCGCGGGTTGCAGCCGACAGGCATTACTGTAATCCGGTTTGAAGGACGCTGCAGTTATTACTGGTGATAAATCTTTTTTGCTACAGACCGTCTAGGTAATACCACAACAGCATCTATAGCAGCGGAGAGACAGTACAGTACAGACATTACTTCGATCCGGTTTGAAGGACGCTGCAGTTATTACTGGTGATAAGTCTTTTTTGCTACAGACCGTCTAGGTAATACCACAACAGCATCTATAGCAGCGGAGAGACAGTACAGTACAGACATTACTTCGATCCGGTTTGAAGGACGCTGCAGTTATTACTGGTGATAAATCTTTTTTGCTACAGACCGTCTAGGTAATACCACAACAGCATCTATTGCAGCGGACAGACAACACTGCAGACATTACTGTCATCCGGTTTGAAGGGCGCTGTAGCTATTACTGGTGGTAGTGTCTCTGTCGCTGCAGACCGTCTAGGTAGGTACCGCCGCAGCGCGTGTTGGAGCCGACATACAGTATTGTGCGAACATTACTGTGATCCGGTTTGAAGGACGTTATAGCTATTACTGGTGGTAGTGTCTCTGTCGCTGCAGACTGTCTAGGTAGGTACCGCCGCAGCGCGTGTTGGAGCCGACATACAGTATTGTGCGAACATTACTGTGATCCGGTTTGAAGGACGTTATAGCTATTACTGGTGGTAGTGTCTCTGTCGCTGCAGACCGTCTAGGTAGGTACCGCCGCAGCGCGTGTTGGAGCCGACATACAGTATTGTGCGAACATTACTGTGATCCGGTTTGAAGGACGTTATAGCTATTACTGGTGGTAGTGTCTCTGTCGCTGCAGACCGTCTAGGTAGGTACCGCCGCAGCGCGTGTTGGAGCCGACATACAGTATTGTGCGAACATTACTGTGATCCGGTTTGAAGGACGTTATAGCTATTACTGGTGGTAGTGTCTCTGTCGCTGCAGACCGTCTAGGTAGGTACCGCCGCAGCGCGTGTTGGAGCCGACATACAGTATTGTGCGAACATTACTGTGATCCGGTTTGAAGGACGTTATAGCTATTACTGGTGGTAGTGTCTCTGTCGCTGCAGACCGTCTAGGTAGGTACCGCCGCAGCGCGTGTTGGAGCCGACATACAGTATTGTGCGAACATTACTGTGATCCGGTTTGAAGGACGTTATAGCTATTACTGGTGGTAGTGTCTCTGTCGCTGCAGACCGTCTAGGTAGGTACCGCCGCAGCGCGTGTTGGAGCCGACATACAGTATTGTGCGAACATTACTGTGATCCGGTTTGAAGGACGTTATAGCTATTACTGGTGGTAGTGTCTCTGTCGCTGCAGACCGTCTAGGTAGGTACCGCCGCAGCGCGTGTTGGAGCCGACATACAGTATTGTGCGAACATTACTGTGATCCGGTTTGAAGGACGTTATAGCTATTACTGGTGGTAGTGTCTCTGTCGCTGCAGACCGTCTAGGTAGGTACCGCCGCAGCGCGTGTTGGAGCCGACATACAGTATTGTGCGAACATTACTGTGATCCGGTTTGAAGGACGTTATAGCTATTACTGGTGGTAGTGTCTCTGTCGCTGCAGACCGTCTAGGTAGGTACCGCCGCAGCGCGTGTTGCAGCCGACATACAGTATTGTGCGAACATTACTGTCACCCGGTTTGAAGGACGCTGCAGCTATTACCTGTGATAAGTCTCTTTTGCTACAGACCGTCTAGGTAATACCACAATAGCATCTATTGCAGCGGACAGACAACACTGTGCAGACATTACTGTAATCCGGTTTGAAGGGCGCTGTAGCTATTACTCGTGTAAGACTCAAACATGGTCTACATCAAAGCGACGAGCGCAATTTATTGCAGCGTACACCGCCGCATCCGATGGCACGTTATTACTCGGCCGCGTCACTTAATGTCGGGTGAGGGTATAAAAAAAAAAAATAGTACCCTCCACATGCGAGCGCGTCCCCGCACTGCGGCGCGGAGTCGAAGCCGCCCGCAGTTTATATACAACCACTTATCGCAACTTAACAAGTGGGTTAATGTATATGTAAATAATGGATTAACTTAACTATTTGTTCGTTCACTGATTGGTTATCGGGTTCGAAGGCGCATGACCGACGTGTTCAATACTGCTTCCGTATATACAAATATCATCATCATATCCACAATTTACATTAGACGAAGCGACACGATCTGAACCTTCACCTGATATCAAGCGATACGCAAGCCCATAACGAGGCCCTAGTTCACCACGGCGCCCTTCAAACCGGATCGCAGTAATGTTCACCAGCAGACAAACATTACAAGCGTCATTAACCAGGCCGTCGATTGTCACAAACGATCCGGTTTGAAGGGTCTCCATCTCATCGCCATCATCAAGGGTTCCAGACTTGAAATTTGGTAGGAGCGTACCTATTTCTGAGTTTATCAAATAATACCTCCAAAAGGTGTTCTGGGCGTGATACGTCCTGCAAACCGGAGTGGGGCGGAGCGAGAAGAAAGATAAAGCCAAAAAGAAACAGAAAATGGAAATATTTCGAACCAGCACAGTGGACATCAGGGTCATCATCAGCCGATAGTCGCCCACTGCTGGACATAGGTCTCTCCCAAAGATTCCCACACGCGTGAGCTGGTCTGCGAGAACCCTTACTAGAGTACTGGACAACAGTGGTCCCAATACAACAGAAGCCCAGTCCCACATCTGGGAATAAGTCCACAGTTGTACTACATCGATGGACTCACCTCAAACAAAGCGATCTTCTCCGACACCGAACTCTTTCTCGGCCGCTCTTTGCAATCGATAACCTCCTTCTTCTTCTGTTCTGTCCCCTCCATGGAGTTGAGCCTCATCACCATCTCCAGCACCTTCACCCTCGTCACGCTCCCCAAATCGGATTCCGCCGACGTCACCATTTTTAAATCTCTTACCCTACATTTTTTTCTCGTTCTACCTTCAGAACCTTCACTGATACCCCTCCCTAGATTTCCACTAATATCTACATTAGTAATATCACTAACACCTTCAACCGTTTCTCTTTTACTACCTTCATCTCCAGCATCGGAATCAACTGCTATTGAGAATTTGTCCTCAGCGTTCACTTTAGGTATTACTCGATCTAGATTTTCTCCGTTAACATCTAGATCAAATTTAGTCTCAGATTCAGTTATATCTGTATCTAAGTCGTTGTTTTTGTAAATTTTTTTATAAGAATTTGTCTGATTTTTATTTTTTTTCCCATTATTTATCGGATCAGTCTCTCCTCTCGGAGATCCTTTTGGGATATTGTTATATCCATTATCCTTTGTTGCAGCTTCTACAGAGAACATTTTTTTTAATTTATTACTGACATTAGTCTCCTTAAATAGCTTGTTATCTTCGCCTTCGGAATCATTAATAGTCGACTTTTTAGCTACTCTGTATTTTTCGTACGACAAGTTATTGTATTCGGTGTATTTCCTTGCCTCGATATCATTGATGACATCTTTGACAGATTTATAATTTGTTTCCGCTTTTTTACCTTTGCCTTTATCGGTTTCTTTTTTCTTATCTACATTGGATTTTATTTTGATATTTACATCCGGTTTGAGGTCGGCTGTTTCTACACTGTTTGTGGTATTTTCATTGGTTCTTAAAACTGTCGTTTCTCTGGTTTCTATAAATCGCCGGTTGCTATCCTTCAACAGTTCCCTGACTATTTTGGGTTTTCTGAGTTCGGCGCTGCCCTGCCGCCGCGCGGCCGGCGCGTGCGCACCTCCATACGAGTAGTTCGAAATTTTATTTCTAGGAAATGGCTCATTTGGTTCATCGTGCTGAAAATAAATAATGGAATAATTAACTCTTCGCTGCTTCTTCACAATAAATTACACTTGTGTCACGCGTCGCTATGGCAACCGTTTCTACCTTGACAGTGACATCGATCGTGGTTGTATATTTAAATATATCAAAATTACTGTTGTAGTTATCATTGACGTTTGAGCGATTTTTTATCTGTGCCAACTAAACTTTTTTTTTTTTTGCAAAATCCTAACATCCTTTTATCATCTTCAGCCCATAGACGTCCACTGCTGGACATAGGCTTTCCCCAAAGATTCCCACACGACCGGACAGGGTTTTGTATGGGCACGATTTGGACAATTTCCCACCACGCTGGCTTTATGCGGGTAGGTGGGAGCCAGAGCCTCGCTTCTTGATTAGCAGGTTGCATCAGGACCTCGCGAGGTTGGCTTGGGTTCCGTGACCTGCTGTGCGAGAACCCTTACAACCCTTGTATTCACAACCTCAATTTAACGTGGTGTTACAATGAAACCGTGGTTCACAGTTGAATGACATACACAACACCACATTATGTTCGCGGTCTTAACACATGAAATGTTGAATCTTTACCACCACAGTAATTTCACTAGCAACAACACCTTTGAAACCAGAGCAAATAAATGTTTGCACACTACTCATTAGGGCATAGATAAGAGCTAGAATTGAATAGCTACGTGAAGAGAGAGATGGGTTCCTAGTGTTAAGAGGGAATCCACTGGAAGCGAGCAACGTGGGACCGACTGAAATGGAGATTTTTGTGGGACTCCTATGTCCAGCAGTGGACGTCTATCAGCTGTTGATGATGATGATGATGATGAACAATCCCGAAGTTCAAAAATTACATCACCACCAGCTGCAAACAGAAACCCATTTATCATCATCAACCATCCAATCAGTATAATCTAGATCTCATTAACGTTGTTTGGTGGCAGAAATATTCGCCTTAGACGGACTATTATAAGAAAAAAAAAAAAGTTTCTACATCTAGATGAATTACCTCAAACATTGCTATCCTTGTTAAAATAGACTTTTTCTTCGGAGCATCAGATATATCTTTTTCTACGTGCTTCGAATTATCCACGGAGCTAATTCTGCGAATGATTCTACTAACTTTCCCTTTTAAAATTGTTATATCCTCTTCCATGGCGATATCTGCATTCAGTTCTTCATCTTTATTATCTGTGGTCGTTTCTTCATTATTTAATGTAACTACTTTTCTTTCTATATCTGTAGGATATTCTTTATGCTTAGGTGCAGATAATTTAGTGAAAACATCTGAATATATCTTATAGGTTTCATCATCGATCTCGTGTTTGACAAAGTCTTTGATAACTTTTGCATCAGCATCTGGTTGCTCGGCTCTATCGGTTGCTGTCGGTACCTCGTTAGTTTCAATTGATATTGGTTTATCATAATTACATTGGTATTTAGACGCCCATTCCTGTTGTCCTGCTGTAGTAAGTATATTTATATCCTTTGCTTCTATTTCTATTGCATTAGCTGTGAAAGTATCTCGAGAAGTTAATTCTTCTTCAATATCTCTAGACAATTGAATAGTAAAGTCAACGTTTGCTACATCAATATCTTTAGAAACATCGATTTTGTCATTAGATTCTAATTTGATTTCCTCCGATGATGTATTGACTTTTGTAGAATGATATTTAGTTTCTACGGTATCATCATCTAGTAAAGGTGCGTCTGCCTTTGATATCATTCCTGTATCTACTTCAATATGTCTATTATTATTATTAATATTAAAAACTTCATTATTTGCTGATTCGTTAGTAACTTCATTTGATTTTAACGAGCATTCGATGGAATCAAAACAGTTTTCAGTGAAATCGATTTTATAAATTTTCGACACGGTCTCCTTATCGAATTTTACATATTCGTCCAAGTTTTTAATGACAATCGTTTCCGATATTAAATCATCATTGTCCGGTGATGAATTTGTCGTATCATCATTATTACGATCATCGCCGACTTCTGTTAAATCTAAAGCGGAGATGGATTCGTCTAATTCATTGCCGTCTTCATTCATTTCCTGATTTTGCTCGCTGCTGATCTCTGACGTCACAGACACGATTTCTTTTGTCATTACTGTGTTATCATTGTTGTTTGCGTCGCCGGTCTTAATTTTAGACGCGTTGACATCAATTTTGTAATTTTCTGGAATTGTTTTGTCATTAAGGCTACGAAGAACATAATTATCTGCGGTTTGTGAGTAAATTTTATTTGTAATTTCTGTTTTCCTGCTCACCCGAGTATGACTTTGCTTAGTGTATTGTTCCCTGTGTGCATCAAGGGACTGGCTTTTTTTGAGTGTGTTTTTATTCACTGGTATTTCTATTTCATGTTCACTCTTCCATTTGGGCAAAGGAATTTTGGAATGCTTCACTCTGTCGGCGGTAGCATTGCTTCCTTTTCGCTCTTCATAATCGTGTATAATTTCTTCGAACTTCATTTCTACTTGACTGGCGCTTTCTAGATTAGTACTAACGAATTCTAAAGAACCGCCGTCCGTCGGACTCATGTCTTGGAATATTCTATCGAACTCCTCATCCGGATTAGAATACGCTGGGTTTTGATTTTCATCATTTAACTTTTCTTCTTTCGGTTGTGGTATTTTACTGTCTTTCAGTCTTGGTATTGATGATTTTCTGCAGCTACTTATAGCGGACTGTAAATGAGGAAACGATGATGAACAATATACAATACGTAACCTTTCCAAGGTCAGGTAAGGTGGACCGACGACCTGGTGATCAAACGTGGGAACCCACTGGATGCGAGCAACGTGGAGATCTTTTGGGAAGGTCTATGTCCAGCAGTGGACGTCTACCTGCTGATGATGATGATGATGAACAACAATAATCTGTGGCTTCCTCTTAATAAATGGATTCGACTCTCTTGTAGGATGCCTCCAATCCCATCGAAGTTCAGCAGTGGGAACACGGAAGGTAGTTTAACACGTATAAAAAAATGTCACATGAAGCGGAAACACTCACGTCACTTCCTCTATCCCTCTCCCTCTTCTCTTTTATCTCCTTTTTAACTCTCTCCACCGTCTTCCTCAACCTCGCCATCGGGATTTTCGTTCTCATCTGTTTGGAATCCGTCGTCTCCTTTTCTGAAAGATTATAATTATGCCCATAAACATCTCTTCTTCTCTATGTGGAGATCTTTGTGGGACGCCTATGTCCAGCAGTGGGCGTGTATCGACTGATGATGATAATGATGAGACATTTTCTCTTCTCTTATTATTTCCCAACTCTCTCTCCCGAACAGGTGTAGTAGTAATTCTAAAGTTTGGAAACGTTGATAGGGTGGGGGCGAGAATCTGTGAAGAGTTTCCATTCTGAGGAAGGATTCAGGTATAATTTATTCAAACGGAAAGGCAAAAGCGTTTAATTCGTTACTGCCAATGATGACATACGGCACTGAGTCGTGACCGCTTAAGGTGTACCTGGTGAGATGGATTCAAGTTAGAAATGAGGAGATCAGCTGGAGAACTATCTCCGACATAGTCCAAAGGATTGGTGGCCTCAAGTGGCAATGGGCAAGACATGTCGCTCGGAGGACTGGCAGCTAAGGTCCTTGAGTGCCGATAACCCACCGGAAGGCACAGTATTGGCAGGGCTTCCAGGTGGTGTGACGTTCTGGTGAAGGTCGCTGGAAGCCCTGGGCCGATCTATGTGAAGATCAATGGACGTACATCGGCTGATGATACGATATTTTACTTCACCATCAGCTCAAGTTGGATGAGGTTCCTCTTTGGGCTTGCAGACCTACCATGTCCTAGGTATGCATAACAAATACCTAAAGACCTAGTTCCGCCATCCTCATCACCAGGTCGCATGATGGAAGCGTCGACACAGCATAATTGCTGAATGATGGTGAGTGGTCAATAGGTCTAAAGTACCATGAAGGTACTGGCAGCTAGAACATCTAACACCGGATGTGACCACAGTTCCACTTCCGGTGAGGCTCATCTACCTTCAGATAGACTGTGTTCAGACCTCTTGGAGTCTGCACTGTAGTAAGTTCATCATCAGCTGATAGACGTATACTGCTGGTCATGGACCTTCCTCAAAGGTCTCCACATCGATCAGTTCAGTCACCATGGCTTCCGTTTCCGTCCCACTCTAGGGGTCATCGATTAATGGTGGTGGCCAGTAACATGGCGCCAGTTAGTATGATATACACTGCACCGTATAGTACTCGTCGCTGCAGGCATTAGATGTTAAGTCTCATCACCGCAAGAATTTTAATAGCTACAACGTCCTATAAGCCGGATTACAGTATTCTTCGCACAGTACCATCTGACGGCTGCAATAAGCGCCGCGGTGATACCTGCCTAGACGGACTCCTACAATGGAGACCTACCACTAGTAATATCTATTGGTCCTTCAAACCGGATCACGGTAATGTATGCACAAGACTCCAGGACAGGTCTCCCTCAAAAATTCCCAGACGTTCGAGTAGAGATTAATTCATATAGGAGGATTTGGGCTATTTCCCACCACGCTGACCCAATCCGGTTTGGTGGGTGCCAGAGCCTCGTCTCTTGATTAGCAGGCTGCACTACGCGCTGGTGAAATTGGCTTGGATCCCGTGAGCTGTTATACGGAACCCTTACTCCTCCTATAGTAAATTATTTTTTTTTTAAAAACTCAACTACCCTCACCATGTTGGATGCTGTCGCCACTCTCCACTGATCTCGTGGATGGTTCATCATCATGTAAATCTGCACTGGCTGACGCTCGCTGGAATACAGAAGATATAATTATTATAACATAGCAACACGCACCTGTTATTGAGCCAGCGGCTTCCGGTTCCAAGGACTTCAAGCCTAATGAATCTTTAAAGGTGCAGTATGACGTCATCGTTCAGTTCTACAATTTCGCGGTGATGGTGATGGAATTCTGTTTCACCATCAGCGGTATCACCTTAGTATCTAAAGTGATGAGACGAGCTGACGATCACCTGATTTTAAGTGATACGCCCGTAACAACGTAGCGTTAGTTACGGTGATATATAGGTGTATTGTTGCCCGAGTTACACTAGGTGCAACGCCCTTCAAACCGGAACAGAGTGTTTTTGCACAGTACTGTGTGTCGGCTGCATCAGTACTTCACCTTTGCCCCGTGCTATTGTAAAGTTTAATTTTCGAATTACCTGTTATTGAGACCTGGTATTTAACATTACTTGTACCGCGCCGCCATGTTGTTGAGTTTTGCAAGTACGACGCATGTGTTAAAGTCGACGGCACCCATTTTGAATTTTGTAATAGTTAATTAAAGGGAAGATAGATGGCGCTGTTATTAATTTCATCATCATCAGCTTATAGATGTCCACTGCTGGACAAAGGACTGCTCCGGAGGTCTCCATATACAGTCAACATGGTCTTCGGGAGCTAGAGCCTCGTCTATTGATCAGCAGGGTTCACCACGAGCTGGTGAGCTCGGCTTGGGAGCCGCGAGCTGACGGGAGACCTTTACATCCTCATTGTTAATTTAGATTGTTATCGATACTTTGATATAAACTTGTAGTATCTTTTTTTACTTGTAAATAAAATCACAGATATTTTAACACGTGAAATTAGTTAACACTCGAACTGCGGTGTCATTTTTAGTCGACTTATATAGATAGTGAGATCTGAACTACTGCTGAACTGTTTTAAACTGAATCCAAATGAAAGGAGGAAGTGTACATTTGTAGCATATATATGGATTTAGATTTTACGGCATTGCACTAGACACATAGGAGATCTATTAGATCTCGTTAAGCACTAAGGAAGGGGGGTGAATTTGGGGGAGGTCTCCAGCAGTGGATGATCCTCCTCCAGAAGTGATGATGAAGCAGTGGACGTGTTAAAACAATTATACTGGTAGTTCTTGCTAACTATAGTCTCAAGCCATTAAGAATTAGACTAAAAGGGTCGTATGAGGCGACTAAAAAGATCAGGTTCGTGATCTTTGAGAGGGGGAGGCCGGCTTAGGAGGACGGCGAATGCATGGTGATGCTGCTGGCTTTGTCCTAGAGTATAGTGGAGGCATTGGTGGGTTCCGCCAGTGCCTCTCCTAATGCAGTTAAAGAGACTACCGAAAGGGCTTTCGCGGGTTTCTACCCGGCTTCGCCTCACATAACCTTCTCTTCAACACCCCCCCAGATGCAAAGTATCAAAAAAAAAAAAAAAAATCTCCGTTGCCACGGCAGCTATTGTAGTACTTTACCGACGTTGACCGGTTTGAAGGGCGCTGGGGCCAGTGGAGTCACTGATACCGCCGCAAATAAAAGACGTACTGCCGTTTCATATTTATTTCAGTTAGCCTCGTACGCGCGTACGGCGGCGACAATAGTTCCGGCCGGCGCCGCGCGCGCTTTGAACAAGTGCTGGTGTCTTACCGGTATGTCCTCCGTAACCGCGACCTGCTGCAGCCTCAGACCTCCCTTGACGTAGGTCGCCTCGGTCTTGGTGATGGTGATCACCGGCTCCAGTGTGGTGTCACCGTCCAGTGCAACGCTCGTGTGATCGCGTTCGTGACCAGCGCCACTTGAGCTTCGGTGCTGAGGGTCTGAGGTGCCATCGTTAGCTGGTCCGTGGTCGCCGCCGCCGTCTCGGATGTTCTGTTCTACCGGCACCGACGATGTGATGTTCGCAGCTTCGGACATTTTACTAAAAAAAAAAAAAAAAAAAATATTTATATACTACGCATGGCGCTCGTCGCCTTGAGACACTCCAGTAATTACTTTACCTACAGCGCCCTTCAAACCGGATCACAGTAATGTTCCCACAGTACTGTCTGTCGGCTGCAACAGGCGCTGCGGCGGTACCTACCTAGACGGTCTGCAGCGACAGAGACACTACCACCAGTAACAGCTACAGCGCCCTTCAAACCGGATCACAGTAATGTCCGCACAGTACTGTCTATCGGCTGCAATAGGAGCTGCGGCGGTACCTACCTAGACGGTCTGCAGCAACAGAGACACTACCACCAGTAATAGCTACAGCGCCCTTCGAACCGGATCACAGTAATGTTCGCACAGTACTGTCTATCAGCTGCAACAGGAGCTGCGGCGGTACCTACCTAGACGGTCTGCAGCAACAGAGACCTCTACCACAAGTAATAGCTGCAGCGTCCTTCAAACCGGATCACAGTAATGTTTGGCGACAGAAGTAGGCGCTACAGTGGTACCTACCTAGACAGTCTCCAGCAACAGAGACACTACCACAGACAAAACTCACTGAGCTCTGTATATCGTCGCTAGAAAGTAACGCAAACATCACGTTCCGGCTTGAAGGGCGCTGTAGCTAAAGGAATTATCACAACAACTAGACATCAATGCGATTTACAGTACATCTCAATCTAGTATTCTAACACCTCACCCCATCTACACCACCCCTTCGCCGGCCGTAACACCCCAAACGCATTGAAAGAATTTTATATAGTCCACTCTAAGCTGACCTCTCTCTAAACAGCACAAGCGACATCTCAACAAAATACCGAGTCACTTCTAATAGATTCTTAGATCTATTGACGAGTCGATATATGTATGGGGTATCAATTCATTTAATATCAAGTGATATATATATGAGTAAAGAATGAACCTTACTGTATTGTATATACTTTAAGTGTAAACACCGTCGCCTAGCAACCGATACGACAAGTGAGCATCACTCGAAATCAAGTGTTAGCGTTCTTAACGACGTATAACAGCCGACGGGAGGTGGTCGTTCTGGGATCGCGGGTAGATGGGAGCAACGCGGGATGGATCGGTGTTTTGTGGGATAGCTTTGCCCAGCGGTGGGCTCGCATCAGCTGTATATATGCAATGAGTACTCACGCGTCTCCCACGAGGTACTTCAGCAGGGTACTGTGCCCGACGGCCGCCATTAAACGTTTAATCGGCATTATCTGTTATCTGTTATCGAATGTTAATTGTAGGTGATAACGGCGCGGTGCGAGTATCCGTACTCGATGCGTTTGTAAATCGATTTTTAAATCGATTTATCGCTGGAGACATAAAAGAAAATATTCACAAAAGAAAAACGAGCGACACTCATTTTTAAGTGTTGACACTTAGAAATGAGTGATCTATGAAAAAAGTTTTTAAGAGCCTACATTCTAGTGTCTATTTCGGAGAAGCGACGCACGTGTTAGTGGACCGTTGGCTCAGTGGTTATCGGTCTGGTTAGTGAGGTCTCGGGTTCGATTTTTTTTTCGCGTTCACGTTTGCGTCCGTAATATTGTAAACAGCTTCATCGCGGACTCGAGTTAAAAAAAAAAAATACATACATACTTGAAACCGGATCTAATGGCGACGCGTTCGTTTATATGCGAATTTAAATCGACAGAAACGTCGAAGAGAATTATTCAGCAAAAAAAACGAGCGTCACTTATTTTTAAGTGTCGACACTTGTTTATGAGTGTTGCGTTAAAAAGCTCTCTAATAGTCTACGTTCTATATAGTTTCTATTTCTGACTATTATTTGAGTGACGCACGTGTCAGTGGACCGTTGGCTCAGTGGTTATCGGTCTCCCAATCTCGGGGGACCAACAGAGGCAGTTCGCCGCCTCTATGCGGGAGTAATACGATCCGTAGCCTTATATGGCGCGCCAGTATGGGCTAAGAGGCTAGCCATCCGACGCTGTAGAACTAAAGTCTACAGCGTCCAGCGAAGAATGGCCATAAGGATCGTACGAGGATACCGTACAATATCCTTCGAGGCGGCGACAGTCTTAGCTCGATTTCCACCTATGGATATTCTGGCGGATATGGATGCGAGGGTGTACGACCGCATCCGCGCCATCCGCCGGAGCGGTGGGAGTGAGCCAGACGAAGTACTCAAGACGGCTCGACGGCAGGAGCGGCGCAGGGCTCTTGCAGCGTGGCGCGATAAGCTCTCGGAAGAGAGGTATGCGCGCAAACGCGTTGTGGGGGCGATCTTGCCGGTCTTCGATGCCTGGATGCAACGACGCGGAGGAAGTCTCACCTACAGACTTACACAGATACTCACCGGGCACGGGTGTTTCGGTGATTATCTGTGCAAGATTGGACGAGAAGCGACGGCGAATTGCTTTCACTGCGGAGGAAGAGAGCTGGATTCCGCATCGCACACGCTCGCGGTTTGCCCGGCGTGGGAACCGGAGCGGCGGATCCTGATAAACCAGATCGGACAGAACCTCTTCTTGCCAGTAATCGTGTCGGCGATGCTGGGAGGAGACGTTGCATGGAGGGCCGTAGCCTCTTTTTGCGAAACTGTAATGGTACAAAAGGAGGCTGCCGAGCGGGAAAGAGAGAGAACAGATCCCGCTCGGAGAAGAAACCGTCGTGGCACTACCGTGCGTCAACACGTCGCACCGGTGAATGGTGCTCCCCTACCATAATGGGGCCTTTTGGGTTGTTGGCGATCAGGATGGGGGTTCTCATCGCCTTCTAAACGACCCTGAGGAGGACAATGGCTGGACGTGGTCTCCGGTCATTGAAGTAATGCTCACGAGGCTGGTAGGGTCTGTATAAGCAGACCCCGGGACGAGCTATCCCAGCATGGCGTTAGCGAGGCCGCGGCTGTGTTCCGAACGGAGATCCCGTGACCTCGCCAAACGCCGAAGGTGACCACCGAGGGAGGTTTTAGTGGGTAAAAATCTCCACATAACTCTGACTTCCCCCCAGGAGGCAGAGTATCTTTTCGAAGATTTCCCCCGCGAAATCAAAAAAAAGTGGTTATCGGTCTGCTTACTGAGGTCTCAGGTTCGATTTTTTTTTTTTTTGTACAGACTCGTTACGGGCTTCGGTTCCGGATGTTAATTCCACCGGCACAGTGGTACAGTCCCAGGTTCGATTAGTTCGTTGTGTGCGATCGGCGGTGGTGTACCGCAGCCGTTGATGGACGCTGATGACTTCGATGAGTCCCAGCGGTGGGAACGAGATGTGGGCGGTACAATTTGTACACATCACTAATCCTTTACTTTTATCATCATCGGAACCCGTTTCGGGTCTCATTGCGGAGTATTTTATTATGCCCAGCAGTGGGCATTCATCTGTTGGTAAGGACTACTTTATTATGTCCAGCAGTGGGCATGTATCAGTCGGTACGGACTACTTTATTATGTCCAGTAGTGGACATCCATCTGTTGGTATAGATTACTTTATTGTCCAGCAGTGGGCATCTATCTATTGGTACGGACTACTTTATTATGTCCAGCAGTGGACATCCATCTGTTGGTACGGACTACTTTATTATGTCCAGCAGTGGGCATGTATCTGTCGGTACGGACTACTTTATTATGTCCAGCAGTGGGCATCTATCTATTGGTACGGACTACTTTATTATGTCTAACCGTGGGCATCCATCTGTTCGTACGGATTACTTTATTATGTCTAGCAGTGGGCATCCATCTATTCGTACGGACTACTGTATTATGTCCAGCAGTGGCCATCCATCTGTTGGTATAGATTACTTTATTATGACCAGCAGTGGGCATCCATCTGTCGGTACAGACTACTTTATTATGTCCAACCGTGGGCATCCATCTGTTGGTACAGACTACTTTATTATGTCCAGCAGTGGGCATCCATCTGTTGGTATAGATTACTTTATTATGACCAGCAGTGGGCATCCATCTGTTGGTATAGATTACTTTATTATGTCCAACCGTGGGCATCCATCTGTCGGTACAGACTACTTTATTATGTCTAGCCGTGGGCATCCATCTGTCGGTACAGACTACTTTATTATGTCCAGCAGTGGGCATTCATCTGTTGGTATAGATTACTTTATTATGACCAGCAGTGGGCATCCATCTGTTGGTATAGATTACTTTATTATGTCCAGCAGTGGGCATCCATCTGTTGGTATAGATTATTGTGACCAGCAGTGGGCATCCATCTGTTCGTACGGACAACTTTATTATGTCACATACAGTTATTTCTGCCTTTGCATTTAAGTTTAGACCTAATTTCTTTTCAGTACTCAACTAAGTCCTAGGTCAGGCGATTCCGTTATCAGACGACTGATAACGGACTCAGTGATTACTGATTGGTTAATCACCAGATAAGCGTTGAGCCAGGAATTTTTTTTTTTTTAATTATTAACTGCTCACATCAGTTTTCAGGCGCTGATCTTAGACGAGACCGATGACACGAACTCTGGCAACTCAAGACCAGTTAGTAAGATTCCACCCATAACATCGTATGGCATTGAGGACATGAATGAGTTATCAGTGTTTAAACATCCGCCCGTCCCCGTCTCCGTCTCCGCATCCTCGTTAACACCATAGACAAATACCAGGTGATCAATCTTATCACAGAAAAAGCTTTGATTGGCCAAACATTTTCTCGAAAACACACAAAATGCTATCGAGTAGTCATTAAAAATCTACACCACACAACCCCACATGCGTGCGGAAGACATTGAAGCCTCAGGCAACAAAGTCCGAGGTGGGATAGGTAAATGCTCGACTCGGACCGGACAAAGTCCCGACTTCAACAAGTCCGTCAAAGGCATTAAATACATATTCCATCGATCAATAAAAATTGAAGATGCCCGCAGATCAAAGACAGTACAGTCACCGTTGTCAGCAATACGGTCAATCCAAAAATAATTGACGCCATACCGCTGTGTGAAATGTGACGAGGGTCAAAGCATCAGATTGTCAGAAAAAAACCAGTAACTCCCCAGCTAGATGTGCTCTTTGCTCTTGCGATCACCCAGCAAACCACAAATGTTATTAGAGATGTTAACTTTGTCAAGGATCCAATTCCATCATCAGGCACAACTAATCAATCTACCACACCTCAGTTCACCCTTGATAACCCTACTCAACAGAAGCAATCAAGCACAATAAGTAATAAAACCTACGCTGAAGCTGCGTCTAGTGCTCACATAGCACCTAAGGACCCGCCTGATAGAACCGCAACTTCTGACAACCTTAACCCTATTGAAAGACTAATTATAAATCAAAGCGAAAAGATTGAAGTACTAATCCAACAGATAGGTGCACTTCTAGCCCTACTAACAACAGTTGATGCAAAACTGTCACCATGACTTCCCTACGCACTGCCACGTGGTACATTGATGGCCTCGCGCGTCACACACTGGAATTGGAAGTTTAGTACTTATTACAGAAGCTCACGTCACGTCAAGAAGTAATATCAAAATCCCAGGGTACTGCGTATATTTCGCAGCCCATCCTGATGGCGGAGCGCACGCTGGTTCTGCTGTCATCATTAAAGCATGTATAAAACACTGCCCCCTACAATCTTACGCAACTTCCCACATCCAAGCTACAACAGTAAGAGAAGAACCCTTCACTGCTTTCAACGTCTCAGCCATCTATCGTCCTCCAAAGTACAAGATAGGAGATACTATGTTCACGACCTACTTCAGAACATTGGGTAAACGTTTCGTTGCTGGCGGTGACTGGAACGCTAAACATACCTTCTGCGCTTCGCGAGTGACTACCACTCGCGGTCGGGCGCTGAAATCATGCGTCGACATAAACCACCTACTACCTTTGTCTTCAGGAGAGCCCTTACTGGCCCAAAGATGTTCGCAAAAAACCGGACCTACTAGACTTCTTTGTGACAAAAAGTATATGCAACATGTATACGAGTATCGGATCATGCCTAGACGGTTCATCAGATCACACTCCTGTAATTCTAACAGTGAGCCTAACTATAGTTAACATCGAAACCAATAAGGATTTTTTAAGTAGCAATAGAACTGATTGGGATTCGTTTCGCGAATACATAAATTCGAACCTCAACTCTAACATATCCTTGAAAACCGATTCCTCGCAGTCACTCTAATGTTCCTACTGTAATTAGACAAAAAATACAAGAAAAACGAAAATTGCGACGTATCTGGCAAAATTCACATCACCCTCAACACAAAACCGCCCTAAACCGTGCTATAAAGGAGCTTAAATTACTCTTACAGGACTCTGCCAATGAAACAGCACGAGCACACATAAAGCAGTTGTCTTCGTCAGGTAAAGGAGAGCAGTCCTTGTGGAAAGCCACTAAACACGGTAAAAAAGCTCAAAAATCTTTTCCTCCGCTCAGAAGAGAGTCATCTTGGGCCAGAACGAATGAAGAAAAAGCAGATGCGTTTGCTAGACATCTTGCATTAGTGTTTCAATCAAACGAAGCCACAGATACGAGCGCTGAAACTGAAATTGATAAGATCCTAAATCAAGACTTACAACTATGCCTTCCCTTGAAACCGTTCTCCCCTAAGGAATTACTTAGAGAAATTAGTAATATGGACATAAAGAAAGCCCCGGGATTTGACTTAATCACGCCTAAAATCCTCAAAGAACTTCCAAAAAAATGTTTGGCGATGTTAGCAAGTGTCTTTAACACTACACTTAGAATAGTCTACTTGTACAAACCAACCAGGTAAACCAGGTAAACCAGTACACGAAACAGCATCGTATCGCCCAATTAGCTTACTACCAGTCCTCTCGAAACTTTGGGAGAAAGTTTTTCTATCAAGACTGAAGCGATTAATCCAGGAAGCAGATGTTATACCTGATCACCAATTCGGCTTTCGTCAACGACACTCTACGACCCAACAAATGCATCGTGTTTATAACACTATCAGACAAAGCTTTGAAGGCAAAGAATACTGCTCTGCCGCATTCTTGGATGTACAACAGGCTTTTGATAGAGTGTGGCATATTATACATACAGGCTTACTATCATAAATTAAGACTTATTTACCTCATGTGGTGTTATCTATTCTGCAGTCCTACCTAAGTGTTTCTTTCAAGTTAAAGAAGGAGATGCAAGATCAGCTCTCCATCAATGTCTTGCAGGCGTTCCACAGGGTTCAGTCCTGGGCCCCATGTTGTATAACATTTTCACACGTGACCTCCCACAGTCGCCCAAAATTACCTTGGCATCATTTGCTGATGATACAGCTTTCCTCTCCTGCAAACGTGACCCAAGTGTTGCTTCTCCACAGCTGCAGACACAGTTAAATGCTACTGCTAAGTGGTTCAAAAAATGGCGTGTAAAAGCAAGTGCCTTCAAATCTCAACATATAACATTTGCCCTCCGAAAAGGCGACTGTCCACCTGTCACATTGGGTGAGGATGTACTGCCGCAGTCGGATCGTATAAAATACCTTGGATTCCATCTGTCGAATGACATGTAAGGAACATATCAGAAACAGAAGGGACGCTATCAAGCACCGTTTCCGCAACCTACTCCGGCTGTTGGGCAGGCAGTCCGCACTCTCTCTGCACAATAGGACTGTGATCTACACATCAATGCTCAAGCGCATGTGGTTGTATGGCATAGAAATCTGGTCCACGGCAAGCAAGACACACATTCAATGCATTCTGCATGAATGTCTGCAAATGCCAACTGTCACTGAAGATATTCAGAATTACAAAAGAAAGCACAAAGAACGTCTGGTTGACCATTCCAACCCGCTGGCCAACAATCTCCTTATACAGGGTGCAACCAAAACATTGAAACGAGCTGACGTGCTTCACAACGTGTAGACATTGTGGTGTTGACTGCAATACTCTAAAAGCTCCATAATAAACTGATCAAATCTGATTAAAGTCGTTCGGCTGATGGCAGATAAAAGCGAAAAAAAAAAAAAAAAAAAAAAAAAAAAAAAAAAAAAAAAAAAAAAAAAAAAAAAAATTATTAATAAGCGAGACGAGCGGGACCATCACTTGATAATCGCCCATAAATAAATAGGCTGTTAATCATCTATCTGATGGTGAAACTCTCGCCAGTACATCCAGCTGTCAAGCAGAATACCATAGACAAAGACTACATCGTGTTATACTATATACCTTATATAAATACTACGTAAAAATATTAGGTATAAGGCTGTTATTGCGTAATTCAATGATGGACGGAACGACGGCCGCCATGTTGCGCTGTGTTAGTACGCGTGGTACATACATACATACATATATATATACATATATATATATATATATATGTATATATAGTACGCGTGGTGAGTAGAAAAACTGTCAACTTCCGGTGGTGGTGACCGCGGTGACGTCACCACCACCCCATCACGCATGCTGATGACTACGCGATGAATTACGCCGCGTATAAAATGTCCACCCGCACGCCGTCGGCATACTAATGCACGCGTGCGAAAGAGATAGCTATATATGTATGGAACAAAAGTGGGTTGTCTTTGTTCGCACATCACGCGAAAACGAGTGAACGTATCTATACGGGAGCACGACCATTGTAAGCGGTATGATCTGTAGATGATTATAGGATTTTTTTTTTTTTAATTTCATAGATCTGTCACAGTTTTATTTGTAAATGACTTTTAAGCATATTTTCGTTGTTTTGTTCGCGCGGTTGCCATGGTAACGGTTGGTATAGAAAGTCAACGGCGCTGTAATTCGGGCGGGGAACAGCTTGCATGTTAGGTTATTTTGATGACCTTAGGTCTTTAGAGTATCCCATGATACCTGAGGATGGATCACGCTCTGCAGCAGCAGCGTCAGTACTTCATAGGGGCTCAACAAGTGGTGGGGGTGGTGGTGGTGGGAGAGGTCTTGGGCGGGGTGGCGAGGGTCGCTTATTAAATATCTCGCGCGCGCTGCATTGCCGGCAGATGGCGACGCGGGGTGACCACAGCGCGTGCACTTGTAGGACTGTCCTTTTTTTTTTTTTTTTTCTACAAAGCGGCAACGTTATGCACGGTAAGTCCACTAGCTACAGCGGTCATTTCATACATCATCCTTCAAACCGGATACAGCGCCCAGCAAACTGAAACAACGATATCAACAACCAGCGGCCTTCAAATCCAGTGACAATATTTTTTTTTTTTAATTAGGCAACGATACGATCAGGACGGTCACCTGATAGTAAGTGACACACCCATAACTACGTGACTAGTATGATATACACAACACCATATTGCCTTCATCGCCTTGTGACATAAAATGTCGAGTCTCATTATCGTAATAATTATACTAGCTACAGTGTCCTTCAAACCGGATCACAGTAATGTCCGCACAGTACTGTATATCGGCTGCAACAGGCGCTGCGGCGGTACCTACCTGTACGGTCTGCAGCAACAGAGACCTACCACCGATAATAGCAACAGCACCCTTCAAACCGGATCACAGTAATGTCCGCACAGTACTGTATATCAGCTGCAACAGAGGCTGCGGCGGTACCTACTTGTACGGTCTGCAGCAACAGAGACCTACCACCGATAATAGCAACAGCACCCTTCAAACCGGAACACAGTAATGTCCGCACAGTACTGTATATCGGCTGCAACACGCGCTGCGGCGGTACCTACTTGTACGGTCTGCAGCAACAGAGACCTACCACCGATAATAGCAACAGCACCCTTCAAACCGGATCACAGTAATGTCCGCACAGTACTGTATATCAGCTGCAACAGGCGCTGCGGCGGTACCTACCTGTACGGTCTGCAGCGACAGAGACACTACCACCGATAATAGCAACAGCATCCTTCAAACCGGATCCCAGTAATGTCCGCACAGTACTGTATATCGGCTGCAAGAGGCGCTGCGGCGGTACCTACCTGTACGGTCTGCAGCAACAGATACCTACCACCGATAATAGCAACAGCATCCTTCAAACCGGATCATAGTAATGTCCGCACAGTACTGTGTGTCGGCTGCAACAGACCCTACAGCGGTACCTAAATAGACGGTCAGCAACAGAGACACTACCACCAAGTCTCATGGTGACCCTACTCTTTAAGAGTAAATATTTTAACTTCCTTCAACAATAGAACTCTGTATGCAAACACATAGAGTTCAGTATCGCTTGCTGATGGCTTTAATTCAAACAACCGCAGGCTAATATGACTCCTATATCTATTACCAATAAGGTCTACTTCCGGTTGGCGGGTGTAGTGTAAATTCCATCTCGAATTTCTTCAACACAATGAAGATCCCGCTGTAATGGGGTGGAAATGGAAATAAATTTCGCCTTAAATACGTTATTGGGGGGGAGGGGGGATGCGAGGGTGAAATGGAGGGTAGCGGGTGGTATTTTTATCTCCGTTCGAATGTGCTCAAAAATTTTCTAACTACCTCCCGTTTGCTACGAGCTGTCCGTTTTGGGTACTGGTCACCATCGGTCTCACCGTCGCCACCGCGTGGCGTTGAAGGCGAGCTCGATCTCGTAGTATAAAAAAGTTTGGTTTAAATTAATTCCTGGTGATCCTTCAAGCCGGATCATACTATTTTTTTTTTTTTTTATGACAGCTTAATCAATTTCCTACCTTCTAAATCGTTCAAAGGATATGTTAATCGAATATTTTGATAATAGCAAACAATTATAAACATCCCACACTTACTTCCCACCGCTGGGACTAGAGGACTGAATAGAGTCGAGTTTACTTCAATGACGAGTTGGACGTTCACTTGATTTTAAGTGTTAACCTCATAACATAATAGTTAGGTTTATATACACTGCACCACATTGCGCTCGTAGTCTTTATACATAAGATACTAAGCTTCGTTATCTCATTAATTTTAACAGCTACAGCGCCCTTCAAACCGGATCACAGTAATGTCCGCACAGTACTGTCTGTCGGCTGGTACAAGCATAACGGTGATACCTACCTAGACGGTCAGCAAGAGACACTACCACCAGTAACAGCTACAGCGCCCTTCAAACCGGATCACAGTAATGTCCGCACAGTACTGTCTGTCGGCTGGTACAAGCATAACGGTGATACCTACCTAGACGGTCAGCAAGAGACACTACCACCAGTAACAGCTACAGCGCCCTTCAAACCGGATCACAGTAATGCCTGCACAGTGCTGTCTGTCGTCTGCAATAGACGTTGTGGTGGCAACTACCTAGACGATCTGTAGCAGTAGAGTCCTGTCACCAATCATCACCATCAGATGCTATCTTTTAACTGAAGAGAAAGAGAACCGATTACGATGGCTACGCCGTAGCTGTCACGTATCGCCGTCCAATACAATCGCTACGCCGTAGCTACGTGAGCAGGAGCTCTATGCGGTTGTTCGGCTGTCGTAGACATGAACCTCGTTCTGATACGATTAATACGCCGTACCTACAACGACAAACAGATGGTTATTGCTACGTCGTAGCTACCACAGTAGATGTTCATTTGCTTCTGCTACGCCGTAGCAGTGAAAGAAAGAAATTATTGCGTTCTCTAAGCTGTAGCCATAAATTTCGCTCTGCTACGATTGCTACGCCGTAGCTCCTATTGCCATTTGCCGGGCTAAGATCGCGCTACGCTTAAGGTTACCGATACATATATAAAACTACACCTCTGTTACTACATTTTCGCTACAAAAACTACATTTTTTTTTTAATTTGTAGCTACGTAGCGATGTGAACGTTCAGTCGGTAACACGCCCACCGACAACGTAGCGTTAGTTAGGATGCTATACACTACTTTATATGCTGCTCAAGATGGCCGCGTAGCTACTTACCATAACAATATTTTCTCATCCGGTTTCAAGGGCTATGTGGCTAAGGATATTACGACGGTAATGAGACATCTTACGTATTACTTACCATAATTTCACCATCAGCCTCGTAGTCATACACCGTTATGTTTGTATATTAAATTACTTGATTACAGAGCTCCACAGCTTTAGTCTCAATTCTCACTATTCAGACTAAAGCTGTCAGGTCCTGTGTAGATCTAGATCCAGGGCGTAAAGCAGGGCATCTATCTTGATCCTGTCAGCCGGGGCCGGAGAGCCCGGGGGTCAACAAATGCAGCGGACGAGGGGCCGGCGGCGGGCGTGACGCGGCGTGATTAGCGCGGAGTGGAGACCGCTGTACCCTCTTACCGGCTAATGGCGGCACAGCGACGCGAATGGAGTCGAACTGATTATATATTTTGCATCTCTATACAAAATGATTAAAGGAGCTGAAGCAATGTGAACCGGAACTTATAATTCATCATCATCATCATCATCAGATTGACACGTCTATCATAATTAGTTCAAATTCCTTAAATATTAGGCTCTAACCATTGGGCCAGCACGCTACTAGCGAGATGGATATAGGCTTCTAACAAAATGCTTGTTTTTTTTTTTTTTTTTTCTATAAAGCGACGGTACTAGCGGCACGATCACTTGATAGTAAGTGATACGCCACGCGGCGCTTGTTAGGTTGATATACACTGCAGCACGTTGCGCTCATCGCTTGAGATATAAGATGTTGAGTGTTTTTACTCTGGTAATAATACTGGCTTCAACGCCCTTCAAACCGGATTACAGGAAAATTTGCATTGTTATGTTAGTCGGCTGCAATATGCGCAGTCATGGTATCTAGGCGATCTGTAGCAGCAGAAGCCTACCACTAGTAATAGCTGCAGCGCCCTTCAAACCGGATCACAGTAATGCCAGCACAGTGCCGTCTGTCGACTGCAATAGGCGTAACGGTGAAACCTACCTAGACGGTCAGCAACAGTGATACTACCACCAGTAACAGCTACAGCGCCCTTCAAACCGGATCATAGTAATGCCAGCACAGTGCCGTCTGTCGACTGCAATAGGCATAACGGTATACCTACCTAGACGGTCAGCAACAGAGACACTACCACCAGTAACAGCTACAGCGCCCTTCAAACCGGATCACAGCAATGTCAGCACAGTGCCGTCTGTCGGCTGCAATCGCCGCTGCGGCGGTACCTACACGGTAAAGCCGCTATAATTTAATAAATACTATCTCAACCCGCACAGCTCCGTGCATCTCGCTGCGCGGCCAGCCTGTCCCGGAGGGTAGGTTTAAGTGTCGAACAGAGACGGCGCTAGAGCGGGCCGCGCGCGCGAGCGGGACGCACACACACGGCAGATTAGCGACGCTGTGAAATTATAGTTTAAACGGTAATGTACAGCGAAACTCATATATATATATATATAGAATAAAAATAGATCGTCTTTGTTCTCACATCACGCGAAAACGAGTGAACGTATCTGTAAGGGAACAGTATGATCTGTATATAGGGTGTTTATTTTTTTTTATTCCATAGATTGTTCATAGTTTTATTTCTAATTAACTTTTATACGATATTCTCGTTTGATGGTGAGTGATACGCCAGCACTCAACAACCTGGCCAATGCAACGTACGTAACGTTGTGCCCGTCGCTAACTACAGCGCCCTTCAAACCGGATCACAGTAATGTTTGCACAGTAGTGTCTGTCTGCTGCAATATGCGCTGCGGTGGTATCTAACTACAGCGCCCTATAAACCGGATAACAGTAATGTCTGCACACTGCCGTCTATCGGCTGCAATAAGCGCTGCGGTAGTACCTAACTGCAGCGTCCTTCAAACCGGATCACGGTAATATTTACACAGTACTGTCTGTCTGCTGCAATATGCGCTGCGGTGGTATCTAACTACAGCGTCCTTCAAACCGGATCGCGGTAGTGTTCACCTGCACGGTCGTCAGCAAAGGAGACTACCTACCACTGCTGGACATTATTCCCACTCTATTTTCAACACGCCTTCCATTCACCAGCAACCAAACATTCCAACCTTTAACCAGCTCGTCGATGGTCTCCAGTCCTCACTGCACCCAGGACCTTCTCATCATCATCATCATCATCATTACCATCATCATCAGCTTCTCCAACGGATTCTAGTCCTATATATACGCAAACGTTGAATTTGAACCAGAGACTCGAATGGGCCGTTTGGCTACTAAGCCGCTGGTGCTTTGTCTCGCAAACTCCGTCGCCATGGCAACCGAATTGGTCAAATATCGTAAAGTCACGTACAGGTGATTCCGATGTTACTTGTTTAATGGCGGACAGTGCCGCAGTGGTGCAGTGGGTGTAGACAAATTAATGAAGGTTCAAGGTTCGAAACAAGTTTTTTTTTTTATTTTTTTTTTTTTTTTTTTAACAATTAATAGTGGACAGTCCTAATGGCTCAGTGGATGTAGTCAAATTAATGAAGGTTCAAGGTTCGAAACAATTTATAAAAAAAAATTTTTTTTTTTTACTATTTAATAGTGGATAGTCGTAATGGCTCAGTGGGTGTAGTCCCATCATCATAAAGGTCAAGGTTCAATTCTCGAATTAATGAAACTTAAAAAGATGATCAACTGAACAGCGGATAGTGCTAGTGGTTCAGTGGATGTTGTCTCGTTAGCAAAAAGTCCAGAAGTTTTTTTTTTTTTTTTATAATTTTTGTTCACCTGTTGTTAAGTGATACGCCTCCCCGTAACAACGCAGCGCCAGTGAAAGTATACACTGGACCACATTGCGCTCGTCGCTACCGACATCATGTTGAGTATCGTAACCCTCAGTAATAATACTAGCTACAGCGCCCTTCAAACCGGATCAAAGTAATGTCTGCTTAGTACTGTATGTCTGGTGCATTAGACGCTACGGTACCTACCTGTACGGTCCGCAGCAACAGAGACACTACCACCAGTAATAGCTGCAGCGCCCTTCGAACCGGATCACAGTAATGTCCGCACAGTACTGCCCGTCGGCTGCGACAGGCGCTGCGGCGGTACCTACCTGTACGGTCCGCAGCAACAGAGACACTACCACCAGTAATAGCTGCAGCGCCCTTCAAACCGGATCACAGTAATGTCCGCACAGTACTGCCCGTCGGCTGCGACAGGCGCTGCGGCGGTACCTACCTGTACGGTCCGCAGCAACAGAGACACTACCACCAGTAATAGCTGCAGCGCCCTTCAAACCGGATCAAAGTAATGTCTGCTTAGTACTGTATGTCTGGTGCATTAGACGCTACGGTACCTACCTGTACGGTCCGCAGCAACAGAGACACTACCACCAGTAATAGCTGCAGCGCCCTTCGAACCGGATCACAGTAATGTCCGCACAGTACTGCCCGTCGGCTGCGACAGGCGCTGCGGCGGTACCTACCTGTACGGTCCGCAGCAACAGAGACACTACCACCAGTAATAGCTGCAGCGCCCTTCAAACCGGATCACAGTAATGTCCGCACAGTACTGCCCGTCGGCTGCGACAGGCGCTGCGGCGGTACCTACCTGTACGGTCCGCAGCAACAGAGACACTACCACCAGTAATAGCTGCAACGTCCTTCAAACCGGATCACAGTAACGTTCGCACAGTACTGTCTGTCAGCTGCAACAGGCGCTGCGGCGGTACCTACCTGTACGGTCCGCAGCAACAGAGACACTACCACCAGTAATAGCTGCAGCGCCCTTCAAACCGGATCACAGTAATGTCCGCACAGTACTGCCCGTCGGCTGCGACAGGCGCTGCGGCGGTACCTACCTGTACGGTCCGCAGCAACAGAGACACTACCACCAGTAATAGCTGCAGCGCCCTTCAAACCGGATCACAGTAATGTCCGCACAGTACTGCCCGTCGGCTGCGACAGGCGCTGCGGCGGTACCTACCTGTACGGTCCGCAGCAACAGAGACACTACCACCAGTAATAGCTGCAACGTCCTTCAAACCGGATCACAGTAACGTTCGCACAGTACTGTCTGTCAGCTGCAACAGGCGCTGCGGCGGTACCTACCTGTACGGTCCGCAGCAACAGAGACGCTACCAGCATACACTCGCATCACTCAACACCGCGTGAAGCGGCTGATATCTGGGTCACAGCCGCCGCTGAAGCTCCGCGCCATTAATATTCCAGGAATGCCCCGCGAAATGCCGCCGCGTCCCGCCACTCCATATCGGCGGGGCTGTCATAAGTGGAGAGAGAGAGTGAGGGAGACGGAGGCATGCATCCGCGCGCGAGTGAGCGAGACGGGTAGAGAAATTAAGGATCTCTTGCTACGGTCATCGCTAAGATGGACGCTGCTGCTATTTTGTTAATTGAAATTAATTATTGATATTATACACTGTCGCGTTATTAATTCCGACAGTGTGAAATTACCGCGGTAACAGGTCTTAATTTAATGACTGAAGGCGAGTATAATGTAGTGTATATCATCCTAACTAGCGACAAACAGGGAGAAAATTAAACATCAGTGGTAGCTGTCTAGATGGTCACCAGCAGACCTGCCTTACCTTTACTGGTGGTAGTGTCTCTGTTGCTGCAGACCGTACAGGTAGGTACCGCCGCAGCACCTGTTGCAGCCGACATACAGTACTGTGCGGACATTACTGTGATCCGGTTTGAAGGACGCTGTAGCTACTGTAACTGGAGTAACAAAACTCAACGCATGTCTCAGGCGACGAGCGCAATCTGGTGTAGTGTATACCCTCTCCTGGTTAAGGCCGCGTTATGTGAAGACGTATCATTTAACATCAGGTGAATCATCGATATAAATAATTATTTATAAAAAAAAAAAAATTCACTAGCGGCCATTTACTAGGGGCGCGGTTCCCGCACTTTCAGCGGGAACTTATCGAAAACCTGTAGCTTTTATGTTTGACCTCAAACCATTTTCGACTTTAACTCTAAGGAATTAGAGTTCAATATTACGTGATGATATTTTATTTCAATAGGCAGTCAACATGTGTATTCTAAATTGTTCTTTAATGCTAAGGAATAAAGTCGAGATTTCTCAATGGATACTACGACGTATAAACGTTGTCCGTTTATGCTTGAACTACCTCGCTCCTCTCTGTGATGAGGGGTAGGCGAGCAACAAGGGGGTCGCGCGTATATAGCGCGGCCCAACGAATCCTGGTAGCATTTGATCGCGGACTTTTGATTTTGGTGCCGTGCGTGGCTGAGTTCAGTCGGCCTCCAGCCGCTGCGGGGTGAGGACGTGTCCGCGGTCGCGATCCAAGTCGAATTATTCGCTGCGCTCCTGATGATGGACGGCATCCTCCATCACTGTATATAGAGTGAGTATTACATAATTTTTTTTTTAGTTAGAAAATTATATTTAATACTAAACCGTGTCCTACCAACAATCGTAGCGCCTATTTCACTATGATCCGGTTTGAAGGGCGCTGTTGCCGAAATTACTGAACACGTGCGTACGGTCGCCTAAGTGATACGCCTACTAATAACAAACTAGCTCTAGTTAGACAAAAGACTGAGTATCCATACTCTAGTAATTACAATAACTGCAGCGCCCTTCAAACCGGATCACAGTAATGTTCGAACAGTATCGTCTGTCGGCTGCAATAGGCGCTGCGGCGGTACCTACCTGTACGGTCTGCAGCAACAGAGACCGACCATCAATAATAGCTATAACGTCCTTCAAACCGGATCACAGTAATGCCTGCACAATACTGTCTGTCGGCTGCAACAGGCGCTGCTGCGGTAACTAGACGGTCTGCAGGAACAGAGACACTACTACCGATAATAGCTACAGCATCCTTCAAACCGGATCACAGTAATTCGCACAGTACTACCTGTCGGCTGCAATAGGCATAGCGGCGGTACCTACCTGTACGGTCTGCAGCAACAGAGACACTACCAGCAGTATGATAAGTTTGCCTAGCAAGGAGGTTCTATACCGAAAGCTAGTGTAATAATGTTGGTAGCCGCCATTTTGTAAATCCGCCATGACAGTGTACCGACATGCGAGATGGGGTATGCTTGACATGCTTCATTATCACGGCAATAATTATAAAAAAAAAAAAAAAAAAAAAAACAATTTCTTTTCTCAGCGAGACCCGGGTTCGATTCTCTTTGAACTTGAGCTTCCGTCGTTACACTTTTTTTTTTTTTTTTTTAATTGACGACACGAACTGGTCGTTCACCTGATACTAAGTGATACGCCCTCGCCAACGTGACGCCAGTTAGGACGATATACACTGCACCGCATTGCGCTCGTCGCTAAACATTAGACGTAAACTCACCGCAGGAATTTCAATAGCTACAGCATCCTTCAAACCGGATCGCAGTAACGTTCGCACAGTACCGTCTGTCATCTGCAACAGGCGCTGCGGCGGTACCTAGACGGACTGCAGCGACAAAGGCCTACCAGCAACAATAGTCATAGCGCCCTTCAAACCGGATCACAGTAATGTATGCACAAGACTCCAGGACAGAGGCCTTCCTCAAAAATTGCCAGACGGTTGAGTAGGGATTCATATAGGAGGATTTGGGTCATTTCCCACCACACTTACCTAATCCGGTTTGGTGGGTGCCAGGGCCTCGGATGTTGATCCGCAGGCTGCACCACGAGCTGGTGACCTTGGCTTGGCTCCCACGAGCTGATGGGAACCTTAACGAGACTAAACGTATAGTTCGCGTGGCGCAGTGTGAACATCCTATAGTCAATTTTACTGTTATCCGGTTCGAAAGGCGTTGTATTGAAATCACTAAGGTTGACTTGATACGGACAATTCATTGCAGTGTATACATCTTAACTGGCGTCAACTTCATTCGGATCCGGTTTGAAGGGCGTTGTAGTTAAAAAAAAATGCGATGAGATTTAACGTGATATGACTGAGAAGCCAAGCTAACCTCAGCAGCTCGTGACTGCTGATCAACAGACGAGGCTCCGATTCCCACTGTTGGGACAGTGTAGTGGGCAAAGGCCCAAACCGCCCCCTCATGTGGGGTATGTACAAACGACGGCTTATAGTGCCCGGCGGTACCGGAAGTCATGCTGATTGTATGTAGAGATGTGAAGGTCTATGCCCAGCAGTGGACTTCTATCGATCTGGTGGTGATGATGGTGTACTGCAGTGTACGTCATCCTAACAACCGTTGCTGTGAAGAAGAATCGGACCCCCGAGACCCAGTATTTTATATCCCCTGTATATATTACGTTTAAAAGATTTACGACGGATCAAAGGCGGCCATTGTTCGGACCCCCGCGCCCGGGAGAAATCAACTCGAAACCGCCACCACCCCCAGCCCCCCATCTTTATCCCCCCCATCGCCATTAACTCCAAGGGATATATCTAGCTCTAAGAGCAGTGAAAGAACTAGATCTAGAATTTATTTCATTCATCAACAACCTGTATATATATATATATATATGTATATTATATATCATTTGTATTAAAAGGTTACTAAGGTACTACCGCAGCGCCTGTTGCAGTCGACACTATGCGAACATTACTGTGATCCGGTTTGAAGGGCGCTGCAGTAGGAAATTACTGGTATATACAGATGACGAAGCGGCGAGAAGAGTGTGACGTTCACTTGATTTTAAGTGATACCCCCGCCCACGTGGCGATAGTTAGGTTGCTACACACTACCATATTGCACTCGTAGCCTGATACTTAGCAAGTTCAGTCTATTTACTTCTGATAACACCAGCCACAGCACCCTTCAAACCGGATCATCGTACTAGATGCCGGCTGCGATACGCGCCGTGGAGGTGCCTAGACGGTCTGCAGCAACGGAGACACTACCAGTCATATGCTGCCCGTACCATACGAAAGTTGGTAAGGTATAGTAACATTTCGTGTGTGGGTACTTTAATAAAATTTTCACTAGACACAGCGTCCTTCAAACCGGATCACGGTAAAGCTGACGCTAGTTAGATTGTTTACACTGCAACACGGTGCACTCATCGCTCGATACATGTGTGATCGTTACCGCAGTAATTTCACTGGACACAGCGTCCTTCAAACCGGATCACGGTAAAGCTGACGCTAGTTAGATTGTTTACACTGCAACACGGTGTACTCATCGCTCGATACATGTGTGATCGTTACCGCAGTAATTTCACTAGATACAGCGTCCTTTAAACCGGATCACGGTAAAGCTGACGCTAGTTAGATTGTTTACACTGCAACACGGTGTACTCATCGCTCGATACATGTGTGATCGTTACCGCAGTAATTTCACTAGATACAGCGTCCTTCAAACCGGATCACGGTAAAGCTGACGCTAGTTAGATTGTGTACACTGCAACACGGTGTACTCATCGCTCGATACATGTGTGATCGTTACCGCAGTAATTTCACTAGATACAGCGTCCTTCAAACCGGATCACGGTAAAGCTGACGCTAGTTAGATTGTGTACACTGCAACACGGTGTACTCATCGCTCGATACATGTGTGATCGTTACCGCAGTAATTTCACTAGACACAGCGTCCTTCAAACCGGAACACGGTAAAGCTGACGCTGGTAAGATTGTTTACACTGCAACACGGTGTACTCATCGCTCGATACATGTGTGATCGTTACCGCAGTAATTTCACTGGACACAGCGTCCTTCAAACCGGAACACGGTAAAGCTGACGCTAGTTAGATTGTTTACACTGCAACACGGTGTACTCATCGCTCGATACATGTGTGATCGTTACCGCAGTAATTTCACTAGACACAGCGTCCTTCAAACCGGAACACGGTAAAGCTGACGCTAGTTAGATCGTTTACACTGCAACACGGTGTACTCATCGCTCGATACATGTGTGGTCGTTACCGCAGTAATTTCACTGGACACAGCGTCCTTCAAACCGGATCACGGTAAAGCTGACGCTAGTTAGATTGTTAATGGACCTGGACGGTCACCAGCAGCAGAGCTACCAGCAGTAGTGTAAACACTCTCAAGTACTTACACAGATCTTCAAAAGCGCGGGAGAAATTAAATTCGCACGAGCGAATTAACATCAGCGGGAGATAAAGCGGAAAGAGGCGCCGCCATATTGGTTACGATCGAGTCGTTAGCCGCCGAGTTACATCCGGCCGCCATCTTGACTCGTCGCCTTTGTCGCGGCACGGCATTAACGCGGCCGATTGAACACTACCCCATCATTTCATAATAGTCGACTAATTAGTAAACTTAATAGTACAGTCGACATTTTCAGACCTACCCCCTCTTCCGGTGACGAGGTAGTATACCTTCAGAATTCTGGATGCCAGATCATCGAGCTGATGATGAAAGGTCTCAAATGGAACCGGATGAGCTGGTGATCACTGCAATCCATCACCATACAATTCTCCCCACCACCGCCTTTTGGGACACTGTCCACCACCATCAGACTCTTGGAGCACCAGCTCAATACATAGGTGATGCTGATCAGTTCCTCATGTCTGTGCCAGGTGTTGAAGCATACGCTGAAGATGGGTGCAGCATCAGACGGCTTCGGCGGCTGGCGCGCCCGGGTCGCCGCCTGCCGGGAGTCCAGGAAGCTGGTGCTGGTGATCGTCGCCATCGCGCTCCTGCTGGACAACATGCTGCTCACCACTGTCGGTGAGTACACTGTAGAACGGCCTCCTTGTTAAATCCGTGATGGTATCGCAGTGTAAATATCCTACCCCATCAGCTACCATCAGGTCAACACAAAATGGACATCCTGGAGTGAAGAGTTCTGATGGTATCTTCTATAAACACGAGGATGTCCAAAGTGTGAAGAACAGCTCCATCATTGAAGCTGCTGTTACATCACACCGCCAGTAATTTCTCTATCTACAGCACCCTTCAAACCGGATCACGGTGACTATGACACTAGTAAGGATGTTTACATTGCAGCATATTGTATTTGTAGGTAATGACGTAAGATGTCGACTTCACAGCGTAATCTGTTTAGCTTCAGCGTCCTTCAAACCGGATCAAAGAGCAGCTGTCGCTAGTTAGGATGTTTACGCTGCATCACATTGTACTCGTCGCCTTAGACATATAATGTTAATCTGTATAGCCCAATAATTACACTCGCTACAGCGTCCTTCAAACCGGATCAAAGAGCAGCTGTCCCTAGTTAGGATGTTTACGCTGCATCACATTGTACTCGTCGCCTTAGACATATAATGTTAATCTGTATAGCCCAATAATTACACTCGCTTCAGCGTCCTTCAAACCGGATCAAAGAGCAGCTGTCCCTAGTTAGGATGTTTACGCTGCATCACATTGTACTCGTCGCCTTAGACATATAATGTTAATCTGTATAGCCCAATAATTACACTCGCTTCAGCGTCCTTCAAACCGGATCAAAGAGCAGCTGTCGCTAGTTAGGATATTCACACTGCATCACATTGCACTCGTCGCCTTAGACATATAATGTTAATCTGTATAGCCCAATAATTACACTCGCTTCAGCGTCCTTCAAACCGGATCAAAGAGCAGCTGTCGCTAGTTAGGATATTCACACTGCATCACATTGCACTCGTCGCCTTAGACATATAATGTTAATCTGTATAGCCCAATAATTACACTCGCTTCAGCGTCCTTCAAACCGGATCAAAGAGCAGCTGTCCCTAGTTAGGATGTTTACGCTGCACCACATTGCACTCGTCGCCTTAGACATATAATGTTAATCTGTATAGCCCAATAATTACACTCGCTTCAGCGTCCTTCAAACCGGATCAAAGAGCAGCTGTCCCTAGTTAGGATGTTTACGCTGCACCACATTGCACTCGTCGCCTTAGACATATAATGTTAATCTGTATAGCCCAATAATTACACTCGCTTCAGCGTCCTTCAAACCGGATCAAAGAGCAGCTGTCGCTAGTTAGGATATTCACACTGCATCACATTGTACTCGTCGCCTTAGACATATAATGTTAATCTGTATAGCCCCATAATTACATTCGCTTCAGCGTCCTTCAAACCGGATCAAAGGGCAGCTGTCCCTAGTTAGGATGTTTACGCTGCATCACATTGTACTCGTCGCCTTAGACATATAATGTTAATCTGTATAGCCCAATAATTACACTCGCTTCAGCGTCCTTCAAACCGGATCAAAGGGCAGCTGTCGCTAGTTAGGATGTTTACGCTGCACCACATTGCACTCGTCGCCTTAGACATATAATGTTAATCTGTATAGCCCAATAATTACACTCGCTTCAGCGTCCTTCAAACCGGATCAAAGGGCAGCTGTCGCTAGTTAGGATGTTTACGCTGCACCACATTGCACTCGTCGCCTTAGACATATAATGTTAATCTGTATAGCCCAATAATTACACTCGCTTCAGCGTCCTTCAAACCGGATCAAAGGGCAGCTGTCGCTAGTTAGGATGTTTACGCTGCATCACATTGTACTCGTCGCCTTAGACATATAATGTTAATCTGTATAGCCCCATAATTACATTCGCTTCAGCGTCCTTCAAACCGGATCAAAGGGCAGCTGTCGCTAGTTAGGATGTTCACACTGCATCACATTGCACTCGTCGCCTTAGACATATAATGTTAATCTGTATAGCCCAATAATTACACTCGCTTCAGCGTCCTTCAAACCGGATCAAAGAGTAGCTGTCGCTAGTTAGGATGTTCACACTGCATCACATTGTACTCGTCACTTAAGACATATGATATGAACTAAGTTAGTAACAGTAATGTCTGCACACTGCTGTTGAGCTACTGTCTAGACGGTTACCAGCAGCAGTGACATGCCATTACATCATCATCATCAGCTGATAGATGCCCACCGCTGGACGTGGGCCTCCCACAAAGACTCCCACATCGATCTGGTAGGGGCTCATACAGCGGGGCTTGTGCCGTTTCCCGCCACGCCGGCCCATAGAATCCATAGCCTCGTTTGTTGATCATCACGCTGCACCACGAGCCGGTGAGCTTGGCTCGGGTCCCGTGATCCGGTCCGAAGGACTCTTTACACCCAGCACATTATACGGTGCATAAATAAATATAATGTATTCATTATATTCGGATTCATTATTTGAAAGCGGGAAAACTCACCTCCAATGAATAAGGCATGAGCCGAGCCACTCAGCTGATTGGCGGCGGCCATCTTGAATTCCCGGCGGGGAGACGTAATGGCGGACCGCGCTGTCCACAGGTTATAAAAACTTTTTATTGAGCTTTCTAATCTGTGACGCGGTAGTCTGTTCAGTAGTGGTAGTGTCTAGGTACTACCACAACGCCTATTGCAGCCGATACACAGCACTGTTCAAACATTACTGTGATCCGGTTTGAAGGGCGTTGTAACAATAACAATTACTGGCGGTAGGTCTCTGTTGCTACTGACCGTCTAGGTACCACCACAACGGCTATTGCAGCCCACTGACAGCACTGTTCAAACATTACTGTGATCCGGTTTGAAGGGCGTTGTAACAATAACAATTACTGGCGGTAGGTCTCTGTTGCTACTGACCGTCTAGGTACCACCACAACGGCTATTGCAGCCCACTGACAGCACTGTTCAAACATTACTGTGATCCGGTTTGAAGGGCGTTGTAACAATAAAAATTACTGGCGGTAGGTCTCTGTTGCTACTGACCGTCTAGGTACCACCACAACGGCTATTGCAGCCCACTGACAGCACTGTTCAAACATTACTGTGATCCGGTTTGAAGGGCGCTGTAACAATAACAATTACTGGTGGTAGTGTCTCTGTTGCTACTGACCGTCTAGGTACCACCACAACGCCTGTTGCAGCCGATACACAGAGCTATGCAGACATTACTGTGATCCCGTTTGAAGGGTGCTGTAGCTGGAGTAATTACTGTAGTGCAGTGTATATCATCCTAACTAGCACCATTTATGTGGGCGTATCACTTGATATCAAGTGAATAAAGAAAGAGAGTCCATCTTGGACACTGCAATTGTTTCCATACCCTACCTTCAGCAGTCTAGACCTAGTCTTCTTCCGAAGTCTGGTCTTCAAACACTAGTCTACCGAGACTACAGTACATTGTGATACCCCTCCCCTTTGTATCCGTTTTATAATTTTAAACATCCGGTGAAAGCGGAACTGATGTATATCTCGCGCCGCCATTTTGCCCTTTGTGAAAATTACCCGCGGTTTTTCTTTCAAGTACCCGCAACTGTAGGGTGACTATGATTTACGTTTTTTAGGTTTATATTTTTTTGATAAATAATATGCTACTAAGTATATCTAGATCTAGTGTCTAGTGTTAGGTCTTTTCTGCTGACCCTTTAGGTACCACCGCAGCTCACCGCAGCTCCTTTTTTTCGTTCTCAACCGGGATTTTTGGGCCTGGGCTTGTAATTCTATTCTTTTACATTTCTTTCTTTGGTATCTTTATTATGTTCTTTCTTTCAGTTCTTCTTCCTCTTTCTCTCTCTATTCCACCGCAGCAAGTAGTAGTGTGCAAACATTACTGCGTTGGAAACAGGTGGGCAAAAGTCTCGATAGGAATACACTGTCGAGCCTTGTTTGATTATAGTCTCAACGATTCATTACATGTTTTCCTTTGCGGTGGTCACCAACATAAATGATATGACTCGTCGCCGTAAACCATTATATGACTTGTCACCAACATCAATCCTATGACATCACCAACATCAGTTCTATGACATCACCAACATCAATCCTAAGACATCACCATCAGTTCTATGACATCACCAACATCAATTCTATGACTTCACCGACATGTATTCTATGACTTGGCCCCAACATCAATTCTATGACTTGGGACAAACATCAGTTCTGTAACATGTCACCAACATCAGTTCTATCACATCACACCAACATCAACTCTATGACTTCACCGACATCTATTCTATGACTTGGCCCCAACATCAATTCTATGACTTGGGACAAACATCAGTTCTGTAACATGTCACCAACATCAGTTCTATGACATCACACCAACATCAATTCTATGACTTCACCGACATCTATTCTATGACTTGGCCCCAACATCAATTCTATGACTTGGGACAAACATCAGTTCTGTAACATGTCACCAACATCAGTTCTACGACATCACACCAACATCAATTCTATGACTTCACCGACATCTATTCTATGACTTGGCCCCAACATCAATTCTATGACTTGGGACAAACATCAGTTCTGTAACATGTCACCAACATCAGTTCTATGGCATCACACCAACATCAATTCTATGACTTCACCGACATCTATTCTATGACTTGGCCCCAACATCAATTCTATGACTTGGGACAAACATCAGTTCTGTAACATGTCACCAACATCAGTTCTACGACATCACACCAACATCAATTCTATGACTTCACCGACATCTATTCTATGACTTGGCCCCAACATCAATTCTATGACTTGGGACAAACATCAGTTCTGTAACATGTCACCAACATCAGTTCTATTACATCACACCAACATCAATTCTATGACTTCACCGACATCTATTCTATGACTTGGCCCCAACATCAATTCTATGACTTGGGACAAACATCAGTTCTGTAACATGTCACCAACATCAGTTCTATGACATCACACCAACATCAATTCTATGACTTCACCGACATCTATTCTATGACTTGGCCCCAACATCAATTCTATGACTTCACCGACATGTATTCTATGACTTGGCCCCAACATCAATTCTATGACTTGGGACAAACATCAGTTCTGTAACATGTCACCAACATCAGTTCTACGACATCACACCAACATCAATTCTATGACTTCACCGACATCTATTCTATGACTTGGCCCCAACATCAATTCTATGACTTGGGACAAACATCAGTTCTGTAACATGTCACCAACATCAGTTCTATGGCATCACACCAACATCAATTCTATGACTTCACCGACATCTATTCTATGACTTGGCCCCAACATCAATTCTATGACTTGGGACAAACATCAGTTCTGTAACATGTCACCAACATCAGTTCTATGACATCACACCAACATCAATTCTATGACTTCACCGACATCTATTCTATGACTTGGCCCCAACATCAATTCTATGACGTCACCAACATCAATTCTATGACATGTCACCAACATCAATCCTATGACATCACCAACATCAGTTCTATGATGTCACCAACATCAATTCTATGACATCACCAACATCAGTTCTATGATGTCACCAACATCAATTCTATGACGTCACCAACATCAATTCTATGACATCACCAACATCAGTTCTATGATGTCACCAACATCAATCCTATGACATCACCAACATCAATCCTATGACATCACCAACATCAATCCTATGACATCACCAACATCAATCCTATGACATCACCAACATCAATGCTATGACATCACCAACATCAGTTCTGTAACATGTCACCAACATCAGTCCCATGACTTCCGTTCTGACAATTACTAATTCAGCTCCCATCTGGTGGAGCTGGTCATCCTCGTTCCTGATAACAAAGTATCGCCGTCTCGCTCGCACCCCTTTGAAGCGCGCCCTCGCTCACAACTTAGAGCATACATACAAACACTAAGTTAATGAAATTCGATTACATCGCCAAGTTATCGTGGAGCGCTCACTTAACACCTCTTTCACTACCAACTCGGACCGGAAGTGGGACAATTTCCCGTTCGGCGAGATCAAAGTGAAACTTACTTAGGCGCCTCATCAAAGGCGGCGCCGCGCCCGCTTTAGTGCTGTGCGTACGTCATATCGATAATATATATTATTAATCGATTTTTTATTTTTTTTTATATATTTTAGGATATGGCGAAGATTTTAATTTTTATTAATGTATACACACTGATATGATTACACTACACATCATCATCATCATCATCACCTTATCCAATTCTCACTACTTGTGATATCGGCAAAACTTGTCTCATTTCAATTGTAATAAAATTATATTCGACTTGATACGTAACATGTTAAATATCGTTACCACAGTAATTTCAGCTGTAACGCCCTTCAACACAGTAATGTCTGCACACTGCAGTAGGGTCTGCTGCGGTAAATACCATCAGGTTCTTTTTGATGTTGCGTTCGGTCATCACTAGGCGGTCGGCAGACGTCGCAGTTGGGTGCGGCGTTACAAATCTCATTGCCCCAACCCCCTTTCATCCCCTACCCGGCTACCTACCCCCGCCACCCCTCCTGCCTGTTAGTGAACGCCCCGCACTGGGGCGAGTTCGCAAATCGGATTCGCTCGGAGCCAACTTGCTGCCGAACCCAATTAACCGAGCTTCGTACAAGTTGGGATATATTTATTGCGTACCGAAATTATAGAATGTCTTGCAGCACGATCGATGTCTAATGTAGTAGTAGAGTGGGAGTAGCCGCTCCCAACCCAATTCCCAAGCGTGGGAAGTAGATCAAACGCATTTACATACAACCGTATATCGATAGACTTATTTGAAAATTATAATTGGGACTGTCTGCTCTGCTCGGGTTCTAGCAGCCTCATCCGAAACATCTTTTAAACGTTCCCAGTGCTGGGAGTCGAAGCCCACGCTAGCCAAATGCATGCGGTACATGCCCACGATGGTTGTTGGATCTTTAGAAGTCTCGATATTTTCGCAATGTCTTCTTTCACCGGAAGCACAAGTTTAGTAGGAATCGAACTTAAGTGATACACACGCCCATAAAAAATTACACTAGTTAAGATGTTATACACTGCACCACATTGCGCTCGTCACCTGAGACATAGGATGTTGAGTCTCGTTACCGCAGTAATTACGCTAGCTACAGCGTCCTTCAAACCGGAACACAGTAATGTTAGCACACTGCTGTTTGGTGGCAGGAATAGGCATCATATTGTACTCGCCGCGAAACATTAGATGTTGAATCGCGTTATTTTAATAATTACACTAGCTACAGCGCCCTTCGAACCGGATCGTAGTAATGTTTGCACAGTACCGTACGTCAGTTGTAACAACCGCTGCGGTGGCACCTGACTAGACAGTTTCCGAAAACGGAGAACTACCACCAGTAAAATTGATGCTGCTGTATCTAGATTTGAAGCTTTCATCCAAAATCTAGATCTAGTCTAAAAATAATTTCATATCTAGTTAATCATTAATATGGTATAATATAATTATATCTTTATTTATATTGAAATAAATCGATTACGCTATCGTCCAATCGAAAATCGATTATTAAATAAATAGCGATTTCTATCGATATACAAGATGGCGCCGACGCCGCACGGTACTGGCCGGGAATGAGCTGTCAAACGCAAGCGTGCTTCAAAGCGTACTCGCGCCCACTCGCGGTAATCGAATCGGGACCTCAATTGGCGGGAATCGATTTTTTTTTTCATCGCAAATAATTAATTGACTATATACCAGATGAGTAATCGATGTGCTGATTAAATGGCGCAGCGACTTACCTTCTGAAGTCCTGGCTTCGATTCTGGGATTACCTGATGGGAAATCTGGGTGGTGGTAGTACTTCGGTCCAGTCTGGCCAGTCACCGTCCTGCCGCCATGACAGTGTCGCTGTGTCCAGTCAACGTATGGAAGCTGGAGTATTCTGGACGAGCTTCACCATCAGCTGATCCATTCTTGACCATCAGCTGATCCATTTGCTTGAAATGATTATCAAGTTGACTTGTATTAGTAATTTTTTGTTGTCAGACCTCTGCTGAAGATAGTTCATCTACCGCGTCTATAAGTATGCAAACTACTATGTTCCGGTTTGAAGGACGTCATAATATTTACTAGCAATTGAACTTCTCGATCGTTTAATCGATATTTTTTTTTCTATTTCCTCCTAAATCATTCTAATGCAGTATAAATATGATGTCTAACTCTATCAAATGCTTTCGTCAGATCTTCGAGGATAAAAGTTCCTTGATTATCAAATTTGGGTTATTAAGGCCATGTCTGTGTTCGTTGTTATTGTATATCCTAATGGTTTATGCCCAGCAGTGGACATCTGGCGACTGACGACGATGATTACATTAGAATATCTCTCACTAATTAATCAATATCAGCATGCAGTTCACTGATGGATGCAGGCGTCTCACAAGGCACGATTCTTAGCCCGATCTTCGGCTATACGCATCCGTTTTTTTTTTTTTTTATTCCTTTGCGTAGGTTGGGTCAGGGCCTTTCTTTGTCATTTACCACCGTTCAATTCTACCATCATTACATAATTTCCTTTTCATTATCATTATTACATCTTTTCATTACATTTGCGTTTATATCCACTTTTCTAATTATCATCTTTCATTCTTTTCCTCTTTCATTCTCTACACATTTCACACACTTCTCTTCTCTATCGTTCTACATTACATTTCTTCTATCATTCCTCCTCCCCGTCTGAAGCGAAGACCGTCGCCGTCTTGTACTTATTTCTGGATGAGGTGGAGAGCTTGAAAAAGAATCATCCCCTGTAGCATATTTTCTTCATTCTTCTTCCTCCCTCATGTTTTACTTCTTATGACTTTTGTTTTGGTTTTATTTATTTACACTTTGTACCTTTGTATTACCTTTCCAAAGACTCTCCTACCGTATTCCAGAAATACCCTGCGACTTTCGTCCTCACTCATCAGACAGGCGATGACTCATCTATCTTCTTCTCCATCTCCACTTTACAATCTGCTCTCTCTTTCCCGAATAAGGGACAGGAAGTCAGGATGTGCACCACCGTCTGGTCCACCTCCGGATCACAGAGGCACGCGGGACTCTCCTTAAGCTTGAACCTGTGAAGGTACTCGGGGAATCCCCCGTGCCCGGTGAACATCAAGACCGTGTCGAGCTCGAGCTGATGAAGCACGCGGGAATACCCTCGTTGAAGCCGTGGTACCTGGCACGTACCATGTTCCATTCGTCAAGGGTCCTCAGTCAGAGCTGACGGCGTTGTCATCTGGACAGTGGGCATCCCGTGCTCCGTTTGACGTATCTTCTCCAGCGGTGGGCATTTCTGCGATATAAGTAACCTGCCCATCGTCAGTTTGGGAACCTTTGTCGGCAACCTTGTTCCTCCGGCGGAGTTACTTCATTTAGAATCCCATCGACCAGAGAAAAGCCACTTAAATTTCTTCCCATCACCCCAAATATCCAAAATTTATAGAGATATCATCTTATTCATCATCATTACCATCAAAAATACCACCATTATTGTCATGATCATCTAAACCATCACTATCAATAGTACAGTTATCGTCATCAACATCTTCATGATCATCATCTACATTACCAACATCATCATCATCATCATCTCCGCCGTTACAATCATCACCATTATAAGTCTTCATTATTCCACCAGACCTTTTCCTCTTAGGCTACTGGTAGGTCTCTGTTGCTGGGTACCACTGCAGCCGACCATCTACTGCATATATTACCGTTCCGGATTAAAGGGCGCTGTAGCTAGTGTGAATTGGGGTAAAAAATTCAACATCGCTGCCAATTGCAGCCGACCTACAGTACTATGCAAACATTACTGTAATCCGCTTTGAAGGGCGCTGCAGCTAATGTAGCGTATTGTCTCAAGATGAGCGCTATATGATGCAATATCATCCTAACTAGCACCACGTTGCTAACGGCACGCTATCACTTAGAATCAGGTGAACGTCCCGACGGACTCGTCGCCTAATTACATAAAAAAAAAAAAAAGTTTGACTACAAAATGGGAATATCGATTTTATCCGAACACTCGCTACATACACAACACCCACGTAAGATAACGTGTTACACGATATCGCGCGCTGAGGCCTATCACACCGGAGCGCGCGGCGTTTGGACCAGCTAGTGATGTGCGAGACGTTCATAATAAATAATAAAAATAATATTAATAAAAATACACTGCTTGTTGATTATTTCATTAAGAGACGAGATGATAGGGATGTTCACCTGATATTAAGTGATGCGCTAGCTAAGACGGTATACACTGCATCATATTTCACTCGTCGCTTTGTGACTTGTGTTCTCGTCGTTTCCCCAGTAATTACACCAGCTGCAACGTCCTTCAAATCGGAACACATATGCTAACCGCAGTTTGGCGGTAGAAGAAGAAAATAAGGGAAGTTTATTTTATATAATCAACGACGAGACGAACGGGACGCTCACTCGAACGCGGCGCTAGTTAGGATGTTATACACTACACCATATAGCGCTCATCGCCTAAGACATAAGATATTAAATCTCCTTACCGCAATAGTTACATTAGCTGCAGCGCCCTTCAAACCGGAACACAGTAATGTTTGCACACTACTGTTTGACTGCAGAAATATGCGCTGCGGTTGTATCTAGACGGATTCCGGCAATAGAGACCTATCATGAGTAATAGTTATAGCGCCCTTCAAACCAGATCCCAGTAATGTCCGCACAGTACTGTATGTCGGCTGCAACAGGCGCTGCGGCGGTACCTACCTAGACGGACTGCGGCAATAGAGACCTATCATGAGTAATAGTTATAGCGCCCTTCAAACCAGATCCCAGTAATGTCCGCACAGTACTGTATGTCGGCTGCAACAGGCGCTGCGGCGGTACCTACCTAGACGGACTGCGGCAATAGAGACCTATCATGAGTAATAGTTATAGCGCCCTTCAAACCAGATCACAGTAATGTCCGCACAGTACTGTATGTCGGCTGCAACAGGCGCTGCGGCGGTACCTACCTAGACGGACTGCGGCAATAGAGACCTATCATGAGTAATAGTTATAGCGCCCTTCAAACCAGATCACAGTAATGTCCGCACAGTACTGTATGTCGGCTGCAACAGGCGCTGCGGCGGTACCTACCTAGACGGACTGCGGCAATAGAGACCTATCATGAGTAATAGTTATAGCGCCCTTCAAACCAGATCACAGTAATGTCCGCACAGTACTGTATGTCGGCTGCAACAGGCGCTGCGGCGGTACCTACCTAGACGGACTCCGGCAATAGAGACCTATCATGAGTAATAGTTATAGCGCCCTTCAAACCAGATCCCAGTAATGTCCGCACAGTACTGTATGTCGGCTGCAACAGGCGCTGCGGCGGTACCTACCTAGACGGACTCCGGCAATAGAGACCTATCATGAGTAATAGTTATAGCGCCCTTCAAACCAGATCCCAGTAATGTCCGCACAGTACTGTATGTCGGCTGCAACAGGCGCTGCGGCGGTACCTACCTAGACGGACTCCGGCAATAGAGACCTATCATGAGTAATAGTTATAGCGCCCTTCAAACCAGATCCCAGTAATGTCCGCACAGTACTGTATGTCGGCTGCAACAGGCGCTGCGGCGGTACCTACCTAGACGGACTCCGGCAATAGAGACCTATCATGAGTAATAGTTATAGCGCCCTTCAAACCAGATCCCAGTAATGTCCGCACAGTACTGTATGTCGGCTGCAACAGGCGCTGCGGCGGTACCTACCTAGACGGACTCCGGCAATAGAGACTTATCATGAGTAATAGTTATAGCGCCCTTCAAACCAGATCCCAGTAATGTCCGCACAGTACTGTATGTCGGCTGCAACAGGCGCTGCGGCGGTACCTACCTAGACGGACTCCGGCAATAGAGACCTATCATGAGTAATAGTTATAGCGCCCTTCAAACCAGATCCCAGTAATGTTTGCACAGTACTGCCTGTCGGCTGCAACAGGCGCTGCGGCGGTACCTACCTAGACGGACTCCGGCAATAGAGACCTATCATGAGTAATACCTATAGCGCCCTTCAAACCGGATCAATGTAATGTTTGCACAGTACTGTATAGAGTATACAGCTGCGGTAGTTAGTACCTATCTAGCAACAGAGACCTACCACCAGTTCCAATGTCCTTATTGCCGGAGACTAGTCTAATCTGATTACTAGGGTAACGAGATTCATCATACGTCTCAGGCGAGGAGCGCAATGTGAAGCAGTGTATAACATCCTAACACCGCGGTGTCAGCTGGCGTATCACTTAAAATCAGGTGGACGTCCCAATCGTCTCGTCAATTACATAACAAAAATAAACCAACCACTAGATCTCTGCTTAGTCGCAGTGTTCCTTTCCTAGACGGTCTCCGGCAATAGTGATGTACCCTTGACATTAATCGATTTGTATATTACCGTCAGCAATTACAATAAAGAGCATCGGCGGTAAATGAGAAAGTTCGGTTTCCGTTTCCGTTTTAACATGGACGTTCCCAATTCTAAATTGAAGAAACAAACGATACGGTGTTGTGTAAACACTCTAACTCTAGTGTTGTGTATTTACTAGACTAGCTTCTCTTTGATGTACGCGGTATACGTCTGAAAGAGACGGAAGTTGGATTCCAACTGAGTTCAAAATGACAACAGCTTCCTCCATTCTTTAAGCCCAAAGTCCCAGCTGTGGGAACAACATTCATCAATCTCGTATGAGAATGTAGGTATCTTCATCAGTTTCACTACAACGCTATCCTTACACGGATTTAGTCAGCACATTAATACATGCAGCGAGTGGGATGGATCGTGGAAAGACCTTGAAACCGGTACAAGAAAAATCCGATAACATTTAAGGATATCGCACATCGGATATAACCGATGGACTCGTGCCCATCCCTAAAACCGAACGGCGTTATCTATAACGCGTCGCTAAGCATGCGGGCCGCGTCATGGCGGCGGTTGAAACAAAATGGCGGGCGATAGTAGATTATAGTGATGTGACATTAATTTCATTGTTATCGATAATTTAATATTTTTTTTTAGTTTATTACAATTTTTTTTTTTTTTAATAATGTTTAAATTTTGAAATATCAATCGACGTTCTATTATTCCCACTGCTGGGAATTGATGACTTTAATTCGAATATAGATTAATTTATCTACTTCGCTAGTACAAAGGATAATAAACGAAAACAAATTATGATATTCAATAGCACATACCTATGGTTCCCACTGCTGGGACACGCGACTCTATCAGAGCCCAAAGCTTCACCGCTTCATCACAGCGAGACTTCACAAATGGCGCTTGTTCAAAAAGCGGTTCCGGGAACATGTCAGATTTTCATCACTTAGTATCAAGTGAACGTCTCACCCGTCTAACTATAGAAAAAGTTTGTATTCTTGTTAAGTTGTATGAGTATGAGATGGATACACTGCGGAAGTGATAGAGAGAGAGAGAGAGAGAGAGAGAGAGAGAGAGAGAGAGAAGAAACGCTTGCTCGAATTTTCTATATTTTGAAGTAGTAACAACCAATGAGAAAGAAAAGTAAAAAATGTACTAAAGATTTCAATACATCTCTCTCTCTCTCTTCATATATTAAGTGTGAGAGAGAGATACATCATGGAGGCTACTGTATATATGTGTTGGTATGTGGTGGAGTAATTGGCGCGCTGCGAGCCGGACTACCAAAAAGATATGCGCGATATTGAACCTATATATACTTTTTCGATCGACACTGTTATTTTCCATCTACCGCCATACATTTATTGTTACAACTACCCCCACTTTGCATATATAACACTTACCTCATTGTCGCCAGTGCCAATCATACCGGAGTTTTTATACGACATTCGCCACCCCGACGCGCCCCTCTCCATGTCGCTGGACGACATCACCACACCACCACCGCCGCCGACGCCCTACTGTCCCTGCCTGGAAAAGAACACAACAGTTGTCTACGAGAACGTCACCCACTGTGAGTATACCAACGATGAATATAAAATGAAAAATCTGTTTTCCCACTTGTGGGATTGTGGATGGTAAGACTCTTTTACTAACTGCCCTGGAGTCTCGAGCTATCAAGAACGGGACTAAAATAAACTCAGCCTGTCGAAATCAGGGACTAAAAAGGTATTTGGGTTCGTGGGCTTTCAAGATGGGGACCCACTTTGCCCACTAAGCAAGCCCAGAATGAATGACAAGTACGAGGTGATCTAGGGCTTTTCGCACTGAAGCAAGGGTGTCAAGGAGGGCAATCGCCCTCCCCGGGACTTGCTTTAGGCTTAGTACCAGGAAGGCATTAGTCCGTTCACTTGGAGATCCCAAAGCAACGTACTGAAGAAGACCACCAACAAGCCCAGAAGACAGAGTATCTTATCGAAGATTTCCTCCTGGAGACCAAAAAAAAGACAATTCATCGCAGTAGTTCTGCAAAGAATCTGAACCCGTGACTAGTTACAAAGGTTCTGGTCAGCACAACTAAACCATTGCAGTGTAAATATTCCAACCTGATTCCCAAACTTTTTCTAGACTTACGCCTTACTCTATTTGGTTGGACCTGGTGTTGCTGTTATAGCGATGTGGTATAGAACTGGCTGATGAAGTTTTCAGTTGACCTTATGGGATGATCTGATGATGAAGAGGATCAAACCAAAAAGCATGAAAGTTCAAATTTTGAACCTGCCGTCCAACTTGCAGTGAACCTGACAGCCCAGAGGGAGGAGCGCCACAAGGAGCTGATCCACGAGACCGTGGCCGTGGGCGTGATGTTCGCCAGCAAGGCCATCGTGCAGCTGATCGCCAACCCGTTCGTAGGACCATTGACGCACAGGTGAGGGAGACCAGCGCCAGCACTGTTCCAACAGAAGATGAAGTAGAATTCACTCGAGATAAATTTGTCGGCGACGTGTATCAACAGCCTTATGTTCCCACTGTTGGGATTGATGATCTCTCAAAGGGAGTAAGCGAATTCATCCACACTGGTCAAGTGCGAGTCGATGAATATGTCCACGGAAGTCTGTTTTTGGATCCTAATCCAACAGATATTGATCTGTTGCCTCACGATGTTTTCCGTTAAGTTCACCGGGAATCGAACCCTCGTCTCTCCGAGCTGTCATACCTTCTCTTGCGTATCTGATGCTTTGAACCAACTCCCAGCACGAACTTCCTCTCTATTCTTCTAGAAGCTGATGATAAATTTTATCTATTTCAGAATCGGCTACAGTGTCCCCATGTTCACCGGCTTCATCTTGATGTTCCTCTCCACTTTGAGTGAGTATAAATACATAAGTTCTACATTTCATTCCCACAGAGATTGAGCCGTGAGATTCAGCCCCAACAGTGGGATCAATTAGAAATCTGTTTTTTATAACTCAAATTTCTAAACACATAGAACCAGTACAATGTTTGATGCGGAATGTGGAGAAAATGGATATCCGTCTTCATTATCTTCATGTATCTGTATGTCCACTGCTGGACTAAAAGCTGTTATGAGAGAGTTTTGTGGGATTCGTGCTAAGTTTGAGGGTCCAAGTGAATAGGTTTCCAATTTTATATCGTCGATACCTGAACCGTGGTCCATCATCATCTGAGCCACATAGTTGTACAGTGACCTCATTTTGCAAGTTGCAATGGCAAGTGTAGTGGGAAACCCAAATCCCACCCCCCCATATGAATCCGACCCCATCGATGTGGGAATGGCTATGTCTAGCAGTGGACGTCTGGCTGATGATGATGATGACCTATCCTCTGGGACGTTTACAGTCACAGATTAATAGTTTATTTCTCAACTTACCCGCAGTCTTCGCTTTCGGCCGCTCGTACAGCGTCCTGTTCGTGGCCCGGGCGCTCCAGGGCATCGGCTCATCCTGCTCCTCGGTCTCCGGGATGGGCATGCTGGCGGAGAGGTACCCTGACGACAAGGTAAATGGTTTCCCATGCACGTAGATACCATCACAGCTCTCTACTATCGAGCAGTAGTTTGCCAGCATTACTGTCTTCCAGTAGGATGATCAGTAATAAATTAGTAAGAAAATGTTATGGTAAAGTTACCATCAGATGAATTATGTCCTGTTGTTCCTTTAAAAAAGATACTGTATATAGGAGCGTGGGAATGCAATGGGCATAGCGCTGGGCGGCCTGGCGCTGGGTGTCCTCATCGGGCCACCTTTCGGCGGCCTGATGTACGAGTTCGTCGGCAAGACCGCGCCGTTCCTGATGCTCTCGGCCTTGGCACTTGGAGACGGATGTGAGCTCATGAGTATTCTTATCAATAAATACACCAAAGTGGTCTCCTTCAGCAGTGGGCATCTACGCAGAACCATGTCGCTGGCCACTTACACGGCGCCGTGTGGTCGACTCCTCACACGGCGCCACACACAGAACCATGTCGCTGGCCACTTACACGGCGCCGTGTGGTCGACTCCTCACACGGCGCCACACACAGAACCATGTCGCTGGCCACTTACACGGCGCCACACACAGAACCATGTCGCTGGCCACTTACACGGCGCCGTGTGGTCGGCTCCTCACACGGCGCCACACACAGAATCATGTCGCTGGCCACATACACGGCGCCGTGTGGTCGACTCCTCACACGGCGCCACACACAGAACCATGTCGCTGGCCACTTACACGGCGCCGTGTGGTCGGCTCCTCACATGGCGCCACACACAGAACCATGTCGCTGGCCACTTACACGGCGCCGTGTGGTCGGCTCCTCACATGGCGCCACACACAGAACCATGCCGCTGGCCACTTACACGGCGCCGTGTGGTCGGCTCCTCACACGGCGCCACACACAGAACCATGTCGCTGGCCACTTACACGGCGCCGTGTGGTCGGCTCCTCACATGGCGCCACACACAGAACCATGTCGCTGGCCACTTACACGGCGCCGTGTAGTCGGCTCCTCACACAGCGCCACACACAGAACCATGTCGCTGGCCAATTACACGGCGCCGTGTGGTCGGCTCCTCACATGGCGCCACACACAGAACCATGCCGCTGGCCACTTACACGGCGCCGTGTGGTCGGCTCCTCACACGGCGCCACACACAGAACCATGTCGCTGGCCACTTACACGGCGCCGTGTGGTCGGCTCCTCACATGGCGCCACACACAGAACCATGCCGCTGGCCACTTACACGGCGCCGTGTGGTCGGCTCCTCACACGGCGCCACACACAGAACCATGTCGCTGGCCACTTACACGGCGCCGTGTGGTCGGCTCCTCACATGGCGCCACACACAGAACCATGTCGCTGGCCACTTACACGGCGCCGTGTAGTCGGCTCCTCACACAGCGCCACACACAGAACCATGTCGCTGGCCAATTACACGGCGCCGTGTAGTCGGTTCCTCACACGGCGCCACACATAGAATCATGTCGCTGGCCACTTACACGGCGCCGTGTGGTCGGCTCCTCACATGGCGCCACACACAGAACCATGTAGATGTGTATATATGTCATTTTATCTTATCCAGTGCTGCAGCTGATGATCCTGCAGCCAGGCGTGGTGCGGCAGGAGACCGAGCCGCCTTCCCTCCGAGACCTCGTAACCGACCCTTACATTATCGTCGCAGCGGGTGAGCCACCACCAGATTCGTCACAGACAATAAATGAACTTCACCAGATCTAAATTATGATTAAACTGGACTATTTAACATCTGCTTAAGAAAACAATAATTAAGAATAAGCTCCAGCAAGTGACACACCTAATAATGACTGGACACAAGATGTTAAGGCTTATTATCGCAAAAATTGCATTGCAGCGCCCTTCAAACCGGAACACAGTAATACATACACAATGGCCAGCTCTTTAATTATCTTCGGACGCAACTGCAATCAATTTTAAACCATCTATCCATTATCTTCAGGTGCCATAACCTTCGCCAACGTCGGCATCGCGATGCTGGAGCCAAGTCTGCCCATCTGGATGGCGGACACGATGGAAGCCCGCCGCTGGCAGCAGGGAGTCGCCTTCCTCCCCGCCAGCATCTGCTACCTCATCGGTATACCTATAGATTCCTCAGTGCTCAATCAAATTCGGAGTCGGAGTACACGAGCGTCACCAACAACCAGTATAACTTGAGACCTGTAAGGTTAACATTTGTATTTACAGGTACCAATTTATTCGGACCCCTCGGACATAAGATGGGACGCTGGCTCGCGGCTCTCTCTGGTCTGATTATCATTGGACTGTGTCTCATATTGGTAAGTTTCTTAGTAGTTTTACTAAAAGCGTCAACTGTTATTATTAGGGTATGGACACTACAAGATATTTCTCCAAGTTGCCTAAGCCTAGTAGGTCTCTGTTGCTCAGTCCTGTTTCGGGCTGGTAAGGATAGGAGAAAGGTGAGCCCTGACTGTGGTAGGAGACTGAAAGGGTCTAGGAGTTTGGTGGACCTTGAGGGTGGACGCCCTTATCGCTCAACAAAAAAAGAGGATATGACTCCAGCGATGGTGCCTATGAGGGTCTGATCCCATCCTCAGAGACGCGCTAAGAGCCGCAGCAGAGCGTCCTGGAACAGATCCTAGTGCCTCTCCAAATTCACTGGTTTTAGTAAGAATCTCACATAACCCTGACTTCCTCTCAGAAGCAGGATATCTTTCGAAGATTTAAAAAAAAAGTACTCTTGGTGCAGACCATCCAGGTTTCACTAGACTGTAGTGTAGCTGTAGCTGGAGGAATTACTGCAGTAACGAGGGTTATTATTCCATGCTTGAAGAAGTCGAGAACATAGTGCAGGGTATGTCATCCTAACTGATGCTTCATTGAAGGAACGTCCTCCTCGCGTCCTTGTACCCATCCCATCATATCTAGGATGCTTCAAGAGCAGTCTGATGCTGCTCCAGGACACCAGCTTCACCAGCTACCGCCAATCGATTTGCATGTTGTTTAAGATCCCGATGGCGCGTAAGTTGGAGCACCTGATCATCCCGAACGCCGGGCTCGGCTTCGCGATCGGCATGGTCGACTCCTCAATGATGCCGGAGCTCGGGTTCCTGGTGGACATCCGCCACGCTGCGGTGTACGGGTCCGTGTACGCCATCGGCGATACGGCCTTCTGCCTCGGCTATGCAGTCGGTGAGTAGCATCAGCTCCAGTACGCTGGAGGACTGTTGAAATGGATGATCGAAGACCTGGTCAAGAATATAGGGAACCGCTCGTAGTAAGCTTCAGAAGCGCTGATGATTGTATAGAGTCACGAGACGCACCAATAACGTCACCTCGAAATCCAGGTCCCGCTTTCTCCGGAGCGCTCGTGAACAGCATCGGCTTCGAATGGATGCTGGTCATCATCGCGTTGCTGAACTTCGCATATGCGCCGTGCCTGCTCATGCTCCGCTCGCCGCCAGCTAGGGACGAGAAGCAGGTACTTCACGCAACTAATTTTTCCTTATTCAACAAAACGAGACATTCACCTGATATTAAGTGATAATCCTTCCCGTAATAACGTGGTGCTAGTCCTAGTACTGCACCACATTGTGCTCGTAGACTTCAGACATAAGATGATCTCATTACCTCAGTAATTGTACTAGTTACAGCGCCCTTCAAACCAGATTACATCAGTTTGGACACTGCTGTCTATCGGCTGCAATAGGAGTCTTCAGCAACAGTAACCAATCCTCATATTTATTCTAAAATATTGTTTGTTAATCGATTATTAAGAATATATGTTAATCGATTAAATTCATTCACAAATCGATTTCATCGATTAACAAACGTCAAAAATCAGCATTACTAAAAATAGTAAAATTTAAATATTATAACTTAATCCTACTACTAAATCACTAAACAGTCTTCATCACGCAGCAGATGACAGCTCAATTAATAAACTTCACGTGATTTCAAGTGACAAGACCATAAATAGAGAGGCTCCTCCGTAATACACCAGCTGTCATAAATTTCATATTATTTATTGAAAATGAATTTATTTCAGAGTTTGATTATAAGCGAGAAGTCCTCGGTCCGGTACGTGACGTACCAAAACGAGGAGGAAGAATAGACGCCCGCCATTTTGACAACGCCGCCATTTTGAAGCCCGCCCGTATCTATTTAAACTCGATCGAGTTATAGACAAAAGGTAAACAATATATAAATCTTAGATACATATATTTACATATACAATTAGACTAAGTATATATACTCGTATAGTTACGCCGTATTTTTCTGTATACTTTTAATATATGACATAATAAATATTCCTTCATATTTATTCTGGTCTGGATATTTAAAAAAAAAAAAACCTAATCTATTTGTAAACGGCATCTGTGTATTTTATATAACATAGATATATGTCTACTGTAGCAAGTATATCATATACTCAATAAAGTATCGTAGTATATAAACTACAGTTTAAGACCAATTTTGAAATTGTTTAAGCAAATAACTATTTATTACTATATATATCTATAGCTAGTAAGAACTACCTAGTCGCATTTACATATATCTAGTAACAGTAATTTATTACCTTTCCACATCCACGGCAGTTAACGCTTAATATCATTTGTTAACATATATACAGCAACTTGTTTGCCTTCTACACTTAAATTTAAAAAAAAAAACATAATATCACTTAAATACAGTCATAAAACTAATTTAAACGTGAAAAAAACATTAATTCGTAATTATAATCGCTTTACAACATTTTTCTCAATGACAGACACCTTCCCGCCTATTACAATGACAGATGAACATTTTTTCAAATGTGACCAAAGACAATATATATAAAAAAATAAAATAAATAAAACAATAACTAATATGTAGTGTTGACAATAAATAAATATTGATTTATATTGCCTTTTTTTTTTAATTTTTGAATGAATAATTATTATACACGTTTATGTAGATAATAAAGACAATAATTTGAATTCTCTCTCACCGGTTATTACGGCACTATTGTTAACTTATTAAACAATATAAATGCTTAATCAATATTAATATGTTATATATATAATAATTTTAAGTGTCATATATATATTAACATAGTGCAATAGGCATAAACATATTTTCGATAATTTTTGCTTGCTGTGTAAAAAAAACATTGCAGCTGTTATAAATCAAATATGAATGATTAATCAAATTTAAATCGATTATATTAAACATTGTATCGATTATTATTTAAAATTAGTATAAATATTATTATTAATCGATTTATGGTTATTAAAATATATTTAGTGGAAATATTCGCTTCTGTAGATTATTAAAAAATACATAGATAATATATATATCTGCTTGTCATGGTGTCAATAGTACGGATGGATTGGTTTGACAGTGTTTTTATTAATTATTATTTTAACTTTACTTTTATTAATCATCAGTTGATAGACGCCCACTGTTGGACAAAGGCCTCTCCACATTGATCGAGCTGCTCGCATCCAGCGGCTTCCACCTTCAGACATTTGTAGGGGTTCATATTGGGGGGGAGTGGTTCTTTATTATCTGGAGAGGTTGGCTTGGGTCCCTTGAGTTGGAGGAGCCATTACACCCTCATTTATTAATAACAATAAATAATTATAAAACATTATTAAATTAATAGACTCATAGAAAATCTCTCTCTCTCTCTCTCTCCTTCTCTCTCTATGAATGTATTTTTTATGGCGGAAGTCAACTTAATTTTTCTCTTTCACACAAACACTACTATTAATATACTGAATCATGATCATGAGCTGTAGTGTTGGGCAACAGATTCATTATTAGTCGAGGCCTATGTCCAGCAGTGGGCCGTGTATATTTTAACTGTGACGAAGCTTTGTTTTGTTGACTTGTAATCTATATATCTCTGTCTCTTTCTCTCCGCGTCTGATCTGTTGCTGTGTCCAAATTGTTTGTTCCCACCGGCTCAATTAGAGCATGAGGTCCAGGTTCGATTCCCACGGAGCGTTTCGTGTAAACCATCGCGAGGAGACCATCCTGGTCTAATGACAGAGTTTCATGGAGATTATACATCCTCTAGCCCATACTTGCCCACTTAACAAAAGGTCCCAAATCCCAGCAGTGGGAACATTAAGTGGGCCATATATTATTAGGTATTACAGATATACAATTACATCCCACCAATCCACCCATGCCCACATAAGAAATGAACCCCAGTCCCAACAGTGGGACCATTAAGTGGGCTATATATTATTACTTATTATAGATATACTATATCCTGCCATCCTGTACTTTCCCACTTAAGAGAAAGTCCCTAATCCCAACAGTGGGAATACCGAGTGGGAAATTTATTAAAAAAACACGCGTCGTCTTTATCCATGTATGGCTGCATAGGTAAAGAATGGCGGTCAAAACAAGTCCGTACTATTGACACGATCATATTAACTGCCGCAATGGCGCAGTGATTAAACGCTCACAGCGCGGAGGTCGCCGGTTCGATTCCTGAACCACAGTTCATTGAGTTTTGCTGATGGTACTACTTATTATACTGACGGTACTACTCTATTACCATCTATATCGTTACGATACAACACTTCCGGAAATTCTTAGGAGTAACATCCTATATAGCGATCACACACATATATATATATACAGGTATTTTTATTTATTATTAATATATATTTAGTATTTGTTTTAATTTCCAATATGGCCGCCGTTGCTGCTCTCATATGTAATGTTAAAGTAGATGATAAGAGAAAAATAATAATCACGTAATCTTCCAACAATTGAAATGTATTGTTATTAACATTTCTATATAATCTGTGTAGAATTACATATAAATAATTTTTATTATCTGTAATCATGTTTATACATATAAATATATATATTATACTGTTGCCATTACTGTCGACTGGTCGTCGTGACGTCATCGCAAACCGGCACAGAGCGAGCGGTACAATATACATGAACGCAGCACGAATATTGAATAATCAACTTTATTACTATTTATCCATAGAGATCAAATCCGCTTGAAGCTCTATTCGATTACCACCCGCGCCGCGTCACGATTCAATCTTCCATATAAAACGCTAACATAAATGAACTCTATTAAGTAAGTAGTAAAGTTTCAATTTGCTCGATAATACAAATAGAACTCCATTAACCGACTGAGTCTACGCGCCGCTAGCGCGCTGTCAGTAGTTACGAACATTGCGACCGTTCAGTTCACCCGTATAATAATACTGATCCATATAAAACGTTTATTTAAATGAACGCTATGACGTATGAAATACAGTTTAATTTTCATTAAACAATGGAACTGTATTAATCGACCGTATTGTATTCGCGTCGTCAGTAGCTAGTGTCGCGACCGTTTAATCTAGCCGTTTAATAATCGTACCTCACGACATATTTAAATAGATTGTGTAAGTATTTATAGGTTAGAATATATTTAATAATTATTCTGCTTATTTATATAATAAATCATAATAATCAATAATCATTGTCGTATAATAAAATTATAGTAATACAAATATCAATGTAAGCACCATATTTCTCACAATATCCAAGTCCACTGCTGGACATGCTCCAATGATCTCCGCATCGATCGGTCTCGCGATGCTCGCAGTTAGTTCCCGCGACTGTCATCAGATCATCGGTCCACCTTCTGGGGGAGGACCTCCCACCACCGCGTCTACCTACTACCTTACTACCCCACCCGTCAGGTATTCCACAATCATTAACATATTAATATAAACAATTGATCATTCATATTTGATTACTTTAGCAACGCTCGTGTATAAACAAATATCATACAATAGCTGGAATTGGGTCCTCTTTAACACTTAGTATATTTTATATGTCTAGACTTTGTATATTTTAATTATCTAGTTCTTAATTAATTATCTTAGTTATTAATTACTTCCAATCATACAGTTGCTTGCCAGAATTTTTTTTTTTATATATACGCAGTTACGTGTAACGTTTTTCGACTCTCGCTTTATTCAGCTGGAGGATTAAAAAAAAAAACGAGTACGTCACATTTTCATTCGGAATATTAGTAATAGGTTTAGGTGTAGTAAGGAATAAGCCTCGAGCTGAAGTGTATGGTAGTAATAATTGGAAACTTTGTAATATATACAATAATATCATATTTACATAACATATATATATATTACTAGTCAGTAGTAAATTTGTTGTCGCCATTGAAAACAATAATATATTTAATTGTGATAGTTTTAGCGATGTTTCGATGCTTTTATCGTAATGTAATGGTGACTGTGAGTCGCACTTGCGGGACTAGTATTTTTAATACCAGCACCAGAAACCGAGTCTCGAAATGATTTAAAGTATTTTTATTTATACAAAAAACAGGAAAAATATATTTTATTTAAATAATACAAATAACATAGACAATAAACAATTTTTTTTTTAATATCAGAGTATGAACATAATAAATATATATGACACAGATAAAAAATCATCAATGAATTGTCGCGCCCTGTCAAATGCTTCAAAGTACTGAATACTTGATATTTTTCCGTTGTATTTAAAGGCATATTTATACCTGGTATTAAAACCCGATCGCGAGTACGTCTCATACGTAGTATTTATTAATATTAAGTCACGGTGAAGTTTCTTTTAACGTTATATTGTATTGAAGGGCGCTGTAGCTGATAATTACTATACTTATGCCGCCGCAGTATTTAAATGCTGCAACGCCCTTCGAAGCGGATGTTATTTTTTATTTATTTATTTATATACAAGTCTTTGTTTGTTGTGTATTGAGTTTAATAAAATGTGGGTATATGAACTGAATCGTAGTGTTGTCATTTAACCTCCTTGAAGACATTCCGTCAGAACTGACGGAATGTCTATATTATGAAGGCTGCTGAAGACTGTTGAGCTGAATGTGGAAGGAGAGGATGAAGTGGAACCGGAAATGATGGAAGATAGGAATATTGAAGGTTACTGGTGGTAGTGTCTCTGTTGCTGTAGACCGTCTAGGTAGGTACCGCCGCAGCGCCTGTTGCAGCCGACGGATAGTACTGTGCGGACATTACTGTGATCCGGTTTGAAGGACGTTATAGCTATTACTGGTGGTAGTGTCCCTGTCGCTGCGGACCGTCTAAGTAGGTACCACCGCAGCGCCTGTTGATGCCGACGGATAGTAATATGCGGACATTACTGTGATCCGGTTTGAAGGACGTTATAGCTATTACTGGTGGTAGTGTCCCTGTCGCTGCGGACCGTCTAGGTAGGTACCACCGCAGCGCCTGTTGATGCCGACGGATAGTAATATGCGGACATTACTGTGATCCGGTTTGAAGGACGTTATAGCTATTACTGGTGGTAGTGTCCCTGTCGCTGCGGACCGTCTAGGTAGGTACCACCGCAGCGCCTGTTGATGCCGACGGATAGTAATATGCGGACATTACTGTGATCCGGTTTGAAGGACGTTATAGCTATTACTGGTGGTAGTGTCCCTGTCGCTGCGGACCGTCTAGGTAGGTACCACCGCAGCGCCTGTTGATGCCGACGGATAGTAATATGCGGACATTACTGTGATCCGGTTTGAAGGACGTTATAGCTATTACTGGTGGTAGTGTCCCTGTCGCTGCGGACCGTCTAGGTAGGTACCACCGCAGCGCGTGTTGATGCCGACGGATAGTAATATGCGGACATTACTGTGATCCGGTTTGAAGGACGTTATAGCTATTACTGGTGGTAGTGTCCCTGTCGCTGCGGACCGTCTAGGTAGGTACCACCGCAGCGCGTGTTGATGCCGACGGATAGTAATATGCGGACATTACTGTGATCCGGTTTGAAGGACGTTATAGCTATTACTGGTGGTAGTGTCCCTGTCGCTGCGGACCGTCTAGGTAGGTACCGCCGCAGCGCCTGTTGATGCCGACGGATAGTAATATGCGGACATTACTGTGATCCGGTTTGAAGGACGTTATAGCTATTACTGGTGGTAGTGTCCCTGTCGCTGCGGACCGTCTAGGTAGGTACCACCGCAGCGCCTGTTGATGCCGACGGATAGTAATATGCGGACATTACTGTGATCCGGTTTGAAGGACGTTATAGCTATTACTGGTGGTAGTGTCCCTGTCGCTGCGGACCGTCTAGGTAGGTACCACCGCAGCGCCTGTTGATGCCGACGGATAGTAATATGCGGACATTACTGTGATCCGGTTTGAAGGACGTTATAGCTATTACTGGTGGTAGTGTCCCTGTTGCTGCACACCGTCTAGGTAGGCACCGCCGCAGCGTCTATTGCGTAGTACTGCAAACATCACTGTGATCCGGTTTGAAGGGCGCTGTAGCTAATTAAACTAGTAACGTAACGAGACTTTACATCTTTTGTCTCAAGAAGACGAGCACATGATGCAGTGTAAACATCCTCTCTCATTTTTATCAGCCGAATAGTGCCGAGTAGTGTAATAGGTTAGTACTGAGCAGTCAACCTCCAGCGGCTTCTCGTATGAAAATTCTAAGTAGCGACTACTTTACCGTGATCCGGTTTGAAGGGCGCTGCATCTATTGTAAATCTCGCGGCGAGACATCTAACTAGCGCCTCGTTATGAACGAATCCTTTACCATCAGATGAACTGGTATATACCCAGGTGAAGGATCTGATGATGATGATGATGGTGATGAAATAAAAGATGATGAACAGTATACAATTATATTTACGAGTGAAAAGCTGGAGCTATTACGGAAGGCGCGGCGCTTCCGGTCCCACCTATCCTTTGAACGCGAAGGAGTAGCCCTCGCCGAAGGAGTGCGGCCTGCTGGGGTCGGCGACCTCGTTGTCGCGGTACTGGAACGGAGAGGTCACACAGAGGTCAAGCGAAGGTCAAATAATCCGCGCCCGTGAAGAGACCAGAACGGAACCGTTGAGTAAAAGGTCAACGTGCAACCAACGTTCCGATGCTACCGGTGTAGTTATAATACGACTAAATAAAACGGTCGCGTGATTACTATCAACGGTCGGGTAATACAGTAGTTATATTTGTTTAAACAAATTTGTACTCTATTTCATATAACATTGAGTTCATTTATATAAGCGTTTTGTATGGTTGATTGATTCGCGAAGTGACAGGTGAATTATTATACGGTTAAACAAATTGTCATAATGTTCATATATACTCGCGGCACGACGAAGACGCGTGCGCTCTGGTCGGGTAATACAGTTATATTAGTTTAAACAAATTTGAACTTTATTCCATACAAAATAGAGTTCATGTATATAAGCGTTTTGTACGGTTGGTTGATCCGCGAAGCGACTGGTGAATTATTATCATAATTATCAGCCGATAGTTGTCCACTGCTGGACATAGGCAACAATAACAATTACTAGTTAATTAATAATAGTAATATAATTAATATAGCGATAATATATTGAATATATACGGCTAAACAAAACGGTGTAATGTTCATATATTATATACTGACAGCGCGACGCGTTTGGCGGGTTAACGGAGTTCTATTTGTATAATCAAACAAATTTGAACTTTATTCCATAGAAAATAGCGTTCATATGTATAAGCGTTATATGGAAGGTAGATCCCGATGCGGCGCGGGAAGTGATTCGAATCGACTTCAAGCGAATATAATCTCTATGTTGTATAAGTAATAGAGTTGATTATTCTATAGTTGTACTTCGCTCATTTATATTGTACCGCGCTCTGTGCGGGCTGGCGATGACGTCACACCGACCAGTGCACGGTTTAGTTCCGTTAACGAAGACAGCGCCGGCGGACCGTCCTAACGGAGGTCCCCGGTTCGGTTCCAGTGGTTATATTAAATCTCGAACTAAAGCATACAATATTCGATATGAAAGCTGTTGTAGCTATAAAGCATGTCACCTGTCCGTCATCGCCGCCGTCCGGCTTCCAGTTCTGCGCGTAGTGCTGCCCGGCGGGCTGGTTGGGCGGGACCTGATGACGTCAACGCGTACTCGTCATTCAGTCCGGTTAATCATTCGAAAGGTTTAAAAAGAGACAGACGGATAGACAGAGATATGAAGAGGGAGAAAGAGATATAAAAAGAAAGAGATAGAAAGACAGCGTGAGAGAGAGAGAGATATATATATATAGAGAATAAAGAGTGAATAACAGTAAGAGACAGTGACAGAGGTAGTAAGAGAAATATAAAGAAGGAGAAAGCACAGAGTGAAAGAGAAAGTAATAGCAATCTCACAAATCTCTCATCCTTTCACAATTTTTTTTCTCACATTGACAGTCGGTTCGGTTCTTCCCCCACTCTCTTCTCACTAACCTGACTCTGTCCTTGCGCCCACTCCTGCGCAAGCTCGGGCTTCTGCTGGTTGTACTGCTGCTGCAGATCGTACTGCTGCCGCTGCTGGCCGTACGCGTTCTGGTAGTAGTAGTCTGCCGACAGACTCACTGGTTACCGACCAACATATTCTATTCGGTGGTAGAGTTACCTAGTAGTGTGCAATTACTGTATACGTACTGAAGGATGTTGTAGCTAGTGAAGTTTTTATGTTCCAATTCGAAGGACGCTGTGGATAATGAAATTATTGAAGTAAAGACTTAATGTCTTATCTCAATGTGATATGCTCAATGTGGTGTTGTATATATCTTTACCGGGGTCACATTGTTCCGGATTGAAGGGCGCTGTAGCTATTGAAAATACGAGGGTAATAAAAAAAAGGTTGCCATGACAGTCAGCCGCTAATACGTGTACCGCCATAAGTGTTGGTATAGACAAATCTGAGGTGAGACGGATCGATTGATCTAGATATTCTCTACCATTTCCTGGTCCTCCATTATCTTCCTTTCATAGAAATAGGACTCTCTTAGAACTGTCACTATGTCCAATTTAGAAATACAAACAATTTGATTTTAACACTGGATACGTGCTGATGTCAAAAGATCAATTCTCTCCTCGTCCTCTCCTTGTCCACTGCTGGACATAGGCCTATCCCAAAGATCTCCATATCGTTCGAACCTGCGCTGACGGTATCCAACTGCTTCCCGCAACCTTCACCAGACCGTCGGACGACCTGGTGGAAGTGCCAACACCACTCTTCCACACGTCTTCCGGTACTCGATCGCCATTCGAGGACCTCAGCCCCATCAGCTGTTAGTCCTTCGAGCGAGCTTCTTGTTCAATTGGGAACGATAAATCACATTCTAGAATGATAAAGTTGATTTTGCCAATTCTTCTGCCAATTCCCGCAAACATCTTTAACTATTCTTTGTCATCCTGTTATTTCCGTTCAATGTGGAAAATTGCTCATATTCTAGCATTTCCTAAAACACTAAGTTCATCTCCATCCCATCATCAATGCTGCCATTTCTATCGAAAGTTCTAGAACATCCTGTTCGCACACAACTCTCAGTATTTCTCCTCCAGATAAATCCTTATCAATCCGGCTTCATCCGCTCTCCTTGAGATAACAGAAGACATTCTTTACGGTACGGATCAAAAACACTTAACCGCTGTTGTGTTGCTTGATTTTAGTAACGCTTTCAATTCAGTCGACTTCGATATCCTTATTAAAGTCCTTCGGTCCATTAATTTATCGCATTCAGCAATTTCATGGTTCGATTTCCATTTTCGAGGACGTTCCCAATGTGTTCACGGAGATGATTACTTCTCTGAACGGATGGATCTCACTTCGGGAGTGCCTCAAGGTGGAGTTCTTTCTCCGTTGCTCTTCTCAGTCTTTATAAACTCTATTACTTTTTGAACTTCATCCAATTACTTCAGTTATTTGCAGTCACATCAGCATTTTCCTGTTTCTGAAGCTCATATTGGTGTTAAAATACTAAATAAGGATTTATGTATGATAATCTGAAGAATCAGCGCGAATCGCAGGCAATGATGATAGGCATTAACCAATTCCGCAGCTCACTTGATTCTTCCTCTCTACCAGCACTGCTCATTTGCTACAAAGATCTTTCTTACTTCGATACTGCTAAAACCTTCGGCATAATTATAGATTCCAAGATGTCATGGACACCGCATATTACTAATTTAAAAAAGTTAATTACAGCATGATCATCATCAGCCGATAGAAGTCGACTGGTATGCATAGGCCTCCCTCAAAGATCTCCACATGATCCCCCGATGATCGATTCTGCGCTGCCCGCATCCAGCTGCTTCCCGCAATCTTCACCAAGTCTTCGTACCATCTCGTGATGGGCCAGCCAACACCACGTCTACCGGTATGCGGTCGTCATTCGCGGACCTTAGTGCCCCATCGGCTGTCAGTCCTTCGAGCGATGTATCCTGCCCATTGCCAATTGAGGATAGCAATCTATTGGACTATGTCTGTAACCTTAGTTATCCTGCGGATCTCCTCATTTCTGATTCGATCACGCGGGGAAACCCCGAGCATAGCCCTTTCCATTGCTCTCTTTGCGACTTGCCGCCTTTCGTCTCAGTGCCATAAGTCATCACTGGCAACACTGACGAGTTAAAGACCTTCGTCTTTAGACACTGCGGTAGTTGGGACGAGGATATGCTGCGTACCCTCTCGAACGCTGCCCAGCCGAGTTGGGGTCGTCGATTGACCTCATCCTGGAAGTTGGAGTTACCGAGCTGAACTACTTCTCCCAGGTCAATATATTCGTCAACAACTACCAGTATAGAGCCTGCAATCACAATAATTACAGCAATCATTCTTTAAAAATGTCTCCAGATTTTTTTGCCCATAAACACCAAACTTTTACTCCTACAATCTCTCATCCTGCCAATCCTGGACTATACTGACATATCCTTTTCGAACTGAAGAACAACTGAACAAACTTGAGCGCTTGAAAAACTTTTGTAATCACTGTTTTTGGAGTGAAAAAAGTTTGATCACCTTACTACGTATCGGAAGCAGCTCAAGTGGCTCCCAATCCATCTTCTTTTTTGTTTTTTTTCTTACATCGTTCCTCTGCGTGTTTTGGGTCAGGGCTTTATTTATACATTGATCAATTTAACATCAATTTTTCTTAATCTATTTCTCCTTCATCCTCTCCTTCCGTCCTTTCTTTTCTTTCTTTCCGTAACTTATGTTTCCTACTTTCCCAATCCGTCTTCGCAAGAATCTGTTTCCTATGTTCTCCGTTTCCTCTACATCATCATCATCTGCGTCCTCTTCAAACTGAACTTCGGCGATCGGATTGAGTAAACCAATTGGATCGTCAGCTGTTCTTTTTACCTGGTATATAAACTTAGCCCACTCCTTGATGTGGTCAAACCATCAACATCATACATATCCATTATATTTGCGATATCGATTCTCCTTTGTATTATAGTATGAAGGCTGCGGGAAGCAATTGGATGCGGCCAGCGCACAATTGTGTGATGTGGAGATCTTTGGGGGTGGCCTATGTCCAGCAGTGGGCGTCTGTCGGCTGTTTATAATGATGATGATTCTCCTTTGTCCACTCAACGATATTAAAAAGTAGATCTCACTTGAGAACCCTTCCCAATTTCCCGTCGAACTTCGAATTATATTCTCACTCTCACGCAGTCCGACCTTGGAATGCACTTCCTCCTGCAATTCGCGAGGGTAGGACTACAAAGAGCGTTACTTTGCGCTAATCTAATACCTATAAATTTGATTTTTTTTTTCTCTCAAGTCTTTTTTATAAGCTAGTCTAGATCATATTTAGTTCATAAGTTTTATTCTATAGTATTAGAGTGTACCAGGTTCACAGTCACTTTAATGGAATCTTCCAACCGCAGGCCTTATGGAAGAAATTATGTATAGGAATAAGTAGTGCCTTTGCACTGCATCATCATTATCATCATCATCATCATCAGCCGATAGAAGTCCACTGGTGGGTATAGGCCCCCCCCAAAGATGTCCACGTCGATCGGTCCCGCGTTGTTCGCAATCGTTCGGAAGATTTCGCCTTTGCACTTATGTTATTGAAATCTGTGTCATCATCATTATCATTACCATCATCATCATCATCATCAACAACATCATCCAATAGACGCCCACTATTGGACATAGGCGTCCCACAACTATCTCCACGTCCGTACCGCGTTACTCGTAATCATTTGGAGGATTTCGCCTTTGCACTTATGTTATTGAAATCTGTGTCATCATCATCATCATTATCATTACCATCATCATCATCATCATCAACAACTTCAGCCGATAGACGCCCACTGTTGGACATAGGCGTCCCACAACTATCTCCACGTCCGTACCGCGTTACTCGTAATCATTTGGAGGATTTCGCCTTTGCACTTATGTTATTGAAATCTGTGTCATCATTATCATCATCATCATCATCATCAGCCTTTGTCTATCCACTGCTGGATTCAGGTCTTCCACTGAGACATCTTCAGTCCATCTGGTCCAAGTTCTGTGCGAATAAATAAATACGTAATAGCGCCGTACCTGACGCAGCCGGCGGCGGCGGCTGCGGCTGCGGGCTCTGCGGCAGGTGACTACCTTCCAGTATCTGGAAGTGCATACACATTGGTTAGGTTACTCACACTGCGACACTATCAATTGTTGTTTGATTAGTTCGTTATTTATTTACAAAATGGCGGCGGTTCCGGTGCTGGTGGTAAAGTCCTACCAACAGTAATTCTCCACATTGAAATATGATTAAAAATGCTCTTTAATGCTGAAGGGCGCTGTAGCTACTGAATTTATTGTGCTCCGATTCGAAGGGTATGATAGCAACTGAGTTTTTTATAATCCGATTCGAAGGGCGTTGTAGCAATTGAATTTTTTGTACTTCCATTTGAAGAGCATTGTATCTAGTTATACTACTGGTTTATCGATACTTCATCGTATCTCAAGCGATGTGCACAATGTGGTGCAGTGTATACTATCCTACCTAGCTCCACGTTATGAGCGGGCGTATCACTTACCATCAGGTGAACGTGCCACTCGTCTGATTAGTATGATGTAGTGTATACCTGGAAGCCTTCTTTGCCAGCTCTGTACTTGAGCTTCACCAGCTGGCCGCTGGGGTCCTTGTACTGGTACGCGCCGACCCTGGAGCCGTCGGGTTCAATGACCTCGCCGGCGGCCAGGCCGTTGTCCGACGCGTACTCGAACCGGAAGCTGCCCTCTGTACGTGAAAGGTGGAATACCATCAATGTCCTGCTCCGTTTCCTGCATGGTGGTAAGTGGTACGTCTCACCACATATACATGGTGCTAGACATACATGACATACACAACAACACATATCACCAGCGACATTGATATATGAGATTTTTATGTTCCGATACTCCAGCAGTTTTACTTGCTACAGCTCCCTTCAAACCAGATCACAGTAGTGTGCACAGTACTGACTGTCGGCTGTATTAGGCGCTGCGGTGGTATCTACTTAGATGGTCTGTACCAACAGAGACTTACCACCAGTAATAACTACAGCGTCCTTCAAACCAGATCACAGTAGTGTGCACAGTACTGACTGTCGGCTGTATTAGGCGCTGCGGTGGTATCTACTTAGATGGTCTGTACCAACAGAGACTTACCACCAGTAATAACTACAGCGTCCTTCAAACCAGATCACAGTAGTGTGCACAGTACTGACTGTCGGCTGTATTAGGCGCTGCGGTGGTATCTACTTAGATGGTCTGTACCAACAGAGACTTACCACCAGTAATAACTACAGCGTCCTTCAAACCAGATCACAGTAGTGTGCACAGTACTGACTGTCGGCTGTATTAGGCGCTGCGGTGGTATCTACTTAGATGGTCTGTACCAACAGAGACTTACCACCAGTAATAACTACAGCGTCCTTCAAACCAGATCACAGTAGTGTGCACAGTACTGACTGTCGGCTGTATTAGGCGCTGCGGTGGTATCTACTTAGATGGTCTGTACCAACAGAGACTTACCACCAGTAATAACTACAGCGTCCTTCAAACCAGATCACAGTAGTGTGCACAGTACTGACTGTCGGCTGTATTAGGCGCTGCGGTGGTATCTACTTAGATGGTCTGTACCAACAGAGACTTACCACCAGTAATAACTACAGCGTCCTTCAAACCAGATCACAGTAGTGTGCACAGTACTGACTGTCGGCTGTATTAGGCGCTGCGGTGGTATCTACTTAGATGGTCTGTACCAACAGAGACTTACCACCAGTAATAACTACAGCGTCCTTCAAACCAGATCACAGTAGTGTGCACAGTACTGACTGTCGGCTGTATTAGGCGCTGCGGTGGTATCTACTTAGATGGTCTGTACCAACAGAGACTTACCACCAGTAATAACTACAGCGTCCTTCAAACCAGATCACAGTAGTGTGCACAGTACTGACTGTCGGCTGTATTAGGCGCTGCGGTGGTATCTACTTAGATGGTCTGTACCAACAGAGACACTACCACCAGTAATAGCTACAGCGTCCTTCAAACCGGATCACAGTACTGTCTGTCGGCTGCAATAGGCGTTGCGGTGGAACCTACATAAACGATCTATAGCAAGAAAGATCTACCATCAATAATAGCTACAGCGTCCTTCAAACCGGATCACAGTAATGCATGCACAGTACTGTCTGTCGGCTGCTACTGTTAGGTCTGTAGCAACGGAGACCTATCTTGAGTTTGGACTTTGTACCCGCCTATATAAACACCGCCATTTTGTAAATCCACCGCCATTACGGCATCGCTGTGTACAGTCAACGTAAGAGACAGGTGAGCTTCACCATCAGCTTCGTTGTCACGCCATGTGATATTTATGTGCAGTGTAAGTACCTGAGGTCAAGGCTTGCTTGTGATGCAGTATGGACGCCCGCTGCTCCTTGGTCACGCTGTACGGCAGCCTCCAGGGTGTCTCTGGTGCTGGAAGAGATTTCAAAACTTTACTATATATAAAGACAAAAACTATTTCTGTCTCACTCGCACTCGCTCTACCGCATTCGCCTTCTCTCTGTCTCTTATTCTCCATCACACATTCGCTTTCTCTCTCACATACTAGCTCACCCGCATTCGCTTTCCCTCCCTCACCTATTCCCTCTTTCTCTCTTATTGTCTCTTTCGCACACGCCCTCACTCTATCACCATATCATTACCACTGTTTCACTGTATACCATCAATCATGCTGCCCCAAACCAAATACGACGTTACCCCTCCAGTCCTGGTTTGGTGGCGCCTCCGGCTTCCACGGCTGCGCGCTGGACCCCTCCGGTGTGACGTCCGCCTGTCCCGCCGGTGTGAACAGCTGTTTACTGTGACCACCACCCTGTAACATCACAATACGTTCACACTGCGAATACCCTACAAGGACTACTCTGAACTCTTCACAAGGTTACGTCCAGAAGATGACGAATGTCCTTCAAACGAGATTATCTATTCTCAACCGAACTCCCGCACAGTTCTTCTAGGAATACATATATAAAAATAGATGGCGCTGTAATCAATTAGCAAACAAACAAATTTGTATTTGCGGCTACGTAACTACGTTGCGCCATACTCACTGCATACATTTTATTTTTCGCCCGGCGGAAAAGATAACTTTGTCTGCTGTCTCTGTGTTACGATTCATTGAAAATTTTCTGGTGATAGGTCTCCATTGTTAGGTGCCACTGCAGCTTCAATTGCAACCGGCCAGCAGTACTGTGTTCCGGATTGAAGGACGCTGTTTCTAGTAAAATTATTGGAGTAAAGAGCAATATGGTGCTGAGTATATAATCCTAATTATCGCCATGTATATAGGAAGTCGCTTACCATCAAGTGAAAGTCTTGTTAGTCTCGTCGAATAAAAAAAAAGAGGAAGCGAACAGACTCGTTGACATACAGCCTCTATTATACCACACAAGTCTTCTAATATACGTTGTCCAATTTCACAAGTTCAATTACTTTAACAATCATCCCTTAGCCCTTTAAAAAAATCCAGTTAACCCATAAAAAAAAATAATAAAAAAAAAACTTGTTTCTTATGTACAAAGTAGAAATAAATTTAAAAGCATAAATTAATCATCAACATTACATAGGCTCCATGTCTAAATACCGAAGCCATTCGACAGATGATGATAAATTAAAAACGAACTAGTCTATGAAAAAAAAAAAAAGAACTCTTTCCTAACAAGCGTTTTAATTACGAAAATTGAATTATAAAAGCGTAACAGGTCGCTAATTAAATAATTAAACTTGCAATTAACCCCAAAATGCAGCTGACATAAGAGCGGCGGCCATCTTGCAATGCGTACACAGCTCACTTAACACTGTAGATATATATACTAGGTATATATATACTAGGTTTATACAGATATACTAGCTTTATATATATATTATGAAGCCGCGAAGCAGAGTTAGTGAGAATGGTATTCATACCATCAAAATGTCCGTGTCGCCTTAAGACAGGATCTTATATCTAGTTACCCTTGTTACACTCGCTACAGCGCCCTTCGAACAGGACGACAGTTGTTTTTGCAAACTATGGTTTGGTGGTAGAAACAAGCGCTGCGGTGCTACCTACCAAGATGGCTTCTGTCAACAGAGTCCTACCACCAATAATAACTACACTACAGGCGGTACTGTGTGTACATTACTGTGATCCGGTTTGAAGGGCGTTGTAGCTATTACTAGTGGTAGTGTCTCTGTTGCTAACAGTCTAGCTTCCACCGCACCGTCTAATGCAACTGACAGGCAATACAGTGCAAACATTACTGTGATCCGGTTTGAAGGGCGTTGTAGCTATTACTAGTGGTATATCTTTGTCGCTAACCGTCTAGGTAGGTACCACTGCAGCGCCTATTGCAGAAACGAGACAGCACTATACTAACATTACTATGATCCGGTTTGAAGGACTTTGTAGCTATTACTGGTGGTATATCTTTGTTGCTAACCGTCTAGGTAGGTACCACTGCAGAGCCTATTGCAGAAGACAGACAGCACTATACTAACATTACTATGATCCGGTTTGAAGGGCGCTGCAGCTAGTATAATTACTGGGGTAACGAGACTCAACATCTATGTCTCAGGCGATCGTTCTATCTCCGAACCATATCAGACCAAATGAGTGATAGCAAGACCAAGACCAATACTTCTCTAAGTCTTGGTCTTGTCCTCATCACCTTCGAAGGGTGCTGTAGTTAGTCCAATTGGAGGTAACATGACATAGTTTTTTTTTTTTTTTTTTTTTAATTGCGTAATAAAAAGATGTCTACTCACCTGCCGGAAAGTCTGTGGCGCGTAGTAATCGGCATGCTGGCCCCTCACCACGGACGCGAGCACAATCCAGCTGAAGTATGGGAACTGGAAGAGACAGCAGCAAGTGAGGGTAGGTGGAGATTACAAGCTGGGCATGGAACATTTTTTTTTTTTATTCAAATAAACGACGTAACGAGCGGATTGTTCACCTGACGGTAAGCGATACGCCTATGACAACGCGACGCTAGTCAGGATGATTTACACTAGCAACAGCGCCCTTCAAACCGGATCATGTAATGCTTGCACACTAACATAAGTCTGATGTAACTTGCGCTGCAGTAGTGCCTAAACGGTTTGCAGCAACAGAGACTTACCACCGGTAATAACTACAGCGCCCTTCAAACCGGATCACAGTAATTTTTGCACAGTATCGTCTTTCAACTGCAATAGGCGCTGCGGTAGTAGCTAAACTGTCTGCAAGCAACAGAGACCTAGTAATAGCCAATCCCACTGCTGGACATGACCTTCCCACTAACAAAGGCAGCAGGTGCCTATTCAGCAAATATCGTAACTCTCTAAGAGAGTCTCATTCTCTTTCTTCTCATCAGCTGGATTAAGACCACTGCTGGGCATAGTACTCCCTCAAGGATCTTCATTGAAGTGGTATTGGGACTTAAGCCCACCACACAGATCCAGTGCCGGTTGGTGGTTACTCAGAGCCTCGTCTGTTCTTTAGCAGGCTGTCCCACGAGCTGGTGAGGTCTAATTGGGATCCTTAAGGTCTTAAAGGGAACCCCATACAGCTCCCATGTATATATATGTGTGTGTGTGTATATGTAATTACTTACTCTCATGATGCTGACCATAGAGCAGAGGACTCCGTCAAGCCGTACGTGCAGACAGTGCGGGCGGCCGCCGCGCGCTCCTATATAACGGTTGCGCGACGGAGACCAATGGACCGGATCAAACGGCCCGCCGCGCGCACCGCCGAACACATGCACACACGACATTATTGTATCAATACAAAACTTTGTTACGGCCCTGCACACACACACACAGACATACATTCACACGCACTCTCTCTCCCACATGTACGTACACACGCATCACATTCACACGCACACATTCTCCCACATGTATGCACCCGTTCATCACATTCACACGCATTCTCTCTCCCACATGTACGTACACACGCATCACATTCACACGCACACATTCTCCCACATGTATGCACCCATTCATCACATTCACACGCACTCTCTCTCCCACATGTACGTACACACGCATCACATTCACACGCACTCATTCTCCCACATGCATGCACCCATTCATCACATTCACACGCACTCTCTCTCCCACATGTATGCACCCATGCATCACATTCACACGCGCACATACATTCCCACGCGCTCACTCTCCCACATGCATGCACACATGTCATCGCGCCCACCAAAATACAACCACGCGCACGTGCGCGCGCACTGCTTTGACCCAAAAGCCCAAACTTCGACTAATTTCTCACCTACTATAGGTTTTCTTTCAACTCTTTTCACACACCGATGATAGTTATAATTATCAGCCAATACACTCCCACTGCTGGACATAGGCCTCACCCAAAGATTCCCACATCGATCGGTCCCACGCTACGCACATCCAGCGGGTGCCCACTACCATCGTTTTGAGAGGATTTGTGTCATTTTCTATCACTCCAGCCCAATGAGGGTAAGTGGGATCCAGAACATCCTCTATTGATACCGAGGGTATACCACGAGCTGGTGAGGTTGGCTTGGTTGCCGTGGGTTGCGCGGGAAGCCCTTACAACCCGACAATTTTTTTTTGGTCGTTTTGAGTATGTTCGGTTTTTTTTTAATCTAATTCATATTTGCACATTCTCATCTATCGTTACTTTCATCGTGCACACTCTGTTCTTCTTTCATACTTCTTTTCTCTTCCGTTCTATATTCCATTTCCTTCTTTCATTCCTTTCTCCCATGTGAACTCCGTCGCTCCGTCTTCCCAGTGGTCCCCTGGAAGAGACCTTTTTTTTTTTTTTTGATATCGGTGGTGGAAATGCTGTTACCGCATACCCAGCGTCCTTTTCAGGGGGGGGGACGCCGGGTTATGTGGGGCTCGGGGCCACTGAGATGTTGTGCGTGACCCCCATACCCACTAAAACCACCACCGCTTGTCCCGCAATACGCATACTGGAGACGCCCGGGTTTCAGCCAAGCAACTCTCCGGGCGCCTCCGCGTATGAAACTCCTCCTGGTGGGTGCCCGCGGGGAGCAAAGGCACCCACCTGCCGTCCCGTACCGGCCCCTCACGGGACCGGCACGTTGAGGCCCCCCGACCCCACAGACGACCGCGCGCGCCCAAGACGGAGCGCACGCCTGGCCGCCGTCCTCCCGTGAAGGAAATGGGCGGCGGCCTCCTCCCTCCAGACTCCCCCCCCCCCACTTCGACGAGGGAGGGGGGACAAAAACCAAGACTCCCCCGGGAGACGCACCCCCAGGGGAAACACGACAAAGGGCCCAAAGGGCCACGCCTAACGGCCCGAAGGCCCCCTCACACCATGCCCGGCTAGGGGCCCGTCGCTCACGGCGGGAGGAAGCGGACGGCGTGGTTCTGCCGCCGCGCTCTCCCGCCGGCCCGCCGCCGCCTGCAAGGTGCGGCAGCGGCGTCGGCCTCCCTCGTGCGCTCGGCGGCCTCCTTCTGACGCTGTGGTGCGCCGTGTCAATCGGCGCACCACACTCGACGCATTCCTGCGTCATCTCTCTACGAGCCACCTGGTGCAGGTACTTGCCGAAACATCCATGGCCTGTCAGCACCTGCACCAGGTGAAACGTCAAGGCCCCGTACCGCCGGCTCATCCACCGGGACAGGTGGGGCCTGATGGCCTCCACCGTGTCCCGGCCGGCGGCAGGGTTACCTAACTCCGTCTCCCACCGCCGGATCAGGGCGTCATGGGCAACGCGCCTGATCCGGCGGACCGTGGCCGGGTCCGGCCGACGCTCTCCGGCATCCCGCAGGAAGAGGTACACTTCCGCGAGCGACTGCGCCTGTAGATGCCAAGGCGCATCGCCCGCGAGAAGCGTACCCGCCGTCCAGGACACCGTACGGCACGCCCGACAGGCTCGGTTCGCCAGTATACGTTGGGCCCTCTTCAACACGGGCCCGTTCCTGGCGGTCTCGCACCTATCCACCCATACGGGCGCTCCGTACAGTGCCATACTCCGCAGGATGCCAGAGTATAGGCGCCGACACAAATGACCCGGCCCCCCGACATTGGGCAGCAATCTGCCCAGCGCAGCGGCGGTGGCGGTGAGCTTCGGGAGAAGCCGTTCGAAGTGCTCCCCGAAGCTCCATCGCCCGTCCAGCAGTCCCCTGGAAGAGACCTGGAATATACTAAGTCATCCCCCTCAGCATACTTCTCTCGATATTCCTTTTTATTCTCAATTCTACAATTTATCAGTTATTACTATACTTTGTTTTAACAATTTTGTTTCTCTTTACGTTATTTTTATCTTTGTTTCAACAATTTTGTTTCTCTTTTAAGTTATTTTTATCTTTGTTTCAACAATTTTGTTTCTTTTTACGTTATTTTTATCTTTGTTTCAACAATTTTGTTTCTCTTTTAAGTTATTTTTATCTTTGTTTCAACAATTTTGTTTCCTTTTACGTTATTTTGTATCTTTGTTTCAACAATTTTGTTTCTCTTTTAAGTTATTTTTATCTTTGTTTCAACAATTTTGTTTCTTTTTACGTTATTTTGTATCTTTGTTTCAACAATTTTGTTTCTCTTTACGTTATTTTTATCTTTGTTTCAACAATTTTGTTTCTTTTTACGTTATTTTTATCTTTGTTTCAACAATTTTGTTTCTTTTTACGTTATTTTGTATCTTTGTTTCAACAATTTTGTTTCTCTTTTAAGTTATTTTGTATCTTTGTTTCAACAATTTTGTTTCTTTTTACGTTATTTTTATCTTTGTTTCAACAATTTTGTTTCTTTTTACGTTATTTTGTATCTTTGTTTCAACAATTTTGTTTCTCTTTTAAGTTATTTTGTATCTTTGTTTCAACAATTTTGTTTCTTTTTACGTTATTTTTATCTTTGTTTCAACAATTTTGTTTCTTTTTACGTTATTTTTATCTTTGTTTCAACAATTTTGTTTCTCTTTACGTTATTTTGTATCTTTGTTTCAACAATTTTGTTTCTTTTTACGTTATTTTGTATCTTTGTTTCAACAATTTTGTTTCTCTTTTAAGTTATTTTTATCTTTGTTTCAACAATTTTGTTTCTTTTTACGTTATTTTTATCTTTGTTTCAACAATTTTGTTTCTTTTTACGTTATTTTTATCTTTGTTTCAACAATTTTGTTTCTTTTTACGTTATTTTTATCTTTGTTTCAACAATTTTGTTTCTCTTTACGTTATTTTGTATCTTTGTTTCAACAATTTTGTTTCTTTTTACGTTATTTTGTATCTTTGTTTCAACAATTTTGTTTCTCTTTTAAGTTATTTTTATCTTTGTTTCAACAATTTTGTTTCTTTTTACGTTATTTTTATCTTTGTTTCAACAATTTTGTTTCTTTTTACGTTATTTTTATCTTTGTTTCAACATTTTTGTTTCTCTTTACGTTATTTTGTATCTTTGTTTCAACAATTTTGTTTCTTTTTACGTTATTTTGTATCTTTGTTTCAACAATTTTGTTTCTCTTTTAAGTTATTTTTATCTTTGTTTTAACAATTTTGTTTCTCTTTACGTTATTTTGTATCTTTGTTTTAACAATTTTGTTTCTCTTTACGTTATTTTGTATCTTTGTTTCAACAATTTTGTTTCTCTTTTAAGTTATTTTTATCTTTGTTTCAACAATTTTGTTTCTTTTTTAAATAATTTTTATCTTTGTTTCAACAATTTTGTTTCTCTTTTAAGTCATTTTTAACTTTGTTTTAACAATTTTGTTTCTTTTTACGTTATTTTGTATCTTTGTTTTAAAAATTTTGTTTCTTTTTTAAGTAATTTTTTTCTTTGTTTTAACAATTTTGTTTCTTTTTTACGTTATTTAAATTTCTCAACCTTACTAGTTTATTTTTTATTATTCCTTCTGCGTGTTGTCGGTCAGGACTTTTTTTATACGAATCATTTACCATCTTATTTCTCATACTCTTCTTTCATGCTTTCTTATCTATCATACTTCTCTATGATACCGCATTCCGTCTCCTTCTTTCTTACCTCCAGCCATTCGATTAGTGTTTCAGGAAGAGTGCATTTTATTTAATTTCTTTTATAATCAATGCGGGTAGATAAAAAATACTTCGGACTAATCAATAATCGGGTAATTTTTCAATTTAATCTCCATTTGGATTTAGGCGGGAACGGTGAGGTCGCCGCCATTTTGTAAATCCGCCTCAATGGTAGCATCGCTGCGTTCATACATACCGGAGTGTAGTGAACAGGATCCACCATCACCGTTATTTTTTTTTTTTTTTTTTATTAAGCGACGACACGAGCCGAACGATCACCTAATTACAAGTGTCACGCCCGCGTGCACCAACGAGACGCTAGTTAGGATAATATACATTGCACCACATTATCCTAGTCACTTTGAGATATGTTAACTCTCGTTACTTCAGTAATTATATTAGCTACAACGCCCTTCAAACCGGATCACAGTAATGTTTGCACAGTATTGTGTGTCGGCTGCAATAGACGCTGCGGCGGTACCTACCCAGACGGTCAGCAGCAACAGAGACCTACCACCAGCGATAGCTGCAGCGCCCTTCAAACCGGATCACAGTAATGTTTGCACAGTACTGTGTTGACCGCAACGGACGCTGCGGCGGTACCTACCCAGACGGTCTGCAGCAACAGAGACACTACCAACAGTAAAGTATTGGCGGTAGATCCACCGCCTATGAAGATGGTGATGGAAATACACTGCGTCCTTCACCAGGTTACCGCTCCACCGAGCAGGCGTTAGAAATACATTGTAAAAAAAAAAAAAAAACCGCATCGGATGTCCTCACAGCTCGTATTGATACAGTGTTACACATAATTGCGTGCTTCGTAAACGTGTGTTACAAATACCAATTGCGTCAGATACATACACGAGGAACGGAGCGAGCGGTTGCAGTGGAAATTATATGTGTGTGTGTATACAACACCTAAAACATAGTGATACTGGTTGGGATGTTTACACAACAACACGCTGCGCTCGTCACCGTGCCGCTTGTGAGTGTGTAGTGTAGGTTGGGATGTTTACACAACAACACGCTGCGCTCGTCACCGTGCCGCTTGTGAGTGTGTAGTGTAGGTTGGGATGTTTACACAACAACACGCTGCGCTCGTCACCGTGCCGCTTGTGAGTGTGTAGTGTAGGTTGGGATGTTTACACAACAACACGCTGCGCTCGTCACCGCGCCGCTTGTGAGTGTGTAGTGTAGGTTGGGATGTTTACACAACAACACGCTGCGCTCGTCACCGCGCCGCTTGTGAGTGTGTAGTGTAGATTGGGATGTTTACACAACAACACGCTGCGCTCGTCACCGCGCCGCTTGTGAGTGTGTAGTGTAGATTGGGATGTTTACACAACAACACGCTGCGCTCGTCACCGCGCCGCTTGTGAGTGTGTAGTGTAGATTGGGATGTTTACACAACAACACGCTGCGCTCGTCACCGCGCCGCTTGTGAGTGTGTAGTGTAGATTGGGATGTTTACACAACAACACGCTGCGCTCGTCACCGCGCCGCTTGTGAGTGTGTAGTGTAGATTGGGATGTTTACACAACAACACGCTGCGCTCGTCACCGCGCCGCTTGTGAGTGTGTAGTGTAGATTGGGATGTTTACACAACAACACGCTGCGCTCGTCACCGCGCCGCTTGTGAGTGTGTAGTGTAGATTGGGATGTTTACACAACAACACGCTGCTCCCGTCACCGTGCCGCTTGTGAGTGTGTAGTGTAGATTGGGATGTTTACACAACAACACGCTGCTCCCGTCACCGCGCCGCTTGTGAGTGTGTAGTGTAGATTGGGATGTTTACACAACAACACGCTGCGCTCGTCACTGTGCCGCTTGTGAGTGTGTAGTGTAGGTTGGGATGTTTACACAACAACACGCTGCGTTCGTCGACTGAGACAAAATGATAAGTGTCATTACTCCAGTAATTACATTAGCTCCAGCGCACTTTCATCCAGATCACAGTAATGTTAGCATACTACTGTTTCTTTCCTGTACTTAGACTGTATGTAGTAACAGAGACCTACCACGAGCATACTAAAAACTTAGTCGACTAATTTCATTGGTGGTTCTGACTTTTAGTCTTACAACCGGAGAGCAGATTATATAATAATCGATACAAACCATCACATGTTTACACAGGAACACGTTGTGTTTGTCTCCTTGATACAAGGCATATGCTGATCTACAGGTGATACACGATCATACAATTAAAAAAAAAAAAAAAAAGGTTTGGCAAAAGTACTTCAAACTCTGTATTCACTTGATTCGTTGCGGGGATTCCCGGGAGTTGGGTTGGGTTAGGTTAGATAGTCGGACACCCACGGCGTCATGTCCGGCGTGTATTTCAATGGCGGCACGTCGTACGGCAGCACCAGCCGCTCCGGATCAGCTTCATCCAGCGGGAAAAAGTCTTTGTTGATCTGCGGAGACAGACGGCGCTAACACAACAACAGGTTTACACGACGGCGCCGGTGGTTACTTAAAACACGCTATCGTTTCGCGCCATCTTAAGGTATGCATAAATTCTTACTACCCCACTAAAGTATATCGGCCACGATACTGTTACACAGTAATATCTGCACACTACTGCCTGTCGATAAAAATAGGCGTTCATTTGGAGATATCTTAAAAGATACCCTCCTTCTGGGGGGCAAGACAAGGTTAAGTGGGGGCTTCTACCCACTAACATCCCCGCGATCGTCTCCCTCAGTGCAGTAGGTGGGGCTCCAGGATCTTCTGCGCTCTGGCTGAAGCATCCCACGGATGGGCAAAGCCCTCAGCACCCACGCTGTGCTGCGGCGAATACAAGACCACCGTTCATTTGCCGTACTCCTAAGGCTCGCCTATCAAGCTCCGAGGACTTCCACACCTTAACAGCCCGAGACTGGACGGCCGGTCGTGTGACAGTACTGCCACCGTCTACATACATAACACATATCAATTACAAATATAAAATCGTATACACACACTCACAACTATTGGTGTGTGTACATTATTTTTTATGTGTATGTGTGCGCGCGTTTATCGGCGTGTAAATGGATGTAAGCGTTGTGCGTAAGCGTTGTGCGTTATGCGTAAGCGTTGCGCGTTATGCGTAAGTGTTGCGCGTTATGCGTTGCGCGTTATGCGTATGCGTGTGCATATGCGTAAGCGTTATGCGTAAGCGTTGCGCGTTATGCGTAAGCGTTGTGCGTTATGCGTAAGCGTTATGGGTAATCGTTTTGCGTTATGCGTAAGCGTTGCACGTTTTGCGTAAGCGTTATGTGTAAGCGTTTTGCGTTATGCGTAAGCGTTGTGCGTTATGCGTAAGCGTTATGGGTAAGCGTTTTGCGTTATGCGTAAGCGTTGTGCGTTATGCGTAAGCGTTATGGGTAATCGTTTTGCGTTATGCGTAAGCGTTGCACGTTTTGCGTAAGCGTTATGTGTAAGCGTTTTGCGTTATGCGTAAGCGTTGTGCGTTATGCGTAAGCGTTATGGGTAATAGTTTTGCGTTATGCGTAAGCGTTGTGCGTTATGCGTAAGCGTTATGTGTAAGCGTTTTGCGTTATGCGTAAGCGTTGTGCGTTATGCGTAAGCGTTATGGGTAATCGTTTTGCGTAAGCGTTGTGTAAGCGTTTTGCGTTATGCGTAAGCGTTGTGCGTTATGCGTAAGCGTTATGGGTAATCGTTTTGCGTTATGCGTAAGCGTTGTGCGTTATGCGTAAGCGTTGCGCGTTATGCGTAAGCGTTGTGCGTTATGCGTAAGCGTTGTGCGTTATGCGTAAGCGTTATGTGTAAGCGTTTTGCGTTATGCGTAAGCGTTGTGCGTTATGCGTAAGCGTTGCGCGTTATGCGTAAGCGTTGCGCGTTATGCGTAAGCGTTGCGCGTTATGCGTATGCGTGTGCATATGCGTTGCGCGTTATGCGTATGCGTGTGCATATGCGTTGCGCGTTATGCGTATGCGTGTGCATATGCGTTGCGCGTTATGCGTATGCGTGTGCATATGCGTTGCGCGTTATGCGTAAGCGTTGCGCGTTATGCGTAAGCGTTGCGCGTTATGCGTATGCGTTGCGCGTTATGCGTATGTGTGTGCATATGCGTTGCGCGTTATGCGTAAGCGTTGCGCGTTATGCGTAAGCGTTGCGCGTTATGCGTAAGCGTTGTGCGTTATGCGTAAGCGTTATGGATAATCGTTTTGCGTTATGCGTAAGCGTTGCACGTTTTGCGTAAGCGTTATGTGTAAGCGTTTTGCGTTATGCGTAAGCGTTATGGGTAAGCGTTTTGCGTTATGCGTAAGCGTTGTGCGTTATGCGTAAGCGTTATGGGTAATCGTTTTGCGTAAGCGTTATGTGTAAGCGTTTTGCGTTATGCGTAAGCGTTGTGCGTTATGCGTAAGCGTTATGGGTAATCGTTTTGCGTAAGCGTTATGTGTAAGCGTTTTGCGTTATGCGTAAGCGTTGTGCGTTATGCGTAAGCGTTGTGCGTTATGCGTAAGCGTTGTGCGTTATGCGTAAGCGTTATGTGTAAGCGTTTTGCGTTATGCGTAAGCGTTGTGCGTTATGCGTAAGCGTTGTGCGTTATGCGTAAGCGTTGTGCGTTATGCGTATGCGTGTGCATATGCGTTGCGCGTTATGCGTATGCGTGTGCATATGCGTTGCGCGTTATGCGTAAGCGTTGCGCGTTATGCGTATGTGTGTGCATATGCGTTGCGCGTTATGCGTATGCGTGTGCATATGCGTTGCGCGTTATGCGTATGCGTGTGCATATGCGTTGCGCGTTATGCGTATGCGTGTGCATATGCGTTGCGCGTTATGCGTAAGCGTTGCGCGTTATGCGTAAGCGTTGTGCGTTATGCGTATGCGTGTGCATATGCGTTGCGCGTTATGCGTATGCGTGTGCATATGCGTTGCGCGTTATGCGTAAGCGTTGCGCGTTATGCGTAAGCGTTGCGCGTTATGCGTAAGCGTTGCGCGTTATGCGTATGCGTGTGCATATGCGTTGCGCGTTATGCGTATGCGTGTGCATATGCGTTGCGCGTTATGCGTAAGCGTTGCGCGTTATGCGTAAGCGTTATGGGTAATCGTTTTGCGTTATGCGTAAGCGTTGCACGTTTTGCGTAAGCGTTATGTGTAAGCGTTTTGCGTTATGCGTAAGCGTTGTGCGTTATGCGTAAGCGTTATGGGTAATCGTTTTGCGTAAGCGTTATGTGTAAGCGTTTTGCGTTATGCGTAAGCGTTGTGCGTTATGCGTAAGCGTTATGGGTAATCGTTTTGCGTTATGCGTAAGCGTTGCACGTTTTGCGTAAGCGTTATGTGTAAGCGTTTTGCGTTATGCGTAAGCGTTGTGCGTTATGCGTAAGCGTTATGGGTAATCGTTTTGTGTTATGCGTAAGCGTTGTGCGTTATGCGTAAGCGTTATGTGTAAGCGTTTTGCGTTATGCGTAAGCGTTGTGCGTTATGCGTAAGCGTTATGGGTAATCGTTTTGCGTAAGCGTTATGTGTAAGCGTTGTGCGTTATGCGTAAGCGTTATGGGTAATCGTTTTGCGTTATGCGTAAGCGTTATGCGTATGCGTGTGCATATGCGTTGCGCGTTATGCGTATGCGTGTGCATATGCGTTGCGCGTTATGCGTAAGCGTTGCGCGTTATGCGTAAGCGTTGTGCGTTATGCGTATGCGTGTGCATATGCGTTGCGCGTTATGCGTATGCGTGTGCATATGCGTTGCGCGTTATGCGTAAGCGTTGCGCGTTATGCGTAAGCGTTGCGCGTTATGCGTAAGCGTTGCGCGTTATGCGTATGCGTGTGCATATGCGTTGCGCGTTATGCGTATGCGTGTGCATATGCGTTGCGCGTTATGCGTAAGCGTTGCGCGTTATGCGTAAGCGTTATGGGTAATCGTTTTGCGTTATGCGTAAGCGTTGCACGTTTTGCGTAAGCGTTATGTGTAAGCGTTTTGCGTTATGCGTAAGCGTTGTGCGTTATGCGTAAGCGTTATGGGTAATCGTTTTGCGTAAGCGTTATGTGTAAGCGTTTTGCGTTATGCGTAAGCGTTGTGCGTTATGCGTAAGCGTTATGGGTAATCGTTTTGCGTTATGCGTAAGCGTTGCACGTTTTGCGTAAGCGTTATGTGTAAGCGTTTTGCGTTATGCGTAAGCGTTGTGCGTTATGCGTAAGCGTTATGGGTAATCGTTTTGTGTTATGCGTAAGCGTTGTGCGTTATGCGTAAGCGTTATGTGTAAGCGTTTTGCGTTATGCGTAAGCGTTGTGCGTTATGCGTAAGCGTTATGGGTAATCGTTTTGCGTAAGCGTTATGTGTAAGCGTTTTGCGTTATGCGTAAGCGTTGTGCGTTATGCGTAAGCGTTATGGGTAATCGTTTTGCGTTATGCGTAAGCGTTGTGCGTTATGCGTAAGCGTTGCGCGTTATGCGTAAGCGTTGTGCGTTATGCGTATGCGTTGTGCGTTATGCGTAAGCGTTGCGCGTTATGCGTAAGCGTTGCGCGTTATGCGTATGCGTGTGCATATGCGTTGCGCGTTATGCGTAAGCGTTGCGCGTTATGCGTAAGCGTTGCGCGTTATGCGTATGTGTGTGCATATGCGTTGCGCGTTATGCGTATGCGTGTGCATATGCGTTGCGCGTTATGCGTATGCGTGTGCATATGCGTTGCGCGTTATGCGTATGCGTGTGCATATGCGTTGCGCGTTATGCGTAAGCGTTGCGCGTTATGCGTAAGCGTTATGGGTAATCGTTTTGCGTTATGCGTAAGCGTTGCACGTTTTGCGTAAGCGTTATGTGTAAGCGTTTTGCGTTATGCGTAAGCGTTGTGCGTTATGCGTAAGCGTTATGTGTAAGCGTTTTGCGTTATGCGTAAGCGTTGTGCGTTATGCGTAAGCGTTATGGGTAATCGTTTTGCGTAAGCGTTATGTGTAAGCGTTTTGCGTTATGCGTAAGCGTTGTGCGTTATGCGTAAGCGTTATGGGTTATCGTTTTGCGTTATGCGTAAGCGTTGTGCGTTATGCGTAAGCGTTGCGCGTTATGCGTAAGCGTTGTGCGTTATGCGTAAGCGTTGTGCGTTATGCGTAAGCGTTGCGCGTTATGCGTAAGCGTTGTGCGTTATGCGTAAGCGTTGTGCGTTATGCGTAAGCGTTATGTGTAAGCGTTTTGCGTTATGCGTAAGCGTTGTGCGTTATGCGTAAGCGTTGCGCGTTATGCGTAAGCGTTGCGCGTTATGCGTAAGCGTTGCGCGTTATGCGTAAGCGTTGTGCGTTATGCGTAAGCGTTATGGGTAATCGTTTTGCGTTATGCGTAAGCGTTGCACGTTTTGCGTAAGCGTTATGTGTAAGCGTTTTGCATTATGCGTAAGCGTTGTGCGTTATGCGTAAGCGTTATGGGTAATCGTTTTGCGTAAGCGTTATGTGTAAGCGTTTTGCGTTATGCGTAAGCGTTGTGCGTTATGCGTAAGCGTTATGGGTAATTGTTTTGCGTTATGCGTAAGCGTTGTGCGTTATGCGTAAGCGTTGCGCGTTATGCGTAAGCGTTGTGCGTTATGCGTAAGCGTTGTGCGTTATGCGTAAGCGTTATGTGTAAGCGTTTTGCGTTATGCGTAAGCGTTGTGCGTTATGCGTAAGCGTTGCGCGTTATGCGTAAGCGTTGCGCGTTATGCGTAAGCGTTGCGCGTTATGCGTAAGCGTTGCGCGTTATGCGTATGCGTGTGCATATGCGTTGCGCGTTATGCGTAAGCGTTGCGCGTTATGCGTAAGCGTTGCGCGTTATGCGTATGCGTGTGCTTATGCGTTGCGCGTTATGCGTATGTGTGTGCATATGCGTTGCGCGTTATGCGTAAGCGTTGCGCGTTATGCGTAAGCGTTGCGCGTTATGCGTAAGCGTTGCACGTTTTGCGTAAGCGTTATGTGTAAGCGTTTTGCGTTATGCGTAAGCGTTGTGCGTTATGCGTAAGCGTTATGGGTAATCGTTTTGCGTAAGCGTTATGTGTAAGCGTTGCGCGTTATGCGTAAGCGTTATGGGTAATCGTTTTGCGTAAGCGTTATGTGTAAGCGTTGCGCGTTATGCGTAAGCGTTATGGGTAATCGTTTTGCGTAAGCGTTATGTGTAAGCGTTGCGCGTTATGCGTAAGCGTTGTGCGTTATGCGTAAGCGTTGTGCGTATGTGTGTGCATATGCGTTGCGCGTTATGCGTATGTGTGTGCATATGCGTTGCGCGTTATGCGTATGCGTGTGCATATGCGTTGCGCGTTATGCGTAAGCGTTGCGCGTTATGCGTAAGCGTTGCACGTTATGCGTAAGCGTTGCACGTTTTGCGTAAGCGTTATGTGTAAGCGTTTTGCGTTATGCGTAAGCGTTGTGCGTTATGCGTAAGCGTTATGGGTAAGCGTTTTGCGTTATGCGTAAGCGTTGTGCGTTATGCGTAAGCGTTATGGGTAATCGTTTTGCGTAAGCGTTATGTGTAAGCGTTGCGCGTTATGCGTAAGCGTTATGGGTAATCGTTTTGCGTAAGCGTTATGTGTAAGCGTTGCGCGTTATGCGTAAGCGTTATGGGTAATCGTTTTGCGTAAGCGTTATGTGTAAGCGTTGCGCGTTATGCGTAAGCGTTGTGCGTTATGCGTAAGCGTTGTGCGTTATGCGTAAGCGTTATGTGTAAGCGTTATGTGTAAGCGTTTTGCGTTATGCGTAAGCGTTGTGCGTTATGCGTAAGCGTTGCGCGTTATGCGTATGCGTGTGCATATGCGTTGCGCGTTATGCGTATGTGTGTGCATATGCGTTGCGCGTTATGCGTATGCGTGTGCATATGCGTTGCGCGTTATGCGTATGCGTGTGCATATGCGTTGCGCGTTATGCGTATGCGTGTGCATATGCGTTGCGCGTTATGCGTAAGCGTTGCGCGTTATGCGTAAGCGTTGCGCGTTATGCGTATGCGTGTGCTTATGCGTTGCGCGTTATGCGAATGCGTAAGCCTTGCGCGTTATGCGTATGCGTGTGCATATGCGTTGCGCGTTATGCGTATGCGTGTGCATATGCGTTGCACGTTATGCGTATGCGTGTGCATATGCGCTGCGCGTTATGCGTATGCGTGTGCATATGCGTTGCGCGTTATACGTAAGCGTTGCGCGTTATGCGTATGCGTGTGCATATGCGTTGCGCGTTATGCGTATGCGTGTGCACATGCGTGTACGTGTGCGTGTGTGCGCGTGCGTACGGTTCACCTCGCTTACACATGTTAGATATAACCATATATAAGTCAGCGTCAGTATTTAAAGCAGTTAATAAGCGACGTCATCGTGTGTGCGTGTAAGTTTGTTTGCATGTGTGTGTGTGTACAAAAAAGATTGTGTAAGTTTCTCTGTGTAGTTATTCGTACGCATGGGTATGCACTCACGACGAACGGCGGCAGCAGCAGCACGCCGGCTTCGTAGCTCATGATCCGGAGCGCGCCGGTGCCCCGGTTGGCGCAGCCCCACGCGGCCTTGCTCAGGTTCGCGGAGGTGAGCAGCAGGTACGCGGCGGAGCGGACGTCCGGCGAGACGCGCGCGTACGTCTTTATGTGCGGCATCGCCCGGTCGCGGTTGACGCCGCTCGCGCGCCACTGGCTGACCACGACACGCACACATTAAACACCTCCAAACCGGAGCATGCGGCACATATACATAACGAGATTTCCGCTTAAGTAGACACTCGTCAGGATGACCTTGAAACCAGAAGACCCTCCCCTCTAGAAATTTGATAGGAATATTCCGAGTACGAGTCTAGTGGGAACGATGGATCTAGTGAAGTCTTTGGGGTATGTCTATGTCCAGCAGTGGACATCTGTCGGCTGATGATGATGAGAACGGATCGTATGAAATGTCACCCCCAAGAGGGTTGCAGCGAGGAACGTTTAGGGTATGTAAAAATAAATGTAAATAATTTTCTTATACCGTCATTAGTGTAACAGAGCACAATTTTTTTTTTTTTTTTACTTCTCTATGGGTAGATCGAGACGTTCACCTGATAGTGAGTGATAGGATATACACACCACAACCTTACATTCGTCGCTATATGATGTACAGCCTCTTCACTGAAATAATACTACGGCTCTCACCCTGTATTAAGGAGACTAGCTCATAACGGCGACTCCACTGTTTTCCTGTTCGTGTTCCCGTCAGTGTAATTACTGCGGTAACGGGGCTCAGCGTTTCACGTCTCGAAACGAGCGAGCGCAATGTGGTGCTGTTCAGTTACCATCAGGTGAACGTGAATATATAGCTAAGGTAGAGAGCCTGACTATCTGAGGGTCATCATTGCCGCTCTGCTTCAAGGTCTGAACAGTTCTTCACTACGCGATGAACCAACCGGATCTGGACTTGGACTTGATACGGATTCCGATGATCCCATCCAGCTGTACTCACTACAGGTATTGGTTCAGCCAGGTCTGCTTGGCGTGCACCTGGCCGGAGTACGGCAGGCAGCCGCCGCCCAGCAGGCCGTCGTGGGACTGCTTCACGTTCTCTGCAACATCGCCACCCCCACTCGCACCATCAGCCTCACCACCACCGTCTCCACGACAACCCTCGAAACCACGTGGTCTGACACGTTCCGAGTACTCGTGGGTTATAACAGGTCAAACATATCTGTTATTAATAAAGAGCGGCTGTCTCTCTCATTTTCATATGAGAGGAAATAGGATGGAGGATGAAAGAGAACAGAATGGTAATAGGAAAGAGAAGTGTGTAGGAGGAAAGGAAGAGAAAGAAGAATAATAAATAAGTAATAAAGGCCTGGACCAAAAATGACCGGAGGAGAGACAGCAAAATAAAAAATATCTATTATTTCTGTAACTGTTACGCAATAACAGGTAACGATTTCTGTTATTAAATGACAATTGTTTTTTTTTTTTTTGTGTGAATACTAGTTGTATTTTTCGTGTGTTCTAGTATTATAAATACTAGGTGTATCTCGTTTTAGTAACAGTATACACAATGGGTGCGAGCGAGATGGATCAATCAACGAGATAACAGTTAACACGTACTAATTAATAATTCGATTTTTTCTCGATTCTCCTTTTGGAACGAATTATGATATTTTTGGGTTTATTTCAAATAAATACTAGCTGCGTCTCGTTTTAGCTTATGACAATATTGTACCAAAGACAAAGATAACGATAGTTTTATATTAGTTATCAGCTGTTATCGCAAGACTCACTCACAGTTCAAACGTTGTCGCGTCGAGAACAAACCGATTTGGAGTTTTTAGATTTTACGGCCGCCATTTTTGTTGCGAGAGATGACAGCAAGGATATCGGTCAGCAAAAATGACGGACAAAAAAATATTGATACTTGACATAAAAAAAAAAAATTCTATTATTATGTATCCTGGGGACGGGATAAAGGTCATCATTGAAAAAAAAAAAAAAAAAAAAAAAAAAAAAAAAAAAAAAAAAAAAAAAAAAAAAAAAAAAAAAACTACCGCCTGGAATCAAACCGACAACCACATGGTTTACACGCGCTCGTCATCATAATAGATAATGTAGTCAATCTCGTTACCGCAGTAATAACACTAGCTACAGCGCCTTACAAACCGGATAATAATAACGTCTGAAATTAAACGATCCGCAGTAATCGTTACCATGGTGAAGGTATTGTGAGCAAATCCTAATCAGCATGTTAAAGCTGTTCATGGTCTACCATCAGCTTTCGCCACGTATAGATCTCGCCATACCTAAGGAGGGGTAGACCAACTGGAGCTGGGCGTGCTGGGACAGCACCTGGGGCTGTGCCTTGATCTTCGTGAAGTGGTGCAGGAAGTCGCCGGTCAGCCATAACTGTACAAAATATAAATCTCATTTTCCTCCACCATCGAAGCCTGGTCTTCCACCAGGTATGTAACCTTTCTCCATCATCAAGGCAGTCCGTCTGTCACACGACGGTATTTAAAGTCAGTCATCAAGCAAGCATCCTTTTTTTTTTTGTTTCGGGGAGGGTAGTCTTCGAAAAGATATTCTGCCTTCCGAGGGGAAGTCCCTCAGTCGTCACCTTTAGCGTTTGGTCGCGGGATCCCCGTTCGGAGCTCAACCTCACCAACGCCATACCAGGTTATTTCATCCTGGGGTCTGCTTTGTGAAGACCTTACCAGCTTCATGAGTAATTGACCGGAGACCACGTCCAGCCATCGTCCTCCCCAGGGTCGTTTGGAAGGCGATGACGAGCCACATCATCACCGCCAACGACCCCAAAGACCCCATCAAGGTAAGGTACACCATTCAGCGCCACGACGGCTTCACCTTCAAGATCAACCACGCTGACTCCATCAACCCTTTCAGAAAAGGATAGCCCTATTTACCCTCGCTCCACGCGCGGATCAGCCGACGGTCTGACACATCATCATCACCATACCAGCTCTGAACCTTGGATTCCGATAAAGAATCCAACGTAGGACTAACACCAAGTTGCCATGGGCAGGCGTATCACACCCTGGTATTTCGTTAATTAAAAAAAAAAAATACTGTTACCATTCATATAGTGGTTGAAGGTTTTCTGCCTAAGATCTTACAAAGCCCAAGTCAACCCTCACCAGCTCATGGTGCACCCTGCTGATCAGATGAGGCTCTGATCACCCACCGACCCGCACTGGGATAAGGCTAAAGCCCAATTCCCTTCAATGAACTCCAGTGTGGAGATGTTTGGGGAGGTCTATGTCCAGCGGTGGACGGCTGATGGTGATACCTTCGCCTCCTTGCCGAAGGAGCCGATGCTGCTGCACTGTGCTATCAGCGGCCACTGCGGATTCTCTGCGAGCGGCACGCGGCAGTGCTGCCGCAGCAGCGAGCCCGCGCGCGCCATGCCCCACTCCAGGCCGAAGTGGGCGCCCGGCGCCGACGCCACCAGGAACACGCTGCAGACACGCACCAACCTTACACCAGGTCCACATTCAGCGTACATACATACAAAAAAATATTTCATATGTTATATATAATCATTAGGCTCCTCCCACCATTACGTATTCAATCATAATGGGAGGGAAATTATCTAAGTACCCTCCCCGTATGAACCCTTACAAGCCTCTTGTGATACTCCTCTGCATGTTTGTAAGATCGCGGGAAGCAGCTGGACCGATCGATGCGAACATCTTTGGGACAGACATGTCCAGCAGTGGACGTCTATCAGCTGATGATGAATCATCAGCCCCTGGAAGGCTCCTCGACTGCTTGGTTGACGATGATCACAAAATGGAGATAGATTTAGACGAATGACCAGGATTGCTGACCTCAAGTAAAGGTGGGACAAGGTCTAGCAAACGTTTGAAGAGGGCACCTAATGATGATGATGATGGTCTAGCAAGAAGAGCCATTAATTATTTTCTATTCAAGATGAAGACCTTCAAGACATTCAACAAATAGATTAATTTATTAATTTGCAATAAGTTCCAAGAGAAGAGCATATCACACTCGAAGGTCTGCAAACGCCGCCGCAGCCCACCTGCTGTTGTTACTGTCCATGGCCGTCAGTGATCACTTCCCACCAGGTGAACTGCTCGCTCCTTTGCCCACACTTCATTTAAAAAAAAACCATACTCATTACCTTAGACATTAGAACGCTAGAATAAAAAAAAAGCCGTACAAGTGAAATTCCATATTATTGATAATTTGAGGAGAGAAATGGTTAATATTGTGAAGGTGGTAAACAGAAATAGAGAGAGAACGAGAGGAAGAGAGAGAAGTGGGGGGCAGGAGAGAAAGAGAGACACATGAGAGAGAGGGAGGGAAGAGATAGAGGTGGAGGTAGGAGAGAGAAAGAGGCGGAGACAAAGAGAAGAAAGACTGAGAGACGGACAGAGAGAGGTAGGTGACAAGAGAGAGCGAGAGAGAGGGGGGCAAGAGATAGAGGTGCGGGTAGGAGAGAGAGACGGAGAGAAAGAGAGACAGACTGAAACAGAAAGAGGAGGTACTGAGAGTAATCAGTGTGTAGCATACGGCTGTAGAGTATTGGGGGGGTGAGGTGCGAGCTACAGCAAGAGACTGATGGTATGGATGACACACGATGATGATGATGATGATGATGATGATGATGATGATGATAATGATGATGATGATGATGAGATATGACAAAACCCTATAAATAAATGTATTTATAAGGTTTTGTCATATCTCTAGGAGACGGCTGTATAATGATACAGCCGTCTCCTTCACGTGTAACGAAATCCAATCCCGTACCGTCCGCAGAACAAGTATGACATTGAGAAGCAATTTAATACTTGATATGGCTGAAGTCGCACCGCTTCACGCGGTCCACGTAGTGCGAGAGCTGCCGCAGCTGGTAGTGGTCGAGGTAGCGCAGCAGCGACTTCTTGAACTCCGTCGGGGACTCCCCGTCGCACGGCTGCGAGCCCGCCGGCAGCGGCGCGCAGCGGGGGCTGAACCAGAGCCTGGGGGCGTGGGTGGACGGTTGAGGTGGACCCCAGCTCCTATCGCGCCCGCCGTGCTGATGCAAATACGTACCGAAGGGCGCTGTAGCTGATGAACTTATTGAGATCATCGTCATCATCATCAGCTGATATACTCCCACTGCTGGGCATAGGCATCGCCCAAAGATCACCACATCGATCGCTCTATAACGGCTTCGTTATAAACAATATACTAGTTTAAACGATACACTACACTAGCTACAGTAATGCCATTAGCCGCAGCGCCCTTTAAACCGGATCACAGTAATGTCCGCACAGTACTATCTGCCGGCTATAAGAGACACTGCTGTTTTACCTACCTAGATGGTCTTCGGCAACAGAGACCTACCCCACCAGTAATAGCTACAACGTCTTTCAAACCGGATCACAGTAATATTTGCACAGTACTGTCTGTCTCCTATAAGGGGCGCTGCGGTGCTACTTTCTTAGATGATCTGTGACAACAGAAATCTACAGTCAGTAATAGCTCCAGCGCCCTTCAAACCGGATCACAGTAATGCCCGCACAGTTCTATCTGCCGGCTATAAGAGACACTGCTGTGGTACCTACCTAGATGGTCTTCGGCAACAGAGACCTACCCCACCAGTAATAGCTACAACGTCCTTCGATCCGGATCACAGTAATATCCGCACAGTACTATCTGCCGGCTATAAGAGACACTGCTGTGGTACCTACCTAAATGGTCTTCGGCAACAGAGACCTACCCCACCAGTAATAGCTACAACGTCCTTCAATCCGGATCACAGTAATATCCGCACAGTTCTATCTGCCGGCTATAAGAGACACTGCTGTGGTACCTACCTAGATGGTCTTCGGCAACAGAGACCTACCCCACCAGTAATAGCTACAACGTCCTTCAATCCGGATCACAGTAATATCCGCACAGTTCTATCTGCCGGCTATAAGGGACACTGCTGTGGTACCTACCTAGATGGTCTTCGGCAACAGAGACCTACCCCACCAGTAATAGCTACAACGTCCTTCGATCCGGATCACAGTAATATCCGCACAGTTCTATCTGCCGGCTATAAGAGACACTGCTGTGGTACCTACCTAGATGGTCTTCGGCAACAGAGACCTACCCCACCAGTAATAGCTACAACGTCCTTCGATCCGGATCACAGTAATATCCGCACAGTTCTATCTGCCGGCTATAAGAGACACTGCTGTGGTACCTACCTAGATGGTCTTCGGCAACAGAGACCTACCCCACCAGTAATAGCTACAACGTCCTTCGATCCGGATCACAGTAATATCCGCACAGTTCTATCTGCCGGCTATAAGAGACACTGCTGTGGTACCTACCTAGATGGTCTTCGGCAACAGAGACCTACCCCACCAGTAATAGCTACAACGTCCTTCGATCCGGATCACAGTAATATCCGCACAGTTCTATCTGCCGGCTATAAGAGACACTGCTGTGGTACCTACCTAGATGGTCTTCGGCAACAGAGACCTACCCCACCAGTAATAGCTACAACGTCCTTCGATCCGGATCACAGTAATATCCGCACAGTTCTATCTGCCGGCTATAAGAGACACTGCTGTGGTACCTACCTAGATGGTCTTCGGCAACAGAGACCTACCCCACCAGTAATAGCTACAACGTCCTTCGATCCGGATCACAGTAATATCCGCACAGTTCTATCTGCCGGCTATAAGAGACACTGCTGTGGTACCTACCTAGATGGTCTTCGGCAACAGAGACCTACCCCACCAGTAATAGCTACAACGTCCTTCGATCCGGATCACAGTAATATCCGCACAGTACTATCTGCCGGCTATAAGAGACACTGCTGTGGTACCTACCTAGATGGTCTTCGGCAACAGAGACCTACCCCACCAGTAATAGCTACAACGTCCTTCGATCCGGATCACAGTAATATCCGCACAGTACTATCTGCCGGCTATAAGAGACACTGCTGTGGTACCTACCTAAATGGTCTTCGGCAACAGAGACCTACCCCACCAGTAATAGCTACAACGTCCTTCAATCCGGATCACAGTAATATCCGCACAGTTCTATCTGCCGGCTATAAGAGACACTGCTGTGGTACCTACCTAGATGGTCTTCGGCAACAGAGACCTACCCCACCAGTAATAGCTACAACGTCCTTCGATCCGGATCACAGTAATATCCGCACAGTTCTATCTGCCGGCTATAAGAGACACTGCTGTGGTACCTACCTAGATGGTCTTCGGCAACAGAGACCTACCCCACCAGTAATAGCTACAACGTCCTTCGATCCGGATCACAGTAATATCCGCACAGTTCTATCTGCCGGCTATAAGGGACACTGCTGTGGTACCTACCTAGATGGTCTTCGGCAACAGAGACCTACCCCACCAGTAATAGCTACAACGTCCTTCGATCCGGATCACAGTAATATCCGCACAGTTCTATCTGCCGGCTATAAGGGACACTGCTGTGGTACCTACCTAGATGGTCTTCGGCAACAGAGACCTACCCCACCAGTAATAGCTACAACGTCCTTCGATCCGGATCACAGTAATATCCGCACAGTTCTATCTGCCGGCTATAAGAGACACTGCTGTGGTACCTACCTAGATGGTCTTCGGCAACAGAGACCTACCCCACCAGTAATAGCTACAACGTCCTTCGATCCGGATCACAGTAATATCCGCACAGTTCTATCTGCCGGCTATAAGGGACACTGCTGTGGTACCTACCTAGATGGTCTTCGGCAACAGAGACCTACCCCACCAGTAATAGCTACAACGTCCTTCGATCCGGATCACAGTAATATCCGCACAGTTCTATCTGCCGGCTATAAGAGACACTGCTGTGGTACCTACCTAGATGGTCTTCGGCAACAGAGACCTACCCCACCAGTAATAGCTACAACGTCCTTCGATCCGGATCACAGTAATATCCGCACAGTTCTATCTGCCGGCTATAAGGGACACTGCTGTGGTACCTACCTAGATGGTCTTCGGCAACAGAGACCTACCCCACCAGTAATAGCTACAACGTCCTTCGATCCGGATCACAGTAATATCCGCACAGTTCTATCTGCCGGCTATAAGAGACACTGCTGTGGTACCTACCTAGATGGTCTTCGGCAACAGAGACCTACCCCACCAGTAATAGCTACAACGTCCTTCGATCCGGATCACAGTAATATCCGCACAGTTCTATCTGCCGGCTATAAGAGACACTGCTGTGGTACCTACCTAGATGGTCTTCGGCAACAGAGACCTACCCCACCAGTAATAGCTACAACGTCCTTCGATCCGGATCACAGTAATATCCGCACAGTTCTATCTGCCGGCTATAAGAGACACTGCTGTGGTACCTACCTAGATGGTCTTCGGCAACAGAGACCTACCCCACCAGTAATAGCTACAACGTCCTTCGATCCGGATCACAGTAATATCCGCACAGTTCTATCTGCCGGCTATAAGAGACACTGCTGTGGTACCTACCTAGATGGTCTTCGGCAACAGAGACCTACCCCACCAGTAATAGCTACAACGTCCTTCGATCCGGATCACAGTAATATCCGCACAGTTCTATCTGCCGGCTATAAGAGACACTGCTGTGGTACCTACCTAGATGGTCTTCGGCAACAGAGACCTACCCCACCAGTAATAGCTACAACGTCCTTCGATCCGGATCACAGTAATATCCGCACAGTTCTATCTGCCGGCTATAAGAGACACTGCTGTGGTACCTACCTAGATGGTCTTCGGCAACAGAGACCTACCCCACCAGTAATAGCTACAACGTCCTTCGATCCGGATCACAGTAATATCCGCACAGTTCTATCTGCCGGCTATAAGGGACACTGCTGTGGTACCTACCTAGATGGTCTTCGGCAACAGAGACCTACCCCACCAGTAATAGCTACAACGTCCTTCGATCCGGATCACAGTAATATCCGCACAGTTCTATCTGCCGGCTATAAGAGACACTGCTGTGGTACCTACCTAGATGGTCTTCGGCAACAGAGACCTACCCCACCAGTAATAGCTACAACGTCCTTCGATCCGGATCACAGTAATATCCGCACAGTTCTATCTGCCGGCTATAAGAGACACTGCTGTGGTACCTACCTAGATGGTCTTCGGCAACAGAGACCTACCCCACCAGTAATAGCTACAACGTCCTTCGATCCGGATCACAGTAATATCCGCACAGTTCTATCTGCCGGCTATAAGAGACACTGCTGTGGTACCTACCTAGATGGTCTTCGGCAACAGAGACCTACCCCACCAGTAATAGCTACAACGTCCTTCGATCCGGATCACAGTAATATCCGCACAGTTCTATCTGCCGGCTATAAGAGACACTGCTGTGGTACCTACCTAGATGGTCTTCGGCAACAGAGACCTACCCCACCAGTAATAGCTACAACGTCCTTCGATCCGGATCACAGTAATATCCGCACAGTTCTATCTGCCGGCTATAAGAGACACTGCTGTGGTACCTACCTAGATGGTCTTCGGCAACAGAGACCTACCCCACCAGTAATAGCTACAACGTCCTTCGATCCGGATCACAGTAATATCCGCACAGTTCTATCTGCCGGCTATAAGGGACACTGCTGTGGTACCTACCTAGATGGTCTTCGGCAACAGAGACCTACCCCACCAGTAATAGCTACAACGTCCTTCGATCCGGATCACAGTAATATCCGCACAGTTCTATCTGCCGGCTATAAGAGACACTGCTGTGGTACCTACCTAGATGGTCTTCGGCAACAGAGACCTACCCCACCAGTAATAGCTACAACGTCCTTCGATCCGGATCACAGTAATATCCGCACAGTTCTATCTGCCGGCTATAAGAGACACTGCTGTGGTACCTACCTAGATGGTCTTCGGCAACAGAGACACTACCACTACTGCAATACCATAATGTGGTATGAAAAGAGATCATCGAGCTGATGGTATACCCCTGCGTGCGGTTCTCCCAGTCGTCGTGGTACAGGTTGGCGGTGGAGACGAGCACGCGCAGCGAGCCGTCCTCGTAGCACAGCAGCATCATTTTACTGCGAGCCGGACAGAACAGTTACACCATCGACTCCTGGGTTATGAGGATGTGGAAGCGAGAGGAGGAAGTGATGAGCTTCCGGTGGTATGACGGAGTACGTGTCCTTCATCAGGAGCAATCGCGTGGTGAAGTCTCCATCCGTCCTCCTCACGCGCGGTACAGCTTATAATGATTTCAAAGAACAAGTTAAAGAGTGGTTTTAGTAGTTTCATCGCCATCGTTCAATTTCTATAATAATTTAGTCGACTAATATTGTTCATCGTCATCATCCGATAGACGTCCGCTGCCACACATAGGCCAACCTACAGAGATTTCCGTTTGTTGGGGTTTGTAGTTAACTTAAAATTGTTTTAGTCGACTAAAATAATTCCATCATTATCTTTAACATTTCATTTGTAAAATAGTTTAGTCGACTAATATTGTTTCATTCGACAAAAAACGTTTGGCTCTGCTAAAAAAGTTTTAAGTTCACTAAAACAGTTAAAGTAAGTCAAAGTAGTGTTAGTTAATATAAAATAGTTATAGTCGACTGAAATAGCTTCATTATCATCATTTAATTTCTAAAAGAATTTAGTCGACTAATATTGTTTCATTCGACAAAAAACGTTTGGCTCTGCTAAAAAAGTTTTAAGTTCACTAAAACAGTTAAAGTAAGTCAAAGTAGTGTTAGTTAATATAAAATAGTTATAGTCGACTGAAATAGCTTCATTATCATCATTTAATTTCTAAAAGAATTTAGTCGACTAATATTGTTTCATTCGACAAAAATCGTTTTGCTCTACTAAAATAGTTTTAAGGTAACTTAGAGTACATTTTGTGGACTTAAAATAGTTTTGTTCGACTATAATAATTTAGTCGACTATTGTTTCATTCGACAAAAATTGTTTTGCTCTACTAAAGCAGTTTTAAGTTCACTAAAAAACTTTCAAGTAACTTCAAGTACTTTTTGTTGACTTAAAATAGTTTTGTTCGACTATAATAATTTAGTCGACTATTCTTTCATTCGGCAAAAATCGTTTTGCTCTGCCTTTAAGTTCATTAAAACAGCTTAAGACGCTTGCGGGATGTCTATCGGCCGATGATAACGATGACGCGAACTACTTGAGTACTGCGAAGTAGTTTTAGTTGACTATTACTGTATCATCATATATATATGTAAGGTGACCCACGTGTGGTGCTTGCCGAAGGGCGTCGCCATGGCAACGTAGTGCGCGTCCACGTTCGGCTTCTTGCTGGCCAAGCTCCTCATGTCGGCGCAGTCGTCGCCGTACAGTATCGTCAGCCTCTTGCCGCTGCAACACACGACACGGCACGTCAACGAACATCACCGCGTTCCGGTTTGAAGGACTCTGCTCCACTACCGCTGTAACTGCACCACACAAGCCTCATGTCAAGGCGAATACACGACGCAGTGTGTGTGTAACTGGTGACACAGCAGAAGTACCACTTAACATCAGGTGATGTATACTTGGCGGCGGCACTGGTCGCTGACCCTGGTGGTCATGTGACCATGATACCATCAGGTCACCTGTAACCGGCGAAGTAGTACTGCGCCAGCAGCCATCCAGGTTCCACCATGAAGTTGATCTGCAGCGAGCACCTCAGCTCGCCGAGGCTGCGGTCCAGGATCTCTGCGGGCAGACGTGAATAATCAATGGCCAAGCTCACCAGCTCGCGGTGGACCCTGATGATAAACAGACGAGGCTCTGGCTCCCACCGACCTGGATTGGGCCAGTGGTGGGAAGTGACTCAAAAAAGAAAATGGCTCCTAGTGCCCGTTGGCAGGAGACCAGAACCAGAGCAAGCCAGAACCGACCGCTGCGGAGAACTTTGGGGGAGGTCCATGTCCAGCAGTGGGCGTCTCTCGGGTGATGATGATGAATGGAATCAGGGGGTGTAAGGGTTCCTACAAAACAACTCACGGGATCCAAGCCAACCTCATCAGCTCGTGGTGCTGGCTGCTGATCAACAGACAAGGCTCTAACTCCCACCGACCAGCATTGGGCTAGCGTGGTAGGAAATGACCCAAATTCCACCCAATGTCCAACCTGGCAAGGCGTCTGATGCAAGCTAATCTGTATCGAGGCAGCGTGGTGGGAAGTGGCCCAAATCCCCCTCAAATAGGAGTTGGGTCCAAGCAGCGCAATACCTCTCAATGTGAGGATCTTTGAGAAAGGCCTATGCCCAGCAGTGGACGTCTGCGAGCTGATGATGAATGGAATGATTTTCAGGGGTAGTAAGCCGTTCCATACAGCTCACGGTAGCCAAGCCAGGCTCACCAGGTCGTGGTGCTGGCTGATGATCAACAGACGAGGCTCTGACTCCCACCAATCTATACTGGGGCAGCGTGGTGGGAACGGGCCCAAATAGGAGTTGGGTCCAAGCAGCGCAGTACCGCTCAATGTGAGGATCTTTGAGGAAGGCCTACGCCCAGCAGTGGACGTCTGCGAGCTGATGATGAATGGAATGATTTTCAGGGGTAGTAAGCCGTTCCATACAACTCACGGTAGCCAAGCCAGGCTCACCAGGTCGTGGTGCTGGCTGCTGATCAACAGACGAGGCTCTGACTCCCACCAATCTGTACTGGGGCAGCGTGGTGGGAACGGGCCCAAATAGGAGTTGGGTCCAAGCAGCGCAGTACCCCTCAATGTAAGGATCTTTAAGAAAGGCCTATGCCCAGCAGTGGACGTCTGCGAGCTGATGATGAATGGAATGATTTTCAGGGGTAGTAAGCCGTTCCATACAAGGCTCACCAGGTCGTGGCGCTGGCTGCTGATCAACAGACGAGGCTCTGACTCCCACCGACCAGCATTGGGCTAGCGTGGTGGGAAATGGCCCAAATTCCCTCCCAATATCCAACCTGGCAAGGCGTCGGATGCAAGCAGCGCAGGACTTATTAATGTGAGGGTCTTTGTGGGAGGCCCATGTCCAGCAGTGGGTGTATATCAGCTGATATACTCTTATATAAGAGCTGATAGGTAGTAAAGGATGTTTACACTGCAACATATAATTCTCATTAATTAGATATACAGGGTGTACCGGTTCCATAGCTACAACGCCCTTCAATACGCATGCATTGGGATTGGGTGATAGAACTAAGTGGTGAACGACCGATTGAATTAATGAATGAACGGACAGATCGACAATTTTGTATGTGAATGATGAGATGTATAAACGAATGGATTGAATGAATGAACAAGCTAACAAATTAATGAATGAACGGACAAGTATATAGTATATAATGAGATATAGATATGAACTAATGAATGAATGATTAAATAAATGATTGAATGATAAGCTGAATAATTTAATGTATGAAACTTTGGAATGAGCGAATGAATGAATGGACAAGTGTGTGGTGAATAATGATATATTATATATATGATTTAATGATTAAAGGTACAAATGAATGAGTGAATGATAGTATAACTGAACATTTGAGTGGATAAGAGTGTTGAATGAACGAATGGAAACATGAATGAAAGGACAATGTGTGGTGAAGAATGGATGTGTGGGACAAAGAATGATGGAATGACAAGATAAATGGATAAGGTAAATGAATGAATGAAGATACGACTGGATGAAACTGATGAATGAACGAACAGATGAATGACATTGTGTGGTTAATGTTGAGACGTATTACTAAACGAATTATTAGATACACGAATATTCAAATGAAAGAATGAATGTATGTGTACATCAATAGATGAATGAATGAAAAGAAGAATGAATGGATGGAATGCATTTATGTATGAAAGAATACATGTACGAATGGATTAAATTAATGAATGGATGAAAATATAAATGAATGACTGAATGAATGTATGGTTGGATAGATCGATGAAGTTATGTTGGTGAATGGATAAATGAATGGATGAAAATATAAATGAATGACTGAATGAATGTATGGTTGGATAGATCGATGAAGTAATGTTGGTGAATGGATAAATGAATGAATGGATGAAAATATAAATGAATGACTGAAAGAATGTATGGTTGGATAGATCGATGAAGTAATGTTGGTGAATGGATAAATGAATGGATGAAAATATAAATGAATGACTGAATGAATGTATGGTTGGATAGATCGATGAAGTAATGTTGGTGAATGGATAAATGAATGAATGGATGAAAATATACATTAATGACTGAATGAATGTATGGTAGGATAGATCGATGAAGTAATGTTGGTGAATGGATAAATGAATGAATGGATAAAATATACATGAATGACTGAATGAAAGTATGGTTGGATAGATCGATGAAGTAATGTTGGTGAATGGATAAATGAATGAATGGATGAACATATAAATGAATGACTGAATGAATGTATGGTTGGATAGATCGATGAAGGAATGTTGGTGAATGGAAAAATGAATGAATGGATGAAAATATAAATGAATGACTGAATGAATGTATGGTTGGATAGATCGATGAAGTAATGTTGGTGAATGGATGAAAATATGTATGAAATGACTGAAAGAATAGATGGATCTATGAATGAATGAATGAATGTTTAAAAAAACATTTATGCATGCCTCTGTGTCCTACAGCTCGCCGGTTGTCTCCGGTTCGATTCCCGACCGACGGCTGCGTTCAGTTGACAGTGGAACATTGTAGTCCCGCCATCGGAACAGCTAACATGAAATCTAGAACATTCTAGACCTCACCGCCCGCGTGTCCATCATCACCCAACGCCGCGAACCGGCCGGGTAGCTCACCGAGGAATGTGATGGAGTTTGGCTGCGCGTGCGTCGGCCTGCTCTTAGCTATCGTCGTGTAGAACACGTAGTAGGGCGCCGCCGCGGCGTGCTTCGCCGCCATGCCGCCAGCGGGTACCACCACCTCGAGGAACTGCTCCGGCCGCCGCTTAGGCGTCACAATCGGCCTGTACTCGGCATCTGCATATCATCGAATCGACCATCAACACCAAATGGTATTCATCTGATGGTAACTTATACGCTCAGCTATGGAGCTAGTACAGATGGTATACACCACATAGCCCTGATCGCTTTGGCACTAGCACTTAAGTCTCATTATCTTAAAAACTTCAGCAGCGCCCTTCAGTACGGAGTAATGTCTGCATACTGGACTCCGTCAAGTATCCAGCTGCAGTGGTACTGGAACGGTCAGCAGCAGACACTACCAAGCTCACCCGTGCCATACACATACCTCTGTTCAATGATAAAGCTGTAGGAGAATTCCTCTTCTCTCTCCCTCTCCCACCACCATCACCATCTCTACTCTCCTTCGAGCTCGTACTCCCCTCTTCACTTGGTACACTTAATCTATCATTTGCTTTAACACTGTCCTGCGTCTCTGTGTTTGTTTCTTTAATCTTATCGGTGTCCGTCCTGGAAATGAGATTAGATTGATTTTAATGGCATATAGGTAACAGCTGTACCATCTCCAATGGAGATCAATGTGGTGGAGTGTTCATCATCAGAACAAGAGCCAGATTATAATAAAGTACTAAATGAGTGTGCCGATAGTGAAACATCGGTCCATACTGTAATGTATCCAGCACCATGAGAGTACCATGGCGACACCGCTGGGCAGTTCTTTATTATTCCCTCATCCTCCTCTCATCGGTCAGCTGAAGAATAAAGCCTCATACTTATCTATAAACAAATCTGGTTATGTGTAGAAGGAAACCAGGTTGAGGAGTAGTGTCTCGTTTTCATGAAAATCTATTAACTATAAGGATGAGGTGACTTGATGTAGAAGTCATCTAGATTCCTATGACAGCGGAATCAACTGTACATCATCAACCAACAGACGTCCACTGCTGGACATGAGCCTCCATTAATCTCCACAATCCAGTTAGTTCCTGCGACTCTCACCACATCAGCGGTCTATCTTCTGGGAGCCCTACGAACTACATCTACAGTGAGTCAAGGATCTTACAGCTCCATCAGCCATCAGTCCTTCGAACAATGTGCCCTGGCTACTGCCACATAACATGAGGAATCCTCATCACGATACAAGTCATACATACATATATCACCTCAGTCCTAGCGGGGTACGCAGAGACCAGCTCTCTCCACTAATACAATCCATATACCCACATATATGACAGTAAGAACCCGGTTTCTCATGGCTTTGGAACATCATATTATAACCCGGTAACTTCACTCGCTACTGCACTCTTCGAACTGGAACCGGTTCTTAGCTATGATATATTGTACTATATCATTCTCTTCAGTTGGAGACGTCATGTTACCGCAGTAATTACACTAGCTACAGTAATATTAGAACTGCTTTATACTGTAGTCAATAGAGATGAGCCCCGAGCGAACTTGACTTGAGACGGATGATATATTATTCTACTTACATCAGATTTTCATTTGTGACAGTTTTCACCGATGCATACAGATGATTGCTCACGAGTACATCCAACTGGTCAATGATGAGCAGTCTCTTCGCTTTCAATGCGTCAGGCACTGGGTAATCACCATCACCGTCATATTCATCTAGTATTGATTGCACTGTAACATCAAATGTAAAGTTTTTTTTTTTAATTTAATAAATCAGGGATTAATATATATCCCAACATTTTAAGGTACATAAACACTGCAGCGTGTCATCACTTACAATGTTGGTGACTGTATTCTCTGAAGTGAGCTGGATTCAAACGAAAGCACTGTTCGCCATAGCTGCATTCCTTTTTTATTCGTTTCGATGGATCTGGATCTGTAATATATTTATCTTATTCTCACACTTTGAAGCACCTACATTTTAGCTGATCAATCCTAGAGTAGACTGTGAGAGAATTCCTTTGAATGGAACCGATGACACCATACACAATAATTAATTTGTATTAAAGCAAGCGGAGACTCGCTCTGCAATGGCATCTCAAGTCTTCAGCTACAAATACTTAAAGTAATAGTAAGTGTAAATACTAAAGAGATATTTGAAAACAACTATAAAGACTTATTTAAGTACTGCACAACACTTGCCATATATAAAAAAGTACACTAAAATAGAACAGACATATTTTAAATATACTACCCGCTACTAAACGTATTCAGCAGACTGTATGAGACTAATCGGTGAAAGATCTAACATTTACGGGGAACGACAAACATGTTACCCGTAATATATAACAAGTTACCTGCCGACTGCCAGGAGGATTTTTAACAAAAAAAAAAAAAAAAAAAAAAAAAAAAAAAAAAAAAAAAAAAAAAAAAAAAAAAAAAAAAAATGAATATGATAAAAAAATGAAATACATGAGAATAAAAAAAAACAAATACCAAGCTACAAAATGGTGTACCTCCTGTATACCACACCATAAATATAATTGTAGGGTAGTTTACATTTTCATATAACTAGCCAACAGAATAATGATGAAGAGTTTGTACGATGTAGTTTCTGTTGTTGATGAGATGATGAGAACGGAAATGATTGCAACACAGAGATGTGCAGGGCAGAGACTAACCCACACGGTGCCCCGGAGTATAGCAATGTAAAAATATATCTGTCTTTTTGCAACTTTTTTTATGTTCATATAGTTTTTAACATTTTTTTTTTATATGATCACGCCTTTTTCTCAATAGGGATAGACAGAGGTGAATCAACACCCACTCTTCGCCAGATGTAGTCAGATTAGGTCCCATGTAACAGGGGGCGAGTCTGTTGCCACTTTACTGGGACCACACTCACACACACAAAGATGATGTCAGTGTGCGGGTTTCCTCGCGATATTCTCCTTCACCGTTTGTATGTGTACATGCCGAGATCCAAACCCGTGACCTGCGGAATAATAGCCGCACGCTCTAACCATTAAGCCAGTGAGCTACCACTATTAGTGCCATTGGGATCTTAATGTTATTTACATCATCATTAGTTCATAGATTCTATCAGGATAAACATGAATTAATAGAAAATCGGCAGAAATAACGCCATACATACATATCTCTAAGAATTGCTACACTTATGTATTTTTTTTTTAATTTATCATCTTTTAATCATTGATCTAGCTCAACCAAAATAATGTAGTAGGAACTGGATCACCACAAAGGTATGTCAACAATGCTACGATTATAATGTCATCGAGATCATTAACTGATGCAGAGCTCACACCACATATATCATATAAATATCTATAGGAGTCAAGAGCTATGTAATCGTAATAAAGTATATTTCAAATGAAATCACAGGAGGATACTAGGTTTAAAGAAAATACTATTTTAGACTATACTCAATGTTTTGAGTTAATGTATTTGTTACTGTAGTGATATTTTGTTTATGAGCCGAGGTAACTCATAAATGGTAATAAGCATATCATTGGGAGGATGTTAAATAGAGCAGTAAGTTCCTAGAGTGGCTGTTTAATTGAAAAAGAGGGTGCAGTAGTAGTACTCTAATAGACAGTGTCTTACAGATATCCATATGTTATACATCCAACTCATGTTAAACATTGTAATCTTGAATATTTGGGACTCGAAAACTTGTATTTAATACCATATTAAAACTAACAGGTATACCGTTGTATCGTACGTCGGTAGCGGAGGTATAATTTAAATTTATTGATAAAATATATACATTTGTTTCACAGGAAAATAATAATTATTTACTTACTTTCCATTTTTACTTGGCGTTTATTCGCGCTACTCATTGATTATGATATTTAGTTAATTTTAATAATATTTATTTTATATCTACTTTGTTTATAAAATACTGTAAACAAATTCACAACAACTAAAGTATGTACAGGGTTTTATTTTTTGAAAATTCACAGGTACGTCAAATGACAAGAGACGATGTTACCAGTGTACCACAAATTAACTGGTTTAAATTGAAACTAAATTCTAATATAATTAACCTTAATTAAAATAATTGTAACACTTATAAGGCGTGAGATGGCTTAATCATTATCATCAGCCGATAGATGTCCACTGCTGGATAGTTCCCTAAAGATCTCCAAATCTATCGATCCCACAGCCAGTATGGCCTCCGCTACCGCCCGTACTAAAGGCCGTCGTTTGTAGTGGTTCATGTGGGAGGATTTATAGCATTTTCCACCATGCGGACCGAATCCTGGTTGGTGAGAGCCAGACCTCATTTCTAGTTTAGAATGGTGTACCACGAGCAGGTGAGGTAGGCTTGGGTGTCGTTAGCTTTCATGCTTAATATCATTTGAATTATTTTTTTTTACTTTTTCAGTAACAAATTACTGCTAATCATATGGCGTACAGCTATTTAGTTCCGCAGCTACCATAAGTATAGCGCTACGATGTATTGGAACAAATTCCCGCCGCCCTTTAGAAATTTAAATACAGTTTTAAGGCCATATTTAAATAATGGCTTATAATAAAAAAATTCTGTAATCCAACTATCCTCAAGGTATGCTCTAGCACTTCCCGCTGGCGTTTGTTTCGTGTGCTTCCTTATGTTTATACTCGTATGTTATTTACTATGTATGCATGGAAAAAAAATTACCGGTCCTTTGTGTTGCTTTGTTATCGTTTTGGTAGTACTTCTTACATTCAGCAGTGTATTAAGTTGGGTTATGTGTATGGGCACAATCAAATGGCTGTGCTTAGCATCAGTTTTGTGCGTAGACCATGTTTATCCAATTATATTGTGTGTAAATTCATTATTATCATCAGCCGATAGATATCCACTACAGGACACAGGCCTTCCCCAAAGTTCTCCGCTTTAGTAAGGGGTTCATGTGGGAGAATTTACGTTATTTCCCACCACGCTAGCCTAAAGCGGGTAAGAGCCAGAGCCATGTTTGTTGTTTATCAGGGTGCACCACGAGCAGGCGAGCTTGGCTTGGGTCCCGTGAGATGTGTGGGTTCCTTTACACCCTTGAGTAAATTATTTTTTATAAATACAAAAAACATTTCTTTCTTTCTATTATCATAAATATTTTTTAGATTAATATATTTATATATTGAAACTACTTGCGATGTGTCGATAGTTTCTTACTAAAAATCATTATCCGATCCATATATTCATGTGCATGGCAACATTCGATTGTTATGTCAATATTTTTATCTTAATTATTTATAATGTTAGTAGGAGTTTGTCCGGGGAAATAAATTACATTGTATATAACCATTTATTACTTCTTCTTAAGGTGCGTCTCCAACTAGCGAAGGTTGACGGTCAGCTGACTATATTTCGCCAGGTCTCTTGCGGAGTACATATATATTAAACCTATACATTGTTTGAACTTGGAAAATATTCTAAATAGAATTTGTTCCGATGAAGTTTTATAAAATGTTGTTAAGATAAGTTTTCTCCACAGGCCATGGATGATCCGTACGTTTCCTGCCCCTACAACCAAATTCACCGCGTACCCCGCTCCAGGATACAGGCGCACATCATCAAATGTCAACCTAAGCACCCCGAGCTGCACATATGTCCGTACAACGCGACGCACCGTCTACCGGAACTGAAGATGAGGTCTCATGTGATGAACTGCCCGACCAAAGGTGCAGTGTTTCCCGAAAGCATTCCGCCGAAGATCACCGGCTCGCTGACGACGCCGAAGCCCATCCTGCAAAAGGATTACCTGCCGGAGAGTGATCCAAACCATGAAATTTGGGATGACTGAGTTATCATAAGTTTATAATTTTAAAATGTAAGATACTTTAAGTAAAATACAAACTTCACATTGACCGATCATGATTTGTTTTAACTCTTCTCTTGTTTGTTGAATTGATTAGAGTTCAACATCATCACCGACTCTCCCCCATCCAAGTGCTTTTACCACATTACTATAAGATCAATAATTCAATGTTATTATAGAAAGTATTGTTTACTCATAATCATCAGCCGATAAACATCCACTGCCGGACATAAGCATCCTCCAAAGATCTCCACATTGTCGGTTAGTCCGGAGACCTATCAACACTGGCACCACTTGAAGACCTTACTACCCCATCAGCCATCGGTCCTTCGAGCAATATCCGCTGCCCACTGCCACTGAAATGTCGTAATCTTTTGAGCTATTCCAGTGACCATGATACTTCTTTTCAGTTATGAGTGAATTATATATATTTGTCCAAACAAAAGTTTCAAAGATGCTGCATAAACCACAGCAGTAGGGCTAACAAGCCTCCAAATTGGGGGCCAAAAAAGAGACCTTAAAGCCCCAATATTAAGAGATTTTTCTGTTATTATTATTGGCCGCTAGATGCCCACTGCTGGACATGCCTTCCACCAAAAATCTCCATATTATTAGTATGGTCTACAGTATCACTGGGCACTAGAGGCTGTCATGTAGGAGGGATTCAAGCCATATTCCACCATGCTGGCCCAATGCAAGTTGGTGGGAGCCAGACCCTCGTTTGATGATGAGCAGGCAGCACGACAAGCTGGTGAGATTGAGTTGGCGTGGGATCCCAATGTTATATATACTAATTCACTAAGTCTACCACTGGTAGGTTCTGGTTGATGACCATCTAGATAGGTACCACTGCAGCTGACAGACAGTACTGTGATCCGGTTTGAAGGGTGTTGTAACTATTACTGATGGTAGGACTCTATTGCCGGAGTCGGTCTAGGTAGTTACCACCGCAGCTGCTGTTGCAGCCGACAGACAGTACTGTGTTCCGGTTTGCAGGGAGCTGTAGCTAGTGAAACCGCTGGGTAATGAGACTGTCTCAGGTAATGAGTACATTCTGTGTCTGTATAACATTCTCACTAACCACACTGTTGTGGGCTGGTGTATCACTTACCATCAGGTGAACGTCCCGCTGGTAATAGTCTGACAATATACTAGTATTGGATATGTAACAAATTAACTGCCAATTACTTTTGGTGTTCGTCCTTTACTACTGGATAGATCTGTTGCTGGAGACCGCCGTGTTCCGGTTTGAAGGGCGTTGTAGCTAGGAAATTACTATAGTGTTGAGATTTAACATCTCATGTCCGGAGCGATAAGTGCAATGTATTTCTATAACGTCCTAACCAGCACCATGTTATGGGCAGGTGTATCATTTACCATCAGGTGAACTTGACGCTCGTCTCATTTGAAAGTAATATGAGTGATGCTATAACCTGGAATCCAATCCAATCCAATCCAATCAGCCGGAAGACGTCCACTGCTGGACAAAGGCCTCCCCCAAAGATTTCCACTTAGACCGGTCCTGGGCCACCCGCATCCAATGGTTGCCAGCGACCTTGACCAGGTCGTCGGTCCACCTTGTGGGGGGTCTGCCCACGCTACGTCTTCCGGTACGTGGCCGCCACTCGAGAACCTTTCTGCCCCAACGGCCGTCGGTTCTGCGAGCTATGTGCCCTGCCCATTGCCACTTTGCGACGGCGACCCTTCGAGCTATGTCGGTGACCTTGGTTCTCCTGCGGATCTCCTCATTTCTGATTCGATCTCGCAGGGAAACTCCGAGCATAGCTCGCTCCATCGCCCTCTCGGCAATCTTAAGCTTGCGGACAAGGCCCACAGTAAGCGGCCACGTCTCTGCTCCGTATGTCATCGCTGGCAACACACTGGACACACACACCTGGAACACAGAGGCATAAATGTTGGAAAGCCATCGAGCTTCCTTTCAGCTCTGCCAGTAGTGCATCAGACTTCAAAGGTTTATGGAGCATTAGTCACATGGGGAATGCAGGAGAACTAAGGTCATCAAGATAGTCCTAAAGATTGTTAGCATCAAGTGGCAATGGGTAGGTGGGAGCAGCAAGATCCTGGAATGGAAGAGGTAGTGTTGGCAAGCCCGCCAGCAGGTGGTTCGACGATCTGGTGAAGGTTGCGGAAAGCGTCCGGATCGGCCGATATGGAGATCTTTGGGGTGAGGTCTATGTCAAGCATTGGACTGATAATGATGATGATGGAATATTAAACCAAATACTAGATAATATGTCAGCCCTGATCCACATTGAAAACGTCCCCAACTGAGGAGTCCAGCGCAGCACCTGTGTTGACCCTGAGGAATGAAAGGAGATAAATATGATTTTTCATTGCTTTGACGGCATGGAGTCATTTTGATATTCTTTTTATTCTACGTAGTGATTAGACGGGACGTTCACCTGATGGTAAGTGATACTCCTGCCCATAACAATGTGGCGCTAGTTCGGGTGATATACATTGCACTACATTGCGCTCGTCGCTATAGACCCCAGTGACAGCACTATCTACAACGCCCTTCGAACCGGATCACAGTAATGTTCGCACAGTACTATATCGGCTGTAATAAACGCAGCGGTGGTACCTACATACACGGTTGTAGCAACAGAGATCTATCATCCACCTTGTATGATCATCATCATCAGCCGATAGACGTCCACTGCTGGACATAGGGCCTTCCCCAAAGATCTCCATATCGATCGGCCCACGTTGCTCGCATTTATATGGGGGGGATTTGAACCAGTTCCCACCACGCTGGCCCAATGCGGGTTGGTGAGAGCCAGTGTCGTCTATTCATTAGCAGGGCGCACCATGATCTGGAGTTTGGCTTCGGTTCCATTGGAGGAATAGGCATTAAATCTCATTACACCAGTACACACTAGCTACAGCGTCGTTCGAACCGGAACACTTAATAATTGCACACTCTGACCTTAACCTACTTCTACTTTCTACTAATAGATCTATCATCAAGTCTCCGGCATCATTTCATTGGTACAAGAAGAAATCTCTCATTCTCTAACTGACCATAAATCAGATAGAGAACTCTTGTTTCGATATCGTTGACTTCTTTCTTTGTTATCAGGACGCAGTAATGATTGATTACTGCTTGGCGGTATAACGCGTTGCGGTACTTACTCGATAATAATTCCGGAGACGTGGTGCACCCGTGGGTGTCCTAACGTCACAGCTGCGGCAAGACTTCCGGTTCTCTAATCAACTCTAATACATTGGGAGAAAGTACCAGTAGCTGAAGACGGGGTGGTTTGTTTATTTTTATTAACGTATGTAACAAAATGCTAACGGAAAACACCCCGTCGACAAATTGAGCCGACGTCGGCGGTAGTGTCGGACTCCAACCGACTAAAAAGCTTCACACGGTATTCCACTCTCTTCCACGTGCTCGTGGGGCCGCGGGTTAAAGTATTTCAGTTCCTCTGCGACCCCACGAACGGCGCCCAAATGACCGGGCCCACCTCGGGGAGTGGTGTGAAGCACCCCTCCCGTTAAAATCCCTACGTGGCGACGCGTCGGAATACGAGACGCATCACCATATGCACCCCAAGAACCCTCTCCAAGGGGAGCGCCGGCCCGACGGCCCTTGTCGGTCGCGGCGCTAGAAAGCGGGGGTGGTTAGGTTAGGTTAGGTTTCCGCTGTCGTATTCCGAACGGAGATCCCGCGACCTGTCCAAACGCCGAAGGTCACCACCGAGGAGGAGATAAAAATCTCGACATAACTCTGCCTCCCCCCAGAAGGCTGAGTACTTTTCGAAGATTTCCCCCTCGAAAAAAAAAGAGGTTAGATTTAAAAGATCAATGCCGTTTGAAACACTGAAGTATTGTCTTAACCACCCCATTCCTCTCTACTCTTCCTCTGCATCTCTATTGACCTGTTCAAGACGGTCGTTATTTGAAGAGTTAATTCTCTTCAGGCAAGTCACCGTTGATGAGGAAGAAACTGACGAGTATGACCGAGTAGCCCCAATAGCTTCATCGCTGGAGTATAGGAAGGAAGCGACCACTAGCTTAAAATGGCTGATATTGGTGCCTCCGCTTGCAGACCAGCGAAACAGAAATGGCGGCTGGTTTTTCGATCATAACGAGGAAACTTGGAGGTGATCTTCCATACTCCATGCGGCACGAGTATCATGAACAGAAGGAACTATATCTATTTCTTTCTTTCATGCATGATCTGTACCTGCTGACCGAACATGGTCGAGGGTTGGTCGTTCTCTCGCCAGTGGAGGGAGAAGCTCCCCTTAGACTGTTTCATATCTTGGATACCAGGAGCATCAGAAGGGATAAGAGATAAAGGAAGAGTTTCTCATAATGGGTACTAGAAGAGGAGTGCTGCTGGTGTCACGGAGTGAGGGTGGGTGTGGAGGGTTGGTTCTGTTAAATGAAAGCTGCCGTGATATCGTTATCGGTAAATGCCTATATTAGTGTGTGGTCGGTGTGGTCGGCGTGGTCGGTGTGGTCAGTGCGCTGCCGGCGGCGTCTTGGCCGGTGACGCCGGCGGCGCGCTCCACTCGACGTCGCCCTCGTACTGCGTGTTCTCCAGGCGCGTGATGAGCCTCTCGTCCTCGTCGCCGAACTCGCCGCCCATCAGCGACGGCTCCCCCACCACCATCACGTCCTGCCGACAACACGAACAAGGATAAAGCGAGCGGAATATACTGTAGTGTATATCATCATATCTATAACTATATTTACCATCAGCTCGACCCCAACCCTATTTCAGTCATATCAAGACCAATGATTTTTTTTCTTACGGAGAGTAATCATTATCATCATCATCATCATTAGGTACCCTCAACAAACTGAAGTTTGGCAATCAGATTGAGTAAACCAATTCGATCCTCAGCTGTTCTTTTTATCTGATGGTATTTAAACCTGGTCCACTCCTTCCGCTGTTTACTAGGTGCGCATTATCCAGGAATTTAGCCCGCCAGGATCAACCGTCATCATCATCACCAGTCGATAGATGTCTACTGCTAGATATAGGCCTTCTCCAACGAACCCCTTGTTTACGGGGTTTCACAAGGGGGGATATGGGCTATTTCCCACCATGCTGCCCTAATGCGGTTTCTGTGAGCTAGTCTCGTTTGTTGTTAAGCAGGCTGCACCACGAGCAGTTTAGGTTGGCTTGGACTCCTTGGGTTCCGTGGATTAATCTCGTGATGCCATAAATTGATCCTCTTTAAAGGTGTTCCAAAAAATACAACCTTGTCTGCATGATGGTTGTCATCAGCCTACTTTCCCAGTTAGGTCTCCGAGGACTTGAGCGTTGGAGACAAACTGGTTCCACATGACCCTAAACATGGTCGAGGACGGAGTCAACACATCTCAAATGTTTGGTATTAGACTTTCTTTATGCCGAAGTCGGGTCTGTTTGGGATTTCAAATAAAACCCTTAATGGTCTATACCCGTAGATGCTGATGCTGTGATCTCCTACAGAAGGTTACTTCCTCTGCAATTTGGAGTGTAATGGTAGATGGTACTTACTCGGAGTATTCATCTTACTACTGATATATAAATGAAGAGACAGCAGTGTAATACCTGCGAGGCGAGGCTGAAGTTGGGTCCTGGCGAGCGCTTCTTGGTGGGGGCCGGTGGCGCCGCGTTGGCGCCAGCGCTGCCCTTCCTCTTGCGCCGCTTGCTGGCCGGCCGCTGTGACTCTGCAATACCATTATTCATACAGTTACTAGTATTCCAGCGAGACCAGCTGGACGTTCACCTGATGTTAAGTGATGCACCAACCCATAAGACCGCGCTATTTGGACTGGGATCTGATTCATAAACACACTGCGCTCATCGAGATATCAGATGTAAACTCTCATTACCCTTAATTTCATCAACGACAGCGCCCTTCGAACCGGTGCAGTAATATCTGAACAGTACAGTGTCTTAGCTGCGATGGTACCTAACTAAAGTCTCCAACTACAGAGAACTACCACCAATAAATACCAGCCCACTCTGATCACTTGTGGGACTGGAGCTTCACCATCCAGCTGCATTGTCACTTAACACCATGTAGTCTTAGTCTATTGTTTATTGCCCAATGGTTATACATTCCTGGTGATATGTCTCTGTTGCCGGAAACCGTCTAGGTAGGTAGGCCGCACCGCAACTATATACAGCATACGTGTACTATGCAAACGTTACCGTGATCAGGTTTGAAGGAACAATTGCTATCACCGGTGGAAGAGTGGAGGAAGATGCAGTTATAACGACGGATCAAATGTCTGGAACATTCTAGTACAATTAAATAGAGCGATACGGAATAAAAAAGGTATGTTTGAAAATGGAACGTTTGAAATAAAACGTTTGAATATGGAATGTTTGTAATAAAACGTTTGAAAATGGAATGTTCGAAATGAAACCTTTGAAAATTGAATATTTGAAATGAAACGTTTGAAAATGGAATGTTCGAAATGAAACCTTTGAAAATTGAATATTTGAAATGAAACGTTCGAAAATGGAATGTTTGAATTGAAACCTTTGAAAATTGAATATTTGAAATGAAACGTTCGAAAATGGAATGTTTGAATTGAAACCTTTGAAAATTGAATATTTGAAATGAAACGTTTGAAAATTGAATATTTGAAATGAAACGTTTGAAAATGGAATATTTGAAAACGGAACGTTTGAAAATGGAATGTTTGAAATGAAACCTTTGAAAATTGAATATTTGAAATGAAACGTTCGAAAAGAGAATGTTGGAAATAAAATGTTCGAAAATGGAACATTTAAAAATGGAACGCTCCGGTTTGTTCTAGTACGGATAGCATGGACGTACATATACATTCGTTCGGCGAGCTGATGACTCGTTCTCAGTTTAAATTGCGAAAGAATACCACAATACTGATACATTTACTGGTGGTGGGTACCAGCGCCGCGTCTATTGCAGCTGGCAAACGGCTGTGCGTAATCATTACTGTGTTCCGGTTTGGAGGGCGCTGTAGCCGGTGAAATTGCAGGGGTAACGAAACACATTTTATGTCTAAAGACGAGCGCAATGTGGTGCAGTGTTTGACATTCTAATTAGAGCCACGTTGTTGTAGGCGTCTGCCTCATCGGTTCCATAGACACGGGCCGTGCGTGAGTCGTTCTACTTTTGAATTTGGAAGCGCTACTCCCAGCCCCTAGGTAAGTACCAGGATCCCATGACAAACCTGGAGGCGCGACCATCCGCTGCCACTTCTGGAATAGTGTCGTCTTCAGGCAGTCGCGCGGTGAGAGCGCGTACGCCTTGTGCCGCGACATCAGCTCCTGCATCGGCTCCAGGATCACGCACAACTGCGGAGTGGTAACGGTGCTGGTGTTAAATGAAATTAGTGATCAGTCTTCGGCGCCATTTTTCATTAAAGCTAAACTAGTCCATGGACTAGTAGTGACGTCATCGCTACCGCGCACACATCATTGCAAGGAATCCAAGCCAACCTCACCAGCTCGTGGTTCCCATCCGGCTCCCACCAACCGGCATGGGGTAAGAGTGGTGGGAAATGACCCAAATTCCCCTACAAGAATGGGAATGTTTGGTGAGGGGGGACTATGTCCAGCAGTGGATGTTGACTTATATCATAAATATCAAATTAGCTTGGCGAGAAGCTCGAGAGTCATTTAGATTTACCTCCCCGCTGCGACGCGGTACACTTGTGTACATAAAGCGCTTACTTAAATGAACTCTATGTTGTAAGTTAATAGAGTCGATATTTGTTTGAATAAACTAATGTATCGCATTACCCGACCGAGCCGCGCGCCGTGTTCGCGCCGCCGATAAATACGAACGTCGCGGCCGTTTCATTTATTCGTATAATATTTCTTTTTATTGCATTTCGGGAACCATTTCCCGTTACAGTATCACATACATATATATATATATATATATTGTTTGAAATAGATAACAATAGTACATAGTGCGTGTATTTATATAAGTATTTATTCATACGAATACGTGTGCTTGCGTGTATGTGTACATATGTGCGTCCGCGGATGCGTGCGTGCTTGCGTGAGTGCGAGTGTGTGGGTGCGTGCGCATGAGGGTGCGTGCAAGCGTGTGTTTGTGTGTACGTGCGTGTGGGTGCGTGCGCATGGGTGCGTTCGCGTGCGCGTGGGTGCGTTCGCGTGAGTGTGGGTGCGTCCACGTGAGGGTGCATGCGTGCGTATGAGGGTGCGTGCGTGTGGGTGCGTGCGCGTGGGTGCGTGCTCGTGCGTGTGGGTGCATGCTCGTGCGTGTAGGTGCGTGCGCGTGCGTGTGGATGCGTGCGCGTGTGGGTGCGTGCGCGTGCGTGTGGATGCGTGCGCGTGTGGGTGCGTGCGCGTGCGTGTGGATGCGTGCGCGCGTGGGTGCGTGTGTACCATCAATCGTTCATTCAACTGGTGTCGGTTCATTGATTTAAAAGGAAACGCAACAAACGTATAACTAACCCTTAAATAGTTGAGCGTGGAGTTGGTGATGCCCTGGCGGGTGATGTTCTTCGCGAGCTGGTCGAGCGCGGCGTGGTCCGGCGGGTGCACCGCCTGGCGGGGTATCAGCTCCCGGTGCGCGCGCACCGCCATGTGCCACGACTTGATCCTCATCAGGTCGTCGAACGTGAACTCCAGGATCAGCCTGCCCTCTGTGCACACCTGCGCGCGCGCACATTCAAAATGACCCCCCATCAATAACACAAACGAATACATTATATTGTATGTTGAGAGACAATGAGTGGTCAAGTACCATATGAGGGTGGACCAGCATCGCATCCGGCGGAGGATATGCTAACTAGCGTAAGAAAACCGACTATTTCCGGAATTAGTAGTGAGCCTTTAGAGACGGAAAGGAGCAGCGAGCCGCTCGCCGAACGCATGTGTCCATGGAACATTCTAGATTGTAGTCATATACAGTACATGACACGTACATGCGTTGTGACCTTGTATAGTATATATATATATATATAAAAATAATCCGGAAGCGTTCCATTTTCAAACGCGACACGTATTATTATTGTCTATGACTCATCGTTCAGCGTGAGCCCTCCCCCGCGCACGTGTCTTGGCCTCACCCGACACTGAATTTTTTCTCGAATGTTCTAGAATTACATTCATTATAGAGACAACAAACAACAAGAAGAGATTTTTAAATAATTTTGAACGGTATAGTACATTTTTAGCTCTATGTAATAACGGAGATACAATTTAGGTAATGATGAGTCGTGGTTGTTTTTATACCTAGTATTTAAACCGAGTATATATATGTTTAGAACGGACTGTTGGTAGATACACATTTTTAGTAGTTTAATAAGGGATTGTTTTTATACCTAGTATTTAAACCTAGTATATAGATTTAGAACTGTCAGTTGGTAGATACACATTTTTAGTAGATTACTAGGCGAGTGTTTTTATAACTAGTATTTAAACCTAGTATATAGGTTTAGAATTGTCAGTTGGTAGATAGTTTTAATAGTTTACTACAGATTGTTTTATACCTAGTATTTAAACCTAGTATATATGTTTAGAACTGTCAGTTGGTAGATACACATATTTAGTAGTTTACTAGGAATACCCGCCGAATCTTATGTTGAGGGAGTGTTGTTGTTGAGGCGATGTGGGAATCTTTAGGGGAGGCTATGCCTATGTCCAGCAGTGGACGTCCATCAGCTGATGACGATGATGAATGGAGTCTTGCCTTAGTAGGTCAACATCGAGCGGTGGAGTCACCGACATGATATTGGATAGTTTAACTGGAAGCGACACTCATCAGCTCGTGGTGAACCCTGTTGACCAACAGATGAAGCTCTGGCTCCCACCAACCCGTACATCAATCCCTACCCGATCGATGTGGGTCTATCGGCTGATGATGATGATGATATTGTCTTTGGTCTAACCTTCGTGAACATGGGCTTGCCGTGGTGCGTCACCATCGTGCAGTGGTCGCAGTCGAGCGTGATGCTCGTGTTGTGGAAGGACTCTTTGGGCTGGCGCATCGTGTAGTACAGCTCCGAGACGCCGCCCTCGTATATGCTGCGGAAGTACCGCGGTATCAGCGTCCTTCCTATCGCTGGAATCACACGAAGACATACTATAAATGTGCGTATTTATACTAGCTGTTCCGCCGCCAGTTGAACATCAAACGGCCGTAGTAATATCTTCACCAAATTGTGAGTGGTCACGTCTAACAGTTTCGAAGATCTGCTGACGTGTCGATGGATATCTGGATGTTATGTGTAGATCCCCAGTCGTATTCCTATAAAAGCTTTGAGCTGGTGACCTTGAGGTACTAGTTAGTATATTTACACAGCACCAGAATCATGCTTACTATATCTAACTGATCGAGTAAGCTCACACCCCAGTAATATTACTAGTTAAAGGACTCTTAAAACTAGTATAACGAGTAACCAGTATCGCCAAACTTCAGTTTGAAGAGGACACTTAATGGTGATGATGATAACCAGTATATAGTACTGATTCGATACTGTCCGGCAGCAGAAATAACAGGTAGTATTTCTATACTATGTGAGTATTGATGGTAAGGTTATTGGAAATTCGACTGAAATATAAGCATAGACAGTGCGTATGTTTTTAATTCACTGGTAGTAAGGTCTCTAAAGCTGACCGTCTAGGTACCACCGCAACGCCAAATGAAGCCCATAGACAGTACTGTGCAGACATTGCCGTGATCCGGTTTGAAGGGCGCTGTAGTTAGTCAAATTACTGGAGTAACGAGACGGCATGTCTCAAGACTATAAGCGCAATGGGGTGCAAGGGAGTCCTGCCCAACAACTCATGGGGCCCAAGCTAACCTCATGCGCTCGTGATGCAGCATGCTAATCGACAAACGAGGCTTCGGCGCCCACCTTTGGGCCAGCATAGTGGGAAATGGCTTAAATCCTCCCTTGTGAACCTTTACAAACGACAGCCCTTGGAGCCCGGCAATACCAGAAGCCACGTTAACTGTAAGATCTTGGAAAGCCTCTGTATACCGGCAGCTCAGGACCGTCCGATATGGAGATCTTTGGAGGATGCCCATGTCCAGCAGTGGACGTCTATCGGCTCCAGGTCAGGATAAGTAAAAGAACACTCACTGTATCTCTTGGGTCCGTCTTCTAAGCAGAACGTGAGCGTTAACGTCGCGTCGTCCTCGAAGAACTCCGTCGCGAACGCGTCCCACCACAGGTTGTCCGAGTCCTGCAATACACGAACACTCGTCCGTCAATACATGTTACTCTGGTACATCACACACGGTTAGGTTGGGTTAGGTTAGGATCGCGGTTTTGTTCCGAACGGAGATCCCGCGACCTCTCCAAACGCCGAAGGTCACCACCGAGGAGGTTGTAGTGGGTTAAAATCTCCACATAACTGACTTTCTCCCGGAAGGAATCTTTTCAAAGATTTCCTCCCCCCCGGAATAAAAAATTTCAAATCCGTAGTCTCCTTGGGGAGGGGAGGAGGAGTCAATGTAATACGGAGATTTATTCCGACTGATACCCCTTCGGTGGTTACCTTCATTCGGAGCCCAACCGCGGCATCTCACGAGACCCAAACCAAGCTCACCAGCTCGTGGTGCACCCTGCTTCAACAGACGTGGCTCTGCTGTTTCCCACCTACCCGCATTGTGGGAAATGGTCTAAATCTCCCCCACATATGAACCCGTACACGACCGTAGTCAGCGGTACCGGACGCCATGCTGACTAAGAATATTTGGGAGAAGCGGTCCAGCAGTGGGCATCCATCGGCTGATGATGGTGAACTAACCAAAGAAACACCAACATCTTTACTTAGTTGGCTACTTTGTTGGAAAAAGTCGAGCTGATGGTGACGGTACCGCGGTGCATAGTTTTACATGTTACCCTGATGCTTCTTAGGGGTAGTTCTTAGAGGGTAGTTCATTAACTCACACCAACACACTTCCGCCCCCTTCCACTTTGATGGTTTTATTGTTGTAATGATATGAGGAATGAGTTGCTTGGAACATACAACAAATTAATTAAAAATTATGCTTTCTGTCTCACTACTCTCTCTCTCTCTTTCTCTGTCTCATTCACTATCACTTTTTCTCGCTCTCTATCTCTCTATCACTCTCTCTATCTCTCTACCACTCTCTCTCTCTCTATCACTCTTTCTGTCTCATTCGCTATCACTTTTTTGCTCTCTCTCTCTCTCTCACTCACTCTTTCTGTCTCATTCGCCATCACTTATTCTCGCTCTCTCTCTCTCTCTCTTTCTGTCTCATTCGCTATCACTTTCTCTCTCTCTCTCACACTCTTTCTGTCTCATTCGCCATCAATTTTTCTCGCTTTCTATCTCTATCTCTCTCTCTATCACTCGTTCTCTCTCTCTCTATCACTCGTTCTCTCTCTCTCTCTCTATCACTAGTTCTCTCTCTCTCTATCACTAGTTCTCTCTCTCTCTATCACTCGTTCTCTCCCTCATTATCTCTCTCTTTGTCTCTTTTTCTATCACTCTTTCTCTCTCTCTTTTTTTGACCGAATCTCCGTTTCAATGTGGGAAAAAAAAATAATGTGAAAAGATTTTACGTTTTTCATTAGCGGGATAGAAGATCGTGAAAGCAGTGATCCGGTTTAATATACCATCAGATAAAAAAATGGCTGAAGATCGAATTGGATTTTTCGATCTGATCGCCAAACTTCAGTTTGAAAAGGGCACATGCCGATGATAGAAGATCCCACCACGGCTACTCAAAATCCCAAACACGCTATAGAGACCACTGTAAGGTATTCACACTAATTTTTTTTTTTTAATTTAGGGGAGGAGATCTTAAAAAGATACTGCCTTGGGAGAGGGGGGTAGAAAGAAGTGAAGAATTACGTGGAGGTTTTTACCCACTAAAACGCCCTAACCCAACCGGAAGTAGTCCATGGCAGCAGAAATATGAACTGCATTGATACCTACATAGGTTCCAATTGGATACCTGATTATCAGGCTTGAGTGACGTCCTTGTACTTGAGATGTTCTGCTACTTCAGGCAAAGAGTCTAGAATACTGGATAGCTCTTTAGTGTTCGCCTCCAGAGCGTGGCTGCTTCTAGAACGTTCTACGGAACTCTTGAGTGCTAAACGGCAGTACGAGCTCGGAGCATCCCAGAGGAACTTGCTGCCTTTCAAGATAGTCCAGGTAAACTAGCCCAGGGATATTGTGGGAAGCTCACGCCCAGCAGTGGACATCTATGATGACGCAGCCGTATTAAGTCCATAGACAACTCACCTCTGTCCTCTGCTGTAACCGTTTGTTGAGTTCGTAAACTCTGTAATCTGGCTGGCCGAAGTACGGCGCGTGCCTTCTGGAACGGAGAAGAGAAGATCACGTGAGATGGAGAATAATGACCTGACACACAATCGAGATGGACAGGCTTTAAGGCATACAGGGGTGTATGCGTAGTATATATATATTTTTTTTTTTTTTAACGAATCCACCAGACGAATTTGCGCTCGTCGCCTGAGATACATGTAAGTCTCATTACCCTAGCAAATACACTAGTTACGGCGTCCTTCAAACCGGATCACAGTAATGTCTGCACAGTAAGGTTTATCGGCTGCAATAGACGCTGCGGCGGTACCTACCTAGATGGTCTGTAATAACAGAGACACTACCACCAGTAATAGCTACAGCGTCCTTCAAACCGGATCGCAGTAATGTCTGCACAGTAAGGTTTATCGGCTGCAATAGACGCTGCGGCGGTACCTACCTAGATGGTCTGTAATAACAGAGACACTACCACCAGTAATAGCTACAGCGCCCTTCAAACCGGATCGCAGTAATGTTCGCACAGTACTGTCTGTCGGCTGCAACACGCGCTGCGGCGGTACCTACCTAGACGGTCTGCATCAACAGAGACACTACCACCAGTAATAGCTGCAGCGTCCTTCAAACCGGATCGCAGTAATGTTCGCACAGTACTGTCAGTCGGCTGCAACACGCGCTGCGGCGGTACCTACCTAGACGGTCTGCATCAACAGAGACACTACCACCAGTAATAGCTACAGCGTCCTTCAAACCGGATCACAGTAACGTCCGCACAGTACTGCCTGTCGGCTGCAACACGCGCTGCGGCGGTACCTACCTAGACGGTCTGCATCAACAGAGACACTACCACCAGTAATAGCTACAGCGTCCTTCAAACCGGATCGCAGTAATGTTCGCACAGTACTGTCTGTCGGCTGCAACACGCGCTGCGGCGGTACCTACCTAGACGGTCTGCATCAACAGAGACACTACCACCAGTAATAGCTGCAGCGTCCTTCAAACCGGATCGCAGTAATGTTCGCACAGTACTGTCTGTCGGCTGCAACACGCGCTGCGGCGGTACCTACCTAGACGGTCTGCATCAACAGAGACACTACCACCAGTAATAGCTGCAGCGTCCTTCAAACCGGATCGCAGTAATGTTCGCACAGTACTGTCAGTCGGCTGCAACACGCGCTGCGGCGGTACCTACCTAGACGGTCTGCATCAACAGAGACACTACCACCAGTAATAGCTGCAGCGTCCTTCAAACCGGATCGCAGTAATGTTCGCACAGTACTGTCAGTCGGCTGCAACACGCGCTGCGGCGGTACCTACCTAGACGGTCTGCATCAACAGAGACACTACCACCAGTAATAGCTGCAGCGTCCTTCAAACCGGATCACAGTAACGTCCGCACAGTACTGCCTGTCGGCTGCAACACGCGCTGCGGCGGTACCTACCTAGACGGTCTGCATCAACAGAGACACTACCACCAGTAATAGCTACAGCGTCCTTCAAACCGGATCGCAGTAATGTTCGCACAGTACTGTCTGTCGGCTGCAACACGCGCTGCGGCGGTACCTACCTAGACGGTCTGCATCAACAGAGACACTACCACCAGTAATAGCTGCAGCGTCCTTCAAACCGGATCGCAGTAATGTTCGCACAGTACTGTCTGTCGGCTGCAACACGCGCTGCGGCGGTACCTACCTAGACGGTCTGCATCAACAGAGACACTACCACCAGTAATAGCTGCAGCGTCCTTCAAACCGGATCGCAGTAATGTTCGCACAGTACTGTCTGTCGGCTGCAACACGCGCTGCGGCGGTACCTACCTAGACGGTCTGCATCAACAGAGACACTACCACCAGTAATAGCTGCAGCGTCCTTCAAACCGGATCACAGTAATGTTCGCACAGTACTGTCAGTCGGCTGCAACACGCGCTGCGGCGGTACCTACCTAGACGGTCTGCATCAACAGAGACACTACCACCAGTAATAGCTGCAGCGTCCTTCAAACCGGATCGCAGTAATGTTCGCACAGTACTGTCAGTCGGCTGCAACACGCGCTGCGGCGGTACCTACCTAGACGGTCTGCATCAACAGAGACACTACCACCAGTAATAGCTGCAGCGTCCTTCAAACCGGATCGCAGTAATGTTCGCACAGTACTGTCAGTCGGCTGCAACACGCGCTGCGGCGGTACCTACCTAGACGGTCTGCATCAACAGAGACACTACCACCAGTAATAGCTGCAGCGTCCTTCAAACCGGATCACAGTAACGTCCGCACAGTACTGCCTGTCGGCTGCAACACGCGCTGCGGCGGTACCTACCTAGACGGTCTGCATCAACAGAGACACTACCACCAGTAATAGCTACAGCGTCCTTCAAACCGGATCGCAGTAATGTTCGCACAGTACTGTCTGTCGGCTGCAACACGCGCTGCGGCGGTACCTACCTAGACGGTCTGCATCAACAGAGACACTACCACCAGTAATAGCTGCAGCGTCCTTCAAACCGGATCGCAGTAATGTTCGCACAGTACTGTCTGTCGGCTGCAACACGCGCTGCGGCGGTACCTACCTAGACGGTCTGCATCAACAGAGACACTACCACCAGTAATAGCTGCAGCGTCCTTCAAACCGGATCGCAGTAATGTTCGCACAGTACTGTCTGTCGGCTGCAACACGCGCTGCGGCGGTACCTACCTAGACGGTCTGCATCAACAGAGACACTACCACCAGTAATAGCTGCAGCGTCCTTCAAACCGGATCGCAGTAATGTTCGCACAGTACTGTCTGTCGGCTGCAACACGCGCTGCGGCGGTACCTACCTAGACGGTCTGCATCAACAGAGACACTACCACCAGTAATAGCTGCAGCGTCCTTCAAACCGGATCGCAGTAATGTTCGCACAGTACTGTCTGTCGGCTGCAACACGCGCTGCGGCGGTACCTACCTAGACGGTCTGCATCAACAGAGACACTACCACCAGTAATAGCTGCAGCGTCCTTCAAACCGGATCACAGTAACGTCCGCACAGTACTGCCTGTCGGCTGCAACACGCGCTGCGGCGGTACCTACCTAGACGGTCTGCATCAACAGAGACACTACCACCAGTAATAGCTACAGCGTCCTTCAAACCGGATCGCAGTAATGTTCGCACAGTACTGTCTGTCGGCTGCAACACGCGCTGCGGCGGTACCTACCTAGACGGTCTGCATCAACAGAGACACTACCACCAGTAATAGCTGCAGCGTCCTTCAAACCGGATCGCAGTAATGTTCGCACAGTACTGTCTGTCGGCTGCAACACGCGCTGCGGCGGTACCTACCTAGACGGTCTGCATCAACAGAGACACTACCACCAGTAATAGCTGCAGCGTCCTTCAAACCGGATCGCAGTAATGTTCGCACAGTACTGTCTGTCGGCTGCAACACGCGCTGCGGCGGTACCTACCTAGACGGTCTGCATCAACAGAGACACTACCACCAGTAATAGCTGCAGCGTCCTTCAAACCGGATCACAGTAATGTTCGCACAGTACTGTCAGTCGGCTGCAACACGCGCTGCGGCGGTACCTACCTAGACGGTCTGCATCAACAGAGACACTACCACCAGTAATAGCTGCAGCGTCCTTCAAACCGGATCGCAGTAATGTTCGCACAGTACTGTCAGTCGGCTGCAACACGCGCTGCGGCGGTACCTACCTAGACGGTCTGCATCAACAGAGACACTACCACCAGTAATAGCTGCAGCGTCCTTCAAACCGGATCGCAGTAATGTTCGCACAGTACTGTCAGTCGGCTGCAACACGCGCTGCGGCGGTACCTACCTAGACGGTCTGCATCAACAGAGACACTACCACCAGTAATAGCTGCAGCGTCCTTCAAACCGGATCACAGTAACGTCCGCACAGTACTGCCTGTCGGCTGCAACACGCGCTGCGGCGGTACCTACCTAGACGGTCTGCATCAACAGAGACACTACCACCAGTAATAGCTACAGCGTCCTTCAAACCGGATCGCAGTAATGTTCGCACAGTACTGTCTGTCGGCTGCAACACGCGCTGCGGCGGTACCTACCTAGACGGTCTGCATCAACAGAGACACTACCACCAGTAATAGCTGCAGCGTCCTTCAAACCGGATCGCAGTAATGTTCGCACAGTACTGTCTGTCGGCTGCAACACGCGCTGCGGCGGTACCTACCTAGACGGTCTGCATCAACAGAGACACTACCACCAGTAATAGCTGCAGCGTCCTTCAAACCGGATCGCAGTAATGTTCGCACAGTACTGTCTGTCGGCTGCAACACGCGCTGCGGCGGTACCTACCTAGACGGTCTGCATCAACAGAGACACTACCACCAGTAATAGCTGCAGCGTCCTTCAAACCGGATCGCAGTAATGTTCGCACAGTACTGTCTGTCGGCTGCAACACGCGCTGCGGCGGTACCTACCTAGACGGTCTGCATCAACAGAGACACTACCACCAGTAATAGCTGCAGCGTCCTTCAAACCGGATCGCAGTAATGTTCGCACAGTACTGTCTGTCGGCTGCAACACGCGCTGCGGCGGTACCTACCTAGACGGTCTGCATCAACAGAGACACTACCACCAGTAATAGCTGCAGCGTCCTTCAAACCGGATCACAGTAACGTCCGCACAGTACTGCCTGTCGGCTGCAACAGGCGCTGCGGCGGTACCTACCTAGACGGTCTGCAGCGACAGAGACACTACCACCGGTAATAGCTACAGCGTCCTTCAAACCGGATCGCAGTAATGTCTGCACAGTAAGGTTTATCGGCTGCAACACGCGCTGCGGCGGTACCTACCTAGACGGTCTGCAGCGACAGAGACACTACCACCAGTAATAGCTACAGCGTCCTTCAAACCGGATGGATCACAGTAATGTTCGCAGACTGTTGATTATATAAATAAAGGTGTGAGGCGTTCGTCATACGGACTTTGTTGTTTGAACGCGTGTGAGAAAGAGAAGATTGGCAAGTGCTTCCTCCTATAGCTATAGCCAATTAGGTAGTCTAGATTTTTAGGTCATGACTTTCCAATCCTAAAACCCTGAGTCTGACGGAGCTGGACCTTCAAACGGAGAGAGCTGCGCTGAATAGACGTGTTAAGAAATTATTATTGCAATCCTTGTATTCATGAACTCCTGGTACATTTAGCACCTGGTACTTCCACTATGGTACATTTGAATGAAAAACAATGTTAGAAATATGAAATTAGAAAGAGACAGCTATATGTGTATGTGGTTTAGCATGTAAAAGAGTGAGACGGAAGATCTTTATATATAGTTTTCCTATCCTTCATACTCTATTACTCCGCTGTATATGCCCAACATGGCCTACCTCCCTCTCCCTCTGTTTAATACATCCACAGTATATCTATCTCTTTCTACCGCGTGTGACGTATATGACATTTTTTTTAAATTTATTTAATATATATGGATTTGAGAGTCAGCTGTTTTGACTTATGCTACCCTGGTACTTTAAATGTAGTTTGTATCATGTGAGCGTTAGTTAGGATGATATACACTGCACTGCTTTATTTTTAGATTGCTGCTTGACCACACTGTACACATGCATTACCGTGTTCCGGCTTGAAGGGCGTTATAGCTAGTTATGCTTGGTGTTACGAAACCTTAAGGCGACGGGCGAAATGTGGTATTGGGCAGGTGAATCACTTAAAATCAAGTGAATGTCTAATCTCGTCGCTTTATAGAATAGAAGAAAAACGCGATTCAAAGCTAGAGTTAATTCACTGCATCAAGTGATATATCTCTATGGTGCAGTAGTCAATCCGCTCGCTTTGTAGTGTGTAGTGTCGCATTCGAATCCACGACTTTTTTATTCAATGAAGCGATGAGAACACGACGGGACGGTCACCTGATGTTAAGTGATACTCATAACATGGTCCTAGTTAGGATGGTGTACACAACACCATATTGCGCTTCTCGCTACCGATATAAAATGTCGATAATCGTTACCCGAGTAGTTACTAGCTGCAACGCCCTTCAATCCGGAACACTAGTGTTAGTCGGCTGCAATAGCTGCGTTGGTACTTTGTAGCAGCAGACTTTTTCTTTCGTAAGTCCAGGGATCTCTTACAGCACGCCCCTGTGTCCCTCTTACAGCACGCCTAAGGCCCAAACCTTTCTAAGCACCAACGCTGATCCTTACCCTGTCCCTCGCAGGTTTCGCCTGTTGAGCGACACCTGCTAATCCCGAGTCTTCTAATCAGCGACAGGCAGGACTGACCTTACTCCTGTTCCTACAGTGGTGACCACCAGAGACCTTCCACCTATATAAGTACGATGGTACAGTGGTCGTCATCAGCCTTCAGCGGCATGGACGGCGAGGGTCCGCGCGCGCCGCGGTCGACGACACCGCCGCACGCGGCACGCGAAACAATGTGTCCGTTTGTCGACACTTTGTTACACATACTCCGTTCCACTTTCAACACGTCCACCGGCCGACGTCCAACCGGATATAGACCTTAGCGCCTCGCAATAAGGACGCAAGTCGGACGCGGCGGCGAGGCGAACGTTTCATGAAATATGCACCGCGCTCGAGCGAAACCGCATAAGTTTTCTACGTCGCAGTCTAATTTGCCTTCCTTACTTCTTGGTTGTTAAGAAAAAAAAAATGAGTACTGCCAGTGTTTTTTTTTTTTATGGTACCAATCAGACGTTGACGCTGCGAGGCGAAGCCACTGATGGGTTTGTATGTTGTAAGTGTTGGTTTGTTTGCAATGTCGCCGGCAGCAGGGGTACCAGGCGAGCATGGAGCAGGAGGAGTGTACCTGATGTAGGGGTCCGGTATGGGATGGTAGAGCGGCGGCGGCGGCGGCGGCGGCGCGTACTCATGGTACTGCAGGTGCGGCGGCGGGTGTGGGTGGTGCGGCGAGAGATGGTGGCCGTACTCGCGGTACTCGCCCTCGCCGCCGAGCGAGCCCAGCGCCACCGGCATGTAGGCCACTTTGTCACCGCGCCATCCCTCCCGCTAGTGCGCACGTACCCGCGCCGCGTTGCCTCTCACGTCTCTATGCCGCCCTGGTACACCGTGCACCGCTCCTTCGCGCGTCTCTCCCTCCCCGTCTGATCGCCGCTTATACACTACTCCCACTACTACTACTACACCACACCACGCACTCACTGACACACTGTTATTTATTTATTTAAATTTAATTTAAACACACACTAACGAAATAGTTTTTTTTTTTTTAATAAATAAACTAAAGTCTATAAAAACTCTTTGGAGACTTTGGTAGTATTAAATAAATTATAATGTTTTAAATGTTTTTAACCAATTGCTATCTGCTGGAGGGAACTAATATTTGTTTATAGAGAAATTATAGAAAAAAAAAAAACGACACATCCGCGACGGAAGCGGGCGGCGCGGTGGCGGGGCGGTGTGGAGGCGAGGCGTTTGAGTCACGACGTCCGAATCTACGGCGACGCTCGCGCGACTGATAAAAAGCATTTCGAATTTTTCGCGCGGGAAGCGGCGAGCGGCGAGCGCGACGGCGGCGCGACGTCACAACAGCTCCACGCAGCGGCGCGGCCGCGCGACTGTCGCCCCTAACGCGGCGCGCCGCTGCCGATAACACCGCAGGCAGTCGCCTAGCGGCGCGGAGCGGCAACGCCGCGTCAGCTGGCCGCGCCGCTGCCTGCCAGCGCTCCGAAAGGTCAACATCGGCTAATACATAGATTTTTTTTTCATTCGACGTTTTCGTTCGAAAATGTTACTATTTCATTAAAAATTACTTCACAAAAAAATTAAGTATGTAACATCCGTATTAATCTGTCGTAATGTGAAGGTAACTAGAAAAATCTATTACAAAATCACGTTCGAAAAGGGAGACGATGAAATTAAAAAAAAAAAAAAACAAAATTCAATAGATATAGTCCATAACATGATTCGATTGTCAATGAGAAATTCAGACGCGTGTTAATGTTTGTTTATGGTCTCAGCTTGAAAACTGGCAATGAAACAAACAAAAGTATGGACACAAATAATATCTATGTTTTTACTTGTGCTATTTAAATAAATATATGAAACTATTAACAATCACAATCAAGTCTTTTATTAATTATAGTAACACAAGAACAAATATTTGAATGTTTATGTTTGAATATCGAATCGAAACAATTTCAGCATTGTGTTTTATGAAGAAAAAAATCGTGACGTTCGAAATTTGAATATGAAAACTAGTGAATTAAAAAAAATGGGTATGTATCTATGTATCTATGTGTGTATGTGTGTGTGTGTGTGTGTGTACAATTGTTTTCGCTGCGGCGCGAGGCCTCGGTGCGCGCGACGTTGCCGCTCTGTGCGCGCGCTGTACTTTTTACTGTTTCTTAGCACATAGGCGCTCATTACGGCGGCACGCACGCACACAGCGGCGGCGGCGGCGGGCGCGGCGCGTGCGTGTGTGTGTGCGTGTGCACATAGTGCAAGATGTACATAATGTACATTCCGGCGCACGTCGCCCGCTAGATATGTAGGTGAGCCGCGTCGCTCGGCGCAAATCAAACACAACGCGCCTATAAATAACTGAAAGCACCGACCGGCGACCTCCGCGCCCGCCGCGCCCGCTGCGCCCGCCGCGCCCGCCGCGACACTGATCACCGACTGCGCGGAAGTGTTACACTGCGTACACAAACGCGGTCCTAATGGGAGTCGTCGGGACGCCACATCACAACGCCGGCGAGCCGCGGCGGTAGGTGGTAGGCAGGCGGGAGCGCGCGCTGGCCGAGCTCCTCCGGTTTATCGCAGCCTGGTACTCGGCGGCACGACACAGCGCGACGCGGCGTCCGTCCACCGCTCGCTGTACGCGGCACACTGATAATGTATGCGAAACCGATACCGCGCCGCCGCCGCCTCCGCCTCCGCCTCCGCCTCGTGCAGCGGCGGACGGAATTAAAAAAAAAAAAAAAATAACGCACTATCCGCGAGAAAAGCGACGTGTTCGCGTTCCGTCAGACGCGGAATGTGTGTCACGCCGGCGTGTCAACGACTCCCGCACTAGCTAGCGCCGCGCGGCGCGCCGGCCGCGACACGTAAACAGCGGCGGGACACGTGCGAGCCGCGCCGCGCGCCGCAGCACTCCGCAGCGCGTCGCAGCGCGCCGCAGCACGCCGCAGCACGCCGCCGCGCGCCGCCATCGGCCCACATCGATTTCGAATGCACTTCGAAAAGAGAACAATCAATCGATGTCCTTAGTACCGCCACGTGATACACAGTCCGCGGACATCTGACAAAACCAATTCTACTGCCGGTTGTTTTTTTTTTTTTTTTTAATTCCGCCAAACGATCATACGGTGAAAACGATCACCTGATGTCAAGTGCTGAAAACGTGACACTAGTTAAAACTATATACACAACACCACATTATGTTCATCGCGCTGAGGTGTAATATGCCAATCTCATTACCACGGTAATTTCTTTATGTTAATATCATAAAAAATAATAAACTATATTTTTTTTACGTTGGCAACACTTATTAATGTCTTCTTCTCAAAGCGCGGCTCCAACTAGAGAAGGTCGGCGATCAGCCTGATACAGTCCTCTCTGTCTCTGCTCCGGCGGAACAATTCGGACGCCTCAGACATGCCAGTCCATTCCCTGATATTCCTCAAACCAAGACATTGGTTTTTAATTGTGGCAACACTGAATTTCCGGGCTGTTTCGAGTCATTCGCGCATTAGCTATTGTAAAGAGAGGATCGTTGATGTGAAATTATTTTAAAACAATTGCAGTGTATTCATTTGGAATACTTTAAAAGTTGTATGATCTTAACCATCTAGTATTTGTCGTAATGTACAGAGTAATATCTGCACACTGCTACCTATGAGCTGCTAGCTCCTATTGCAGCGGATACCTAATATAGCTGTGTCCGACAACAGAGACCTATCTTTAGTATCTATTGCCTAACAGCTTCTTCGAAAGAAAATATCCAATTTGTTTTTATATTCAACACTTATTTTACAGTGAATATATAAATGTTTGTAACACGGGATCCAAGCCAACCCTCACCAGCTCGTGGTGCAGCCTGCTGGTCAACAAACGAGGCTCTGACTTCCATCAAACCGTATTAGGCTAGTTTGGTGGGAAATGGCCCAAATCCTCCCAAATCAATCCTAACAAACGACGGCTTCATGTGCTCAGTAGGTTGCGAGAAGCCGCTGGATACAGGCAGCGCGGGACCATAGATGTGGGGATCTTTGTCCAGCAGTGGACATCCATCAGCTGATGATGAGGAACACTATGGGAGTCTCCAAGTTCAGATGCATACATAACAAACTTAAGGGTTTTATATATTTGAAAGTCAGATTTCACAAACGCCAATTGGCTATTACTAGTAATAGTAGATCATAAAGCATATAGGTGATTTACTAGAAGCAGGACCTGTAACAATTGTAAGTCCTAGTGATCCTACTCGGAGACCTAGGATTTATAAAGTTGGTACCTAACTAGAGTATTTAAAAAACACCATCAGCAGCCAAACTTTACTGGTGGTATGTATCTGTTGCTGCAGACCGTCTAGGTATCACCGCAACTCGCAAGCGATCCGGATTGAAGGGAGTTGTAGCTGGCGAAATTACTCGGGCGATGATACTTAACATCTTGTTTCAAGGCGAGCGCATTGTAACTAATTCCGTGTTGCGTCAAGGTCGCATCGCATAAAAAAAAAAAAAAAAAAAGAAGTACGTGTGTTCAGAATTGAAGCGGAGACCGGGTCGGTACAATTGAAACGGTTAACCACTACACCACAGATACAATATGATGTAAAAAAAAAAAAAAAAAATTAGGAATGTCCTATTTAAGGAGTAAATACTTGGCCGCACTACGCGCCGCTGTGACGGACGTGTGACGAGATGTCAGGAGCTCGGGCGTTTCCGGCGCGCTTCGGCGGCGCTCGGGCGGGCGCGGGCGCGGGCGCGGGCGGCCGAGATTAGATTACCTAGATACCAGCCGCGAGTACTTGCGAAACCCAACACCTAGTATCGAGTATTTTATACCGACGCAACAGATCACGTTACAAAACACTATAAAGCGTCGCCTGGTACACAACTGGGATATTAAACCTTACTGCAATACTAATAAGGAACAAATTCAATTGTATATCAGTATCTAATACTTATAACAGGTATCATTGGTCGTATTGGAATCATTACGCGATACCGATAACGAGTACGATTAATAACTACGCAATAAGTAACAGCTGAAAATACATCAAACCTGGTGATAGATCCGCCTAGGTTACCACCTGTGTGACTTGCAACGGACAGAAAGCAGTGTGAATATTGTGATCCGGTTCGAAGGGCGCTGTAGCTAGTAAGTACTGAAGTAATGTTTAATTGTCTCAAATCGGCGAGCGCAATTTGATAATGTCTATTATCCTGAATATCAGCCACGTTGTTATCGATATGCGTATCACTTAATATTAAGTGAATGTTCTTACTCGTATCATGACTACAAAGAAAAAAAAAAAAAAAAATCATTTTTAATAATCTAAAAACATTAAAGTATCAAATACCGCGGACTGCTCGTGACGAGCGCTTGTAAGTAAATACTAGGTTTTAAGACTAGTACGGATCATACTTGGTATTTATTATGGAGTACACCGCGCTCGCGTTCCCGCGCATTGTGTGTCATGGCGGCAATTTTTTTTTTACATACCGCGCTGAAGTGAATCACTTTTCAAATTCATCGCGCTCCTCATCACTTACTGTGGTGTATCACGGCGATCATCACACCCGATGGCCACCGTCACAGCCTGAATTAATAGTCCTAAATGGCTACAGGAGATTAGTACTGGACGTAGGTCTCCAGTAATACCTTTTTTTTTTTTTTTTTTTTTTTTTTTTGTTTTTTTTTTTTTGATATCGGTGGTGGAAATGCTGTTAACGCATACCCAGCGTCCTTTTCAAGGGGGGGGACGCCGGGTTATGTGGGGCTCGGGGCCACTGAGATGTTGTGCGTGACCCCCATACCCACTAAAACCACCACCGCTTGTCCCGCCACACGCATACTGGAGACGCCCGGGTTTCAGCCAAGCAACTCTCCGGGCGCCTCCGCGTATAAAACTCCTCTTGGTGGGTGCCCGCGGGGAGCAAAGGCACCCACCTGCCGTCCCGTACCGGCCCCTCGCGGGACCGGCACGTTGGGGCCCCCCGACCCCACAGACGACCGCGCGCGCCCACGACGGAGCGCATGCCCGGCCGCCGCCCTCCCGTGAAGAAATTGGGCGGCGGCCTCCTCCCTCCAGACTCCCCCCCCTCGTCGAAGTGGGAGGGGGGGGACAAAAACCAAGACTCCCCCGGGGGACGCACCCCCAGGGGAAACACGACAAAAGGCCCAAAGGGCCACGACCAACGGCCCGAACGCCCCCTCACACCGTGCCCGGCTAGGGGCCCATCGCTCACGGCGGGAGGAAGCGGACGGCGTGGTTCTGCCGCCGCGCTCTCCCGCCGGCCCGCCGCCGCCTGCAAGGTGCGGCAGCGGCGTCGGCCTCCCTCGTGCGCTCGGCGGCCTCCTTCTGACGCATCACTGCGCCGCAGAAGGAGGCCACCGCCCTCCAAGACCTCTCGCTGCTCAACATACGATCGATTACAGTCGGCAGCGAGAGGTCACTGCCGACTTGCGCGACGAGGGAGTGGCGTTGCGGCTCCCATGCCGGGCACTCCGCCAGAGTGTGGTGCGCCGTGTCAATCGGCGCACCACACTCGACGCATTCCTGCGTCATCTCTCTACGAGCCACCTGGTGCAAGTACTTGCCGAAACATCCATGGCCTGTCAGCACCTGCACCAGGTGGAACGTCAAGGCCCCGTACCGCCGGCTCATCCACCGGGACAGGTGGGGCCTGATGGCCTCCACCGTGTCCCGGCCGGCGGCAGGGTTACCTAACTCCGTCTCCCACCGCCTGATCAGGGCGTCATGGGCAACGCGCCTGATCCGGCGGACCGTGGCCGGGTCCGGCCGACGCTCTCCGGCATCCCGCAGGAAGAGGTACACTTCCGCGAGCGACTGCGCCTGTAGATGCCAAGGCGCATCGCCCGCGAGAAGCGTACCCGCCGTCCAGGACACCGTACGGTACGCCCGACAGGCTCGGTTCGCCAGGATACGTTGGGCCCTCTTCAACACGGGCCCGTTCCTGGCGGTCTCGCACCTATCCACCCATACGGGCGCTCCGTACAGTGCCATACTCCGCAGGATGCCAGAGTATAGGCGCCGACACAAATGACCCGGCCCCCCGACATTGGGCAGCAATCTGCCCAGCGCAGCGGCGGTGGCGGTGAGCTTCGGGAGAAGCCGTTCGAAGTGCTCCCCGAAGCTCCATCGCCCGTCCAGAGTGAGCCCTAAATACTTGAGGGCTCCCCGCACTGGGACAGGTCTCCAGTAATACCTAGTCTAACATTCGTTGATAGTCTATCAAGGGTCTGACTTCAGGATATCCGCTGATCGTGTGTATCCTAACAGGCACCACGTTGTTGTGATGGTGAGACCCTTACCACCAGGTGAACGAACCTCTCGCGTGCTCACTTCGTTGTTTTTTTTTTTTTTTTTTTTTTTTTTTTTCACATATCATCTGTTACGTATGTGTAATGAATTAAAAAAACGGTCGCCGAGGTCAACTACAGCTGGTTAAGGTAACGTAAGAATCCGGTCCGCACCTGCTTGACAGGGGCTGATCCATCAGGCACGTTTGATGGAACAGCTGATCCAATGTTCCCACTTGTGGGACACGAGGGCACGCGTTCGCGTGGGAACTGTGTCGAGGCAATTTATGAACTAATGCCGGCCGATGGAGGATGATAATTCAAGCTCATTTCCAATTTAATTCGCTGCAGGGCCCTTCAAACCAGAATATGAAAATCTGATGTGAACACAAAAGGCAGGTGTTGATAATGATGGCAACAACGATGATGATGCTGATGACGATAGTAATTATGGTGAGCGTGATGATACCAATGACGACGATGATGATACAGATAGCGATAGTAATTATGGCGAGCGTGATGATAGCGATGACGACTATGATGATAGAGATAGCGATAGTGATTATGGTGAGCGTGATGATAGCGATGACGACTATGATGATACAGATAGCGATAGTGATTATGGTGAGCGTGATGATAGCGATGACGACTATGATGATAGAGATAGCGATAGTGATTATGGTGAGCGTGATGATAGCGATGACGACTATGATGATAGAGATAGCGATAGTAATTATGGTGAGCGTGATGATACCAATGACGACGATGATGATACAGATAGCGATAGTGATTATGGCGAGCGTGATGATAGCGATGACGACTATGATGATAGAGATAGCGATAGTGATTATGGTGAGCGTGATGATAGCGATGACGACTATGATGATACAGATAGCGATAGTGATTATGGTGAGCGTGATGATAGCGATGACGACTATGATGATAGAGATAGCGATAGTGATTATGGTGAGCGTGATGATAGCGATGACGACTATGATGATAGAGATAGCGATAGTAATTATGGTGAGCGTGATGATACCAATGACGACGATGATGATACAGATAGCGATAGTGATTATGGCGAGCGTGATGATAGCGATGACGACTATGATGATAGAGATAGCGATAGTGATTATGGTGAGCGTGATGATAGCGATGACGACTATGATGATACAGATAGCGATAGTGATTATGGTGAGCGTGATGATAGCGATGACGACTATGATGATACAGATAGCGATAGTGATTATGGTGAGCGTGATGATAGCAATGACGACGATGATGATACAGATAGCGATAGTGATTATGGTGAGCGTGATGATAGCGATGACGACTATGATGATGATACAGATAGTAATTATGGTGACCGTGATGATAGCGATGACGACTATGATGATGATACAGATAGTAATTATGGTGACCGTGATGATAGCGATGACGACTATGATGATACATATAGCGATAGTAATTATGGTGAGCGTGATGATAGCGATGACGACGATGATGATACAGATAGCGATAGTGATTATGGTGAGCGTGATGATAGCGATGACGACGATGATGATACAGATAGCGATAGTGATTATGGTGAGCGTGATGATAGCGATGACGACGATGATGATACAGATAGCGATAGTGATTATGGTGAGCGTGATGATAGCGATGACGACGATGATGATACATATAGCGATAGTGATTATGGTGAGCGTGATGATAGCGATGACGACGATGATGATACATATAGCGATAGTGATTATGGTGAGCGTGATGATAGCGATGACGACGATGATGATACAGATAGCGATAGTGATTATGGTGAGCGTGATGATAGCGATGACGACGATGATGATACATATAGCGATAGTGATTATGGTGAGCGTGATGATAGCGATGACGACGATGATGATACAGATAGCGATAGTAATTATGGTGAGCGTGATGATAGCGATGACGACGATGATGATACAGATAGCGATTGTAATTATGGTGAGCGTGATGATAGCGAAGACGACGATGACGATACAGATAGCGATAGTAATTATGGTGAGCGTGATGATAGCGATGACGACTATGATGATGATACAGATAGTAATTATGGTGACCGTGATGATAGCGATGACGACTATGATGATACAGATAGCGATAGTGATTATGGTGAGCGTGATGATAGCGGTGACGACGACGATGATGATACAGATAGTAATTATGGTGACCGTGATGATAGCGATGACGACGATGATGATACAGATAGCGATAGTAATTATGGTGAGCGTGATGATAGCGATGACGACGACGATGATACAGATAGCGATAGTGATTATGGTGAGCGTGATGATAGCGGTGACGACGATGATGATACAGATAGCGATAGTGATTATGGTGAGCGTGATGATAGCGATGACGACGACGATGATACAGATAGCGATAGTAATTATGGTGAGCGTGATGATAGCGATGACGACGATGATGATACAGATAGCGATAGTAATTATGGTCTGTGATGATAGCGATGACGACGATGATGATACAGATAGAAATAGTGATTATGGTGAGCGTGATGATAGCGATGACGACTATGATGATGATACAGATAGCGATAGTAATTATGGTGAGCGTGATGATAGCGATGACGACGATGATGATACAGATAGAAATAGTGATTATGGTGAGCGTGATGATAGCGATGACGACTATGATGATGATACAGATAGCGATAGTAATTATGGTGAGCGTGATGATAGCGATGACGACGATGATGATACAGACAGCGATAGTAATAATGGTGAGCGTGATGATAGCGATGACGACAACGGAGTTTATGATGGCGATAATGAGAACAATGATTTAGATGATGGTGATGATGATGATGATGACAATAGACGGAAGTCTATGCGGGTACTGTTAGAAACAAAACAAACAGTCCAAGTTGGAGTCCGTGCCCGCGAAAGTGAGAGAAAGTCCGCTGCGGATTTAATTTCAGTCGGCGCGTGACGAGAGCGTGCGTTTTCTTTTTACACTCGACGAAGCGACGCGGCGACGCGGACGCTCACTTGATATCGAGTGATGCGCCCGTGAATAATGCTGCACCACCAGCTGATGAAGTGATGATTGAGATTTTTTTTATCCCACGGTACCTCCAATCGGAACACGACAGGAAAGGGATAGGTGCTGTAGATACGCCTTTAATGATGTCGAGTTAGTTATACTGTACTACGTTGCGTCAGTCGCAATGAATCTTGAGATGCCGAGTCTCGTTTTAGTAGTTCCAGCGCCCTTCAAACCGGACCACAGTTATGTTTGCGCAGTACAGGCCGTCGGCTGTAATCGTTGTGGTAATAGCTACCAAGACGGTGTCCGGTTCCAGAGACCTACCACTAGTAATAGCTACAGCGCCCTTCAAACCGGAACACAGTTATGTTTGGACAGTAGGCTGTCGGCTGCAATAGGACCTGCAGTGATACCTACCTATACGGTACCCGGTAACAGATACCTAATACTAGTAATAGCTACAACGTCCTTCAAACCGGAACACAGTTGTTTGCACAGTACAGGTCGTCGGCTGCGATAGGAGCTGTGGTAATAGCTAACTAGACGGTGTCCGGTTACAGAGACCTACCACCAGTAATAGCTACAGCGCCCTTCAAACCGTATGCACACTGCTGCAATAGCCGCTGCGGTGGCGCCAAAGCCGGAAAAAAGAAAAAAAAAAAAACTGCAATAGTTTACTAAAACCTCTTTTAAATTTCTCTAACAATTGTTTTATATATCAAAACTGAATTCCAAATTCGAATTATTTAAAAAAAAAAAGCGAGGGAACGCACCTCGTCACTATCGAAAGCGTGCGAGCGAGAGGCAAGACGATCTGATTCATTAGTGCAACTGAAACAGGAGATGCGCTAGAGCGAGAACGGGGTAACTCACAGCCGCTTGTGTGAATGAGTGAAAGCTACCGGCGTGCGAGCGAGACGCGCGCGGAGTGACGCGGGTGCGAGCGGGACGGAAGATGTGTTGACGTACTAGTAGATGAGATAAGGGGCTATCAGTTGGGCGCGCATTCACACGGCGCATTACACTCGACCGGCGACATACAGGCAAGTAGGCGTTTAGGCAAGTAGTCCGCTTTATTCATAAATTTTATATGAAACTATGTTTTTTTTTTTTTTTTATTTATATATATGTATTTAATATACGAGTATTTAGTATATTCAATGGCGAGGGTGTTAGGATCTCCACACAACAACTAACGGCACCCGAGCGCAACTCACCAGCTCATGGAGCAGCTTACTAATCAACAAACGAGGCTATGGTGGGACGTGGGAATCTATGGATGAGGACTATGTCCAGCAGTGGACGTCTAACAGCTGATGATGATTCTATAGTGCTTGTATACAACCATTAATCACCCCATTTTTTTATATGACAAAGGGAGGACACTGGGGGGATGCTCAGCTGATGGTGACACATCTACCGATAACAATGTGGGACGGGTTAGGATGATATACACAACGAAACGTAACATGTCTCGTTATCATAGTAACTATAACTTCACTAGTAATAACGCCTTTAGTACACAGTAATATATCTAGACTAGGCAATGCGGTGGTACCTAGTTAGACAGACCTCTACCATCAGTATTATCAAACGGATGTACTGGTGGTAGTGTCTCTGTTCCCGGAGATCGTTTAGAGTACCTCCGCAGCGCCCATTTCGGCCGCCAACCATCAGTGTTCCGGTTTGAAGAGCGCTGTAGCTAGTGTAATTACTAAGGTAGAGACCCAGCATATCTCAAGCGATTAGAACAAAGTGTTGTTGTGTATTTAATCCTAACTAGAGCCACGTTATGGCCGGGGGTAACACTTACCATCAGGTGAATCTAAATTGGTCCAGTTTTTCTTGAGCTCTATTGTCAATATGGATAGTCAAGTATGCTCTCCATCTCTCTCATCATCATCATCATCATCAGCCTTTATTCACCCACTGCTGGATATATTCCTTCCCAGTCTACCATCAAATGCGATCCTCTCTTGCTCTTGGATCCCATGAGTTTTTGTGCAGGAAGCCCTACACATCATCAGCTGCCTGAAGATTGAGAAAACTAATTCGAACCCCAGCTGTTCTGTCTAGCTGATGGTATTCAAACCGGGTCTACTTCATGGTGAAACCGTTTCCTCCTCTGTCTACCAGGTGCACGGTTTCCAGGTGTTCGTTTTGTATACTGTAACGATTACAGCTCTGAATCACTTAAAGACGGATCTGATGAAGTGTTATACGATTTTTTTTTTTTTTATATACTCACTTGGGATGAAGTATGTCTTATGGTGCCGAGACCTGGTCAAAAGGCAGCAAGTCGCACAGAGAGCAATGGTAAGGGCTATGCTCGGGGTTTCCCCGCGTGAATCGGATATGAGGAGATCCGCAAGAGTACTAATGTCATCGACATGGTCTAGAACATTGCTAGCCTCAAGTGGCAATGGGCAGGACTGATGGGGCACCAAGGTCCTTGAATGCCGACCGCGTACCGGAAGATGTGGTGTTGGCTGGTCCTCCACCAGGTACGAAGGCCTGGTGAAGGGGAGCAGCTGGGTGCGAGCAGCGCAAGACGATTGATGCGGAGATCTTTGGAGGAGCCCTGTGCCCAGCAGTGGGCGTCTGTCGGCTGATGATGATGTGGGGATAGGATGGAAGCTAAATGGAAAGTTTTGTATACCATCAGTTTTTTTTTTTTCATGAAAAATGTAATTTAATTTCGATGAGCATCGAACCTGGGCTCCCTCGAATAAACTTTTTTTTTTTTTTTACTATTTGGTAAGTGGTACGCGCATTACAACGTAGCGATAGTTAAAATGTTATATGGACCACATTGCACTCATCGCCTTGAGACATGATGTTAAGCCTCGTTACCCCAGTAATTACATTAGCTACAGCGCCTTACAAATCGGAACATAGTAATGTCTCCACAGCGCAATAGGCGCTTCGATGCTACCTATCTAGAGGGTCTGTGACGACAGATATCTACAATCAGTGATAGCTATTGATCCTTCAAACCGGATCACAGTAATATTAGCGTATTAGCTATAATTAGTAATAGTAGCATCTGCCGCAATGATGCGCTGCGGTGGTACTTAAGACGGTCTGCAGCAATAGAGACATACCACCAGTAAAAGCCACAGCGCCCTTCAAACCGGATCACAGTAATATTAGCACAGTACTGTCTGTCCGCTGCAATAAGCGCTGCGGTGGTATCTATCTAGACATTCTGCAGCAACAGAGTACCACCGGTAAAAGCCGAGCGTCCTTCAAACCGGATCACGGCACTGTCTGTCGGCTGCAATAGACGCTGCGGTGGTACCCACCTAGTCTAACGAATTACTCGTATTACAGAATTTTGGAATAAATAAAACGGTGTATATCTTACTGTAAGACAGTTCAATACTATCGGCGGTGTGAACGCGGCACCGGCGACACGCACACCACGCGCACGCGCGCACACACACACGCACGCGCGCGCACACAGCCCCGTTTATTATTATTAGTGTACGCGCGTTCAGTGCTCGGGAGGTGATAAATGTAAATTGGCCGAGTGCAAGTGTACTCGGGTATTATTATTGTTATTGAAATATGATATTAAAAAAAAAAAAAAAACCAGAAACAAGGATAATAAAAAAAAAATATTCACACGAGCGCACAATCACTGGAATATTAATATATTTAATAATAATAGTCAGTAAAATAACTTATTTACTGGTGGCAGTGTCTCTTGCTGCAGACTGTCGCAGTACTGTGCGAACGTTGCTGTGATCCGGTTTGAAGGACGCTATAGCTGTTACTGGTGGTAGTGTCTCTGTTGCTGCAGACCGTCTAGGTAGGTACCGCCGCAGCGCGTGTTGCAGCCGATATACAGTACTGTGCGGACATTACTGTGATCCGGTTTGAAAGGCGCTGCGACTGTTACTGCTGGTAGGTTTCTGTTGTCACAGACCGTCTAGGTAGGTACCGCCGCAGCTCCTATTGCAGCCGAGAGGCGGTACTGTGCGGACATTACTGTGATCCGGTTTGAAAGGCGCTGCGACTGTTACTGCTGGTAGGTTTCTGTTGTCACAGACCGTCTAGGTAGGTACCGCCGCAGCTCCTATTGCAGCCGAGAGGCGGTACTGTGCGGACATTACTGTGATCCGGTTTGAAGGGCGCTGTAGCTATTACTGCTGGTAGGTTTCTGTTGTCACAAACCGTCTAGGTAGGTATCACAGCAGCGCGTGTTGCAGCCGACAGACAGTACTGTGCGGACGTTACTGTGATCCGGTTTGAAGGGCGCTGTAGCCAGTGTATCTACTAGGATAATGAGATTCAATATCTTGACTGCAGGGTATGAGCGCAATGTACTGTTGTGTATTACATACTATCTGCAGGTTATAACCGTATCACTTACTATCAGGTGATCGTTCCCTCCATTTCATCACTGCCTAAAATAAAGATTTTTTTTTTTTTTTTAAATATATAATTATTAAAGAATTTAACAACTATATAGACAAATAAACAATAAAAAATAAGTCATTGGCTGTATATTTTGAAAAGATACAGCAAGAGGCTGTACGGTCTTAGAATCTTAGCCTTGTACAAAAAGAGGAACAGAAAAAAAAAATTAAACGGATACCGAGAAAATTCGCGCGAAGTGAATCAATCGAATGTGATCATTGATAATGAAGCATAGGCTGCATGGGACGAATTCGATGCCGTTAGACTTGAAAAAAAAAAAAAAAAAAAAAAAAACACAAAACTATTAACAATATACTTTTTAAACATTAACAGGTAGTAAAAATAAAAAAAATAATACATCACTATGATCCGGTTTGAAGGACCAATACTTATCATTGGTGGTAGATATGTTGTCACAGAGCCTCCACACAGATATCACCGCAGCGGCTATTGCGCTGTGGAGACATTACTGTGTTCCGGTTTGAAGGGCGCTGTATAAGGGCGGCGAGCGCAATGTGGGGCAGTGTAATCGAAACTAACGCCACGTTATGGACGTATCACTCATTACCAAGTGATGTTTCCCTCGCTTCGTTGTTTGATAGAATAAAAAAAAAAAAACAAATGAAACCTCTAAAAACTAACCTAACCTAACCTCTAGTGACGGGTTCGATTCCAACTTACCCTCAGCTTTCAGCGCAGGAAACGGATATGACCTAAGACCTGCTTCCACAGACACCAGCCATATGACAGCCAGCATGATGGACGAACAGCCTTGATTATCCTGGTGAGAGAACTCCCAATCCCAGCCGTGGACTGTACATCAGTACGACAAAGTCCCACTCAGCCAACGGAGCGTTGAACTCGACGTATCCTGTTACAACATCGTTCAATACCAGTTCCAGAAACCGGGTGTCAAAATACTTCAAAAGTATATCCAATTCCCGCCATACAGTCTAACAAAAACAATCCTTATTCCAATGCAGTAAAGAACAAAATCGATCGCACACACATTGTGACGTACAAATCGATTTTGTTACTGTTGCAACACTGTGTACGTGATAAGTGATTTCGATTAATGATTAAAAAAATACACGATATTAAATAGAAACTGTATAAAGTAAAAATAACAGCACAAAAATGTATTAAATACTTGATATTTAGCTCTAGTACCTGTCCGCGTACTTTAAAAGATACCTGGTATTATGGAGCATGGTTGCGTAAATGCGTCTCATCTGTAAGAACAATAAAAAAGCGCGTGTGTGCGCACGCGTTCAAACTTAATATAGCACGTGTATACATTTTTGATACTTGATATTTTTTTTTATTTTTTTTTTATTCGACGAAGTGACGAAACGAGCGGGACGTTCACTTGATTTTAAGTGACACGCCTACATTTATCAACCTGGAGCTAGTTAGCTTAGACCATCGTCTAAGACTAAAAAAGCTAAGTCACGCTACTCAAGTAAATTTAATAGCTGCAACGCCCTTTAAACTGGATCACAGAAATGCGTGTCAGCTGCAATATCTGCTGCGGCGGTACCTACCTAGATCGTCTTCAGCAACAGAATAACCACTAGATAAATGAATGAAAATTTAAATAATTTCAACGCATATGGTACTAGTCATCATCAGCTGATAGTTGTCCACAGCTGGACATAAGCCTCCTTCAAAGATTCCCAATTCAGATAGGGATTCATATGGACGGATTTGGGCCATTACTCACCGCGCTGGCCCAATGCACGTCAGTGGGAACCAGAGCCTCGTTCGTTGATTACCAGAGTGCTGGTGAGGTTGGCTTGGGTCCCGTGAGTCAATGCGCGGAGCGACTTCCACTGCACTAGTAGTTAAATATAATAATAAAAAAAAAGTATCAAAACTATTCACACGCACTACAAACGCACACATACGCATTGCTACCACACGCAAAGACCAATTATTCTTGTACTGTAGTATAGGTGTTCGAAATTCGAATCTTGCGGAACTCGTCTCCCGATACCCACGCAGCATCAGCTGAAGATTTAAGTGGAACTGCGACCTGGTCTTCTGATCTGGGGACCTGAAGCCTGTAAACGTGGGCAATCTACAGGATAATGGAGGAAGGACTACGCCCAGCGGAGGTCTGGTGATAATTTCGGCGCGAATATAGTGATGTGACTGTGATCGTTGTAGTGATGTTCTTATAATGAAAAAAACGGTAATAGACAATTAATTTTCCTGCGTAGTGATGTGCTTGTTCTTAAGCATGTCCATGTCTATCAGAAGCTGTCTTTCAGCTGGTGATGGTGATGGTGATGGAAGTTGATAAGACACCAACTTTCAAATGATCGCTACAATATATGTTAGGTCGCGCTCGTCTTGAAGGTACGGGTCGGGAATTACACTAACTACAGCGCCCTTCAAACCGGGTCAAAGTAATGTTGCACATTGCTGTCTGTCGGCTGGAATAGGCGCTGCGATGGCATCTAGACGGTCTGTAGCAACAGAGATCTACCACCAATAATAGCTACAGCGCCCTTCAAACCGGATCACAGTAATGTTTGCACAGAACTGCCTTTCGACTGCAATAGGTGCTGCGATGACACCAACCTATAGGTCTGTAGTAACAGAGACCTTCCAGTAATAATAGTTACAGAGCCCTTCAAACCGGATCACAGTAATGTCCGCACAGTACTGCCCGTCGGCTGCAACACGCGCTGCGGCGGTACCTACCTAGACGGTCTGCAGCAACAGACACTACCGCCAGTAGATAGCGCATCATCGCTTCCTTACACACAGTAACATTAGCAAACTAATTTTTGGCGGGAAAAATAATGCACGTTAATAGATTTAAAAAAAAGAATTGTTTTATTTATTTTTTTAATCAAAAAGGTTACTCCTGTGCTATCTGTTCTACAACAGTTACACTAGTACATGTGACGTCATAAACCGAATCGACGAAAATATACCGTAGCTTCATAGTTATAGAGTTCATTATCGCGTCACAGAGCTACGAAGGGCAAACGACGCGCTGCAAGGAGAAACCTATACCTCTATATGTGATGAGCGATAACGGTCTTTATTTGTTAAAGGGTAAGGTTCAAAATGCTGTGGTGTATATATATTTTTTTATAGAGATTAGAAAGTTGGATGTACATCGGTGATATTCATGTAAGCACTGTGGAAGCTCGCGCGGTAATACCGGCGGGGAAGTACCGGGGTCGGTAGCTGGTTGCGTTCAGTACTAGCAGCCCAACAGGGCGCGGATCGGGGCCCGCGAGTCCAGTGTTAGATGAGCTGTAAGAGGCATTGAGTTCCAGCGCTATATATACATCATCACGAGTCTAGACTAGCAGATCTTGGTGTACTGGTGGGTTGGGAAGAAACCGGGTAGGCGAAGTGATGATGCGTCTGCTGATGTCATGCGGTGGTGCTGATGGATGAGTTTGGATGGTAAGTGCCCCCCCCCATAACAACCTGACGCTAGTTAGGATGTTACACACAATACCACTTTGCCTCGTTACTGTAGTAATTTCACATGGGACAACGCCCTTCAAACCGGATCACAGTTTTGGCGGCAGCCAAAGGCGCCGCAGTGGTACCGAAACACTCCGCCAACAGAAACAAGCCACCAGTAACAGTACTGTACAATCATTACTGTATCCGGTTTGGAGGGCGCTGTAAGTAGTGAACTTAGGGTAAAGCGATTTATCTAGACGGTCTCCACAGGCATACAGTTTTTAGGTCAACAGTAATGATTTGTAGACGAGTTCTACATAGCTCAGCGGTTAAGCTCTTGTTGCGCGCAGGTCCCGGGTTCGATGCCGCGGACACGTGTGAAGTTCAGGGGCTCGTGGTTTTATGAACCTACCCGCAGCTCACCACCATATCCTGATTGTCAATACTATGAATAATTGTTAATATACTACACCAGACACTAGTGGTGGGTCTGTACTACAGCGCCCTTCAAACCGGATCACAGTAATGTTTACACAGTGCTGTCTGTCACCGGCAATGGGCGCTGCGGTTATACCTACTCAGACGTTTTCGGGCAATAGAGATCAACCACCTGTAGTAGCTACAGCGCCCTTCAAACCGGATCACAGTAATGTTTGCACGCTACTGTTTGGCGGAAGAAAATGGTGCTGCGGTGGTACCTAGAGGGACAGTGTTGTGCAAACATTACATTGTTCCGGTTTGAAGGGCGTTGTAGCTAATGGAACTACATGAGTAACGAAACTTAACGTCTAAGGCAAGCATGTTGGGCAGTGTATAACATCCTAACTAGCGTTGTAATGGACGTTCACTTGATGGTAAGTGAACGTCCCGCTCGAATTGTAGCTTCATAAAAAAAAAAAAAAATGTAGAGTAATACTAAAATCGGAGGTGACGGTGAGGGTACATGAAGATAAATATATATATGTAGGTACGATTAAAGACATCACTCCTTCATCTCGGTACGAGCACGAAGACTGGCAAGTGCCTTCGCATTGATTTTTCATTTGCATGCGGATGGTGATGGGTGTACCGGTGGGCGGCGCGTGCGAGCGGGACGGAAAAGTTTATTATTAACGGGGACTCCCCTCGCCGCCTGTAGCCCGGCGGCGGTATCAATGGAACCAATTCAACTGGTGGTAGTGTCCCTGTCGCTGCGGACCGTCTAGGTAGGTACCGCAGCAGCGCGTGTTGCAGCCGATAGGCAGTACTGTGCCAATATTACTGCGATCCGGTTTGAAGGGCGCTGTAGCTATTACTGCTGGTAGGTCTCTATTGCCGGAGACCGTCTAGGTAGGTATTACCATATATAATGAAATACGTCGTCTTGATATATAACATGTTGGGTCTCGTTACCGCGGTAACATCGCTAGTTACACCGACCTTAGATCCATACAGGAATATCTGCACGGACGCTGCGGTGGTAACCGGTGGTGACCGGTAACAGAGACACCACCAGTACAATTGGTATATAGATTCGAACCGAGAACTTCAGTATAAGGCGGTCAGCTGATGCGCTGCGGAGGCATTGACTACACTTGACCTTAAACATATATATATCATATGAGCTGTATACACCACTGGTAATATACAGATCTCAAGTTCGATACCCGTGCTACATAAGCGATATTACCGGAGTAACGACACTCGATATTACGTGTTACTAAGCGACAATCACATAGTAAAGTGTTAGCGATCATCAATACGAGCTCGTCGCTTCGTGGTTTTAATGTTACCGTGTTAGTAACAATTTTTTTTTTTTTTTTTAAATAGATATCTAAAATTTCACCATCGGTACCAGGAGCGCAGCGCCGGAGGGGTGGCGTCCACCCTCCGCCACGTGCTGGCCCCCAGCGCTACGCCCGCCCACCCCCGGTTACAGTTAAACGCTTAAATATAGGTTACGTCGTCTGTCCCGCCGCGGTGACTCCGCAATTATTGAAATCCGCCGCCGGTGTTGCCATGTAAATAATAACATCGCACCAATGGCTTACCATAGAGAAAAATTACATCTATACATAATAAAAAATTTAATTATTAATTTTATAAAAAAAAAAAAAACGCTGTCTCATAGACAAACGCTCTGTTTCTAGTTGAAACCTTTTTGTAAATCGACGCAAGATGGCGTCGCTGATAAACAGACATTACGTTAAATAATCAGTAATTGAAAAAAAATATGTATAAATTTTTTTTTTTTTTCTGAGGACGTTCACCTGATGAGCTGAGCACCGCCTCGTGACAAGTTAACTGGCATTATCATAATTTAACTGGCAACACCAGAAGCGGCGCCGCACCGCCGCACCGCCGGGCAAGTAGTTTCAGTGGTCTATTAAAATACAGATTGAAGTAGAAACAATGAATAAATGAAGGTACGATGGATGGGTTGGATGGGTTGGATGGATGGATGGATGAGCGTGACCCGCCGCACGTAAACAATAAGTTACCTAACGATGTCAAGTGAACCTGAATAACTTGATCACGTCAAACTGGTTGCTTAACGAAACTTAAAAATAACTCTGCTTGCGTAACAGCGGCCGCGCAATTATCGCGACAATCAGACCTTTTTTCACCGCCGTTTGGCAACCCGGCCGGGGCGGGCGCGGCGAGGGCTGGAGCTGGCCGTTGACGAAACAAACAAAAAAAAAAAAAGAAGAGAAAACAAAATGGAGAACGTCAAAAAATTCATTTCGAATTTGGAATGATTTTGATCGGGCGCGGAGCAGACGACACTCGAGCAACCGAGTGGCGTCTCACTCCACATAGTCTTTACTTATGTATAGGAGGACCAGCTCGCGCTGAGCCGCGGCACGACGCGCCGTCGCGGCCCGCCGCCTCCGGCGCAGCGTGGGCGCGGGCGGCGCGGCGGCTCAGCCAACGCCGGCCGCAGCGGTACCGATGAATACATACAGTATACGTAGATAGAGGCAGTACTCGGGGTGGGCGAGTACCGTCAGCACGCGACTACAAAACAAAACTAAACAATTTTTTTATAACACAGTATTATCTGTGGACCTTACCACACAAGGTCAATTACCTACATGACAAACTAATTACCGATACAGTTACATAATACAACAACAACAGGAGAAATAATTAATTGATAATACGCAAAGCCCATAGTTGTGTAGTGGGACACGCCTACGACCGGCAGTGGGCATTTATCAGCTGATGATTAGAAACACACGTTCATATTTCAAACACAGTGATTTTATAAACGTCAACGCCATTACATTAAAAAAAAACCTACAAAATTACATGGAGAATTAATATTTATTAAATTATACAACGTATGCAACCTTTTTGAAGGAATACTTTTTACTTCGTAGTACAAAAATGAATAAATATATGGAGTGTGCCCGCGCGGACGGTACCGGCCGCTCCGCCGCGGTATATACGTACCGTTCACCTACATTTGTTTGTGCACGCACACAGGCGCGCGCGCGCCCCGCGTCGCACGCCGCACGCACACAGACGCGCGCCTTATTTTATTCTGTGAGGATAATTTTGCGATTTTTACCGGCGCGGGGAGGTGGGGCGGCGGGGCGGCGGGGTGGCGGGGCGGCGGGGCGGCGCGCGGGAACGGTTTTTTTTTTTCGCTCCAGCTCAGACGTCACGGAAAACGATTCGCGGTGAGGTTCGGGTAACGGGCTTTCGGCCGGCGCGGTTAGTGCCGCGGTCGGTGTTCGTTAGGTCTAGTGCGTTGGTGGTACCACCGCAGCCGAGAAACTATTGCGCAGAGATTACTCTGATCCGGTTCGAAGGGCGCTGTAGCTAATGTTGTTACTGTACACTGCACCACGTTGTTACTGTGGTGCAGTGCATACCATCTTAACTAGTGCCGTAGTGTGTAGTAGTGGCGTATCACTCACTATCAGGTGAATGTGTTTTGCCCGTCTCGTCGCTTCGTAGAAAAAAAAAAAAAAAAGCATTTATTTTGTCTATGACAGTACTTTTTTTTTAATTAAGCGACGAAGTTCGGGACGTTCACCTGATGTGACCAGTTAGGATGATATACACTGCACCACAGAGACGATATATCGTCTAGTTACCGTAGTACACTAGCAACAGTAATAGTATCAGTGGAGGTAATTGTCGTATTAAAAAAAAAAAAAAAAATCCGGATTCAAACCGAGGACTATATGTTAATGTAAACCGCTGAGCAGTGCGGGTAGTTATGAATATTAATCCTTTATCGTTCGTGTATCGCATCGAATAACATCAAATCAGCTGACTCTTCTGTGCGATTAAATTTACGAACAGCTGATAAGGTAGAAATAGCCCACAAAATTTTGCCCAGCGTTGGGACTGGCTGGTATTCTCTCGAGAGGTTCAGGTGACTACATATCTCAAGCGACGAGTGTAGTGTACGAGTTATCGACAGCTTCACTTAAAATCAGGTGATCGTTTTGTTTGTGCAGTGCGTATCACTTAAAATCGAGTGATGGTTTTTTTTTAGTTTAGTACTGCTGTATCATTAATGAAGTTGATGCAGTGTAAAGGTAATTAGCGCCACGTTATAGCATCACTTAAAATCAAGTGATACCATCGAATGGATATTATAGTCGCAGGTATTTTGTAATGCGTATCGCTCAATGGGAATCGAACATGTGACCACCGGAGTCGTGTGCATATATCAAAGGTTAGATGATGTATAATTTTTTTTTTTAATTTCCGCTTCCTATTTTTTTTTTTTTTTTTTTTGTTGTATTATTATATATTAAGATGAGAGGATTTTTAAGAGAAGATCGAATAGACTACTGCGAGAGTAGTACGCTTTACCATTGAGGACTACATTGTCGTTCATTACCAAGTGGGTCATGGTAAAGCGTTGGTTTGTCTATATGGTTTTAAAAAAAAAAAAAAAATAGTGTGATGAATGTTTGAGTTGACAAACCTGTCGACTGGCGGCGGCAGCGGCGCCATCATGTGAGGGTGCGGCGGCATCGGCGGATGCGGCGCGTGAGGGTGGAACGGGGAGCCGGGCGGCGCGAACCCCGGCCCGGGGAAGTGGCCCTGCTGCGGGCCCGCGAACCCGCCGCCGGAGCCGGGCCGCGCGGACGGGCTGCCGAAGGGCCCCGCGTACGGCGGCCCCGCGAACCCGGGCCCCGGGCCGGGGGTCGAGGGCGCCGGCGACGCGGCGAACGCGGGCCCCGCGGGCGAGCCGGCCGGCGCGGCGAACGTGCCGAACGGCGCCTCGCCGCCGCCCTTCCAGCCGGCGCCCACGCCCACGCCCACGCCCACCCCGCCGCCGGCCTCGTCCAGCGCCGGCACGCGCCGCTGCAGCCCCACCGACATCTGGAAACACCGGCTCCATTATACACCATCACCCACTACTACGCGCACCCACCCCGCATACCGCTCCCGGCTGAGTGCAGTTACATATCTTGAATTGCTGCTTAGCAGCTATCTTGCTGCGGACCGTACAGGTAGATACCGCCGCAGCGCCTGTTTCAGCCGACAGACAGTACTGGGATCCGGTTTCAAGGGCGCTTTAGATATAACTGGTGGTATGTCTATGTTGCTACAGACCGTGTACGTGCCACGACAACGCCTATTGCAGCCGACAGACAGTAGTGTGCAGATGTTAATGAGATCCGATTTGAAGGGCCCTGTAACTATTACTACTAGTAGGTCTGTTGCTGCAGACCGTCTAGGTAGGTACCGCCGCTGCGCTAATTGCAGCCGACAGGCAGTACTGTACGAACGATACTGTGATCCGGTTTGAAGGGCCCTGTAACTATTACTACGGATAGGTCTGCTACTGCAGATCGTCTAGGTAGGTACCATCGCAGCGCCTATTGCATCCGAAATACAGTACTGTGCGGACATTACTGTGATCCGGTTTGAAGGGCGCTGATGCTAATGAAATTATTGGGGTAACAAGGCTTAACATCATATCTTAAGACGAGCGCAAGATGCTGCGCGTGCTGCAGTGAACATCATCTTAACTGTTGTATCACTTACCATCAGGTGAACCTGTTAGTCACAACGGTTAAAAAAAAAAAATTAACCTCCTTGGTTTCCAGACCAGAAATAGTCGGTACTGTGATATTGCTCTTCATCACTAGAAATCGGTTTCCAGTGAAAAAAAAAAAAAAAAAAATCCGTCATGCTCTAACAACAAGCTTCTTGAACAAGTGTTGGACAAATGATCTCCAGTCCCAGCAGTGGGCTGTTAATATATAATAGAAATTATATTGTACAAAAATTAATCTATTTCTACCCTCCCCCCGACCGGAAGACAACTCCATCATAAACTTTTTTTTTTTTTTTTTTATAAATTTGCTAATGTTATGATATTTATACTGCACCATATTGAGACGTAGGATATAAAGTCTTGTTACCGTAGTAATTACACTTGTTACAGCACCCTTCAAACCGGAACAAGATGAAGTTTACACTAGTTAGAATGTTTACATTGCAACAAATAATCCATGTCTGGAGACGTATGATGTTGTTCGTTACCGCAGTAATTACACTAGTAACAACACCCTTCAAACCGGAACACGGGGAAGTTGGGCATAGTCAGAATGTTTACATTGGAACATACTGTTCATGTCCGAAGACGAATGATGTTGTCTCGTTACCGCAATAATTACACTAGTAACAACACCCTTCAAACAGGAACACGGGGAAGTTGGGCATAGTCAGAATGTTTACATTGGAACATACTGTTCATGTCCGAAGACGAATGATGTTGTCTCGTTACCGCAATAATTACACTAGTAACAACACCCTTCAAACAGGAACACGGGGAAGTTGGGCATAGTCAGAATGTTTACATTGGAACATACTGTTCATGTCCGAAGACGAATGATGTTGTCTCGTTACCGCAATAATTACACTAGTAACAACACCCTTCAAACAGGAACACGGGGAAGTTGGGCATAGTCAGAATGTTTACATTGGAACATACTGTTCATGTCCGAAGACGAATGATGTTGTCTCGTTACCGCAATAATTACACTAGTAACAACACCCTTCAAACAGGAACACGGGGAAGTTGGGCATAGTCAGAATGTTTACATTGGAACATACTGTTCATGTCCGAAGACGAATGATGTTGTCTCGTTACCGCAATAATTACACTAGTAACAACACCCTTCAAACAGGAACACGGGGAAGTTGGGCATAGTCAGAATGTTTACATTGGAACATACTGTTCATGTCCGAAGACGAATGATGTTGTCTCGTTACCGCAATAATTACACTAGTAACAACACCCTTCAAACAGGAACACGGGGAAGTTGGGCATAGTCAGAATGTTTACATTGGAACATACTGTTCATGTCCGAAGACGAATGATGTTGTCTCGTTACCGCAATAATTACACTAGTAACAACACCCTTCAAACAGGAACACGGGGAAGTTGGGCATAGTCAGAATGTTTACATTGGAACATACTGTTCATGTCCGAAGACGAATGATGTTGTCTCGTTACCGAAGTAATTACACCAGTAACAGCACCCACCAAATCTAGACATGAGGTAATTGACCATACTTAGGATGTTTCCATTGCCTTCCATTGTCTGGTGACGTATGTTGTTATCTCGTTACCGCAGTAACAGCACCTTCCAAATCGGAACACGGTGAGATTAATGCTAGTTGGAATGTTTACACTACAATACAGTTTACACGTCTTGATATATAAAATATTCAGTTTAATTACCGCAGTAATTTCACTAGCTACAGCGCGATTCGATGTATGTCCACTGCTGCTTGTAAAAATGGAGGCTGCAGTCTAAAAATATTTATTACCTTGGTAATAGCATTAATGTGTGTTCGTTTGTTAGAGAGCTTGCGATGATGTTTTTATTACAGTACATAAAAATAAATCGGTTTACTATACAATGGTGCAGTGGTTAATCGCCATGGAATATTTCCGGGTTCGATTCCGAAGCGACATATATTATGGGTGATGTTAAAAACGTCGAAGTATTAAAAGCATTGAAATTAAAAAAAAAAAAATTTTTTTTTTGGCAACATCTGTTATTTATAAATTGGCAACACTGAACGTATATTTGCGTACTGCCTTCCTCAAGTCATTCGCGCAGTAGCCGCGGGAGAGTAAGGATCGGGGGTATTCAAACATGGTTATAGGTTATATGGAGGTCCAGAGTTGTAGTAATTTTTTTTTTTTTTTTTATTGTACGGACTCTTCGATAGATACCCTACTTCTGGTGGGGGGAGGAGAGTTAGGGTTACGTGGGATTTTCACTAAAACCTCTGCATGAATGCATTCGAAGTTTCGGGATCTCTTGCAGAAGGCATCAGTGCCTGAGCACGTCTACGAGGAGCCTAACTCTGAGGCACCATCGCTGGGCCATACGCTGTCCCACGCAGGTTTCGCTTGTTGAGCGATAAGGGCCCTTACACACGGCCCGCGAATCTTGGACCATTTCAGTCGCCTTCCACGACAGTCAGGGCTTACTTTGGGTCCTATACTTACCAGTCTGAGACTACAGGGCTGTCGCAAACCTACCCTCGCGGGAGCAAAACGAGGTTATGTCGGACTTGCACCGACAAAAACCTCGACCATGTTCCACCCTCGTCAGAACCACAGGATCACATACCACCTCCGTGATCTCCAGAGAACCTTCTCATCATCACTTAAGCAACAGTTCCCCTTATCTTCACCACCACGACAAGATGGTCACCTGTTCAGGTGCAGTAAATATCGTCCCATCTCTTATACGAGCGGTGTAGTGAAACACTACCTTTATTTTTTTCCATACTAGTTCTTGATCACCATCCCAAACAGCATGAGTTTATACTACAATAATAGATGGCGCTGTAATATAAAAAATACAAGACATCTAAATCCGTCCCCCTAGTCACTCGATTTCAGGTGACGCGTAGTGTAAACACTCTAAGACGACGAGAGCAAGACCTAAGTTAAATTTAAGTTCACTCCACTGTTATTTGTAAGTCCACAGCTGGGCATAATCGTTTCCCAATCTTCGCTCTACGTATTAGTTACAGATTGAAGGTAGAACGGTCGGGAGGGTTAATTCCAACTAATGACAGTGATGTTTTTTAAATCTACCCTACCATGAGAAAGATATACCCCCAAATGAAAAGAGGGGGAAGAAAAGTAAGAGATAGAACATCTATGAGGAAACTGCAGCTCCTTCCAACTGTTTAATTAGTCGACTTATACGACGTAGGTAGAATGATAATGGTGGTATCACAGCGGGCAGTTACACAATCCTATCGCCGTCAGTGAGCGAGAGAGAGAGACGGAAAAAACAATGAGTGGGAGGGAGAAAGAGATAGGAAGCGTATTCGCATCACTGTAATCCTCATATACAGTTCAGTGCGGTATTACACCAGTGGTGATGGAAGCTGCTGCTGCCGCTCCTCACTTCTCTTTATCCGGCTGAGAGTACTTCACACGGCGTGGTGGTAAACATAAACAAAATGGCAGCGGTGATGAATTACTTACAAGTGTGGTGTAAAAGGTCCATTAAAATAATTCACGGACCTGCTAATTTATATACCAGGCTCTGGTGGTGGGAAATAGCCCAAAACAGGGGGGGCATCTGAAGCTGTATGAACGTGGAGATTATTGTAGGATGTCCAGCAGTGGGGGTCTATCCGGCTGATGTAAAACTGAGCCTGGTGTAAAGTACGGTGGATGAAATCGCGGCCCGGGAATCGAATTCACTTACGTGCCGGAGGTCAATAAACCAAAGAGGTGGCCGCGCGGAGACGGGCTACACCTGTCGGCGCGGGGCGACGCGCCGTTATCGCACAGCGCATGCGCGATTATCGCCTTTAACTCATAGGGGATAAGGTCTACATTCGCTTGCGGGTATCGCGCCCGAACCCGCCGGACCGCAGTACACTATTGCACAAGCCGTAGCGCGGTGCACGCGCCCGTGGAATCTTCTAGACTCTTACATACAATCATTTCAATATCGAGCGGCAGTAAGCAAACATTACTGTACTGAAGTAAGCTTACTGAACAGACGACATATGCACTAGGGTATACAGGTATCCCGTTGGCTTCTGCAGCAGGACTTGGGGTTACTTTCTGGAGGCTGCTGAAGCCTACAGCTATTGCTGGGTCTGGGCGGGACCACGGGCTGGTGAGTTGAATGTTGGGCAAAGGCTGATCGCTGATCTGATCTTTGGAGGAGGCGTATGTCCAGCAGTGGACATCTATCGGCTGATGATGATCACGATCGCCAACCTTGACTAGTTGGAGAGGCACTTCAAGAAGTACAGTATAGGTCCTATATATACTTTGGGTGGAGATTTCAATGTGGTGAAGTGTATACCATCACAACCAGGGTATCACCATCAGATCAACGTCTTCCCATTTCTCTCTTTGCGAGAGGAATATGACAATAAAATTAGTCAAAATATTAATAACATGGTGTTGTGTAAATATCTTAACGTATGACTATGTGGGGGTTCTAATGGGGGAGGGGGATGTGGGCTATTTACCACCACGCTAGCCCAATGGGGGTTAGTGGAACCTAGGGCCTCGATTGAATGGTGCATGAGGAGCGATAGTGAACCATCAGCCAACACTTGGCGAGCGTGGTGGAGTGGACATATTCCCAGCAGTGGGAATAAAAATAAATAGGCTATTTAAAAAATATATTGCATATTGTAATTCTAATACGCTTGTGTCCCAACAGTGGGATCATAAAATGGACTGTTTAAACAATGCATCAATAAGCAACTTCTGGTTCTGATTCAAAAAGTCCGAATCCCAACAGTGGGATCATAAAATGGACTGCTTAAACAATGCATCAATAATCAACTTCTGGTTCTGATTCAAAAACTCCGAATCCCAACAGTGGGATCATAAAATGGACTGCTTAAACAATGCAACAATAAGCAACTTCTGGCTCTGATTCAAAAACTCCGAATCCCAACAGTGGGATCATAAAATGGACTGCTTAAACAATGCATCAATAAGCAACTACTGGCTCTGATTCAAAAAGTCCGAATCCCAACAGTGGGATCATAAAATGGACTGCTTAAACAATGCATCAATAAGCAACTTCTGGCTCTGATTCAAAAAGTCCGAATCCCAACAGTGGGATCATAAAATGGACTGCTTAAACAATGCAACAATAAGCAACTTCTGGCTCTGATTCAAAAACTCCGAATCCCAACAGTGGGATCATAAAATGGACTGCTTAAACAATGCAACAATAAGCAACTACTGGCTCTGATTCAAAAAGTCCGAATCCCAACAGTGGGATCATAAAATGGACTGCTTAAACAATGCATCAATAAGCAACTACTGGCTCTGATTCAAAAAGTCCGAATCCCAACAGTGGGATCATAAAATGGACTGCTTAAACAATGCAACAATAAGCAACTTCTGGCTCTGATTCAAAAACTCCGAATCCCAACAGTGGGATCATAAAATGGACTGCTTAAACAATGCAACAATAAGCAACTTCTGGCTCTGATTCAAAAACTCCGAATCCCAACAGTGGGATCATAAAATGGACTGCTTAAACAATGCAACAATAAGCAACTACTGGCTCTGATTCAAAAACTCCGAATCCCAACAGTGGGATCATAAAATGGACTGCTTAAACAATGCATCAATAAGCAACTTCTGGCTCTGATTCAAAAACTCCGAATCCCAACAGTGGGATCATAAAATGGACTGCTTAAACAATGCAACAATAAGCAACTTCTGGCTCTGATTCAAAAACTCCGAATCCCAACAGTGGGATCATAAAATGGACTGCTTAAACAATGCATCAATAAGCAACTACTGGCTCTGATTCAAAAAGTCCGAATCCCAACAGTGGGATCATAAAATGGACTGCTTAAACAATGCATCAATAAGCAACTTCTGGCTCTGATTCAAAAACTCCGAATCCCAACAGTGGGATCATAAAATGGACTGCTTAAACAATGCATCAATAAGCAACTTCTGGCTCTGATTCAAAAACTCCGAATCCCAACAGTGGGATCATAAAATGGACTGCTTAAACAATGCATCAATAAGCAACTACTGGCTCTGATTCAAAAACTCCGAATCCCAACAGTGGGATCATAAAATGGACTGCTTAAACAATGCATCAATAAGCAACTACTGGCTCTAATTCAAAAACTCCGAATCCCAACAGTGGGATCAATAAGTGAATAAATTATAAATCATATCCAAATAAATTGTTTGAAATATTAAGTCTGTGACCCAGCAGTGGGAACATTGAGTGGGCTATGATAAACCTCGAATCCCAGCAGTGGGATCGAGTGATCAATTAAAAAAAAGGTAGCATTAAAGAAAATTATGACCTGGTGGTGGGCAACGCGGGACCGGTTGTGGAGATCCTTGAGGGTGGGAGTAAGTCCAGCAGTGGGCGTCTGTGGGCTGATGATGTGTACGTTATACCAAAGTAGATTATTAATATATACGATATACAAAAAAATATTGTTATCAGCTGATCCGATTTTGTTGCTTTCGCTGGTACACAGCTGAAGATGAGGAGCATCATGTAGGGTATGTTGATAAAAAAAAAAAAAGATCAGGGTTCCGTGAACAAAATCAGTCCAATTGGTGAGGTCGTAGCGGTCACAGCACTGCCAGTGGTAGGAGGCGACTGATTGGGTCTAGCAGTTGGGTGTACCTGTGTTGGACAGGGTATGGCCCAGCGATGGTGTCTCAGGGTTAGGCTCCTCCTCGGAGACGAGCTCAGGGACTGGTGCGTTCTGCAAGAGATCCCGGAGCCACCCCGAAGACCAGGGGTTGTAGTATGAATCTCATATAACCCTCACTTGTCCCCAGAAGCAGGGTGTCTTTCGAAGATCTCTCCACATCAGGACGGGAGTTCTCGCCGCCTTGTGAACGACCCTGAGGACATTAGCTGGACGTGGACTCCTGCTATTGACGCAGTACTCCTGAGGGTGGTGATGCTATGCTGGAATATCGTTCGGGAGACTGCAGCTGTGCTGCGGACAGTGACCTGGTGACCTCTCCAAACGAAAGTGACCACCGAGGGTAGTTTCAGTGGGTAACAATCTCCACATAACTACCCCCCAGAAGACATCTATCCGAGGATTACTCCTCACCCACACGCCTCTTGGCTGAATAGGTGATGTCCTGGAACACTGATCCCTGGTTCGATTCCGGCGTCATGAAATTTAAATGGCGGTTATGTTGGAACCAGATTATCACCATGTAAAGCCACCATATCTTCACCAAGTCTATTCTGAACCTGTGACCCTTCAAACGATTTCACCTGACTATCATCATCTTCACAATACAACAGTGAATATGCTGGTCATCATCAGACCACTTGAAATTGGAGTATGTCCTTCAGCTGATGGTATTTCACTGTCACATCGCTGTCCCTCTCACAATGAACCCGGGTCTCACGGTAGACCAGCTTCAGCAGCACCGCTCAGGTTGCGTCAAGCACCAAGTCGTTCCGACTATTTCGTACACCAAGTCGTTGCGACTATTTCGTACACCAAGTCGTTCCGACTATTTCGTACACCAAGTCGTTCCGACTATTTCGTACACCAAGTCGTTGCGACTATTTCGTACACCAAGTCGTTCCGACTATTTCGCACACCAATTCGTCCCGACTATTTCGTACATCAAGTCGTTCCGACTATTTCGTACACCAAGTCGTTCCGACTATTTCGTACACCAAGTCGTTCCGACTATTTCGTACACCAAGTCGTCCCGACTATTTCGTACATCAAGTCGTTCCGACTATTTCGTACACCAAGTCGTTCCGACTATTTCGTACACCAAATCGTTCCGACTATTTCGTACACGAAGTCGTTGCGACTATTTCGTACACCAAATCGTTCCGACTATTTCGTACACGAAGTCGTTGCGACAATTTCGTACACCAAATCGTTCCGACTATTTCGTACACCAAGTCGTTCCGACTATTTCGTACACCAAATCGTTCCGACTATTTCGTACACCAAGTCGTTCCGACTATTTCGTACACCAAATCGTTCCGACTATTTCGTACACCAAATCGTTCCGACTATTTCGTACACGAAGTCGTTGCGACAATTTCGTACACCAAATCGTTCCGACTATTTCGTACACGAAGTCGTTGCGACAATTTTGTACACCAAGTCGTTCCGACTATTTCGTACACGAAGTCGTTGCGACAATTTTGTACACCAAGTCGTTCCGACTATTTCGTACACCGAGTCATCGGCCGATAACTTGAGTCGTTAGAAGTTTAAACCGTTAACAATCACGGTTAGAAGCGTCCGCCATCTTTAACTGTAATCCACTGTTCTTTTAACGGTTATTATGAAGCTTCGAGTTGCTTGAAATGGCTTTTAACCGGTGACCGGCGGCCGCGAGCTGGTCATCCACCGGCGGCGAGCACTGTACGTAGCCGCCATTACGATGATGTAAGGAAGACCACTATCAATTGATGTACTAAGTATTTAAACCTGGTAATTCACGACAGTATTACACACGGTTATTCAAATTTAGAACGCTTCCCAAACGCTCTAAAAGTATTACATACTAGGTAGGTTTAGTAATTATTGTATTTGTAAAAAAGTATTTAAACCTGGTAATTCACGACAGTATTACTCACGGTTATTCAAATTTAGAACGCTTCCCAAACGCTCTAAAAGTATTACATACTAGGTAGGTTTAGTAATTATTGTATTTGTAAAAAAGTATTTAAACCTGGTAATTCACGACAGTATTACTCACGGTTATTCAAATTTAGAACGCTTCCCAAACGCTCTAAAAGTATTACATACTAGGTAGGTTTAGTAATTATTGTATTTGTAAAAAAGTATTTAAACCTGGTAATTCACGACAGTATTACTCACGGTTATTCAAATTTAGAACGCTTCCCAAACGCTCTAAAAGTATTATATACTAGGTAGGTTTAGTAATTATTGTATTTGTAAAAAAGTATTTAAACCTGGTAATTCACGACAGTATTACTCACGGTTATTCAAATTTAGAACGCTTCCCAAAGGCTCTAAAAGTATTACATACTAGGTAGGTTTAGTAATTATTGTATTTGTAAAAAAGTATTTAAACCTGGTAATTCACGACAGTATTACTCACGGTTAATCAAATTTAGAACGCTTCCCAAACGCTCTAAAAGTATTACATACTAGGTAGGTTTAGTAATTATTGTATTTGTAAAAAAGTATTTAAACCTGGTAATTCACGACAGTATTACTCACGGTTATTCAAATTTAGAACGCTTCCCAAACGCTCTAAAAGTATTACATACTAGGTAGGTTTAGTAATTATTGTATTTGTAAAAAAGTATTTAAACCTGGTAATTCACGACAGTATTACTCACGGTTATTCAAATTTAGAACGCTTCCCAAACGCTCTAAAAGTATTACATACTAGGTAGGTTTAGTAATTATTGTATTTGTAAAAAAGTATTTAAACCTGGTAATTCACGACAGTATTACTCACGGTTATTCAAATTTAGAACGCTTCCCAAACGCTCTAAAAGTATTACATACTAGGTAGGTTTAGTAATTATTGTATTTGTAAAAAAGTATTTAAACCTGGTAATTCACGACAGTATTACTCACGGTTAATCAAATTTAGAACGCTTCCCAAACGCTCTAAAAGTATTACATACTAGGTAGGTTTAGTAATTATTGTATTTGTAAAAAAGTATTTAAACCTGGTAATTCACGACAGTATTACTCACGGTTATTCAAATTTAGAACGCTTCCCAAACGCTCTAAAAGTATTACATACTAGGTAGGTTTAGTAATTATTGTGTGTGTAAAAAAGTATTTAAACCTGGTAATTCACAAATTACTCACGGTTATCTCGTACCCCCAGCGGATGTGCATAAAGATTATAGACTAGATAGGGATAACAATTATTGTGTGTAAAAAAGTATTTAAACCTAGTAATTCACGATAACATTACTCACGGTTATTCAAATTTAGAACAGCTCTCCCTCCCTCAAACCCTGTACAAAAGACACATACTAGGTAGGGATAGTATTAATAATGTAAAGAAAACGGCGCATCTTCCATTTTCGAATGAGATTCGCGAAATAAACGGGATGAGGTGTGAAAGAGACAGAAAGAGTGAGAAGAGAACAGAAAGATTGAATGAAATCGTCGCTCGTAACAACGCGACGCTGGGTAGGTTGATATACACTGCACCGTATCGAGCTCGTCGCTCGTAACAACGCGACGCTGGGTAGGTTGATATACACTGCACCGTATCGAGCTCGTCGCTCGTAACAACGCGACGCTGGGTAGGTTGATATACACTGCACCGTATCGAGCTCGTCGCTCGTAACAACGCGACGCTGGGTAGGTTGATATACACTGCACCGTATCGAGCTCGTCGCTCGTAACAACGCGACGCTGGGTAGGTTGATATACACTGCACCGTATCGAGCTCGTCGCTCGTAACAACGCGACGCTGGGTAGGTTGATATACACTGCACCGTATCGAGCTCGTCGCTCGTAACAACGCGACGCTGGGTAGGTTGATATACACTGCACCGTATCGAGCTCGTCGCTCGTAACAACGTGCCGCTGGGTAGGTTGATATACACTGCACCGTATCGAGCTCGTCGCTCGTAACAACGCGACGCTGGGTAGGTTGATATACACTGCACCGTATCGAGCTCGTCGCTCGTAACAACGCGACGCTGGGTAGGTTGATATACACTGCACCGTATCGAGCTCGTCGCTCGTAACAACGTGCCGCTGGGTAGGTTGATATACACTGCACCGTATCGAGCTCGTCGCTCGTAACAACGTGCCGCTGGGTAGGTTGATATACACTGCACCGTATCGAGCTCGTCGCTCGTAACAACGCGACGCTGGGTAGGTTGATATACACTGCACCGTATCGAGCTCGTCGCTCGTAACAACGCGACGCTGGGTAGGTTGATATACACTGCACCGTATCAAGCTCGTCGCTCGTAAGAACGCGACGCTGGGTAGGTTGATATACACTGCACCGTATCAAGCTCGTCGCTCGTAACAACGCGACGCTGGGTAGGTTGATATACACTGCACCGTATCGAGCTCGTCGCTCGTAACAACGTGCCTCTGGGTAGGTTGATATACACTGCACCGTATCGAGCTCGTCGCTCGTAACAACGTGCCTCTGGGTAGGTTGATATACACTGCACCGTATCGAGCTCGTCGCTCGTAACAACGCGACGCTGGGTAGGTTGATATACACTGCACCGTATCGAGCTCGTCGCTCGTAACAACGCGACGCTGGGTAGGTTGATATACACTGCACCGTATCGAGCTCGTCGCTCGTAACAACGCGACGCTGGGTAGGTTGATATACACTGCACCGTATCGAGCTCGTCGCTCGTAACAACGCGACGCTGGGTAGGTTGATATACACTGCACCGTATCGAGCTCGTCGCTCGTAACAACGCGACGCTGGGTAGGTTGATATACACTGCACCGTATCGAGCTCGTCGCTCGTAACAACGCGACGCTGGGTAGGTTGATATACACTGCACCGTATCGAGCTCGTCGCTCGTAACAACGCGACGCTGGGTAGGTTGATATACACTGCACCGTATCGAGCTCGTCGCTCGTAACAACGCGACGCTGGGTAGGTTGATATACACTGCACCGTATCGAGCTCGTCGCTCGTAACAACGCGACGCTGGGTAGGTTGATATACACTGCACCGTATCGAGCTCGTCGCTCGTAACAACGCGACGCTGGGTAGGTTGATATACACTGCACCGTATCGAGCTCGTCGCTCGTAACAACGCGACGCTGGGTAGGTTGATATACACTGCACCGTATCGAGCTCGTCGCTCGTAACAACGCGACGCTGGGTAGGTTGATATACACTGCACCGTATCGAGCTCGTCGCTCGTAACAACGCGACGCTGGGTAGGTTGATATACACTGCACCGTATCGAGCTCGTCGCTCGTAACAACGCGACGCTGGGTAGGTTGATATACACTGCACCGTATCGAGCTCGTCGCTCGTAACAACGCGACGCTGGGTAGGTTGATATACACTGCACCGTATCGAGCTCGTCGCTCGTAACAACGCGACGCTGGGTAGGTTGATATACACTGCACCGTATCGAGCTCGTCGCTCGTAACAACGCGACGCTGGGTAGGTTGATATACACTGCACCGTATCGAGCTCGTCGCTCGTAACAACGCGACGCTGGGTAGGTTGATATACACTGCACCGTATCGAGCTCGTCGCTCGTAACAACGCGACGCTGGGTAGGTTGATATACACTGCACCGTATCGAGCTCGTCGCTCGTAACAACGCGACGCTGGGTAGGTTGATATACACTGCACCGTATCGAGCTCGTCGCTCGTAACAACGCGACGCTGGGTAGGTTGATATACACTGCACCGTATCGAGCTCGTCGCTCGTAACAACGCGACGCTGGGTAGGTTGATATACACTGCACCGTATCGAGCTCGTCGCTCGTAACAACGCGACGCTGGGTAGGTTGATATACACTGCACCGTATCGAGCTCGTCGCTCGTAACAACGCGACGCTGGGTAGGTTGATATACACTGCACCGTATCGAGCTCGTCGCTCGTAACAACGCGACGCTGGGTAGGTTGATATACACTGCACCGTATCGAGCTCGTCGCTCGTAACAACGCGACGCTGGGTAGGTTGATATACACTGCACCGTATCGAGCTCGTCGCTCGTAACAACGCGACGCTGGGTAGGTTGATATACACTGCACCGTATCGAGCTCGTCGCTCGTAACAACGCGACGCTGGGTAGGTTGATATACACTGCACCGTATCGAGCTCGTCGCTCGTAACAACGCGACGCTGGGTAGGTTGATATACACTGCACCGTATCGAGCTCGTCGCTCGTAACAACGCGACGCTGGGTAGGTTGATATACACTGCACCGTATCGAGCTCGTCGCTCGTAACAACGCGACGCTGGGTAGGTTGATATACACTGCACCGTATCGAGCTCGTCGCTCGTAACAACGCGACGCTGGGTAGGTTGATATACACTGCACCGTATCGAGCTCGTCGCTCGTAACAACGCGACGCTGGGTAGGTTGATATACACTGCACCGTATCGAGCTCGTCGCTCGTAACAACGCGACGCTGGGTAGGTTGATATACACTGCACCGTATCGAGCTCGTCGCTCGTAACAACGCGACGCTGGGTAGGTTGATATACACTGCACCGTATCGAGCTCGTCGCTCGTAACAACGCGACGCTGGGTAGGTTGATATACACTGCACCGTATCGAGCTCGTCGCTCGTAACAACGCGACGCTGGGTAGGTTGATATACACTGCACCGTATCGAGCTCGTCGCTCGTAACAACGCGACGCTGGGTAGGTTGATATACACTGCACCGTATCGAGCTCGTCGCTCGTAACAACGCGACGCTGGGTAGGTTGATATACACTGCACCGTATCGAGCTCGTCGCTCGTAACAACGCGACGCTGGGTAGGTTGATATACACTGCACCGTATCGAGCTCGTCGCTCGTAACAACGCGACGCTGGGTAGGTTGATATACACTGCACCGTATCGAGCTCGTCGCTCGTAACAACGCGACGCTGGGTAGGTTGATATACACTGCACCGTATCGAGCTCGTCGCTCGTAACAACGCGACGCTGGGTAGGTTGATATACACTGCACCGTATCGAGCTCGTTACCTTGATCCATAAAATGTAAATTCTCATCACCCCAATAATTTCACTAGCTACAGCGTCCTTCAAACCGGAATACAGTAAAGAGAATAAAAACATATTTAAAGTACTAAAGATATAACAGGGCTCTGGCTCATCGACGAACATGCCAACCGACGCTCACATGCCAGGTGGCGCTCACCACTGAGTCACCGGGTACACGACCACGTAAACCATTATCGAATAACGCAGTACAAGCCAAGCCAGATGATGTACGCATTAGTGATGCCAACTGCCAGTTCCATGCCAGAGATCTCGCGTACTCTATATTAGTACTCGATATCTATACTTAGTATATCAAATATAGGATATATACAGTATGTTATTATGATCAATGTGATGATCAAGATGTTCACCTGATGGTAAGTGATACGCCCGTGGCGCTAGTTAATATGGTATACACTACACCACATTGCGTTCGTCGCCCGAGACATAAGATGTTGTGTATCGTGACTCCAGTAATTACACTAGCTACAGGGCCCTTCAAACCGGAGTAAAGTAATGTCTGAACCTAGACGGTCTGCAGCTATAGAAAGTTACCACCAGTGAAGGTATTGTGTAAATATCCTAATCAGCACCACTTTGCTCTCGTCACCTGAGACATAAGATGTTATGTATCGTTACTCTAGTAATTACACTAGCTACAGGGCCCTTCAAACCGGAGTAAAGTAATGTCTGAACCTAGACGGTCTGCAGCTATAGAAAGTTACCACCAGTGAAGGTATTGTGTAAATATCCTAATCAGCACCACTTTGCTCTCGTCACCTGAGACATAAGATGTTGTGTATCGTTACCCCAGTAATTACACTAGCTACATGGCCCTTCAAACCGGAACAAAGTAATGTCTGAACCTAGACAGTCTGCAGCAACAGACAGTTACCACCAGTGAAGGTATTGTGTAAATATCCTAATCAGCACCACTTTGCTCTCGTCACCTGAGACATAAGATGTTGTGTATCGTTACTCCAGTAATTACACTAGCTACAGGGCCCTTCAAACCGGAGTAAAGTAATGTCTGAACCTAGACGGTCTGCAGCTATAAAAAGTTACCACCAGTGAAGTTGTTGTGTAAAAATCCTAATCAGCACCACTTTGCTCTCGTCACCTGAGACATAAGATGTTGTGTATCGTTACCCCAGTAATTACACTAGCTACAAGGCCCTTCAAACCGGAGTAAAGTAATGTCTGAACCTAGACGGTCTGCAGCTATAAAAAGTTACCACCAGTGAAGTTGTTGTGTAAAAATCCTAATCAGCACCACTTTGCTCTCGTCACCTGAGACATAAGATGTTGTGTATCGTTACCCCAGTAATTACACTAGCTACAAGGCCCTTCAAACCGGAGTAAAGTAATGTCTGAACCTAGACGGTCTGCAGCTATAGAAAGTTACCACCAGTGAAGGTATTGTGTAAATATCCTAATCAACACCACTTTGCTCTTATCACCTGAGACATAAGATGTTGTGTATCGTTACTCTAGTAATTACACTAGCTACAGGGCCCTTCAAACCGGAACAAAGTAATGTCTGAACCTAGACGGTCTGCAGCTATAGAAAGTTACCACCAGTGAAGGTATTGTGTAAATATCCTAATCAGCACCACTTTGCTCTTATCACCTGAGACATAAGATGTTGTGTATCGTTACTCCAGTAATTACACTAGCTACAGGGCCCTTCAAACCGGAACAAAGTAATGTCTGAACCTAGACGGTCTGCAGCTATAGAAAGTTACCACCAGTGAAGGTATTGTGTAAATATCCTAATCAACACCACTTTGCTCTCGTCACCTGAGACATAAGATGTTGTGTGTCGTTACCCCAGTAATTAAACTAGCTACAGGGCCCTTCAAACCGGAGTAAAGTAATGTCTGAACCTAGACGGTCTGCAGCTATAGAAAGTTACCACCAGTGAAGGTATTGTGTAAATATCCTAATCAACACCACTTTGCTCTCGTCACCTGAGACATAAGATGTTGTGTGTCGTTACCCCAGTAATTAAACTAGCTACAGGGCCCTTCAAACCGGAGTAAAGTAATGTCTGAACCTAGACGGTCTGCAGCTATAGAAAGTTACCACCAGTGAAGGTATTGTGTAAATATCCTAATCAACACCACTTTGCTCTCGTCACCTGAGACATAAGATGTTGTGTGTCGTTACCCCAGTAATTAAACTAGCTACAGGGCCCTTCAAACCGGAGTAAAGTAATGTCTGAACCTAGACGGTCTGCAGCTATAGAAAGTTACCACCAGTGAAGGTATTGTGTAAATATCCTAATCAACACCACTTTGCTCTCGTCACCTGAGACATAAGATGTTGTGTGTCGTTACCCCAGTAATTAAACTAGCTACAGGGCCCTTCAAACCGGAGTAAAGTAATGTCTGAACCTAGACGGTCTGCAGCTATAGAAAGTTACCACCAGTGAAGGTATTGTGTAAATATCCTAATCAACACCACTTTGCTCTCGTCACCTGAGACATAAGATGTTGTGTGTCGTTACCCCAGTAATTAAACTAGCTACAGGGCCCTTCAAACCGGAGTAAAGTAATGTCTGAACCTAGACGGTCTGCAGCTATAGAAAGTTACCACCAGTGAAGGTATTGTGTAAATATCCTAATCAACACCACTTTGCTCTCGTCACCTGAGACATAAGATGTTGTGTGTCGTTACCCCAGTAATTAAACTAGCTACAGGGCCCTTCAAACCGGAGTAAAGTAATGTCTGAACCTAGACGGTCTGCAGCTATAGAAAGTTACCACCAGTGAAGGTATTGTGTAAATATCCTAATCAACACCACTTTGCTCTCGTCACCTGAGACATAAGATGTTGTGTGTCGTTACCCCAGTAATTAAACTAGCTACAGGGCCCTTCAAACCGGAGTAAAGTAATGTCTGAACCTAGACGGTCTGCAGCTATAGAAAGTTACCACCAGTGAAGGTATTGTGTAAATATCCTAATCAACACCACTTTGCTCTCGTCACCTGAGACATAAGATGTTGTGTGTCGTTACCCCAGTAATTAAACTAGCTACAGGGCCCTTCAAACCGGAGTAAAGTAATGTCTGAACCTAGACGGTCTGCAGCAACAGAGAGTTACCACCAGTAGATGAGTAATACTTGTGTAACAGTGTTCAGGGTCCAGCTCACGGGAGCCAAGCCAACCCCACCAGCTCGTGGTGAAGCCTGATGATCAACAAACGAAAATCTGGCAGCATTAGACTAGCTTGGGGGGAAAATGCCCAAATCCCTACCCGATCTATGTGGGTATTTTTTAAGGAGGCCTTATGTCCAGGACTGGACGTCTATCGGCTGATGATGATGATGAAGATGATGACAGTTAAAACAAATACTAATGCAATTGAGTGAAAAAATGGTGCAGTGTAAATACACTGACGCCATTGTTATGAGCGTGAAGGTGGAATGGAGAAATATGAAGAGGAGATGGAGATGGAAGAGCTGATGATGTTTAGGAACTGGAGCTGAGCGTAGAGTTAACATGGCAGCGTCCTCGCCCGAGGTGGCTGTCGCAAGCTCGAACCCGGACCTTTGATCTTTGCGACGCGACTGCATCCTTTCGATCCGAACCGAAGTGGGTTGGCAGCGCTCGCTTGATTACCTACTCATCACACAGACATGGAGACAAACATGTCTCATATAAATGTACACTCGCGAGCAAAAGTTTGGAATCACTTGAAATTAGTTCCGCGCGATATTTAGCCTTAAAATTAAGTGTCGGTACTTTGTGTTTCCTCGCCTCTCTCCTCGCCTTAATAACTGTTCGAAGACGGTTCTTCATAGATCTGATCAGCTTCCGAATCGATTCTTGTGGGACACCTTCCCACTCTTCCGATTTCTCATGGAGCGGGAGTTCTGGACGAACCTTCCTCCTCATTTCATCCCACATGTGCTCAATGGGATACGAGTCAGGGCTGAGCGCTGGCCAGTCCAATCTGACGGTGCCGACTTCTTCGAGGTGTGACAGCGTTATCGGAGGAGGCAGCTATCACCGATATGTTCCGGATGGGGAACATGTTCCAGTGGAATATTGGAAATGTACCGGTCCGGAGTTAGACCCTCCTCGTCCTCTGCCAGGCGCGAAAGCAAGCTCGGTTTTACGGCCGAAGGAAATGCCGGCCTACATCATACAAGAGACCTCACAAGCCACTGTTTCAGGGAAACACTCCCCAGGCCGCCTGCAGACCCGATCTCTTTGGTCGCTACCGTACCTGCTCTCGTCCGAGACAGGACTTGTCTCCTGCTCAACCTCCCAATCGAGATGGATGCGAGCAAATTGAAGGCGTGCTTGGCGAAGCTGCCGTGAGTTTCAGGCGTGTGTCAGGACTTTTTGGAGTCGGATTTGCTTGCTTGATACTTGTCCCCTCGCTGGCTGCTACTCCACGAACATCTCGGAGCTCCTGGTGCACGTCGACACCAGTTAAATGCCAATTTCAGAGGTTGACGCGATAAAACGGTCATCCCTCTCTGTTGTACACCAGCGCCATCCAGGTCTTGGTCTCGGGTTAACGCCACCAGTCTCCAGAAAGCGCTTGTAAAATTTCGAAACACAGGACTGGCTTATGTGGAGCCGACCAGCGACAACCGGCTGGCTGAGCCCTTCTTGCTACTTGGGCTACGATTTGTGCCGTGTCCATTGTAAACGGTCGAAAGTAGCGGAGCTGTGTACCGGTCAACGTTTGAAAGTCGACTGATAAAGAAAATCCGACAACAGGTGCTTTTATAGGGGGTCAATAGGTCGCAACTCGCGACTTATTCATTTTTCGTTATACCTCCACTAAATCCGGGATAGCTTCTTAAATACCGGTTTGATTTTAATGAATTTGGTATCAGTTTAAAGTTAAGAGCTGAACCTTTAAAATGATGCCATTTTTATTATTATTAAGAAAAAATTAATACACAAGATCGCGCGAGCCAATTTGAAGTGATTCCAAATTTATGCTCGCGAGTGTACATAACGTAGCGATAGTTAGGATGGAATATGTTCCATCCAGATGTCGAGTGTTATTACACTAATTTTACTAGCTGCAACGAGTAATAGCTTCAGCGTCCGTCAAACCGGATCACAGCAATGTTTGCACAGAACTGTCTGTCGGCTGCAATAGGTGCAGCGGTGGTATCTAGACGGTCTGTAGCAACAGAGACCTACCACCAGTGATAGCTATAACGCCCTTCAAACCGGATCACAGTAATGTTCGCACAGTACTGTCTGTCGGCTGCAATAGGTGCAGCGGTGGTATCTAGACGGTCTGTAGCAACAGAGACCTACCACCAGTGATAGCTATAACGCCCTTCAAACCGGATCACAGCAATGTTTGCACAGTACAGTCTGTCGGCTGCAATAGGTGCAGCGGTGGTATCTAGACGGTCTGTAGCAACAGAGACCTACGACCAGTAATAGCTATAACGCCCTTCAAACCGGATCAAGCCTACGTCCAGCAGTGGACGTCTATCGGCCGATGATGAAACATCAACACTGTTTACCGAGGTATTACAATTGTATACCAAACAACATGTACAAAGAAAGAGCGGATTCGAACTGGCTACCTCCTATTATTATTAAACCGGTTTGAAGCGGTTTTTTCTGCTCTCCCACCACTCGCCCGCTTCAACCGTGTAACTGTGACTCGTTTTCGGTTTACGCCATTACCAATTTCTGTCACGAGGTGCCATTACGGACGTATGCATATACATTTATATCGTCACTAGAGTCCCACTGCTGGACAAAGGCGTAAACAACGATCGGTACAACACTAACCGCATATATATATATAGATTAAAAAAAAAAATTATAATAAAAAAATATGTGTAAATCTTTACGGTTTTTTATCACGTATGGCACAACACTACAATTGAGGTACATCACTAAACTGTCATTCACCTATGATGAATCACTTGATTGAACATGTTTACTTACATAATATATAGGAAAATTACAATGAATAGTTTTAGTGATATTTCATCATCATCATCATCATAATCATCATCAGCTGATAGACGTCCACTGCCGGACATCAGCGTTATATACTAGTTTAATAGGTAGATAGGCGAAACCTGCGTGGGACTCCCTATGGCCCAGGAATGGTGCCTCAGGGTTAGGCTCCTCCTCAAAGACGAGCTCAGGCACCGTGTTCTGCAAGAGATCCCGGAGCCTGTCCTAATGCACTGATGAAGACCAGGGGTTTTAATAAGGATTCCATATGACATTAGGCATGCCTCAAATAAAAAAAATTCCAACGGAGGTTTTTCCCGCCAAAACGACAGCGTGCGAATTACCATTAAATGGCGCTGAAGCTGGTGAAATCATTGATGTAACCAGAATGAGAGCAGCATGATGCGGTGCAGTGTATACCATCCATCACCATCAGACACGTCCACTGCTGGACATAGTTCTCCCCCAACGCTCACCACATGTATCCCAACCTTCACCTCCCAACGCTACGTCTACCGGCACTATGTGGGAATTCTGCTGATCAGTTCCTTCTGCACCTCCAGCAGGTACACCTCGATACCTTCATCGTTTGAAGTTCTAGTAGTTCTCTCTAGTGTCCTTAGCCAAGGAATACTTCCGTCTGACAATGATGATCAGGTCTACCCTACCTTTAAGACAGCAGCGAGGACTTGAATCCATCAGCTCATGAAGATACTAAAAATATCCATTAGTATTGGACTTACGACTTTTTTACTATTAGATACTACATGATGTACCGCTTTGAAGGGTACTGTAGCTGAATAAAATTACTGAGGATATTTACTCTGTGGTAAATAAAAAAAAAAAAAATTCTTTACTCAGAGCTGGAGACCCTGGTCTTCTACTCAAGAAGTCATGATCGTTTATTCATACTGGCCAGTGAGAAATCAATTATTATTGTTGAAATAAATAACACCGCCATTACGAATAAAATTTAAGGTTGACTTTCATTAAAAAAAAAATTTAAATATTTTTTTATTGATTCACATATTTTCAATTTTTTCGATAGTGGAAGCGCACCTTAACGTACGAGTACCGACGGGCGCGCATCAGCGTCATTGCCAAACCGGCCAATTAGGTCTCCAACTGGCCGTCTAGATGGCTGAGAGCTGGGTCAGGTGACAGGAATCATATTTCGTAGGTATCTTGACGTAATAGCTAGCGGCAGTCAAGTTTTACAATTGCGAAATGATCTTAGACACACGCAGCAGAGACGTGGGATGCTGCAAAGGAGAGATGTAGCCGAGTACACCTGACATGGATTTATTATAAAAAAAAAAAAAAAATTAGACTTCATTATATATATGTATAAAAGATTGTAATTTTTCTCTTATCAATATAGTACTTTGTACGGAACAATGGATCAAGAACTCGCAACGTTAGCCCTAAATTAAAAAAAAAAAATCATCGCAGACACATGAGGAAAAGGATGGTCTATATTTCGATATATAACAAATACATATGAAATATCATCGACGCGATCGTTAATATCCGAGAGTTGCCCACTGCTGGACATAACCTCCCATTAACCCCCCCCCCCCCAAATCCGACTGTTTGTAATGTATTCGTGATATCGTTAGACTGCACGAGCGTGAACACTGAACTTCCGCGCCGTCCGCACCGGACACCGGACAGCGGACGGCGGACAGCGGACGGCGGACAGCGGACAGCGGACGGCGGACAGCGGACGTCGGACGTCGGACGGCGCGGGCGAGCCGATCTGCCCGCGCACCGTCTCACTGGCGCGCAGTTCAATAAATGGCGGTGTGACTAGTGTGCACGTGCACAGCGTTGGTTAGTGAAATAGGAAAAAATGAACAGTTCCGCTCAATATATCAATTTTAAATTAGTCGCGTTGATAACCGTTCATATATACTGTAGGCTATGTACTATAAGCGGTATGTATACGTGTGTGTGTGCCTGTGTGTGTGTGTTGTGTGTGTGCGTGTATGTGTATGTATACGTGTGTGTGTGTGTGTGTATGTGTATGCTTATGTATACGTATGTGTGTGTATGTATACGTGCGTGTGTGTGTGTATGCTTATATATACGTATATGTGTGTATGTATACGTGTGTGTATGTGTATGTATACGTGTGTGTATGTGTATGTATACGTGTGTGTATGTGTATGTATACGTTTGTGTCTATGCATGTATATGTGTGTGTATGTATACGTGTATGTAGGCGTATGTATGAGTGTGTGTGTGTATTTGCGTGTATGTGTATGTATACGTGTGTGTATATATCTATGCGTATGTATACATGTGTGTATGTATGTATGCGTATTTATACGTGTGTGTGTATGTATGCATGTGCGTGTACGAATGCGTGTGTGTATATGTATTATGTATATGTATACGTGTGTGTGTATGTATGTATGCGTAGGTATACGTGTGTGTGTGTGTGTATGTATCTATGCGTATGTGCGCGTGTGTGTATGTATGTATGTATGTGTATGTATGAGTGTACGTATGTGTGTGTGCGCGCGCGTGCGTGCGTGCGTGTCAGTATCTGTACGCTTTTGTGTGGCTCTGTATGTAGGTGCGTAAATAAATAATTTAAGTATATATATAAAAAAGCCGTCAACGATTTCATCGTCATCAGTCAGACGTCCGTCCACACAGCTGAACCCAGGATTCTCCGAAACGTCTCCGTCCGCCGCGTCCGTCGGTTTCCCACGACCTTCACCGTATCCACCGTGTCACCAGATAAAGCGCCCCGACTCGACCGACCCGAGCGGCGCGGCATCGAACCCGAACCAGCGATAACCTCGCGACAGGCTCGAGCGCGACGATAACTCATCCTCGTATCGCTGCCGTGGGAAATATTACCGATAACACGATCCACCTACCAACTAGCTGGACTGGTTAGCATGTACACTGGCGACCTTCACCTGATGGTGAGTGACAGGCTCGCCCATTTAGAGCAGTTACGTTGCCTCATTGTACTCGTCTCGTTACCACAGTAACTGCTCTAAGGTTTTCGATTGAGGATATACCGAAACTCATCATCACGAGGTCCTTGAAGTTTGCCGATCGGATTGAGTAAACCAATTGGATCCTCAGATGTTCTTTTTAGCTGATGGTTTATAAACCTGGTCAAATCCTTATGTAGACCAGGTCTCTCACCAATCCTCGCGCTACATACAAATACATATACAGGTTGTATTCCAGGGGACCGCAAGGAAGACGAGCGACGGAGTCCTCTTGGGAGAGAGGAATGAAAGGAGGTAATGGAATGTAGAACGGAAGAGAAAAGAAGTTTGAAAGAAGAACAGAGTGTGCAAGATGAAAGAAACGATAGACGAGAATGTGCAAGATTGGATTAGACTGAAACTGTGATGGAAATTTTACTGCAAATAAAGGCCCTGACACACAACACGCATAGTAAAGAATTAAAAAAAAAAAAAAAATTGGTTGTTGCTGACCGCAGGTCTTTACAGCCGACAATAGGCAGACGTTACTGTGTACTGAAGGGCATTAAATAGTAGAATTACTGCGGTAACAAGGCATATGTCCTCAAGCTATCATCACGTTATGGCGTCAGGTCTTGCTGGTCTCAATGAATTAAAACAAAAGGCGCCTAGTATTTGTCGTAGTATTGCGACGGTACTAGGTAGTACATACTACGTTTCCAATGAAGTTTTGTTAACCTAACGGATGCTTTATTGTATTAATTAATTAATTACTCTGTACGTCTTCAGTCTTTATTCGGCTTAACCGACTTTGATTACTTTTTTTTTTTTTTTTTTAATAATAAAAGTCATCACGTTGTGAGAATAGGTTCTAAATATTCAGAAAGTTTTCACGTTTCAATATCACCTGTCAATTTCTAGTTTCCAATATGGCGTCCATTGATATTCTAATTTTTTTTTTTTTTTTTTTAAAAAATCACTGTATTAATAAAATTAATCCCCCATAGCTATTGCTGAAGATAAACAGTACTGTGCAAATATTATGATCTGGTTTAGAGGGCGTTGTAGCTAGTGGAATTACTGGAGTAACGAGACGCAGTACGAGCGCAATGTGGTACAGTACCATCCTAAGCCTACGTTGTTATAAGCGTGGAATAAAAAAAAAAAAATTATCTATCAAATTTTTTTTTTTTTATTCAATTCCTCCCGCGTGTAGTGGGTCAGGGCACTTTATAACGTACCATCTACCATCAGTACGTTGCTTCTCATCTATAACTCTTGCCTCTCATTCTCCCTTTCCTATCACACTCCGCTCGTCGCTCTCGAAACGTTTACTATTTAAGAAAATAAGATATAAATACGATTTAAATCAAACCTCTTTTTCGCAATAAACTTTTATCCCTGGCTGGAAAGATTATTGTGTTAACGAATATGAAGAAAAAAAAAAAGAAAAGTTTTTACGTAAGCGGGCCGCGACGTTGCCGCGACGTTGCCGCTCCGGCGCGGTGTTGGCGCAGAGCTGAGAACGCGACGATGCCGATTTTCCGCTAGGCCTTGTTTACTATTAGCAACAACAACTTATATATTTATTACGTAAATTATTGTATCGCCTTAATTAATTGGCATCACTTAATAAATTGTAATTAATGTGAGTGATGATTTATGCCCACGGCTGGACAAATGTCGTCTCTCAAATATGTATAATATCAGTTCAGTTCTCGTATAACAATAGTGATGTAGTTACGGCGGCCATGTTTACATTGTGATGGTGTGAGAAACCTGCAACCGGACTACGTGACCATGGAACAGATCAGCCATACAGGTATGATGTTGCTATATCCTTACACTTGTGGATAGATTATGACAATACCATAGATATTTACCAATTTACTGGTGGTGGTGTCTCTGTCCGGTTTGAAGGGCCAATAGATATTACTGGTGGCAGGTCTATTGCTACAGAACCTCTAGGACGACCGAAGCACCTATTGCAGCCGTCAGATACTATGCAAACATTACTATGATCCGGTTTGAAGGACGAGTAGATATTACTGGTGATAGGTGTCCATTGCTGCCGAAAAATTTCACCGTGTTCCGGTTTGAACGGCGCTGTAAAATTTTGGCGAGGAGGAAATCTTTAGAGATACCTTGCTTGTGCGGGACTTCTACTCACTAAAACCCCCTCGCTGGTCTCCGTCAGTGCATTAGGAGCTCCGGGATCTACGGAACGCACCGGTGCTCCTCTGCACTCTGGCTGAAGCATCCCACGGTTGGGCAAAACTCTCAGCACTCACACTGTGCTACGGCAAATACAAGACCAAAGAAGAAGCATATCCATTGCTATCCTCCTAAGGCTTGCTCATTGAGCTCCGAAGACTCCGAGGACTCCCAAAACCTAAACTTTTTTTTTTGATTTCGCGGGGGAAGTCTTTGAAAAGATACTCTGCCTCCTGGGGGGAAGTCAGGGTTATGTGGAGATTTTTACCCACTAAAACCTCCCTCGGTGGTCACCTTCGGCGTTTGGCGAGGTCACGGGATCTCCGTTCGGAACACAACCGCGGCCTCGCTGACGCCATGCTGGGATAGCTCGTCCCGGGGTCTGCTCATACAGACCCTAGCCTCGTGAGTATTACTTCAATGACCGGAGACCACGTCCAGCCATTGTCCTCCTCAGGGTCGTTTAGAAGGCGTTGAGAACCCCATCCTGACCGCCAACAATCCCAAAGGCCTCCCCACAACCTAACCTAACCCGAGGACCCTTTCAGCCGCCTTGTACGACAGTCGGGGAATACCTTAGTCCTATTCTTAATAGCCCAAGACTTCAGGACTGAAGGGCGCTGTAGCTAATGTAATTACCGGGGTAACGAGACTTAACATTTTATATCACGATGCACGAGCGCAATGTGGTGCAGTGTATATCATCCTAACTTGCATCACGTTGTTACGGATGGGCGTATCATTTACCATCAGATGAAGGTTACGATCGGGCAGTCGCTGAATATATAAGATTAGAGGAAGTGAATGGGAGAGAGAGTGAGAGAGAGAGAGTTCATCATCATCACATATTTAATGTGATTCCGATATGATACCTTCCATCCCACCGTCTCCATACTCTACGGACTATACCGGATGTTCTCTATGAGCGTCTTCCGCCGTCTTCATCATTGTCACTGACCATAGTCAGCAGTGGTAGGTCTTGCTGGTGACCGTCTACCGTCAATACATAACTGAAGGATGCTGTAGCTACTGAGCGGAAGTAACGAGACATCATGTGATTTTTTTTATGTTCGAGGGGGAAGTCTTTGAAAAGATACTCTGCCTCCTGGGGGGAAGTCAGGGTTATGTGGAGATTGTAACCCGCTGGAAACCCTGTAGGTGACCTTCGGCGTTTGGTGACGTCACGGGATCTCCGTTCGGAACAACCGCGGCCTCGTCAACGCTATGCTTGGGATAGTCTGCTTTATGCAGACCGGAGACCACGTCCAGCCATTGTCCTCCTCAAGGTCGTTTAGGAGATGAGAACCCCCATGAAGGTAGGGGAACACCAGCTTTGTCTCCGAGCAGGATCTGTCCTCCATAGATCCCGCTCAAAAAAAAAAAAAAACTAGACTACCGCCATCCTTCACTCTTAAGACCCAAGCCAACCTCACCAGCTCGCGGTGCAGCCTGCTAATCAACAGACGAGCTTCTGATTTCCACCTACCCGCATTGAGGTAGCGTAGTGGGAAATGGCCCATACCTCCCATATCAATCTACACGATCGCTTGGGACTCTTTGGGAGAAGTATGTCCAGCAGTGGACATCCATGAGCTGATAGGCTGTATATGAGCGTCAGTGACACTGTTCGGAGCTGCGATGGTCACCAGCAACAGAGACCTTGCCAGAAGTTGCTACAATCATGATCGCCCACCTTGTAGATCGTGGGCGGCAGTACGCGCCCCCACAAGTGGACTTCACGCCCACTAAACTACGCTCATTCGCAAACGCGCGTTAACGACACGACGGCTTCGTCTCCGAACGAGACCCGTCCTCCTTCGAACCCGATCATATATGTATCGTAACCTAACCTAACCTAACCAGCGCCATGTTGTTTTGTACAATCAAATGGTAAAAGCTCTCCAACAAGATGAGGAGAGCATCTGATCTACACCAGTTCATCTTAGGATAACGTATACTGCATTGTATTACGCTCGTCGCTTTAAGACAGGATTTGTCTTGTTACCGCAGTAATTGCATGTCTGCACACTATTGGCTATCAGCTGCAATAGGAGCTGCGGTTGTACCTAGACGGTCTGTTGGAATAGAGATCTACCACCAGTAATAGCTATAGCGCCCTTCAAACCGGATCACAGTGATGTTCGCATAGCACTGTCTATCGGCTGCAACAGGCTCTGCGGCGGTACCTACCTAGACGGTCTGCAGCAGCAGAGACACTACCACCAGTAATAGCTATAGCGCCCTTCAAACCGGATCACAGTGATGTTCGCACAGTACTGTCTGTCGGCTGCAATAGGCGTTGCGATGGTAACTACCTAGACGGTCTGTTGGAACAGAGACACTACCACCAGTAATAGCTGCAGCGCCCTTCAAACCGGATCACAGTAATGTTCGCACAGTACTGTATATCGGCTGCAACACGCGCTGCGGCGGTACCTACCTAGACGGTCTGCAGCAACAGAGACACTACCACCAGTGACAGCTACTGGTCCCGCCATGACAGTACAGACATTTGAGGAGTTGGAGTATTCTGGACGAGCTCCACCGTCTAAGACGTCATAGTCCATAACCCATAAACAGCAGAAACTTCAGTACTTTAATAACTACAATCATGGGTGTGAATGTTCATCATCAAACGATGGCACTTCTTGATTTATCATCGATGGGGAGATCTTTGGCGGAGGCCTATGCCCAGCAGTGGACGTCTATCGGCTGATGATGATGATGATGATGGCAGTTCTTAAATCTTTTAAAAAAAAAAAATCAGACAAGGCTTACGGATAACGTCGATTATCAATTTCATCATCATCATCAGCCCCCAAACATCTCCACATCGATACTGCGATGCCTGCAACCTTCACTAGAAGCCGATGACTAACAAGATGGACCAATGACTTGGTGAGGAGCGTGGGATGCTTCATGTCCAGCAGTGGGCATCTATCTAACGATATCGAAGCAGTTTAAAGCATTCACAATTCACCTGCGACATAACTGCATCATCACTCTCTACGCCTTATTCTATTACAATTTTTAATCTATCCATTCTAATGTAAAAGGCAAAGGAATGTCGTCCATACAGTCTGTAATTTTTTTTTTATAATATTTTTAAATGTATAGTTATATAACAAAATTTTTCAGTGCTACAAAAACTTTTTACGTTTCGTTTTACGCGATAAAAAATATGCTTTTTTTTTTTTTTTTTTTTTTTTTTAATTCTATTTTAAGCCATACACCATTTAGTTTAAGCCGGCTATATAAATATTCTAATAAACTACAAATGTAACAGTATGAGTTAATAATTAATTTATGGTTTTCATAATCGAACGTCTTTGGTTCTAGAGAAAATTTCTTTAAAAAAAAAAAAAAAAAACTGAAGCTTTCGGATCCGAAGCCACTACCACCATTCGTAGTAGGTTCCAATTGACTTATAAACCGTTATTTCATCGGAAGATTTTACGTCTATTTTACATTCATCATCATCATCATCAGCCGATACCAGTCCACAACTGGACACGGCCCTCCCCAAGAGGTGTCCACAGATAATATATTTGATGTTCACTGGTGGGAAGTCACTGTTATCACTGTTACCGTCGCGATAGGTACCACCGCAGCCGACAAACATTACTGTATATCGGTTTAAAGGGCGCTGTAGCCAGTGAAATTACTGAGGTAACGAAACGCAACATATATCATCCCATGCTATGTTATTCTTACATTAGTTCGTCCCGTTTAATTTAATAAAAAAAAAAAAAAAAGAACGTATGACAAATCAATGAGGCAGTAAAACCTCTTTGGTCGATTCGTATATTAAAAATTTTGATTTTGATAATTTTAAATAAAGCTTTGACTAAATCCATATCTATATTATGACTGTCGGCTCGCTTGCAGTGGAGTGGGATTATTATTTAGCAGCCATAACAATAACATCGCATGCGATATGTACGAAAATTAACGAAAATATTTACATCGCGGCGCATCGCTCGGCGGTTACACCGAGGAGTTCATAGTTGTAATTTCATTTGCCTCACTGGCTGGTTACACTTTATTATTATTTTTTTTTGTGTCCCCGCAAACGCACCGGCGATAGTCTGTGGTCAGCGCGAATGTTTGGCGTGCACGAGCGACGCGTATATACAAACTGTCAATATAACGTGTGCATATGATGTGGGAAATGGTTTATTTTTAAATTAATATATAACAAACGAGATTAATTGAAGGTAAATGGCGTGTTATAGTCAACAGTTCGGTTAATTACCAGTCATGTCTGCTGTGTTTCGTATACGTTTGTGTTTATAACCTCCACGCCACAACCAGGTAAGGATATACATTAGAAAGTATGTAATAGATTCCCAGTAAGATATACAAACATTTTATTTAGGATATGGCGTCTCATAGTAGTTCTCAGCCGTGGCTTCTCGGTTGAGTGGTGTCTACTGCTTCGTATACTATTCATAACCTCCAAGCGCAATAGTAAACATTCCCTCCAAAAAAAAAAAAAAAAACTCACGCCGCATAAAAAAGGGGTTAGAGACCTGCTCGGGAGAGAATAAAAAAAAACGTTTCGAGAATACGAGGGATAAACCTCCGTACCTCCGTAGCTTGTTCAGCGGCCGCCCCACTCGGTTACCCGCCGGGGCGCGCCACCCCGCATCTCAACAGAAATAACACTGTACTGGCTCGATCACTTACAATGTTCCGGTTCCCTTTCTTCCTCATACGAACATCGCCGGCTGATCCATTTAACTATTTTCAAACTACACTACACAAACACAATCCGAGAGCACTGACATGGGAGTTTGGCTGTTTTTTTTTTTTTTTCTTATTCCGTATCCGTTTGGGGGGCGTGTGTAGTACACGGGGCGCAGGTAGCCGCCGGTCGGTCCGAGCGGTCCGTCGCCAGGCGCGTTACATTATTTCACTCAAGTTGTTTAAAAGCGTCCTCGTGTCCGCGTATGTTCGGGCATCGCCGGGGGCCACACTACGTGCTCGCGCGACTCGCTCGATGGCACTGGGCGCGCGTCGCGGGGCGCGGCGGAGCGGGGCGCGGCGCGGGGCGGAGCGCGGTGCGGGGTGCACCGCCGCCCGGCCGCTTTACCCACGCGGCGCGCCGCCGGCGCTGCTCCACCGACCGCGCGGACAGGTGGCGCGTCCGGATCGCCCTCGCCGAACGCCCGAACGCGACATCTACAACGAACACGACGATAACCGTAACACATAACCACACAACCCACAACGCACTCAATATTCCCACCGCTGGGACTCCGAACATTACCTCAACGAGAACATAGATCGATGAATACAGCCCAATTATATACATTATAATTATTACACCAATCACATAGAGAGAACTTGTGTGCTATATATAAGACCTTCATAGATAATACAATAGTTTTTTTTTAAATCAGTTTATCTTCATGAAAATTTTAATATAAAAAATAATTTTATTTAAAAAAGATTTTACACAATTTTCCATCAAAACATAATTAAATCAATAGGTGTCGTTATAACCAGCTCCTATAAATATTTTATTTTTCACCCAACAGATGGCAGAAGTTACTCTATACCTTTGCCTAATTTTTTTTTTGTTAGAAACAATAAAAACTATTCCTTACCTGTAATTATTAATATTCTTAACTGTAAGTTAACCTATACAAAATAAATAAATAAAATATAACAAATTTACAGCACTTTTATTTCTTCCACTACTTGTACTCGCTTTCTCTTGTATGAGATCAAAATCGTTTATTTAAAGCTCAGACGAAGTTGAAACTTGGTGAAACCCTAAGGGAGGTAAAAATACATGAGTTCTTTATTAATTTAATATTATATACGTTTTTAGATAAATAATATCACAATTGGAAATCAGCCATACTTAAAAGAAAGGGGATAGCATGAAAGACAATCATAACACAATATATCGAAATACTGTGATTTATCCTAAATAATTATCCTAAAAATTATAGTAAAATTAATATTCTTTATTTAAAAAAAAAGTTGAAACGCTCACAATGTATATATCCCCAGTATGATATGTTTTTTTTGGAAGTTTTTTTAATAAAACAAAGCACTGCTTTAATTTTGAAAATTATAGTATTAAAACAATTTAAAGTCATATCGAATAGATAAACTAAACTTCTATTCGAAAATATAACAAATAACTGTATATCTTATTGTTAATGAATATATAGAAACAGTTATAAAATGGCAATGAAATACAACAGAATTTCTAGTACTGATTTTAGAAGAATATTTCTGCTAATATAATATAGTAAGGAATCTTTAAGAGTGGATAGACTATTTCTAGATTAGATAGTTATCGACGAGCCTGCAGCAGCCCACAGCTGGACAAAGACCGCTCCCATGGAACTCCTATAACCAGCATGTATTATGAGCCTGCTGCAAAGCTTTGAATAAAATTAGGATTTTATTGAAAGATTTAATTTAATCATACATAATAAATGGGATATACTTAGCAATACAGCATTTTTCTTCATCTATCATCCTTTTGAAACTTATTTTCATCAAAAATAAATGAAATTTAATAAATTTATTATTTTATTACATAAAATATAATGTAGTTTTTATTAGTTAATACAGGTGTTAATTATGTAATAATATTTCAATTAATTTTCAAAAGTAATAACAGATTAGTTATGGCAATATATTCGTTTATTCAAGACTTTGATACCTGGTTATGGCAACATATTAGTCTATTGACGTATTTGCATTAGCAAGGCGAGCGTAGCAGTAGAAGGGTCGCTGTCATTGTTAGGTTTAAATTGGAACAATTATTTACGGTCTTCTAAAATAATTTAAACCACATGTTGTCGTAAAATGGTAAGGCACCGTAAACCCGGCAATTCTCAGCACAAACATGGTAACAACGAAACAGGCGGCAGTTCAGGAGACGCTGATAACGCGGGCGCCGGCAGCACTTTCAAGTTATTATCCATTTGGAAAACTGGCATTGGTTGCTTTTGCCTCGCCGTCGCGGTCTACGTCGGCATCCTGGGTTATCTGGAGACACGAGTAAACACACCTTTCGACGATGAAAAGGTGAGATAATATTCTTTATAGACAGTCTAATAAACCGACATAAAGTCACAATTTTTATTGTTTTATTTTATATCCATATCATTCACTGTATCACGGAGATACTAAAATTTAAAACAAGTTATATTCATATCTCATTTGTAAGAAAATTATTTATAACAGTTCTATGTACATGTTTTTTTTTCCTTTTGCACTTGTATTTCTTATTAGCGGTGAGATTAATGCTGAATAAAAAAAAGTTATTATACACTCATTATAATGTTTCTAAAAAAATATATCTTCATAACAATCAGCTGAATCAATAAACCTCGGAAACATATTATAAATTTATTGTCTTTGTGAACTAAGTGGATATGGATGGTCTGTATTTAATATTTATAATATTTCAAGTAAATACAACATATGACAGTATAACAACCGTTGTTTCTGTTGAAAAGTTTAGAGAATTAAAATAATTTCTCTTTTCAATCATTGTTACAATCAAGATGTGAATATAAAACATAATACTCTTTAGTCACAGAGAGACATAAAAGTAATTAAATAATCACCAAGATTTGATAAGTAACAAGATGCTGTTACTAGTTCAATAACAGAGCTGAAGGTAGTTCTCTTTAAATTTTTTAAAACTTTTTTTTTTTTATATTTCACGCCTTTTTCCCCGTAGGGGTAGGCAGAGGTGAATAAACACCCACATTTCGCCAGATGTGGTCAGATTAGGTCCCGTGTAACAGGGGGCGAGCCTGTTGCCACTTTATTAGGGCCACCACGCACACACACAAAGATGGTTTCAGTGTGCGGGTTTCCTCACGATATTTTTATTCACCGTTTGTATCTCGCTGCTGTAACTAAAGTTCACAAATGTACATAACTTAAATATTAAACTCATCGGTACATGCCGAGGTTTGAACCCGCGACCTTCGGAATGAAAACCGCACACTCTAACCATTAGGCCAGTGAGTCACTTTTAAAGCTACATACCATTATTAGTAGCTCGCTGGCCTAATGGTTAGAGCGTGCGGCATTCATTCCGAAGGTCGCGGGTTCGAATCTCGGCGTGTACCGATGACTTTAATATTTAAGTTATGTACATTTGTGGACTTTAGTTACAACAGCGAGATACAAACGGTGAAGGAAAACATCGTGAGGAAACCCGCACATGACTTAGAATTTATTCTAAGGTATGTGAAGTCACCAACCCGCATTGGGCCAGCGTGGTGACTATGGCCCAATCGCCCTCATATTGAGGGTAGGCCTGTGCCCCAGCAGTGGGGACGTAAATGGGCTGTTATTACTTACTACTTTACCATTATTACTAGCTGTCTACTTACAAGAAAGTGGAGACAAGTTAGGTCTGTAAGGCAGCATCTATTTGCATTGGCAAACAGTAGTATGTAAATATATCTGTATTGATTTTTAAACAAATCGTAGTTCTCAATCTGAAGTAGGGTATATTATCCTAACAAATACCAAGTAGTTATGGGTGGGTGTATTACTTATTATCGGATGAATTTTATGAACTCTTGCTTCCATTTTTTAGCTATGTTTTAATTATAAATTAGCCAATGTTAATTTTCCACTACTTTAATTTTAGGCTGTCCAAGAAACTGGCCTCTCTGTGCCTGACCGATACTGGGGCACTTATAGACCAGGGGTCTACTTCGGTCTTAAGAGCCGTGAGCCCCGTTCTCCTGTGTTTGGTCTCATGTGGTACGAGTTGGGCGAAATGCATAAAGGCATCAGGTAATAGGTTATAATTAATTAAGAACTAATAGAGTGATAGCTTATTTGTGAGGTGTAACTGAGTTATATGATTCAAAGATGAATGGGTTTGGACAGCTTTGTTCTTCAGAATCCAATGAAGAATGAAAAATTCACACAATTGTATTATTGTGTGAATACTAACATGTTCTAAAGACAACTACCTAACAACGACACTTAGCCAATTTGCTGTATTATGGTCTTGAGTTTGCACGTGCTGCCCCGGCAGTTGGAAGAAAGCTGCTGAGCTGTTAATTGATAATATTATTATGCTTTTCATCAGGCACTGGTGTGAACAGAATGACAATCTTGCTTCATATTGCTGGTTGAGGCACGATGGTGTTACATTTGGAGAGCAGCTGATATCAGATCCACCTCACAACATCCTCACTTCTTTTATAAAGACTCCGGGTGGGGAGCATGGCGGTCATTGGACGGCGAGGATCAATGTTACATCTGTCGTAAGTATAATAACAGGTTAATCTATTATATAGTGGAGTAATTTCCAGAATACTCAGACCTTTGGCTGGAACAGACTGGTGTTACTGCTATAGAAGTACAGTACAAAGAAGATATGTAGCTAGGCAGGTTCAAAAAACTACAACATGTAACACCAGAATCAAACTAGGGTCTTCCATGTAATGAGTCATTGACCTTTTGTTTGCAGAACAACAAAAAGACTATTGTGAGCCTGGTGTGGTACGGCGCTCTGGACGAGTCGCTCGGTCCGGCGGCGCCCCATTCCCGCATGTGGGTGGAGAACGGTGCCATATTGGGCCACACGCCCCAGCTGCAGAACTTCCGCATCAGCTTCGTGCCGCAGAATGGTATATATGAGCTGATGATGGAACTCATTGTAGATATAAATAAAGTAGAATTGCAATGACCGTGCCTTGTCTTTGCAGGCAAAGTTCTGCACACGTCGTACTCGGAGGCTGTTGCACCAGGATTGCATCTTCTTAAGGAGAAGTTCTATTCGCTGCTGAAACCGACGAAGGAACGTTACGGCCACCTTGGTCAGCTGGCGGTGCTCCATCCCGACCCAAAAGTGGGCGAGAAGGTGAATTTTGTTTTCATATGAACAGAAAGACCGGGTCAACTGGTGTTTTATGCATCCTGCCCACATTAAGAGGTTGTTTAGTTGCCTCAGTAATTACATTAACTACAGTGCCCTTCACAGTAGAACGGTACTGCTTGCACACTATTGGCTACCGAAATAAATCCTCGACTGGTACCTAGCTACATGGATCTACCACCAGTAAGTTTATGCTTATAACAATGTGGTATCGGGACGATATATATTACATTGTGCTTCAGACTCAAAATGGTCAAGTCTTGTCAGCTCAGTAGTTTCATCAGCTGTATCGGCACTGTGTTCCCATTTAATATTACTGTAGTAATAACACTAATGTTTGCTAAAAAGGATAGATGGTTTAATAAATGGAGATCTGGAATCGAACCTGGTACATGTTACGGTTAAAAATATATTCTCAAATAATTCACTTCATCTGTTACTCTGTACAAGGATGTGTTCGCAAACTTCGTGCCCATGCAACTGGTTGTGACCACGCCGTTCGTACTGGACGTTGTGTACGCAACCGAAGACTTACCAACGTCGCCGCTTAAGGAGGACGAGTACACGAGGGTGATGGAGGAGAAGAGGAAATACTTCGACGAGGAGTTCGAATCTAAGTTCAAGTTGAATAAGAAAGGGTATGTTTCACCTAATGGCTCGCTCCGGAAGGTTTGGATGAAAGGTGATTACATGTGGGAGAGATGCCAATGCTAAGATGGATGTGTCGTGTGACGAGGATGGATGGAATTAAGAATGAGTATATATTAGAGGAAGTCTGAAAGTTGCTCCAGTTACAGAGAAATTGAACAGCATGGTGCAGGGGCATGTTGTGTGGAGGGATGAAGCTCATATAACAAAGAAAGTAATGAGAATGAACGTGGATGGTTATAAGAGTGGAGGAAGACCGACGGAAGTGTGGATGAATTGTGTGAGTGATGACATGTGTGAGAAGAGTGCGAATTCAGGAAGGACCACTGATAGAGGGATATAGAAGAAAATTACATATTGTGCTGACCGCTACACAGCTGGGAAAAGGGCAGGGATGGATCTCTCTGTAGTGTACAAATCCCTGATATGATCGTATGCGACAGGTATCCGGAGGAGGATATCAGCATAGCGAGAGCAGCGCTGTCGAACATGGTGGGTGGGGTGGGTTACTTCTACGGCGCGGGGCGGGTGCAGTCTGCGCACACGAGGGAGCCGGTACCGTACTGGCGCGCTGCACTCTACACAGCGGTCCCCAGCAGGTACGTACTGCAACTGATAAGAGAAGATTAGAGTCGCCATTTATTCAAAAGTAATATGTGATGAAAAGAGAAGGAGATATGATAAATAGAATAAAATATAGAGGCTTTACTGGTGGTTGTGTCACTGTTGCTACAGACCGTTTAGGTAGGTGACCACTGCAGCGCCTATTGCAGCTGATAGACAGTACAGTGCAGACATCACTGATCCGGTTTGTAGGGCGCTGTAGCTAGTGAAATTACTGAGGTGACAAGACTCAACATCTTATAAGTGAACTGACGAGCGCATTGTGGTGCAGTACATACTATCTTAACTAGCACCACGTTATAGGCGGGAGTTTCTTACCATCAGGTGATCGTCCCGCTCGTCTCCTCGCTTGATTACATAAAAAAGATACCGAGTTAAAGAAATCGTAAGAGATAGATAAAAAGCTGCAAGTCTTCCTCATTAAGGTACTTGTCACACCGTTGGCGGGAAAATGATCTGTCTACTATTAGGTTGGGGAAAAAGAAATCCATTATTTTTTCGGTAGATGGCTGTAGTGATAAATTTCTCGTAAAGTATCGATCAAACTGTTTCAGATTGATGCTCGTTGGAAAGGTGACATTTCGCAGTAAAAAAATTCTTTTGCTGTTTTTTGTTTGGTGCATTCAATTGTGAGTTACAGGGTGTTAAAAATGGAAGTGAACAAAGAGAAAATTCAGTACATTTTACAGTTTTTCTTTGACAAAGGCGAAAATGCAAGCCAGGCGGCTAAAATTGTGAATGGTGTTTATGGACCCGATACTGTAACAGCCAATTATGTGCAATTTTGGTTTCGTAGATTCCGTTCAGGAATTTTTGATGTTAAAGATGCACCTCGCACAGGTAGGCCGCTCGCCGAAAATGTCGATAAAATCGGAGAAATGATCGAAGTTCACCGGCATGTTAGCAGTCGTAACATCGCCCAGGAGCTAAAAATGGACCACGAAACAGTTTTAAACCATTTACACAAAGCTGGATTCAAAAAGAAGCTCGATGTTTGGGTGCCACACCAATTAACAGGAAAAAACATGATGGATCGAATTTCCACCTGCGAAGCCTTGGCCAAACGGAATGAGATAGACCCATTTCTTAAACGGATGGTGACTGGTGTTGAGAAATGGATCACATACGATAACCCTGTGCGAAAACGATCATGGTCAAAGAGCGGTGAAGCACCTCAAATGGCCAGGAAGGTTCTGCTGTGCATTTGGTGGAACTGGAAGGGGATTACTTATTATGAGTTGTTTCCATATGGCCAAGCACTAAATTCTGATCTCTACTGTCAACAACTGGACCGTTTGAAGATAGCAATTGACCAGAAACGGCCAGAATTGGCCAACAGGAGAGGTGTCGTGTTCCACCAGGACAACGCTAGGCCACACACGTCTACAGTGACTCGCCAGAAACTTCGGGAGCTTGGTTGGGAAGTTTTAATGCATCCGCCATACAGTCCGGACTTGGCACCAAGCGATTACCATCTTTTTCTTGCATTACAAAATTTCTTTAGTGATAAAAAATTGCCATCTAGGGAAGATTGTGAAAATCGGCTACTAGAGTTTTTTGCAAATAGAGAGCAGGACTTCTACGAGAGAGGCATTATGAAGTTACCTTTAAAATGGCAACAAATCATAGAACAAAACGGTGCATATTTGACCCAAATCGGACAATCCGAGGCATGTTAAATAAAGTCCTGAAGTTCATATAAAAATAATGGATTTCTTTTTCCCCAACCTATTATTTTCTCGATCAAGGAACGTATAGTAGATAAAGAATTATTGAAAGATAGAATGAATTAATTAATGGAATGAAAAAATGCGATAAAGAATGAATGAATGAAACAATGATTGAATAAATGAAAGAATGAATATAATATAAATTAATAAAAGAAAGAAAAAAGAAAGCAAGAAAGAATTAATGAATGAAAGAGTTAAATAAACGAATAGTCGAACGCATACTATACGGGTTCTCCTTACAATCTCGTCCTCCACTGTCGCTCCACACTCGCTTATAGTCCAGCTACTAAATTATCATAGCCATTGGCTGGCTAACTCTTATATTTGCTGGCTGTACCAGTTTCATAGTTCGTCGTAGTGGTGCAAGTGTCTTAAAGAAAAGAAGTGTGGAAAGAAGAGAACGAATGAGAAGAATAAGGAGAAAAAGTTGAAGAAAAAAAGTAAAGTGCGCAGTCCTATCAAGCAGGGTAATATTAAAAAAATTTGGTGTTCGACTGAGGTACCGTCAGCAAAATAAGATAACTCTTGCTAGTGCAATGTAATGTGTAAATATCCTAACAAGCGCCATATTGTTATTTACAGTGAATTATCATTAGGTTTATCCTGTCTTTATCATCATCAGCCGATATATAATATATATAAAAATAAAAAAAAAATGTTCTCTCTGTCCGTCACACCAGGTCGTTCTTCCCGCGCGGGTTTCTATGGGACGAGGGCTTCCATGGACTGTTGATCGGGCGCTGGTCGCCGCAGATACAGATGGACATCGCCGCTCACTGGCTGGACCTCATCAACGTCGAGGGCTGGATCCCGCGCGAGCAGATACTGGGTACGTGGTCCGATGTCTGGATGGAAAAAATGTCTTATATCCTCCTCTCCGGTTATCAAGGTATCTATTCAAATATGTTAGGATATATACACGTAGATGGGGCACTAAGATTCTTGAATGGCGACTGCGTACCGAGAGACGTGGTGTCGGCAGCCCCGTCACCAGGTGGTGTGACGAAGGATCGATTAATATGGAGATCTTTGGTGGAGGTCTATGTCCAGCTGTGGACACCTGATGATGACTTATAGTATATAGATTAAATTCGCTTGCGCAATGACGCAGCCGCGTCGCGGATCTATCGTCCATATAAAACGCTCATATAAATGACCTCTATGATGTACGGAATAAAGTTCAAATTTGATTAAACGAATGTACTGTATTACCCGACCAAATACACGCGTCGCCTTCTCTCCAACAGATCGTATGGTGTGTCAGGGCTTTTAGGGTGCTTTACATTTACCACCATTTTCATACTTTCTATTTCCTACTCATTCTCACCTTCTATTCTCTCATATTTTGCATGCTCTTCTCTCAAACTTCTCTTCTCAAATACCGGCTCCTGCCATTTCTCTCCTGAGTGAAGACTGTTGTCTCCCACTTTGTTTACCTTTCTGAAAATAACCTTAAAATCATGAATGGTCATCCTTTGTGGATTTTCACATTTTTCTTAGGTTTTTTATTGTTTCTGCTGTAGTCTCCCTGCAAAACTATAGGAGGTATATGCGACCCAAAATTAAAGACCCAAATCCCTTCATATGAACCTCTGTAGACGACTCCTAGTGCTTGGCGGTTTTGCGAGCAGCACGGGATGAATCGAGGTGGAGATCTTTGGGGGGAGGATATCCAGCAGTGGACGTCTAGCGGCTGATGATGATGATGACACAACTTCTGTCTTCACTCATCAGACCAGACAGTCAATAACAGTTTATTCAACTGGTCTGTTATTCGACAGTGATCGTTAGCCTTGTAATTTTCCTAGCTTCAGCGCCCTTCAATACGCACAGTAATTGCTAATTTCATTAAAAATTCTCCGCGCCAGGTGTTGAGGCTCTCGCGCGTGTCCCCAAGGAGTTCGTGGTGCAAAGCAACGCGGCCGCGAACCCGCCGATGCTGCTGCTCCAGCTGGCGCACCTCGTGACGCTGAAGCCGCAGCTGTTCGAGCCCGGGCAGCGGCTGCGCGCCACTCTCGACCGGATGTTCCCGCGGCTGCAGGTGAGAGTAGATCCTCACCATTCCATATACCATCTTAGCTAGCCTCACATTATTGATGCGTACTGTAATTACTGAAATTACAATGGTAATGACACTTGATAAAGTCTCATAGTGACGAGGATAATACGGCGCAGTGTAGATCATCCATTTTTTTATAATGATGAAGCAAGTTTCATTGACAAGTATTGCAACTTCATCAGACTCAAGGTTCGCTGATCTGGAAACTGCCACCTGAAATTAAAAAAAAAAAACTGAAAATTTGATGCAATAATAAGAACTAAATATATACATATATATGTAGATAATAGGGTGAAGAGGAAAGTGAGCTAATATTGGATGCGGAAGGGTTGAAGAGGTGGGGAGAGATATGGGGGTGAATATGTCATCATAACTAGCGATTTACCTGACATCAAGATCTTCATCTATCTGATGATTGCGTTATGTGTTTCAGGCGTGGTACCAGTGGTTCCAGTTGACCCAGAAGGGCGAGGAGCCGACGTCGTACCGCTGGCGGGGCAGGGACGACGACGGGCTCCAGCTGAACCCTAAAACCTTGACCTCGGGCCTGGACGACTATCCTAGGTACTGTATAAAGAGTTGAGGCACTACGCTACTTGAAGGTTTCAATGGATAATTCTACAACTCCTCAAACTTGAGATTATGACCTTGTCCCCATCTGTTCCTTATCCAAGAAAGGGGGTGTGATAGACCTTTAGTGATATCCTATAATGGAATATTTGAGAACGACCATATTTTACTGGTAGTAGTGTGTTGCTGCAGACCGTCTAGGTATCACCGCAGCTCTATTGCTGCGATCCGGGTTGAAGGGAGTTGTAGCTAGCGAAATTAATCGATACTAATATCTTGTTTCAAGGCGAACGCAATGTAACTGTCACGTTGCTACTCTCCAATGAGGTGAAATTTTGACTGTAACCTGACAAAGGTAGTCCGCTGGCGTAATGGTTAGAGCGTGCGGCTTTCATTGCGAAGGTCGCGGGTTCGAATCTCGACATGTACAGATGGTGAAGGAAAACATCGTGAAGAAAGCTTCAGATGAATTAGAATTTATTCTAAGCTGTGTGTGAAGTCACTATCCCCATTGGGCCCGCGTGGTGACCCAATCGCTCTCATATTGAGGGTAGGCCTGTGGCCCCAGTGGGGACGTTGTATAAAACAAATTACTTCTCGAGACTTATTTTATTTTTATTAACTACTATTCATTAAATATATATAATTATTTTGATCGAGTCAGAGTTTTTAGAACGAATGAGATTACCATCGAGTATGTGGAGAACTTTAGGGAAGACCTATGCCCAGCTGTGGACGTCTATCAGCTGAAGATGATGATGAAGAGATAATATATAACAGCGTCTAGGTTACGTTTTCAACAGTTCCTTATCGTTTACTTTGAACATATTAGTTTAAGTGCTGATTAGTATAGATTATTAAATACTAGCGACGCACTCCGGCTCCATGCGGGCTGACAAGTTCCTGTTAAATTAATGTATTAGGAATAGTTATTTAGAATTTTATTATAAAATATATAAGTCTATGAATATATTATAGCGAGCGAGGTGGGACGTGGATGTGGAGAGCTTTGGGTGAGACCTATGTCCAACTGTGGACGTTTATCAGCTGATGATGATGATATATATATCATGGTTTTAATTTCAATTCAGAATTTAGTTTGTATGATAAAAGTGATAATAAAAAAAACTATATGATGATGAATAGCAATAGTGGCAATTGTTTGTTTATTATACAATATCATCACAACTAACCTAATTTGAAACGTCGATTTTCTTTAGTATGATTATAATCAAAAATTAAAACAGAACAAAATTATAAAAATACCAAGTTTTAATACTTGGTCGCGGTAAATACTTCTCGCTCGTACTCGCCGCCGCGCATCACTAGCATCACATCTATACGTTATTACAGAATGTTCTAGAACCGCTTCTATTATCATATCTATATGTTACACCGTGATCACTATCAAGTGTAAATGTGATGGTGATGAGATTTGCTGAATAAATAATCACGAGATGAATTTGATTGTCCGTTGCAGGGCGTCTCACCCTTCGGACGTCGAGCGGCACGTGGACCTGCGCTGCTGGATGTACGCTGCTGCTGACGCGATGGCCACCATCGCTGCACTGCTGCAGAGGGACACCTCCAAGTATGTGACCCTTTTTTAGGTCTACGGAGTGACCACCCTTGTGGTAGGTCTCTGTTGCTGCAGACCGTCTAGATAGATACCACCGCAGCACCTATCGCAGCCGAAATACAGTATTGTGCGAACATTATTGTGATCTGGTTTGAAGGGCGCTGTAGCTTGTGAAATTACTGAGGTAACGAGACAATATCTCGTCTCATAGCGACGAGCACATCGTCGCGCAGTGTGTAGCATCCTAACTAGTGCGACATTGCTATGAACGAACGAATTACGTACCATCAGGAGAAAGATCTTCAGGAGAACTAACACCGACATAGACCAAGAGATTGCTACTAACCTTAAATGGCAATGGGCAGGACACATGGCTCGAAAGACTGACAGCCGATAGGGCATCAAGGTCCTCGACTGGCGAATGTGTACCGGAAGACGTGGTGTTGGCAGGACCCTCACCAGTGGTCCCGATGATCTGGTGAAGGTTGCTGGCAGCGTGGGATCGATCGATGTGGAGATCTTTGGTGGAATCCTATATCTAGCAGTAGACGTCTGTCTACGATAATGATGATGGGTGAAAGTATAGCTCGCGTCGTCGCTCCGTCGAAAAAAAAATCTGATGGTAAGTGATATACTATTTAACGTGGCTCTGATTTGAATGACGTACATTTCACCACATTATGACATATGCTATGTTTAACTGATTGAAGAAATAAAAAAGAAAGGCCAATATTGACATCTCTTAATCCATGGCTCTCTGGTACGAAGCAGACCATAGACTTCCACTATCCATGCCAGTTTTTTTTTTTCAATTTTTTGTATACAATTGATATAAATATCTTCTCTTTTCACCATCACCTCTTTTGTTCAGAATCTATCTCACGAGTGATCTGTTGAACAACTTCACAGATTCGAAGCAACTAGAGAGCAGCTCGGCGACGAGGAACTCCTCAACCAGCTCCACTGGTCGCCACGCACCCAGACGTACGCTGACTACGGTAAGGTTTGAAACGTAACTAAGATGCTGTGATATATTATTCTTCATCATCATCTTCAGCTGGTATTTTGTCTGTTACTATGTGAATTTATATTATAAAAATATCCGTAATGAAAATTCGATGTGTCAGTGTGTCATTCTCACCGTCTCGTTCTCTCGACTTTTGCCTCTATTATAATGACCATATCTATCTCTCACTCTCCTTCGGAGTGTCAGTCTGTCTCTTTCTCTCCGTCTCGTTCTCTCGATTTTTACCTCTACAATAATGACCATATCTATCTCTCACACTCCTTCGGTGTGTCAGTCTGTCTCTTTCTCTCCGTCTCGTTCTCTCGATTTTTACCTCTACAATAATGACCATATCTATCTCTCACACTCCTTCGGTGTGTCAGTCTGTCTCTTTCTCTCCGTCTCGTTCTCTCGATATTTACCTGTACTATAATGACCATATCTATCTCTCACTCTCCTTCGGTGTGTCAGTCTGCCTCTTTCTCTCCGTCTCGTTCTCTCGATTTTTACCTCTACAATAATGACCATATCTATCTCTCACACTCCTTCGGTGTGTCAGTCTGTCTCTTTCTCTCCGTCTCGTTCTCTCGATATTTACCTCTACTATAATGACCATATCTATCTCTCACTCTCCTTCGGAGTGTCAGTCTGTCTCTTTCTCTCCGTCTCGTTCTCTCGATTTTTACCTCTACAATAATGACCATATCTATCTCTCACACTCCTTCGGTGTGTCAGTCTGTCTCTTTCTCTCCGTCTCGTTCTCTCGATATTTACCTCTACTATAATGACCATATCTATCTCTCACTCTCCTTCGGTGTGTCAGTCTGCCTCTTTCTCTCCGTCTCGTTCTCTCGATATTTACCTCTACTATAATGACCATATCTATCTCTTACTCTCCTTCGGTGTGTCAGTCTGCCTCTTTCTCTCCGTCGCGTTCTCTCGACTTTTGCCTCTACTATAATGACCATATCTATCTCTCACTCTCCTTCGGTGTGTCAGTCTGTCTCTTTCTCTCCGTCTCGTTCTCTCGATTTTTACCTGTACTATAATGACCATATCTATCTCTTACTCTCCTTCGGTGTGTCAGTCTGCCTCTTTCTCTCCGTCTCGTTCTCTCGACTTTTGCCTCTACTATAATGACTATATCTATCTCTCACTCTCCTTCGGTGAGTCAGTCTGTCTCTTTTTCTTCGTCTCTCCTCTCGATTTTTAAACTACTACCACCCACATCTCATTCTCTTAAAAATTAACCAGAATTTATATTACTCGTACTGCGCCTCAAGTAGCTTAGTTAGCTTTTATTTCACCAGGGCTCCACACGGACGGCGTTAAACTCATCCGCCAGCAGCCGAAGGCGCCGAACGAAACACCGAAAGTGGTGAGGGTTGTGTCTTCGCCTCCTAAACTGCGCCTCGTCACCTCTGCATTCGGTGAGTTGCTCATGACTCTTTCATTGTCATTTATAAGCTTTGTTAAAATATTATTAATTCCATGAATAAAATCACACAATCAATCAATATACGGACCGCCATCAGGTCCACCATCTGAAACAGTGGTACTGTTTTTTTTTTAAAAAACAATACACGAACACACTGACTGCTGAGAAGTTCTTACGAGTAATGAACCTATTAGAACATTTTGAACGCGATTGTCTCATTACTAATTCTCCACCACTGTCACTCACCAGCACTACCCATTCCTCAATGTCGTTTAAAAATTATTTGTTACTTTATCATCATCATCATCAGCCGATAGACGATCACTATTGGATATAGGCATCCCACAAAGATCTTCACAACAAACGGTCTCGCGGTGCTCGCGCCGTGGTTTTCCACGACTCTCACCAGATCATCGGTACACCTTGTGGGAAGTCTCCCAACGCTACGCCTATCGCCACTCGAGTACCTTACTGCCTCATCAGCCGTCGGTCCTTCGAGTGATATGCCTTACCCATTGTCATTGAAGTTTAGCAATCTTTTGAGCTATGTCGGTGATCTTAGTACTTCTGCAGATCTCCAAATTACTCCTCTCTCCACCTCTCCATTGTCCTTTGGGTGACTTTGACCCTTTTCATAAGGTTGATAGTAAGGAGTCACATCTCGATTCCGCATCAACACTGGCAACATTCACGAGTTGAAAACTTGTCTTCAGATACTGCGGTATCTAAGACGAAAAGATGCTGCCTAGTCTCCCGAACGCTGTTCACCCAAGCCTCATATACTATATTCTCCAAATTTCAGCATTACCATTGAATTTTTTTTTAATGAAACTGACTGATATCATTCCAGGATACGTATCACTGTTCCCCATGCTGTTAATGGTGCTGAAGCCTGAAAGCGAGAAACTTGGTAAAATCCTGGAGAACCTGGACAAACCTGAGCTGCTCTGGTCTCCGTTTGGACTGAGGTATATAAAGAATGCAAAAGATAATCTATGATATGAGCAAAACTCGTTGCGATATAAAGTAATTCGTTCTCATTATCATTAGCTACAGGAACTCCTTACTTAGATCTTTGGGGAAGTCCTATGTCCAGCAGTGGACCTGTATCGGCTAATGATGATGATGACAATAACTACTCATTTAGGACCACAGTGATATTTGCATACTTAAAAGAAAGAATGATAATTAAGAGATTAATATTTAACAACCAAAAGTCAAATGAATGTATTCATAAGTTCAATAACACTATTACGAGACGAACAAGGAGTTCATCTGATATTAAGTGATACGTCCGCCCATAACACGGTGCTAGTTAGGATGTTATATACAGCAACACATTGCGCTCGTCGGCTCGAGACAAAAGATGTTGCTTCTCGTTACCTTAGTAATAGCATTAGCTGCAACGCTCTTCTAACCAGAACACTGTAATGGTGGTGCATTACTGAAATAGGTACTGAAGTTGTACCTACTTAGATCATCATTATCATCAGCCGATAGACGTCCATTGCCGGATATAGAACTCCCTTAAAGATCACTATGTTTGTGGTGGTTCATATGAGGGAATTTGGGCCATTTTCCACCATGCTTGCCTAATGCGAGTTGGTGGGAGCCAGTCTCGTTAGTTGGGTGCTCTACGAGCTGGTGAGGTTGGCTTGGCTCGCGTGAGTTATTATGCGGGACTACTTACACCGTCTTACCTAGATACTAGCAACATGGTTTCTGGTAACAGACCTACCACGTGTAAACTTTCATAGTGCCTAGCCTGTGTTCTGTAATCATGTTATCCCAATCTGATTCTTCATTTAAAGAGAAGTCGTCAGGCTATAAATAGGGTTACATATCGACCTTGATCTCGGTTTACATGCGTATTATTATATGTGCGCACGTGTGCGTGAGCAGGTCGCTGTCGAAGTCGTCGCCGCTGTACATGAAGCGCAACACGGAGCACGACCCGGCGTACTGGCGCGGGCAGGTCTGGCTCAACGTGAACTACCTCGCACTGCGCGCCCTGCGGCACTACGCGCGCGCCGGGCCGCACGCGCGGCGCGCCGGAGACCTGCACGCGCGCCTTCGCGACAACCTCGTCCGTGAGTCACACCACCCGCAAACATACCAACATACACAGACAGACACGCACATAGACACATACGCAAAGAGGCACGCACACACACAGCTACACATAGAAACACACGCATTCACACACAGACAAGTAAAATGTTTTTGTGTTCAGCAAGGTGTTCACCTAATGATATGCCCATAACAACGTGGAGCTAGTTAGGATGGTATAACACCACATTCTTCCTGTTGCCTTATAACATAAGTTAGCATAACTACTCATGGGACCAGAGCTAATCTCACAGCCCGTGGTGCACCCTGCTAATCAATAGACGAAGCTCTGGCACCCTCCAACCCACATTAGGCCAGCGTGGTGGGAAATAACCTAAAGCCCTATATGAACTCCTACATACGACAGCCTCTAGTGCCCAGCGGTACCGGAGCCCATGCTTACTATGTGGATATCTTTGTCGGAGGCCTATGTCCAGCAGTGGACGTCTATCGACCGATGATGATGATATCGCAGTAACTTCTCTAGTTACAGCGCCCTTCAAACAGGAACACATCTTTGTACACTAATGTTTTGCGGCCGAAATGGGAGAGGCTGTCCGTTTCATCACCAAAATGTCATCTCAAGTTACCGGCATGATGATCGGATGATCGCCAGTGATTATTCTATTTAACAGTTAATCTATTGTCATCAGGTAACGTACTGTCCGAGTACAAGAAGACTGGATACCTCTGGGAGCAGTACTCCTCGGAGGACGGGCGAGGATCCGGCTGCCGGCCGTTCACCGGATGGACTGCCCTCATCGTCCTCATCATGGCCGACGAGTACTAGCCCTGGTGTGAAGTGAAAGTTCATAGTGTATATATGTTAAATGTATCATAATTTTTTTTATTGATTAAATAATTATACTACAGGTGAGATGGATGAGGACATGTTCATGTACCACCACATATTATGGTACTGTGTAGTGATGGTGGGTCTATCTACCTGGAGACGGTCTCTGTAGTTATCACCACAACCAACACAAGCCGCTAAGCAGCAGTTGCCAAACATTTCTGTGCTGTGATTTGAAGGGTGTCGTATTACCTAATCTGGTTTCACCGCTGTCATGGTGCAGTATTTAACTCGGTTAATCATAAATGAAGCTCTTTTTATCCAGCAGTTAGAGTATTCAGTGCGAACGTACTTCATCATCATTAGCTTCAACGTCTTACTCCCATGGCGCAAAGACCTCAAGTGGGTCTTGATTTCTATCATAAGAGGGTGCCATTATGATCTGTCTCGCACTGCCTCCTGCAACTCGACTGCTTGGAGCTAGTCTATATCGTGCTCTATGGTATCCTTCAAGTAGTACCAATTTCTGACGCTGCCATTGTCTTTCATCTTCAGAGAGTTGCCAATCCGATTGGAGTCCGATTGTTTTTATTTCTCCATGAAATGGTCCCCACACCAGCCTCTCGATTTCACTTGTATCAGATTCGTGAACTACCTTCCATTCTTTAGTCTTTGCCCAAAATCCTAAAGTACTGGAATTACCATACTACCATATGGAACAGGAGAGGAATATGATAAGCACTTAATGCTACTCCCGCCATAAAGTAGCAGTTAATACATTCCATTGTTGACCTCATATTGCTAAATGAATTTTTATACCAGGTTTTTTTTATTATTGTTTAAACTAGCGCTTGACTATGATCCTACCTGATGGTAAGCGGCCATGTAGTCCTTGGTGGTAAAATGCACTAATTTAGAAATCTAAGTAAGCATTCACAGAGCGAGGTTTTAATAGCAATTTCATTATATTAGGTTGGGGAAAAAGAAATCCATTATTTTTTCGGTAGATGACTGTAGTGATAAATTTCTCGTAAAGTATCGATCAAACAGTTTCAGATTTATGCTCGTTGGAAAGGTGACATTTCGCAGTAAAAAAATTCTTTTGCTGTTTTTTGTTTGGTGCATTCAATTGTGAGTTACAGGGTGTTAAAAATTGAAGTGAACAAAGAGAAAATTCGGTACATTTTACAGTTTTTCTTTGACAAAGGCGAAAATGCAAGCCAGGCGGCTAAAATTGTGAATGGTGTTTATGGAGCCGATACTGTAACAGTCAATTATGTGCAATTTTGGTTTCGTAGATTCCGTTCAGGAATTTTTGATGTTAAAGATGCACCTCGCACAGGTAGGCCGGTCGCCGGAAATGTCGATAAAATCGGAGAAATGATCGAAGTTGACCGGCATGTTAGCAGTCGTAACATCGCCCAGGAGCTAAACATGGACCACAAAACAGTTTTAAACCATTTACACAAAGCTGGATTCAAAAAGAAGCTCGATGTTTGGGTGCCACACCAATTAACAGAAAAAAACATGATGGATCGGATTTCCATCTGCGAAGCCTTGGCCAAACGGAATGAGATAGACCCATTTCTTAAACGGATGGTGACTGGAGATGAGAAATGGAGCACATACGATAACTCTGTGCGAAAACGATCATGGTCAAAGAGCGGTGAAGCACCTCAAACGGTAGCCAAACCAGGACTAACGGCCAGGAAGGTTCTGCTGTGCATTTGGTGGGACTGGAAGGGGATTATTTATTATGAGTTGTTTCCATATGGCCAAGCACTAAATTCTGATCTCTACTGTCAACAACTGGACCGTTTGAAGATAGCAATTGACCAGAAACAGCCAGAATTGGCCAACAGGAGAGGTGTCGTGTTCCACCAGGACAACGCTAGGCCACACACGTCTACAGTGACTCGCCAGAAACTTCGGGAGCTTGGTTGGGAAGTTTTAATGCATCCGCCATACAGTGCGGACTTGGCACCAAGCGATTACCATCTTTTTCTTGCATTACAAAATTTCTTTAGTGATAAAAAATTGGCATCTAGAGAAGATTGTGAAAATCGGCTACTAGAGTTTTTTGCAAATAGAGAGCAGGACTTCTACGAGAGAGGCATTGTGAAGTTACCTTTAAAATGGCAACAAATCATAGAACAAAACGGTGCATATTTAACCCAAATCGGACAATCCGAAGCATGTTAAATAAAGTCTTGAAGTTCATATAAAAATAATGGATTTCTTTTTTCCCAACCTATTATTTAGGTGAGCACACTAAGCGTTTAATTATATTTGTATTTAAAGAAGTTAATTAGATGCGTATTTTAAGCGGTTAATTAGGTGAGTATTCTAAACGATTAATTATATGCGTATTTTAGGAGGTTAATTAGGTGCGTATTTTAAGTGGTTAATTAGGTGCGTATTCTAAGCGTTTAATTATATGCGTATTTTAAAAAGTTAATTAGGTGCGTATTTTAAGCGGTTAATTAGGTGAGTATTCTAAACGATTAATTATATGCGTATTTTAGGAGGTTAATTAGGTGCGTATTTTAAGTGGTTAATTAGGTGCGTATTCTAAGCGTTTAATTATATGCGTATTTTAAAAAGTTAATTAGGTGCGTATTTTAAGTGGTTAATTAGGTGCGTATTCTAAGCGTTTAATTATATGCGTATTTTAAAAAGTTAATTAGGTGCGTATTTTAAGTGGTTAATTAGGTGAGCACACTAAGCGTTTAATTATATTTGTATTTAAAGAAGTTAATTAGGTGCGTATTTTAAGTGGTTAAATAGGTGAGTATTCTAAACGATTAATTATATGCGTATTTTAGGAGGTTAATTAGGTGCGTATTTTTTGTGGTTAATTAGGTGCGTATTTTAAGCGTTTAATTATATGCGTATTTTAAAAAGTTAATTAGGTGCGTATTTTAAGTGGTTAATTAGGTGAGTATTCTAAACGATTAATTATATGCGTATTTTAGGAGGTTAATTAGGTGCGTATTTTAAGTGGTTAATTAGATGCTTAATTGAAGCGTGGTACGTATTTGTTTTAAGCTATCGTTTAAGGTTAGTATTTAAGGCTGGAAGATCTTCCCGAGGCCGAGCCATTGGTTCCGGGAAGTGACCAATGCTCCGATGTAAGAGCTTATTTGCGTTGCGGTCATTTTTGGCCACGTATCGTTATAATTAGATTATTAATTGGTTTAGTAATAATATGGATTTGTATATTGTTTATTAGGTAGGTAATATTCTAGTATATATATGTATAGTAAAGTTAGTGTAACAATTTCCAAAAAAGAGCGAAACTACCGTCTTTTGTAAAATATGTCTTTATCTTACCTCTCGCTTACACTTTAATAACGCACATTTCTCTCTCTCTCTTATTAAAGTAGTGTGATTATTATCATTAGTCAAAGAATTTAATAATAAATTAATATTGTATAGTTCAGTTCAGTATAGTGCGTTAGCTATGTATCTAGTGTATATAGTTCTGAAGATTATTAAAATTACTTAATAACAATTTTCATCGTCATTATTGTACGCAACCAGCATTGTCTAATTATATTTTGCTTTTAAAGTAACGGGTTCCTCACAACAACTCGAGGTGCTCATGCCAACCTCACCCGCTCGTGGTGCACCCTGCTAACTGCTTCCTGTTTAAACCATTTACGAGTACTGAAGCCTTGTGCGCACCCTTTTTTGGGTCTGTTTTGGTGCGGGGATCGGATCTCTCCTGGAGATCCCTCGCTGCCTCCGATGTGTTTGTTACTATGAGATCTCTGCCCTCTCTGAACTGGTTCACTATCCAAGTGGATTTTCCACAACTCGACACTCCGTTAACCCATGATATTTTGGGTATTTCTCAGTCGTCTTCTGGTATTGTGTCCGCCATGGCCAAGATCCTGTCATTTAACATTATCCTGGTGCATCGGGCGATCACTACAATGGGGTCGTTTGGAGGGGTGCTGAATTTTTCTCGCCCGATTCGCTCACTCTCCTCTTCGTCCTTGTCGACGAAGCCTCTGGATGCGCAGTAGGCTGCCATATGACTTCCCTTTTTCTCTCCTATTATGATTTGGGAAGTGTTGTTGTCATATATGGCGGCTTCTGACTTCTCGAGTCTTATTTCCAGCAGCTTCCGGTCGTTTTGGCGGAAGGCCTGTAGGATGTCTTCACAGCTCCTCTCGTTATCCTCCGTTGTCGCTGCTGTCATAGCCTTGAACTCCAGAAGCGCATTTATGAGGTGAACTTGATGGTCTTCCTTGCGTTCCGGAGATTAGGCGACTTGACCAGCCCCTTTTCGGCTTTTGTTGTGGTTTCCTTTGGTTGTTGTGAGGTTCTTCCAGGAGTGGTTTTTCTGGAGACCTGTTGTGTTGTCTTATCCTGTTTTCTTTTCCTGCCTGGGAATTGTTGGGAGACGGCGTTCATCGTCTTCACTATCACAGACATCATTTCCTTTTTCTCCTGTCCGTCTCGGGTGTTTTCAGCACCTCTTCTTTGCTGCAGTCTCTCAGAGCCAGTTTGATCATCTGGATTTGCTATGGGGTGTCCCCATCTGTCCACCGGGTCTTGAGCTGAGGTTATCGCCCCGGTCCTAATACACCACGACCTCGTGTTTTTCTGACACTTTAATGCTACCTGCGTGGTCTGCCGCTCGGCCCTTCATATAACCCACCACCATAGCATCCAGGATTATTAGTTTTGGCGCTTCTTCGCCTGGTTCTAGTAGTCTCAGGAGCACTGCGCACGCTTGGGCGAATTGGGTCTCGTTTTCGCTCCCTTCGAATAGTGCGATTGTTTTGTTTTTCGATCGCACTATTCTGCAGCGTCTATTGGCCACCGAGACTTAGGATAGCGCGTTGTATGTGCTGCGCTTCATTGTTGTCCTGAAAGTGCTGCCGTTCAGAAGTGAGATGGCCACTCTGCCTGAGCAGTTGGTATTGCAGAAGCTTATGCCTAGCCTTTCTCCTTTCGTCCATCCCTCATAAATAAGGACAACTCGCTCCATCTTTTATCTTTCCCACATTCCTAGATTACATTACAATTTATACACAGTTTATACAATACTTAGCAGTTAACAATTCTTTCTCTGATTAATTTTTATTTTTTCACAGTTTTGCTTAGTTTTATTATTTTACATTTCCTTATCTATCTACTATCACATTTCCTTACTCCTATATCTATTCATTAATTTTCTGCTTGCTTATCCAATATTGTCTCTACTCTTTGTTTCATTTTATAGTGTTACCTATTGCCTTCCTACAAAACTCCAGGAACGTGTGCCGACTGTTGTCCTCACTCATCAGAGAGGCGATACTACCTGCGCTTATCTTCCTACACAACTCGGATTCACACATATAGCGCTCCTTTCCGAATACGGGACAGCAAACTATCAGGTGCACCACAGTCTGGTCCACTGCCGGGTCAAAGATGCACGAGGGACTCTCCCTGAGTTTAAACCTATGCAGGTACTCGGAGAATCCCCCGTGCCCCGTGGACATTTGGACCAGAATCGAGTCCAATTCTACTCAACAGAGAATGCGGTAAGCCGAGGTGGCGTATGGGAAAAATATCCGCGTTGTCGAAGCCGTCGTGCCTTCCGCGTAGCGCCTGTTGCATTCGTCAATCGTATCCAATTGAAGTTGACGCTTGACGAACAGTACACTCCTCGTATTCTGGTCTCCTTTTGCTCCTTAGGGCCGCGTCCTTGGCCAGCTGGTCCGCCCTCTCGTTCCTCTCCGTCCCCGCGTGCGCTTTCAGCCAAAACAACCTTACATCCTTCCCTTTCTCTCTAGCCTCTTTCATATTATCTGTCATGGATGGAGGGTGTCCGGTTGTGCGACAGTTTGGAGGGCGGACCTCGAGTTGCACATTATGGTGCACTAATGTGCCGACCCTCCGGCCGCGTACTCTGTTCCTCTCACTAGTGCCAGCAGCTCCGCCTGGTAGACCGTGCAGAAGTTGGTCAGCTTGAGTTTTTATTTGCTACTTCCACGGCGTCCCGCATTACACAGAACGCCGCGTCCACCTTCTCGTCTATCCGGCTACCGTCTGTATAAATATGCAGATCGGCAGCCGCAGTGGGAAGCTGATCCTCCTCCGCATGGTCACCCAGGCAGGAGAACTCCACACCAACTTGATCAGACGGGTGTGGCAGTCTCCTGAAGCTGGCCGGTACCTCCAGGTCTCGGTCGCCTATTACTTGGCGGGAATGACCGCGTTTTATTTCAAATAAATGGGCTGCTTCCTGGACCCGAAGGTCCAAAAGATGCAACCCAGCAAGTATTAGGGCCAAGTTCAGCGACGCGGTCCTGTGGGTCTTCGCTATGTTCTGAGCGAAACACCTCTGCACCGCGTCTAACTGCCGGCGGACCAGCAGCTTCTTAGCCGCCGGCGCCCATACACTCGCTGCATACAATATGATGGGCTCCAACACCGCCAGGTACATCGTCTTGATCATCTCCGGGTTTAACTCCCAGGATAATATCGCGGCCCTGCACAGCTGATGATAGAGCCCTCTTAGGGACGAAGTTTGGATCTAACCAGTCTATAGGGCCTCCCCCGTGGGTCTTTATCCAGTTTCTCCAGCATTTCATTCCATGCTGTTAGCTTCGCCTTGCTTATGGCTACCTGAAGCTGTTTTTGTTTATCTCTACAGTCATCGTAGAGACTGGCCTTTTGCCTTTCCTCACGATGAGCTCTTGTTCGGCTTCGAAGGTAGCGACGCCTGGCCACGACGCGTGCCTGCTGGAGTTGCGTTAACTGGTCAGACCACCAGTACACCTGCCTCTTGGCGCTGAAAGCACCGGCTTGGGGCATGAGCCGTTCTGCTTCCTCGCTCACTTCTGCAGGACTCTCTGTATCATGAAGCCATGCCTGCACTGTTGCTGCCTCCCGTAGGAGTTCCTTGTCCAGCTTTTTGATCGCTCACCTCGGCCCTGACCCAGAGAGAGACCGATTGAGGGTATCTGCGGCTGGTAAAGAAGGCGCTTCCATGCCAAACTGGATGTACCGGTGGTCCGACAGAGTTTCCACGCCGTCCAGCACCTGCCACCCGTTTACCCGATGAGCCACTGTGGGACTTACGAACGTCAAGTCCGCTATCGACTCACCCTGCACTCGTACGCAGGTGCTGATCGACCCCTGGTTTAGGGTTACGAGTCCCGTTGCTACGTCTCACTCCTCTAACACCTCCCCCCGCGCATAAGTCGCTGGAGATCCCCACGCCACCGATTTGACATTGAAGTCCCCCGTAATCAGCACCGGATTTGGTCGACATAGGTTAACGATGTCCCCGAAGTGTTGAAGGAATCGCTCAAAAGTCGGCCAGACTTCGGTTAGGCGAAATATAGACCCCAACCACAGACAGGCCATCTTCAGTAGCACCCACGCATCCCCGACCCTTTGCTACTTTCTCAAAAGGCGGTGAGCCAGCGGTAGTCTGTGTGACTAAGAGCACCTTATTGTCTACATCGCCAACCCAGTTCTCCTTAGGAGGTATGGAGTAGAGTTCCGCGATAATCCCAACATGTATCAATCGCTCCGCCAGACTCTGGACTAGTAGGTCCTGAGCTCTGGCAGTGATTGATATTGCCCTGTAAAAATCGTATGGATCGTGTGGCCATTATTATTTCTTGCATTTAGGTTCCATCTCGGCCCTCGCAATGGGTAGAGTCGCCTGCGGGACAGATTCATTCTTGTCATGCCCCTTTCTCTTGCTTTGTTTGGCAGTGCGGGTTACACATGCTCCGCTGCCGATTCCATGCTCAGCTGGTCTTTTACGATCGGAGCACAGTACACAATGTAGCGCAGCAGTACATTGCCCCGCTCTATGACCCGACTGGCGGCAACGGAAGCATATCCCGCTGCGATCCACCTCGGCGGTACACTGTCCTTTGACGTGTCCAATCTCCAGGCACCAATAGCAGCGGAGCACTCTAGGTGCCAGCAGCTTCATTTGAGCGGCCACCCAGCCCACCAGTAGCCTCCCGCACGTAGCCACCTTATTGGCAGCAAGTATCGGGCACCGTACCCAAGCTGTGCCTAGACCTGTGTGGTCAGGTCTTATGTCGCCGCACTTCACCGATTCCCTAGAGCACTCGCCTACTTTCGCGATGGCTGTCACAACTTCGTCTGCCGTTACGGAATCGTCTAGCCCGGAGATACGCATATCCGAGTACTTAGTAGGTCTACCTATGCGGACGTTGTCGTCCCCTAGGGAGTCTTTCAGTTTTGAGGCAAGCATATCTGCTTTCTCTTCACTGTTCACCACTGGGACCTCTAGGATCCTAGCACCGGTTTTGGCTCTTCTGAACCGGAGACCGAGAAGACCGAGGGAAGAGAGGTCGATCTTTCCTTTGGCTTCCTCCAGTACCTTTTTGTATGTCACTCCTCTCTCCTCGGCACCGGCTCGAAGAGTGACTGAGACCGCTGCAGACCGCGGGAACCGTAGCTTACTCGCCATTGTGCTCGCGGTTGGTCTTGATTGAGCTACTGCTTTCTTTGGGCGCATTTGACTACTTGCATCCACTCCCCTTCCGTAGTTGTTGGGTTTGGCTTCCGTTTTGGCATTGGTGCGTCGTTTGTATCAGCAACAGATACGCTCTGCGACGCTTCTTGTGCCTTCTTCCTTCTTTTACCTTTCCCTTTTTTCCGTTCCTTCTCCGAGACTTGCGGGTTATTCGGTCCCGTCTCTTCAGTGGTCTCCATCCGAAGCAAGTGGTAGGCGTATGCGCGGTTTTGCCACCAGCCTTCCCTCCATGGCTCCTAGCTTTTCGTTCACCATTTTGCCAACTTGCTCCATAATGGTACGTGAAAAGGTTTCCAAGAGGGAGGTATTTACATCTCGTGTAGGTGTGGGAGCAACTGGGGAGGAAGACACGTAGGTGTTTTTCTTTGCCTCCGCTAACTCCGTCCTGATCTGTGCTATTTCCTCTCTTAGGTCAGTCAGGTCCTCCCCAAGCCTGGCATTTTCTGTCTGTAACATCTTCGTCTCCTTCGTCACCGATCTAGCGCTTAGTACTGTAACTGCCTCTTTGATCGCCGACGCTGACTCTTTTAGGGCATGCACAAAAGTGCCCTTTAAGTTTTTTGACGACGCGGCTACCTTAAATATGGTTGCCACGTTGTCCATCACCACATGGTTCAGTTCGAAGGCCGAGGAGTCTTCAATTTCCAGAGGCGCCAGTCTCTCAAGACATGAGGTCTTATTGCTCCGGTTTTTCCCCGACATCTCTGCCACTTCCCGTTCCGCTCTGTTCATTTCTTCCTCTCGCTCAGCATCCTTTATTGCTTTCTTAGTCATGGCGAGTCCAGCCCATCAGCCTGCTGGAGGAGTGACGCTTCTACCTCTTGAAGCTGAAGAAATTTTGGACGCAGACCTGAAGTCCAAGTTTGACTCGTCGTTCTTCCGTTTTTGTGAACGGGTCAGTCTCGCTGTGGTAATCCCAAGTCGTCGGCTAGAATCACTGTCTGATTCTAAGCCTACACCATCCACATCCGAATGCATATCAGAGTCCTTATACGAAGCCGAAGTCGTTTGAGTTAGTTCCACTTGCGAACGTTTGCCCCCTCCGTATACAGTGGGGCAGCCTGCACGCGTGTTAGTAAGCAAAGAGCTTTTGGACACGCGCACAGAGATTGATTCTTGGCTAGCCAAACCCTTCCGGAGATTTGTTGTTTCATCCGCATTCATGTTGCGTTGATTTTTGTTTTATGACGTACCATACGCGACTCGTCACCTTTTTTCCTTCTGTCGGGGTGAGGTCCCCACTTTTGTTAGCGCGATGCAGCGCACCGTCTCTACATTCTCCAGCACGCATCCTAGGCGAGCTCACTGTACTCAGGAGCTCAAGCCCGGAGCGAAGATTCGGGCCAGCCCCACACAACGGGCCGGCCGGGTGGGTTCCACTTAGCTTCACCAAGAGGCATCGAAGTCACGGCTACTGAGCCCCCCCGCCAGGACAAGGCGGAAACTCCTTGGGGAGGGGATACAAGCATCAACCTAATCTAACCTAACCTTTTTTTTTTTTACTTTACTTGAGGAAATGCCTTCGCATACCTGCCCTCGCGGGGCGAAGACAGTTTATGTCGGGCTTGCACCGACTAAAATCATCACGATGTATTATTGTCATCGCTTTACGGTGGGGTATTGGAAACACTTTCGTTACCCCGCCAGCTCCGGCTGTACCGTGCAGCTCCATCTCGAAGAAAGATCAGCCTATAGTCATCTGAACAACGGATGCTCCCGAATCCGTCACCCAGAAGCCAAAAGAGCTCTCCCGACTCTGCGGCGGATTGGGTCTTGGGCTCCGCCGCCGACCGTTATACGACCGCGAAGGGTAGAGAGAGCGGTGAAACGCAATACCGACACTCCTCTCCTTCCAAGGAAGTACAATACTACCCCCGAAACTAACCTTTTATTTTCGTTTCGGGGAAAATCTTGGAAAGATGCCCTGGGTTTGGGAAGTCAGGGTTATGGGAGATTCATACTAAAAGCCCTGGTAATCATCAGAGAGACCCTGGGATCTCTTGCAGAACGCACCGGTGCCTCTCTACACTTTCTATGAACACGTCTCTGAGTAGAAGCTTGACTCTCCTAGACTGTCCCATACAGGTTCGCTTGTTGACCAATAAGAGCCCCCATCCTCAGTTCCGCGCAACTCCTAGAACCTTTTAGTCACTTTCTACGACGGGCAGGGCTTACTTTAGTCCTATTCTTACTAACCACAACAACAACAACAATCTGTTGTGTTATTTATTTAAATGACAACTTAAAAGACTTACGCGACCCGCTTACTTTATACTTAATAATAAAACTTCATATGTAAGAGATGACAGTTATTGTTAGATTGGTTTCTTTGCTCCAAACCCTCACACCACCACCACATCGCATCCATCCCACGGTCCCACATGTGGTGATAACTGTAGGCTGCTGCTGGTCCGCTTGTGTCGATAGGTTTTATTGTCATTCGCTTGTAAATTTTGTAAATAGGTATAATAAATGATTTGTGATTATCTGTGTTTTATTTCTAATACATCATCATCAGCGCACAGACGTCCCACTGCTGGGCAAAAGATTCCCACAGGATCGGGTAGGATGACCTGATGCGGATCAGTGGGTGCCAGAGCCTCGTCTGTTGATTAATAGTGCACCACGAGCTGGTGAGATCGCCATGGGGTCCTGTGAGCTGGGTCGTTGGCTGTGAGGATGCTGGTTCTCATCGCCTTCTAAACCACCCTGAGGAGGACGTCGTCTCCGGTCACTGAAGTACTCACGAGGCTGGTAGGTTTTGCATAAAACTGACACCGGGAAGGGTTATGCCAACAGCGTTAGCGAGCTTGCGAAAGGAAATCCCGTTTCCTCTCCAAAGGCAGAAGGTGATCACCGAGGATGGTTTTATTGGGTAAAAATTTCCATATAACTCTGACATCTCCCCAGAAGACTAATCTTTTCGAAGATTCCTCCCCCGAAACAAAGGGTTTGACCCCATACACCTCTGATTTTAATTTCTAATACAATATATATCATTCATCGAGACGTTCTGTTATATACGTAACATATAAGGGTTTATGCTGATAAAGATGCTGACTAGGACCTAGCATAGTGCTTGCGGGAGCAAGTCAGTCCGGTCCCAACTTCCATCCAGAGAACTCGTTCTTATTTAATCGTAACAAATCCTTATTTTGCTATAACTGATATATGAAGAAAGTGTTTAAAATTCCAAATCCTTTTTTTTATGACTCTTCTGAAAAGTGAACCTAAGTGCTTCAGCAGTTCGGAGTCCAATAACCAAAGCCAAACTGTATTAAATACTACCTCTCGGAAATATATATATTTTTTATATTATAAAGGAGGCAAACGAGCTAGCGGGTCACCGGATAGGTGAATTCGCCGCTGCCCACAGACGCAAATAACAACAAAAGTGTTACTAGGCCGTTGCCATCTCATAACGTTTGAAAGAAGGGAGGGGTAAAATATAGGATAGGCTTCGGAGGAACAGGAGTAGGAATAAAAGGGGACGGACCACGAGACACTAGTTGGTTTCTAACCAAATGCAACATCACAGCTCCTAGCACACTGCAACGTCGCACCGGTCCATCTAACAAACGTCAAAGTTCGGGTGGTCTGAAGGAAAGGAAAAGGAATGGGCAACCGGCTCTCTCACTCACCAGACGAAACATGGCAGCCACTAGGAAGCCAGCCATTTCACGCTGATTTTCTGTGAGAGGGTAGTGTCGCACCGGTCGATCCTGCCCAATTATATTATATTATATTATATTCAACACCCAGTACGGAGCAGTGGTTGTAATTTTGCAATATATAGCTCCAGCAGCTTATCCCAGTTTGCTACTTCTAAATCCTCTTGATCCAGCACCGACTTGACGAAGACATGCGTAAGGATATTCCTGCTCCTGTAAGTCTAACTTTATCAAAGAAAAAAGAAATCAAACTCGACATATAGTGATATATAGTGTGTGGGTGTAAGTTATACGTGAATTCGGTAAAACTGATCTAAATACTGTAATACCTAATTGTGTAAACATTTTAGTTATAAGATTCCCACGAGTGTAGGAGTCGTATTACAAGTGTTTAAGGAACCCTGTGGCTCAGCGCTTGATCGTGGGACAACGCTTAGACATACTATCGTATGTAGTTAGCCTTAGTAGCCGACTATTGCACCGAATCATACTTTAATACAAGACGTCTAAAGGTTCTCAAATAAAACAAGAATAAATCTAGGTGGACATAAACATTCATTTCATCATCATCATTTCTATCCAATTGCAATAATGCAATTGATTTGGCTTCAAATACACAAAGATCAATCGTTTTAAAATACATATAACCGCAATTAGAAGGAATAGCTCAATCAGCGTGTTCTATCAAGGAATTCGAATCGTGGGAACAGCTGAGCAGCTTTTTGCCCACCTTTTAACGGATTTACAGGAATGTCGACAGTCAACCAACGAGCCGGTAAATCAATTCGCCTTACGTGTCCAAACCTGCCTTCCTAAACTGTTGACGGAAGTAACAATATCCAACAAAAAGGAATCGGAACTGACCGGACGCACGGCGGCTACGGAAGACCTAGCGCTTTACACATTTTTAATTGGCCTTAAGCCTGAAATCTCCAATTTTGTCCCGGGTTGACCCTTCAAACCTTAATGACGCTATTAATTTAGCCGTTTCCGAAGAAATGATATTAAACACATTTAATAAACGCCACAATTACACACAAGCGGTACAGCGGCTTGATCCAAAACCTAATTCTTTCAGACCTAGTACTAATAGTAATTATAAAAACCAAACGACAAAACAACCCGATCGAAATTATCAAAGCACTACAGATACTGCAAAAGCCCTACAACGCGAATTCAATAACAGGTGTAGTTTCCCAACCGACTCAGTCTCCATATAAACCGATACACGAACACAAGCCTACAAACCAGATAGATATGAACCTGAACCACAACCTACTAGCGCTGACGATGCGGATTGTTACGGTAATAACGACAGTCACGATTTAAACGAATAATTTGTCCGCGGAGGTGTCTCGTACGATCCCAATCACCACCTTTAGCTACACCCTTATAAATAACGTCACCCTTCCTATACCTAAGAACCGGGTAATCAGCCCCAACAGAAACGTTCCCCGTCTATTACTATTCCTGTTTTTATCCCACTTTTAATACACGTAATATTAATAACATAAGAAAACTAACTTCGCCTGAATCCAAACTTCAAATAGTAACTTAGTCTAAAAGATTTTGATCCAAACGAACCCTTAAAAGTCTAGAATGTTCAACCTCCAGGCAATTGGAATAACTATGTAGCTTTTCTTTCTTATGTTTAATTGTAATTCTTTTATATTTCTGTAAAAACACCGAGTTTTCTTTGAAAATTATTTAAAACAGATAAAATAGTTTCAAAACAAGATAACGATGGAGAATGATCGAACTGTTTACTATTAAAGGGAGGGGAGGGTTGTTTTATACGCAAATTATAAGGGTTTATGATGACGGGGGCGTCAGTCCGGTCCCAACATCCATCCAGAGAACTCGAATATATGAATAAAGTGTTTAAAATACCTAAACCCGGACTCTCCGATGACAGTTCGCTTGTTTGTGAAACGCTCGCTCATTTCAACGTGGCGCTACAATCAGCTGATAGTCGCGCTCGTCATCGCTTTAAAAAAAAACACGACGTCTAACATTCGACTAAACGCCCTCATAGCAGCCAATGTAATTACTGAGGTAACGCGACAATGTCTTAAGGCGAGCGCTATAACCTAACTATCACCAAGTTTACTAAACCGTTCGCTTTATTCGATTAAAAAAAAACAAGAATAACGTGTTCCGTACAGAGAGGCAACGGATTTCTTCGTACGGCCCGTTCGTTAAACAAATGCGCCGTTAGGTAAACTAACGATACACGAACACACACTTGTATCTACACACACACGCGCACGCGTAGACAGTTACATTGAACCGCTAGCGGCGCGCGTCGCTGCGTCATGGAGCGGCTCCGCGCATTCCTGCTCTCCTCACTCTTGGTGCTGATCAGCATCAGACGGACGGACAGCGGTGAGACATTATTATATATAACAGCTCCATCTTTAATAATAATAATGATATAATTCTTTATACAGATAATTAAGATCCAATAGTATATTGAATAAAGAATTATATTATTATTATCAGCAGTAATAGCTAATGGTCCTTCTAAGTGGATCACATACGTAGACATAGACGGTCTGCAGCAACAGAGACACTACCACCAGTGATAGCTATAGCGCCTTTCAAACCGGATCACCGTAATGTTCGCACAGTACTGTCTGTCGACTGCAACAGGCGCTGCGGTGTTAATTACCTAGACGGTCTGCATCAACAAAGACACTACCACCAGTAACAGCTACAGCGCCCTTCAAACCGGATCACCGTAATGTTCGCACAGTACTGTCTATCGACTGCAACAGGCGCTGCGGTGTTAATTACCTAGACGGTCTGCAGCAACAGAGACACTACCTCTAGTAATAGCTACAGCGTCCTTCAAACCGGATCACAGTAACATTCCCACAGTACTGTCTATCGACTGCAACAGGCGCTGCGGTGTTAATTACCTAGACGGTCTGCATCAACAAAGACACTACCACTAGTAATAGCTACAGCGCCCTTCAAACCGGATCACAGTAATGTTCGCACAGTACCGCCTGTCGGCTGCAACATGAGCTGCAGCGGTACCTACCTAGACGGTCTGCAGCAACAGAGACACTACCACCAGTAATGGCTACAGCGCCCTTCAAACCGGATCATCGTAATGTTCACACAGTGCTGTCTGTTGGCTGCAATAGGCACTGCGGTGGTACCTACCTAGACGGTCTGCATCAACAAAGACGCTACCACAAGTAACAGCTACAGCGCCCTTCAAACCGGATCGAGTAACGTTCGCACAGTACGGTCTGTCGGCTGCAATAATCTCTTTAAGCCAGTTTAATACTGAAGGTCGTCGCTCCTTATCGGTAACCAGTTCTCAATGATGCTTCCGGTACAGCGTCACGTGTGGTCAGATTGGGTCCCGTGTAACAGGGGGCGAGCCTGTCGCCACTTTATTGGGGCCAACACAGACACACACACACACAAAGATGATGTCAGTGTGCGGGTTTCCTCGCGACGTTTTCCTTCACCGTTTGTATCTCGCTGTTGTAACTGAAGTTCGCAAATATACACAACTTGAATATTAAAGTCGTCGGTACACGCCGAGGTTCGAACCCGCGACCTTCGGAATGAAGACCGCGCGCTCTAACCTAACCATTAGGCCGCCCCCTCCAACGGGTTCTCGCCTTGTTGTGGCGGTGGGGCTCAGTAACCGTGGGGCCCGACACGGTGAAGCTAAGCGGAACTCACCCGGTCGGCCCGCGGCGAAGGGCAGGCCGAAGCGGCCGCTTCAGGTTCGAGCACCGGTTTGGACAGAAGGCGGCTTTATGCTGTCTCCTGCGGCCGAGGTGGGGTCGTGGAGGAAGAGGAGTGTCGGTATTACGATGCACCGCTCTCCCTATCCTCCGCGGCCGCTGACGTGTAGCGGCGGGCCCAACGTCTGTCCGCCGCGGGGAGCCCGGACAGGATATCTGCCGGGGCTACCGGGGCCTCTAGACGAAGAGTTCAAGAGAATCCTTCGTCCACACAATGAAGGCCGAGGTTGGGGCGCGCTACACGTTTCGGCGCGCCCTGCAAGGGGGTTTGTCCCTCCCTACCAAGTTGGGGCTTCGAGAGCAGCCAGCGCTGGTGAGGGTCGCGGAAGAAGGCACCAAGCCGTACCCGTGACCCTTGCCACCAGGCGACGAGTCGGGAACATCGTGGGGGTTTTAGTCGGGGCGAGTCCGACATAACCCGTCCTTGCCCCTGCGAGGACGGGTATGCGTAGGCATTTCCCCCACGTAAAATTAAAAAAAAAAACTATTAGGCCGGTAAGCCACCAGTTATATATATATATTATATATCTAACGCGTGCGATACAGTGGTGCAGGTTGAGTTGTTTACACAACAGCACGCGCTCGACCTCGTGCCAGTTCTTCGAGCGTGAAAGCAACGGACGCGTTTAGTTGAATGTTGATTATACGATTGTTTTTTTTTTTTTTAATTAATTCATAATTAATTCCCCTGATGGTAAGTGGTACGTCTATAACGACACGGCGCTAGTTAGGATTGAATACACTGTATCATATTGCTCTCGTCGCTATACACATATAATGGAGAGTTTCGTTTCTCCAATAATTTCACTAGCTACAGCGCCCTTCAAACCAGTTCAGAGTAATGTCTGCACAATACTGTCTGTCGGCTGCAATAGGCGCTGCGGCGGTACATAGAGGGTCTGTAGCAACAGAGACCTACAATCAGTAATAGTTGAAGCGCCCTTCAAACCGGATCACAGTAATGTCTGCACAGTACTCTTGGTCGGCTGCAATAGGGGCTACGTTGGTAACTACCTAGACGGTCTGCAGCAGTAGAAACCCACCACAAGTAATAGCTATAGCGCCCTTCAAACCGGATCACAGTAATGCCCGCACAGTACTGTATATCGGCTGCAACACGCGCTGCGGCGGTACCTACCTAGACGGTCTGCAGCAACAGAGACACTACCAGCAGTAGATCAGCTAGGACGACATACACTGCTACAAGTTGCACTCATCTTTTTGTGACATTACTGACTCACAGTCGATATGAAGCAATGTGTGTGATGTTCACACAGCAACACACACATTAACAATACAAACGACATTAAGCCTCGTTATATTGAGTCTGATAACAAGTTAAGATACTTACACAGTTGCACGGTGTTAGAATATTAATGAACTAAGTCATTAAAATATCATAAAGTTGCCTTTAGCAAATGAGAACGCACACAACGACGTCAGCACTATACTGATAATGGCGGCGTGATTTAAAGTACAGAGCGTGTTCAGTAAAACAGTATCACTAAGATCCCGGGAGAACCAGCTGATGGATACAGTAGTATACTTTGTGGTAAGCTAATCTCTCAAGCCTTGGTATTACGAAGATCCACAAAGATCCAGTCGATGGATACAGTAGTACACTTCGTGGTAAGCTACTCTCTCAAGCCTTGGTATTACGAAAATCCAGAGAGATCCAGTCGATGGATACAGTAGTACACTTCGTGGTAAGCTACTCTCTCAAGCCTTGGTATTACGAAAATCCAGAGAGATCCAGTCGATGGATACAGTAGTATACTTCGTGGTAAGCTACTCTCTCAAGCCTTGGTATTACGAAAATCCAGAGAGATCCAGTCGATGGATACAGTAGTATACTTCGTGGTAAGCTACTCCCTCAAGCCTTGGTATTACGAAAATCCAGAGAGATCCAGTCGATGGATACAGTAGTATACTTCGTGGTAAGCTACTCCCTCAAGCCTTGGTATTACGAAAATCCAGAGAGATCCAGTCGATGGATACAGTAGTATACTTCGTGGTAAGCTACTCTCTCAAGCCTTGGTATTACGAAAATCCAGAGAGATCCAGTCGATGGATACAGTAGTATACTTCGTGGTAAGCTACTCTCTCAAGCCTTGGTATTACGAAAATCCAGAGAGATCCAGTCGATGGATACAGTAGTATACTTCGTGGTAAGCTACTCTCTCAAGCCTTGGTATTACGAAAATCCAGAGAGATCCAGTCGATGGATACAGTAGTATACTTCGTGGTAAACTACTCTCTCAAGCATTGGTATTACGAAAATCCAGAGAGATCCAGTCGATGGATACAGTAGTATACTTCGTGGTAAGCTACTCTCTCAAGCCTTGGTATTACGAAAATCCAGAGAGATCCAGTCGATGGATACAGTAGTATACTTCGTGGTAAGCTACTCTCTCAAGCATTGGTATTACGAAAATCCAGAGAGATCCAGTCGATGGATACAGTAGTATACTTCGTGGTAAGCTACTCTCTCAAGCCTTGGTATTACGAAAATCCAGAGAGATCCAGTCGATGGATACAGTAGTATACTTCGTGGTAAGCTACTCTCTCAAGCCTTGGTATTACGAAAATCCAGAGAGATCCAGTCGATGGATACAGTAGTATACTTCGTGGTAAGCTACTCTCTCAAGCCTTGGTATTACGAAAATCCAGAGAGATCCAGTCGATGGATACAGTAGTATACTTCGTGGTAAGCTACTCTCTCAAGCCTTGGTATTACGAAAATCCAGAGAGATCCAGTCGATGGATACAGTAGTATACTTCGTGGTAAGCTACTCTCTCAAGCCTTGGTATTACGAAAATCCAGAGAGATCCAGTCGATGGATACAGTAGTATACTTCGTGGTAAGCTACTCTCTCAAGCCTTGGTATTACGAAAATCCAGAGAGATCCAGTCGATGGATACAGTAGTATACTTCGTGGTAAGCTACTCTCTCAAGCCTTGGTATTACGAAAATCCAGAGAGATCCAGTCGATGGATACAGTAGTATACTTCGTGGTAAGCTACTCTCTCAAGCCTTGGTATTACGAAAATCCAGAGAGATCCAGTCGATGGATACAGTAGTATACTTCGTGGTAAGCTACTCTCTCAAGCCTTGGTATTACGAAAATCCAGAGAGATCCAGTCGATGTATACAGTTATAAAGATGTTGCTTCTGCCGCTTAGAGATCAGGTTAGATCGACTTTACAAAATGCCGTCCCCAAAGAGAGTAGCGGGGGTGTTACGTCCAGCACTGCGGGCGGGGGACGGGTAGTATTGTCATAAAAGTCTAAACTGAATTTCATCATAAATATATATAAATTTATATAAATATATAACATTAATCATATTTACGGTGAATTTATAACAAGTAGCGGGCAGTGGTCTTTGTGTGCGAATCTTCATACAAAGGTACCAGAGTCGTGAGTTCCATTGCAGCCGGCAGACAGTACTGTGCAAAGATTACTGTGATCCGGTTTGAAGGGCGTTGTGGCCTATTATATTTGGTAAGTCTCTGTTGCTGCGGACCGTCTAGGTAGGTACCGCCGCATCGCCTGTTGCAGCCGGCAGACAGTACTGTGCAAAGATTACTGTGATCCGGTTTGAAGGGCGTTGTGGCCTATTATATTTGGTAAGTCTCTGTTGCTGCGGACCGTCTAGGTAGGTACCGCCGCATCGCCTGTTGCAGCCGGCAGACAGTACTGTGCAAAGATTACTGTGATCCGGTTTGAAGGGCGTTGTGGCCTATTATATTTGGTAAGTCTCTGTTGCTGCGGACCGTCTAGGTAGGTACCGCCGCATCGCCTGTTGCATCCGGCAGACAGTACTGTGCAAAGATTACTGTGATCCGGTTTGAAGGGCGTTGTGGCCTATTATATTTGGTAAGTCTCTGTTGCTGCGGACCGTCTAGGTAGGTACCACCGCATCGCCTGTTGCAGCCGGCAGACAGTACTGTGCAGAGATTACTGTGATCCGGTTTGAAGGGCGCTGTAGCTAGGGAAATTGCTTAACTAGATTTTACACCTTACAATGACTTCAATGTGGTGCAGTGTATACCATACTATATCATTCACCATCAGGCGAACGTCTCGCTTATATAACCGCTCATGACTAATAACGTCACATTAATTTTATATACATTATTAGTCCCACTGCTGGGACTCGCACGTGCTCACGTTAGGTGAACTCCATACCACACTACACTATCACTGCCTATTATCACCATTACTGATGAACATAGATCCGCAGTAATAAGCTTCTTTTTTTTTTTTTTTTCGACTTAGTCACAGCGCCCTTCAAACCGGTAGACGGGTAATATGTACAGACCGATGCTTTTCGAATGCCACTGCTGGATTTTTTTTTTTTTTCATAATTCAGATTTTTTTTTTTTCATAATTCAGATTGCAGTCTGTCGTTGAAGAATGATTTCGGCGAGCCCGCGCCGGTGTACGTCAAAGATGGCGCGCTTTTGGCGCCGAACGCGAGCACCGGCGCCATCTTGTTGCGGCGGTCGGATACACTGCTGGCGGGCTGCCCGGGCGAGAGGAGATTCGTCGTATTGGGGAACGAGACGACCGACTTCAACTTTATTGTACGCGTTTTTTTTTTTTTATTAAAATAGCTTATGGCTGTGTTATTGTTGAATTAATCGTTATAATTGTGATATTCGTGTTATTTTTTTTTTTTTTATATAAATACCTAAAAGTGAGGTTAGGTTACTTAACGCCTACAGATATATATATATATATGTAAATATAAAAGTATGGATCGGAGCACAGCTGGGGAACGGTCTGGTACACCTCGACTTGACCAGCTCCATCTCCGAACCTGTCTCTCAGAGGCCAGGGAAGACGAGAGTAAAACTCCCTACTCCCTGCGTTGCCCTGATCTTGAGTTCCGGCAAGACTTATTCGGTTCCTTGGACTCCATTACACAACCGAGGTGGAGCCACGAAGCTGACCTGGAGCGACAACCTTGGGCCGACTCCACTCCTCGGGCAGATTCCTCACCTCCATGGCTACTCAATTCTACCCATGGCAGATAATGCCTGTAGGCACTAACTCTCTATTATGACCTAAATGAAGACGTAAAATATAGTAAAAAAAAAAAGGTTGAGAACCACTGGCATTAAACGATTGTTTGGTTTCAGAAGGTACAATGTCATTCTGGCACCATCTGCCGAGCTGGTGGATGGAGGGGAGAGTTCCGGGACATAACCTGCAACGCGCCGCCCTGGTTCACCGTGGAGCCGACGCACGCTGCGTGTTACGACGGTCACACTACGTACAGGTCATTGCCGTTGTGTATATATTTCCAGTATGATGGGGGGGTTGTTGAGGAGGTGGAACATCATCACCATCATCACCATCATCTCCATCATCACCATTATCTCGACCTAACCGCTCAGAATGAGATCGATGTTGTTTTCATTCAATTGAACGATAAGAGGAACTGCTTGGTGAGTGATACACCTCCTATATTAATATGGCGCTAGTTAGGATGATATACACTGCATCATACTGCCCTCGTCACCTTGAGACTAAAGATATTATTCCCCGTTATCCAGTAATTTCACTAGGTACAGCGCCCTTCAAACCGGATCACAGTAATGTTGACACAGTACTGTCTGTCGGCTGCAACACGCGCTGCGGCGGTACCTACCTAGACGGTCCGCAGCAACAGATGAAAATTTTTCATTCGACCAAATCCAAACGAGGGAGTAACGACGCATGTATATATATACATACATACACATACGACATTTTAAAAATTAGTTAAAAGCAAATGCATGATGTATATATACACTCCTAGAATCGGATACAAAGTGGCTGATCGATTCCACGCGCTGTACGAGGCGTGCTTCGACGAGGGTTCGCTGAGCACGGTGTACGTGAAGCACCAGCTGACGGCGGCGAGCGGCTACCACCAGCTCGGCGGGAAAAGGCCGAAATTTATCGGTAAATAATTTTTTTTTTTAATTTCTATTAAGCATTTATTAACTGCAATGACCCTGGTGAATAATAGACGAGGCTCTGACCACACAATGTTTTTTTTTTTTTTTTTTTTTTTACATCATTCTCCTGCGTATGGCGAGTCAAGGGCCTTTACTTGTACTTTTAAACAATTCTCATCACTTATATATAATTTTGGTCTTATTTCTAACTTTCTCATTCCTTTCTCTCACACTTTCGGTCTTTCATACCTTCCTATCTCCACACATTAACCTGTCCTGGGCCAGTATGGTGGAGTAAAGCCCAATTCCGATTCAATGAACTCTCTTGAATTTGGAGATTTTTGGGGGGGAGGCTTACTTCCAACAGTGGTTGTCTATAGACTGATGATGATCATGATTTATATATACTCTCTGCGTAGGTTGGGTTCTAGTTACGTTTACCATCAATCATCTTACTTCTAGTTTCCACATTCTCATCTCTTCTCTTCCAAAGTTCTCATCTCGGTCTTTCTATATTCCATTTCTTTCTCTCATTCCTCTCTCATTTCGCGAAGACTGTCTCCTTTAATTCTGTAGTGGGGGGAAGCCTGAAATAGAAGCATCCCTGTAGCATGTTTCTTCTTTTATCTTCACTCTTGCGATTCGAGACTCACGATCATGATGTTATTGACTGGTGCATCATCAGCTCGTCGTCCAGCTCGTATAAAGATTGTTCATTGTCTAGACACGGGCGTGTTCGGTAAAGTACCCGTGGCTAAAGTCTACACCTTGAAGCATCAGAGGCGACGCCTGAACGAGATCCTCGGCGAAGGAATGGATCAGCGCTACATCACTAAAAATCAGGTGAGGATATAATGTCAAAAGATCAAACGAGAGATTCATGGTGGTCCATGGGTGACCATAAATGAGACATAAAAAGCTCCGTCTCCAAAAGACCAATGGAGAGATTCATGGTGGTCCATGGGTGACCATAAATGAGATATAAAAAGCTCAGCCTCCAAAAGACCAATGGAGAGATTCACGGTGGTCGATGGGTGACCATAAATGAGATATAAAAAGCTCCGTCTCCAAAAGACCAAACGAGAGATTCATGGTGGTCCATGGATGACCGTAAATGAGATATAAAAAGCTCAGCCTCCAAAAGACCAAACGAGAGATTCATGGTGATCCATGGGTCACTATAAATGAGATATAAAAAGCTCAGTCTCCAAAAGACCAATGGAGAGATTCATGGTGGTCCATGGGTGACCATAAATGAGACATAAAAAGCTCAGCCTCCAAAAGACCAATGGAGAGATTCATGGTGGTCCATGGGTGACCATAAATGAGATATAAAAAGCTCCGTCTCCAAAAGACCAAACGAGAGATTCATGGTGGTCCATGGATGACCGTAAATGAGATATAAAAAGCTCAGCCTCCAAAAGACCAAACGAGAGATTCATGGTGATCCATGGGTCACTATAAATGAGATATAAAAAGCTCAGTCTCCAAAAGACCAATGGAGAGATTCATGGTGGTCCATGGGTGACCATAAATGAGACATAAAAAGCTCAGCCTCCAAAAGACCAATGGAGAGATTCATGGTGGTCCATGGGTGACCATAAATGAGATATAAAAAGCTCCGTCTCCAAAAGACCAATGGAGAGATTCACGGTGGTCGATGGGTGACCATAAATGAGACATAAAAAGCTCAGTCTCCAAAAGACCAATGGAGAGATTCATGGTGGTCCATGGGTGACCATAAATGAGACATAAAAAGCTCAGTCTCCAAAAGACCAATGGAGAGATTCATGGTGGTCCATGGGTGACCATAAATGAGACATAAAAAGCTCAGTCTCCAAAAGACCAATGGAGAGATTCATGGTGGTCCATGGGTGACCATAAATGAGACATAAAAAGCTCAGTCTCCAAAAGACCAATGGAGAGATTCATGGTGGTCCATGGGTGACCATAAATGAGAAATAAAAAGCTGTCTCCAGAAGACGAAAGACCACGATTGTACCTTCCAATCTGAAATAAAAATTTGATTTAAACGTTGAATATTTAGCTGATGGTAAGTGGTCATGGTCGTGGCAGTGTGACGATGGTGATGGTGATGAAGTGGTCATCGAGCACTGGTATTAGTAAACTGACTAGTAGTGATAGAGACGGTCCGCACAGTTCCTGACGCGCGGCCACCTCGCGCCGCGGGCGGACTTCACGTTCAAGGCGGAGCAGCGCGCGACGTTCCACTACATCAACGCGGCGCCGCAGTGGATGAGGGGCAACGCTGGTGACTGGGCGGCGCTGGAGGACGTGAGTGTGACGGTCCATCATCACGACCCAGTATACGCACACTGCAGCACTGGCTTCATCCAAAAATCTACAATCAGATCGGCCTAGTGCTGTTGTTGTGTATACCTTCGCCTTTCAGGTGGTGGTGGATATTGTTGGAGTGTTTGGGTTGATGTAGTTTGATGTAAGATTTGGAAGAAGCTGGTTTTAATAAAATAATATGTCGCAGTGTAAATATCCTAACTAGCTCCACATTGTTATGTCGGGTCCAATAGTTAACCATTAGATGAATGTCTCGTTTATATAGTTACATCCACAAAAATAAATATGTTGCAGTGTAAACAGTTTCATTGGTGGTAGTGTCTCTGTCGCTGCAGACCGTCTAGGTAGGTACCGCCGCAGCGCCTGTTGCAGCCGATATACAGTACTGTGTAAACATTACTGTGATCCGGTTTGAAGGGCGCTGCGGCTATTACTGGTGGTAGTGTCTCTGTTGCTGCAGACCGTCTAGGTAGGTACCGCCGCAGCGCCTGTTGCAGCCGATATACAGTACTGTGTAAACATTACTGTGATCCGGTTTGAAGGGCGCTGCGGCTATTACTGGTGGTAGTGTCTCTGTTGCTGCAGACCGTCTAGGTAGGTACCGCCGCAGCGCCTGTTGCAGCCGATATACAGTACTGTGTAAACATTACTGTGATCCGGTTTGAAGGGCGCTGCGGCTATTACTGGTGGTAGTGTCTCTGTTGCTGCAGACCGTCTAGGTAGGTACCGCCGCAGCGCCTGTTGCAGCCGATATACAGTACTGTGTAAACATTACTGTGATCCGGTTTGAAGGGCGCTGCGGCTATTACTGGTGGTAGTGTCTCTGTTGCTGCAGACCGTCTAGGTAGGTACCGCCGCAGCGCCTGTTGCAGCCGATATACAGTACTGTGTAAACATTACTGTGATCCGGTTTGAAGGGCGCTGCGGCTATTACTGGTGGTAGTGTCTCTGTTGCTGCAGACCGTCTAGGTAGGTACCGCCGCAGCGCTTGTTGCAGCCGATATACAGTACTGTGTGAACATTACTGTGATCCGGTTTGAAGGGCGCTGCAGCTATTACTGGTGGTAGTGTCTCTGTTGCTGCAGACCGTCTAGGTAGGTACCGCCGCAGCGCTTGTTGCAGCCGATATACAGTACTGTGTGAACATTACTGTGATCCGGTTTGAAGGGCGCTGCGGCTATTACTGGTGGTAGTGTCTCTGTTGCTGCAGACCGTCTAGGTAGGTACCGCCGCAGCGCCTGTTGCAGCCGATATACAGTACTGTGTAAACATTACTGTGATCCGGTTTGAAGGGCGCTGCGGCTATTACTGGTGGTAGTGTCTCTGTTGCTGCAGACCGTCTAGGTAGGTACCGCCGCAGCGCTTGTTGCAGCCGATATACAGTACTGTGTGAACATTACTGTGATCCGGTTTGAAGGGCGCTGCAGCTATTACTGGTGGTAGTGTCTCTGTTGCTGCAGACCGTCTAGGTAGGTACCGCCGCAGCGCTTGTTGCAGCCGATATACAGTACTGTGTGAACATTACTGTGATCCGGTTTGAAGGGCGCTGCGGCTATTACTGGTGGTAGTGTCTCCGTTGCTGCGACCCGTCTAGGTAGGTACCGCTGCAAAAAAGTAGTGTAATCACCACACAGGCGGTACGACGCCGCGTCACGTCCCTGGACTCCGCCGTGGTAGTGTACACCGGCGTGCACGGCGTCAGCTCGCTGCCCGACGTCGGCGGCGTCCGTCGCGACCTGTTCTTGCACGTCGACGTCAACAACAACGGACTACTTCCGGTTCCGCTTTACTATTACAAGGTAAGCTCCACAGCAGCCGCGGAACCGTTCCGAACCGCCGGCTCTACAACTGCTGCTGTCTATACCAACCGTTACCATGGCAACCGCATAAACAACACCAAATGGATCTATCTATGACTAGCCGGCTCAACCTAAAAGGTGTATGGCTTAAATTGAATTAAAAAAAAAATATCTATAAAAGTCAATTAGAAATAAAACTAAAAAGGTTTCAAGAAATTAAAAAAAAAAAAAAAAAACAAAAATCGTACAACCATCTACAGATCATACCGCGTCGAATGTTCGTGTTCCCGTTTATATACGTTCACTCGTTTTCGCGTGATGAGCGAACAAACGACACCATTTCCAATTTATATATATATATATATATAGATAGATTTAATTTATTAAGATTTCTAATGTTGGCAATACTACGGCGGCGAAGATATGCGTAAACTGTTTTTGGCTAAAAGACTCCTATCTAAACATGTCAATAAATTAAAAAAGAATGCGGTTAAACGAAGTTGTATATAAGTAATGTTTATGTGAAGGTTTAAGTTAATAGTACTATTAAATATATTTTTTTTATTGTTACAGGTAATTTACAATCCAAAGCAGGCGACAGCAGTGGCGTTCGTTTCGATCAACTCCTCTTACTACAACAGAACGATGATCGAGGAGCTGGTGTTCTGCAGCGACATTTGCACCGGGAACAAAGACTACGCCTGGCTAAAATGGCGGCCGAATGACGGCACCAGCAGCTTCTGTTGCGACTACGAGGAGTTCGTCCAGCACATTGATCATCTGCCGAAACTTAATGTTAAGGGAAGGTTTTATTGAGCTGTGATAAATATTGTATATATCAATATTAAAATATTCTTGACGTTTTTATTTATTATTCATTTTTATATTAATTTAAAATGCTCCCTTTTAAATATAATTATTACTAGATTAATAGTTATTTTATTATTTCTAAAGTTAGTATACGTTTTCTACGAGCGAATAAATAAAACATGTAGAAAAGACAAATCGATATAACAGTACAGTACTACTGCGTCGTTGACAGTAAATAGTCAAAAGTATTGCTGTCATCATGCCATACAAATTGAACTCAATGATATAGGTAAAATTTTTTAAGCATAGAATATTTTTTTTAAACATAAAATCTTTTTTAATAAATAAAACAGACTTTTTTATTGCATAACGTATAGTTTTTTTTTTCTAAATAACTTTAGACGCTTTTTCTCGATGCATTTGTCTATGGTTCTTAGATACTCTGCATTTTTTCATACGGCTTCTATTGATACAATTGATTTACCGATAATATTGCAATTGAAAGGTTCCGGTACAACACTAATTTAAACAGCTGTTCATGGATATGACTGTTGTGTAGTTTTTTGTTTACTGCTCGCACGACATCGATAATCTTCAGCAGTGGAGCATTGTTAAATGATATTATTGTTATAAATAAAATGGAATATCCATTAGACGTTGTTATAAAAGAGGAACCTACATATGACTACGAAGAGCAAGGGAACGTTTTAGAAGTTGAGTTCGATGTGAAAGTGAAGGTAGAGAAGGAGGATACCTCTATCACTGAGAAGAATTGTTGTGTAGAGAAACCGGTTCCGATGGAGCAAGTCGTAGTCAAGAGATCAGAGCACAAGCGGTTGGAATGTCACCTGTGTCACAAACACTTTAATAAACGGTGAGTAGTACACAGTATACATTTGTTAACGTTCCGATCACTACTGCAGCAACAGTAAAAATTACTGTTTGCCCGAACTATGTGTATTATAGCTAGTAGAATCAATGGGCTGAATAGATTTAACATCTTGTCTTATAGCAACAAGCAGTGTGTTGTTTATGATCCCATTTAGAGCTATAATTTGTGAATAAACATATCACTTTCCATCACTTCATTGATTTAAACCCTTTATTACTTTGATAAATAAAATGAAATCAGTATCTATTTTATATTTTAAGTGGCACAAGAGTTCAAGTTAATTGGAGTAGTATTACAACTTGTCTGTCAGTATTTCAATACATATGTGCTGTAGCTTTCTCTCATTATAGGAGGTGCTGGTTATGAATGAAATATTTATATCCTTAGTGAAATATGGATGTATTTTAACTTAACTCCTAACGGCAAACTTGCGAACTATAAATAACTGTAGCCATTGATAGATATTTGATATTTGTGTCGCTTATACTTTAATAATTCATTCTAGTCACACCCTAATGAAGCACAATCTCGATCATATGAAGATTGTATTAGAAAAATGCATCGCGTTCAAATGCAACACATGCCTCATATATTTCACGAACGAGGACAAACTTAAAGCTCATATGCAGGAACACGTGGAGACCGAGAAAGACAAAATAGATTTAAACATACCAGTGACAAAGATAAAACATCAATGCAGAGTCTGCGGCAAGGTGCTGTCATATAAGAGCTGGCACGAGCACATGCGTCAGGTCCACGCCCAGGAGAGGGTACCATGTTTAAAGTGCGGTAAGGACTTCAAATGCTTAAGGACCCTGATAAGACACAACAAGTATGTACACGAAGGCGTGATAGCTGCGTGGCGGACCCAAGCGTATGATAATCTGGAAATGATAACCTGCAGTGTCTGCGGCAAGATATTCAGCAACAAGAGCGCGCTGAAGACCCACATGGGGAACTGTCACAGCGGGCAGAAGTTCCCCTGCTACATATGCAAGTCCGCTCTCAAATCGAAATCTTACCTGATGACGCACATCCGACGCGTGCACTTCTTCGACGGGAAGGAGTACTTCTGTGAAATCTGCGGCAAGAAGTTCAAACTGCCCCGCTACTTGAAAGTGCACAAGCGGAAGCGTCACCAAGATGATAAGATAACTATCACTGTCAAGTTGGAGGAGACGGACGAGGATTAAGTATTTTAGTTAACTGTTAAAATATATCTTTCTCCGCACTCGTGATATTTGAAGACTGTCATAAAGTACTACATCCATCTAGCTTTGGAAGACAAAGGTATCCGGACCTATTCTGAGTGCACATTGTGATGGTAGACATCAGGTTAGCTAACACTGTTATAATATATCTACTGTCATAAAGGCATTGGTCAGTTCCCGCTGCCGGCATATCTGTTGTAGTGGTCTGAATGAGTTCCACCGTCAGTCTATCCAGTAGCACCATGTGTAATCCAGAGGAGTCGGCTAATTGCAGATAACAATGAAGATGATAGGAAAGAACTCATCGGAACTGGTATATTAAATTCTCTCCGGTGTTACCGACTCCATTATAAAGATATGCCATCACATCATCATAGATCACCAGCTCTTGGATTGTATCCACTTTTTTTTTGGACCACTGCTGCTCCCACTTTGTCATCAATCTGGCTGCGGTCAGTGTGAAGCCTAACTGTACATTCCTTCACACAGGAGAACTCCACAGCAACCTGACCGGATGAACATCTCCAGGTTTCGGTTGCCCAGTACACGCTGTTTCCTCGCATCCTTTGGGTGGACCTCGTCAGCAGCCGGCTTCTCCTTAAGTGCTACACCGGTGATCCTTGACCTATCCTCCACCTGCTTGACATCCTGGTATCCGTGTGGCTTGGCTGTAGTGGCAGCTGGTGGTGCCTTTCGGAGAGACCTGCAGTCTCTGAGCAGGACATCACCATGGTTACATTTACACCACACGCCGTTTCAATATTTTTTCGACATACCCTCAGAATTATTCGAATAGTCACGTAGGTACAAATTCTTTGACGTAACTTCATCATCACCATCAGCATAATGATGGAAGTCCATAGGTACAGGCTGTTTACTTGACTTTAAATTTTTTTTTTTTTTTTTTAATAGTGTTAGTGTAAAGATGTTAGATGAAATACCGCAGCGTCAATTGCGCTCGGCAGAGATCAGGCTTGAAGGGCGCTGTAGCTAGTGTAATGACGAGGGCAACGTATTGCGTATACTTAACGTAACACTTAACATCAGGTGAACGTCGCGTAGATTTTTTTTTTTTTTTTTTTAACATATGAAATTAATATATATTTTTTATTAATAGCACTTCCTGTTTGTCATCGACTATAGATGTGTACCCCGCGCCGACAGGAGCTTGTGTATATCGTTTACTTTTAATGCACCACACTCCAGTACACTGGATAATGATAAAAATAAAATTTTTATTGACCCCATTGCGTTTTATTTATTTACCCTCACCGTCCTATCCTCATCACCCCCCACTCCTTCCACACCGCCGACCGCAATATTATATATGAAGTTCGCTCCAACGAGTTTCATCGGTCGCGAGGCTCGAGGATGTGATGTCCGCGAGCTGAAAAAAAAAAAAAAATGTATATATATGTAGATAAAGTATGTAAAAGGAGGAGGAGGGTAGTGAGATAATGCTGACATCCAATGGGATGAGGAACAGTGATGATATCCAATGATACCGGAAGACGTAGCGCGGGCAGACCCCCCACGAGGTGGACCGACGACCTGGTCGAGGTCGCTGGCAACCATTGGATGCGGGTGGCCCAGGAGCAGTCCGAGTGGAAATCTTTGGGGGAGGCCTTTGTCCAGCAGTGGACGTCTTCCGGCTGATTGGATTGGAATGGGATGGGATGAGGAAGGGTTGAAGAGTTAGTGCGATAGGGAGAGAGATTAGGAGGGTACAATTAAATATATATATATGAATTTAAGAGGCGGCGTGCGTCGGATGGCGGCGAGGACTGTGAGGTATGAGGGCTCGGAGCCGTCCTCTGGTCACCTCTCCTCTCACCTGTCTCACACTTAAATATGTTGTGCCTACCCTCAGCATCCGAAGACGTCGACTCTTGCCCGTGGTGTTCGTGATCAGGATGTAGTCCACCAGATCTATTGGTGTCCTCGTCCGTTTTCTTTGCTCTAATACGTATGTGGAAACGGAACGTAACTGTAGACAGAGAGGTTGGAACTGTGCGAGGGAGAAGGAGAGAACTGTCAATATGGTACGACACAGCTGTCAAGATGGTACGACACAACTATCAAGATGAACGACACAATTGTCAAGATGGTACGACACAACTGTCAAGATGGCCGACACAACTGTTAAGACGGATGACAAAACTGTCAAGATGGATGACACAACTATCAAGATGGATGACACAACTGTCAAGATGGATGACAACTGTCAAGACGGACGACACAACTATCAAGATGGACAGCACAACTATCAAGATGGACGACACAACTATCAAGATGGACGGCACAACTATCAAGATGGACGGCACAACTATCAAGATGGACGACACAACTATCAAGATGGACGACACAACTATCAAGATGGACGGCACAACTATCAAGATGGACGGCACAACTATCAAGATGGACGACACAACTATCAAGATGGACGACACAACTATCAAGATGGACGGCACAACTATCAAGATGGACGACACAACTATCAAGATGGACGACACAACTATCAAGATGGACGACACAACTATCAAGATGGACGACACAACTATCAAGATGGACGACACAACTATCAAGATGGACGACACAACTATCAAGATGGACGACACAACTATCAAGATGGACGGCACAACTATCAAGATGGACGACACAACTATCAAGATGGACGACACAACTATCAAGATGGACGACACAACTATCAAGATGGACGACACAACTATCAAGATGGACGACACAACTATCAAGATGGACGACACAACTATCAAGATGGACGGCACAACTATCAAGATGGACGACACAACTATCAAGATGGACGACACAACTATCAAGATGGACGACACAACTATCAAGATGGACGACACAACTATCAAGATGGACGACACAACTATCAAGATGGACGACACAACTATCAAGATGGACGACACAACTATCAAGATGGACGACATAACTATCAAGATGGACGGCACAACTATCAAGATGGACGACACAACTATCAAGATGGACGACACAACTATCAAGATGGACGACACAACTATCAAGATGGACGACACAACTATCAAGATGGACGACACAACTATCAAGATGGACGACACAACTATCAAGATGGACGACACAACTATCAAGATGGACGGCACAACTATCAAGATGGACGACACAACTATCAAGATGGACGACACAACTATCAAGATGGACGATACAACTATCAAGATGGACGACACAACTATCAAGATGGACGACACAACTATCAAGATGGACGACACAACTATCAAGATGGACGGCACAACAATCAAGATGGACGACACAACTATCAAGATGGACGACACAACTATCAAGATGGACGACACAACTATCAAGATGGACGACACAACTATCAAGATGGACGACACAACTATCAAGATGGACGACACAACTATCAAGATGGACGACACAACTATCAAGATGGACGACACAACTATCAAGATGGACGACACAACTATCAAGATGGACGACACAACTATCAAGATGGACGACACAACTATCAAGATGGACGACACAACTATCAAGATGGACGACACAACTATCAAGATGGACGACACAACTATCAAGATGGACGACACAACTATCAAGATGGACGACACAACTATCAAGATGGACGACACAACTATCAAGATGGACGACACAACTATCAAGATGGACGACACAACTATCAAGATGGACGACACAACTATCAAGATGAACGACACAACTGTCAAGATGGCCGACACAACTGTTAAGACGGATGACAAAACTGTCAAGATGGATGACACAACTATCAAGATGGATGACACAACTGTCAAGATGGATGACAACTGTCAAGACGGACGACACAACTATCAAGATGGACAGCACAACTATCAAGATGGACGACACAACTATCAAGATGGACGACACAACTATCAAGATGGACGGCACAACTATCAAGATGGACGACACAACTATCAAGATGGACGGCACAACTATCAAGATGGACGACACAACTATCAAGATGGACGGCACAACTATCAAGATGGACGACACAACTATCAAGATGGACGACACAACTATCAAGATGGACGACACAACTATCAAGATGGACGACACAACTATCAAGATGGACGACACAACTATCAAGATGGACGACCAGAAGTGAATCGGGAACATCGCAACGAATATTAAATTAAAATGGTTTATTAAGACTTCTTCGATAATTATTAATTAAAATACCACCAACCCCGTATATATTTATTTAATTAGAAACATACCCGTTTAACAGCAACCCACTTCCCTTTCCGCTAACAACGCTACCCGCAACTCTTTTGGGGGTAGAGCTTCGTAACAGTTCAGCTGGCTGAAGGAGTCCTCCTACTCTCTTAAGGACTCCTCGCATTATCATTCGTTACATCGCGGTATCATTTGGCGAAAGACATTGGGGAAGGCATCTATCAGAGTTGAAGAAGGCTGATGATGATGATGATGATGACACTGAAACAGTGATGCATGTCATAGTCTCATTACCGCAGTAATTTTAATACACTATCCGGAGAAGAGGAGAATGCCGGAGAAGACTTCCGCACAGTAACTCACGGGAGCCAAGCCAAGTTCATCAGCTCGTAGTGAGGTTGGGCCAGCGTGGCCAGCCGTGGGTAATGGCCCAAATTCCCCCCACATATGAACAGGTGAAGATCTTTGGGGAGAGGCCTATATCCTGTAGTGGAAGTCTATAGGCTGATGATGATGATGATGATGATGACACTGAAACAGTGATGCATATCATAGTCTCATTACCGCAGTAATTTTAATACACTATCCGGAGAAGAGGAGAATGCCGGAGAAGACTTCCGCACAGTTACTCACGGGAGCCAAGCCAAGTTCATCAGCTCGTGGTGAGGTTGGGCCAGCGTGGCCAGCCGTGGGTAATGGCCCAAATTCCCCCCACATATGAACCCCACACACGTGTAGATCTTTGGGGGAAGCTTATGTCCTGTAGTGGAAGTATATAGGCTGATGATGATGACTGTTTATAGCAGCTGCAGATTTACCAATGGATCCTCGCCGTCAATAGAAAAAAAAAAAAAAAAAAAAACAACTAGACAGTAATTATATTTCATAAATTATTTACACTACACAACTAAGCTACTTCTTCATTCCTTCTTCAGCTCCGCGGTCAGCGCTTTCCTCTCGAACATGATCCTCAGCTGTTCGGTCGCGGACGTCGGCAGTCGGTCATTCGCGCCGAACCGTTCGCTCGGCAGGCCAGTTGCGTTGAGCTCCGGCGCCTTGAACGTGAAAGGCGTCCACGGTCCTTGCACGGATGGGTGGTCGGTGTACTGGTACTTCCGCAGCCGCGTGGAGGAAACGTCCCCCTGCTGCGTCCGCATCACCTCGATCCATCTGGTTATCTCGTCGTGCGTCTTGTTGTTCATGTTCATCCACACCCTGTCGCCATTCACTGAGGGGCATTCCCGAAATATAGAGCATTTTTTTTTTTTTTTTTGGACAAAGGTTACACGATCACACAGCCAACAGCATCCAATATAAAACTGATAAACAATCATACAATAGTGTATAGCCTTCTTGATTTGAATACTAATTACAATTTTTTTTTTTAATTTTGGACAAAAGTATTTTTTTTTTACCACCACATTTAGTCTTAATAATGACATATACATAAACATATATTTTTTTTAATTTTAGACAAAGGTTTTTTTATCCATATCAGTATTATCTGTATTATGACATACAACAATGATATACTTTTTTTTTTTTATTTTGGACAAAAGTATTTTTTTTTGCACCACATTTAGTCTTAATAATGACATTATATACATAAACATATATTTTTTTTAATTTTAGACAAAGGTTTTTTTATCCATATCAGTATTACCTGTAATGTGGCATACAACAATGATATACTTTTTTTTTTTAATTTTGGACAAAAGTATTTTTTTTTTCCACCACATTTAGTATTAATAATGACATTATATACATAAACATATATATTTTTTTTAATTTTAGACAAAGGTTTTTTTATCCATATCAGTATTATCTGTATTATGACATACAACAATGATATACTTTTTTTTTTTAATTTTGGACAAAAGTTTTTTTTTTAAATCCCACAACTGAGCACACAGAACACAGAGATAATATGTATACTTATAAAAGTGAACAATCTTAATATATTTTTTTTTTGGTAAATTTGAATTGTCTTTAATTCAAAGAGATGTCTTTATCTATGTATAGATAAATTTGCTCATAACTATATGTTAGATAACATACACAACGTCTTTGTCTTTGAACAGTTTTATTAAAACATTAATAATAAACGTGTACTCACAGTATTCGGCAACCACAACAGGGCCGCGGTGGCGGCGCGGCTTCAGATAAACCACAACGCTCGGGTTCTTAGAAGCAAACTCTACTAAGTCCTGCTCAATGAAATCACTGAAACGAACACATTAAATAAAACATTATCTATCAATAATCATAAATTAAATATTAATAATCTCAATCTATGTCTATTAATCTGTAATACAGCTTTCCTTTGAAACCCATGATGTGGATACATTAAAGTTGATAATACAACAGTCAAGCAAATGGTATTATTATTTAGTATTATTACATATTAACAATACAGCTTGTGCAGTCTGTATAACATTTAAAATTTTCATCATGTCTGTTTAGTCTTTTTGATTATTTACAGTTTAATTGGGATCAGGGATAGATTAAAGATATAAAAGGAAAGATGTGTTCTTTCGCATCTGTTTCATTTGAGTGTCTTCGCTTCCGATAAAGGAGTAGTAAAACTCTCTCTTAATCTTTTACCGTCGAAGTATTACAAAAGATTACGTAAGCTCCCTCTTTGTGATATAACGAAGCTTTATTGGTGTGTTAAAAGGGTTAATATTCGATCCAGCATTACCGTAATCCTCTGCTGCCGCCGTGACTCTTGCAGAACTTTAACACTATCCTCTGCAGCTGACACACGTAACGACCGACACCATTCTGCAGAGGCGCCCGGACGAAGCCCGATTTCAAAAATAAATTGCTATTAGACATTGTTCAATTACAAAATACGTTTGTTTTAGGTTAGAATGCAAATTGTAAACATTTGACTACTGTCAAAGTGTTAACAACGTCTGTCATATATCTTATAATGACAAAAGCCTTGGATATTCAGCCACTGCCAGTGTCACTGTTATAATATTTTTCTTTTATATTATCACGCTTTTTTCCCAGTAGGGGTAGGCAGAGGTGAATAAACACCCACATTTTGTCAGACGTGGTCAGATTAGGTCCCGTGTAACAGGGTGTGAGCCTGTTGTCACTTTATTGGAGCCACCACACGCACACAAATATGATTTTAGGGTGCGGGTTTCCTCACGATGTTTTCCTTCTTCGGAATGAAAGTCGCACGCTCTAACCATTAGGCCAAGGAGTACTTATCACGAGTTATAACAATTAAAATTTAACTATACACTTGACACAGTAAACTGTTGTGTCTTATGTCTATAACAGTTTAAATTATTAGCTGACATCACTCAAGGACCTCCTTTCCGATAGCTCCTGCGCTGTATGGACCCAGCGGCTTTCCACAACCTTCATCAGATCAAGTCGACTTTCAGAGAAGCCAGCACTGTGTCTATGATATGCGTTCGCCCTTCCAGAACCTTACTGCACCATCAGGCATCAGTCCTTCGAGCGATGTATTATTTAATACCTAATATTTAGCGTAGTAAAAGATATGTGAATGTTACATATATGTAAAGTAATCCTGGAGTCAAGGCGAGTCCAAAGTCCGATCCACAACAGCAGATTTTTCTGCAATTTTTTTTTTTGTCACAAAAATAAAATACTTCATATAAATTTTCAAAGGAGTTTTTATTAAAAATTATATTTTATTTACAGTATAAATGATTAAATACAACTTTACTTAATTAAAATCTTAGAGGAAAGATAATAAAAAATATGACTCGCGCTTAGGGATGTATTATTAATGTTTTATATATAGGCACAGATACAAAATTTACCGAAATATCGTTTCGTTACCGGTAACACTGTTGGTGAGACGCGGAGATACTTTGCTACACTTGAAACTAGGTGAGCTCCAAACTAATACCTCTTCAGAGCTATATCTAACATTCACTTATTATATTATTATTAATTCTTTGTTTGTACACTACAAACATGTTTAAGAAATAATAATAACTTTTAAGTACATTATGCATTTTTTTTATTTATTTATGTTATATTCAATATCCCTTTTTTTTTTTCTTTATATTAATAAACATTAAATTTATTTCGCAAAAGGATAAAAAGTATATCGAATATTCAAATGCATATAAAGCACATTTATTACTAAAGCGATCGTTTTCTATAATTTTTTATCTATTTAATAAATACTAGCTTTTGTGATATTGTAATATATTTCCGTTGATATTCCCAGCACGGAGCAGGTATTGAAACCTGGTATTTTTGCTTGCAATCACGCGCCAGACGCACAGACAATACACTTACAATCTCTAATACTTTAATGTATACATTCTTTTTTTATCTATTTCATATATTGTTTTTTTTTTATTCGTTAATTTGTTTTTTTTTTATATATAGACAAAGGAAGCTTGGAAAACATTTGTTATTGTTGTAAAATCAAAGACGATATAAATATGAATATTTAGAGCTAACACTTCTAATCGATATCGAATAGATATAATTAAAATAAATAACATATAATTACTATCGAGTAATAAAATAAAAGAAACATATGTTAAAAAATACAGAGTAAAAAAAAAAAAAAATTAGAAATGGACAATCTTACTAATATGAATCGCTGCGTTTGCTTTAATAAATTATAATACTTCAGAGTATAAGTCTCTTCCAGCTTCAGGATTTGCAGAAGACCCACGCCCAGCAGTGGGCATCCACCGGTGGAAATAAAGGTAACGGTCATGTTTAATTTTCGCTGTAAATATCTAGAGTAAAAAAAAAAATCTTTAAAGTATTTAGAAATTTGATTTCTAAGCCCTAGTATTTAAAAATGTTTGTACTAGGGCGACCGGGCGATGGACTGCGCGAGTTCGCCTTTTGCCTATTCCCCGCCATCTTGTTTTGACAGATGACGCCGGCGATCAACTTTTGGCGCGGCGGCGGCCATTTTCTTGCGTTCCTCCTGTTATTAGTGTATATATTAATTAGTAATATTAGGAATGGAATTGTTGGTGGTAGGTCTCTGTTGATATCAACCGTCTAGATAGCGCAGCGCCTGTTATATACCGCCACCAATACTGTGATCCGGTTTGAAAGGCGCTGTAGCTATTACTGGTGGTAGGTCTGTTGCTGCAGACCGTTTAGGTACCACCGCATTGCCTGTTGCAGTCGACAGACAGTACTGTACAAGCATTACTGTGATCCGGTTTGAAAGGCGCTGTAGCTATTACTGGTGGTAGGTCTGTTGCTGCAGACCGTTTAGGTGCCACCGCGATGCCTATTGCAGTCGACAGACAGTACTGTACAAGCATTACTGTGATCCGGTTTGAAGGGTGTTGTAACTAGTGTAACTTGGGTAAAGAGATTCAACAAGATCTCTCGAGTCTCTTAAATGTCTTAATGTGACGAGCGCAATGTTGTGCAGTGTATATCCTTGCCAGCATTAAAAGTAATCAGTAACAATAGTGTATTTGTCATAACTAGCTACAGCGTACTTCAAACCGGATCACGGTAATGTTCGCACATTGCTGTCTGTCGGCTGCAATAAGCGTTGCGGTGGTACCTAGACGGTCTGCAGCAACAGAGACACCACCACCAGTATTAGCTACAGCGTCCTTCAAACCGGATCACAGTAATGCTTGCACTGTACTGTCTGTCGTCTGCAATAGAGACACTACCACCATATTTTTAATTTTTTTTTTTTTGGATAATTTCTTCGGTAGTTTTGTTTTCATGTTGTTTTTTTTTTTTTTTTTTACTTACATAAAAACATCTCACCCTTTCGCTGCGGCGCGTCCGGCTCGACGTCGGCCGCGCCCGGCGCCGTCTCGCAGCCGTCAGCGCGCGTCCTCGCGCCCAATTTCGGCGAACTGTAAACGACCATAGACAATACGAGACCAGCGCGACGAGCTCGCGCCATTTTGACCGACCACCACCACCCGCGACAGCCGCGTCGCCGGTTAGGTCAGCTAACACAAGCAAGCTTGTTACTGTTGTTGTACAGGTACATCACGAGTAGGTACTAGTACCTATGTGGTTGTAGGATTTTTTTTTTTTTTTTTTTTTTTTTTTTTTCTAATCCTTCTTTATCCTCAATATCTTCCTTCTTTCAGACGGTTGCGGCTTTTCAACAGTAGAATCCTTACCGCAACCCCCATAGTGATAAGGTGGCGGTGATACCGTACCTCTGTTCCACCAGTATCTTGGTGAGCCTGGTGACTTCTGCCCTCAAGTAGTCCAGCTCCTTCTGCCTGGCGCGCGCCTCCTGCTCGGCGGCGCGCTCGCACGCCGCCAGCCGCGCCCGGATGTCGTCGAAACTGTTGGAAGTAGTGTACAAACCTTCATCACCATCATCAGCCGATAGACGTCCACTGATGGGCGTACACCACCACCAGCGCGTCCGGGGAGGACGGCAACCCACCCCAACATCCCCTCATTGCTCAAACCCAAGACTACATAGTACTCGTAGTTTACCTACACTTAGTGGAAAAAGAGAGTAACGACCTTCAAACCACATTTAACATGGAAACCATTTTAGTCGCCTTTTCCGGCAGGGCTTCTTAGTACACCGAGAATACCGCGCGGAAGACAGCCAGCCCACGGTTTCTTTTCATCCAAATCCGGCCTTGGTAGGACGTTTTACCATTTACACCACCATCATCATTTCAACACGAAGGTCGTCCCACAGCTGGGCGGAGGTACTTTTAAAAAAAAATTCCCAAGCCGATGTACTCACAGTTTCCTCAAGCAAGCGCATTTCCTGTTCAGGTGCTCGATCTGCTCTCTGGACGACTTCTCGACCTGTTTCAGTTTCGCCGCATCCTCTCCCCTCTTCTCCCTCTCGTCCTTCTCCCGCGCGAGTGCCTCTCTGCGCCGCGGTTAGTTGGATTATGGAATGGAGGGGATGGGGGTGTTTGGGAAAAATTATTCAACTGTCTATGGTAAGGTTATATGTATAGTTATTTTTGTTCTGTATTCTAGATATAGCTCAGACTGACTTTTTTAGTATTGACATAATTTTTTTTTTTTTTTATGAAATGAAGACAACATAAAAAATAGTACTCCAGATAAATAATTAAAAAAAAAAAATACGATTATGGTATATATAGGAGTAATATAAAAACTATACACAGACTCAACTATTAATATATTATATGAAACTTTATTTAATATAATTAAAAAAAAAAAATAATACAAATTATTTAAAAAAAAAAATTGCTTATAATATACTAAAGAATTAAAACTTCACAAACTCGATTTTTATAATCTGTATTTTTAATTATAATTACACAACTTACATCTATAGTCTATAGTTAATAGGCTGTAAGAGTACATGCCGCATACGTTTATTATTTAAAAAAAAATCAATAAATCAAAGACAACTTGTTTATAGAGGTGTTATAATTGAAACTCAATGGACGTTAATTGAGAAAATTAATTATTAAAAATGGGAGAATGAGACAGATATACTGCAGAGCTAGAACACAATGAGAGAGAGATAGAGAGAGAGGCAGCGATTGACCGACGATTTGTTGATTGAATTAAGAAAGAATGATAGTGTGATAATACTAAAACAATGTAGTTTAGATTTCAATGTATCTCCCTCTCACTCTCACTCCATACATTTAGAGCGAGAGAGCGATACAGTGCAGAGACTAGTCTAGGGGTGCGAGGCAGTCGGCGCGCTGCGGACGGGTAGGAGACGCGCGATAGTGGAACTATATATTATATTAGAAAGGTACTTCTTCTCACTCTCTCTTCATACATTTAGAGCGAGAGAGCGATTGCAGAGACTAGCTGGGTGTGCGGAGCAGTCGGCGCGTTGCGGGCCGGAGCGCGGGAAGTAGACGCGCGATAGTTGAACTATATATAGAGGTACTACTTCTCATTCTCTCTTCATACATTTAGAGTGAGAGAGCGATACAGTGCGGAGACTAGTCGGGGTGTGTAGAGCAGTTGGCGCGCTGCGGGCGGATAGGAGACGCGCGAGAGTGGAACTATATAGAAAGGTACTCCTTCTCACTCTCTCTTCATACATTTAGAGCGAGAGAGCGATACAGTGCAGAGACTAGTCCGGGTGTACGGAGCAGTTGGCGCGCTGCGGGCTGTAGCGCGGGAAGGAGACGCGCGATAGTGGAACTATATAGAAAGGTACTCCTTCTTACTCTCTCTTCATACATTTAGAGCGAGAGAGCGATTGCAGAGATTAGCTGGGTGTACGGAGCAGTTGGCGCGTTGCGGGCCGGAGCGCGGGAAGGAGACGCGCGGTAGTGGAACTATATAGAAAGCTACTCCCTCTCATTCTCTCTTCATATATTTAAAGCGAGAGACGAAACAGTGCAGAGACTAGTCGGGGTGTGCGGAGCAGTTGGCGCGCTGCGGGACGGAGCGCGAGAAGGAGACGTGCAATAGTGGAACTATATAGAAAGGTACTCCCCCTCATTCTCTCTTCATACATTTAGAGCGAGAGACGAAGCAGTGCAGAGACTAGTCGGGGTGTGCGGAGCAGTCGGCGCGCTGCGGGCCGGAGCGCGGGAAAGAGATGCGCGATAGTGGAAGTATAGAGAAAGGTACTCCCTCTCACTCTCTCAATTTATACATTTAGAGCGAGAGAACGATTGCAGAGACTAGCTGGGTGTGCGGAGCAGTCGGCGAGCTGCGGGCCGGAGCGCGGGAAGGAGACGCGCGATAGTTGAACTATATAGAAAGGTACTCTCCCTCTCACTCTCTCTTCATACATTTAGAGCGAGAGAGCGATACAGTGCAGAGACTAGCTGGGTGTGCGGAGCAGTCGGCGCGCTGCGGGCCGAAGCGCGGGAAGAAGACGCGCGATAGTTGAACTATATAGAAAGGTACTCCCTCTCACTTTCTCTTCATACATTTAGAGCGAGAGAGCGATTGCAGAGACTAGCTGGGTGTGCGGAGCAGTCGGCGCGTTGCGGGCCGGAGCGCGGGAAGTAGACGCGCGATAGTTGAACTATATATAGAGGTACTACTTCTCATTCTCTCTTCATACATTTAGAGTGAGAGAGCGATACAGTGCGGAGACTAGTCGGGGTGTGTAGAGCAGTTGGCGCGCTGCGGGCGGATAGGAGACGCGCGAGAGTGGAACTATATAGAAAGGTACTCCTTCTCACTTTCTCTTCATACATTTAGAGCGAGAGAGCGATTGCAGAGACTAGCTGGGTGTGCGGAGCAGTTGGCGCGCTGCGGGCCGAAGCGCGGGAAGAAGACGCGCGATAGTTGAACTATATAGAAAGGTACTCCCTCTCTCTCTTTATACATTAAGAGCGAGAGAGCGATACAGTGTAGAGACTAGTCGGGGTGTACGGAGCAGTCTGTGCACTGCGGGCCGGAGTGCGGGAAGGAGACGCGCGATAGTGGAACTATATAGAAAGGTACTCCCTCTCACTCTCTATTCATACATTTAGAGCGAGAGAGTGATACAGTGCAGAGACTAGTCGGGGTGTGCGGAGCAGTCGGTGCGCTGCGGGCCGGAGCGCGGGAAGAATAGTGGAACTATATAGAAACTATATCCATCTCACTCTCTCTCTCTCTCTCATGTTAAATACATATATAGCTGTCTCTTTCCGTCCCAAAAGAAGTTCCACTTGTAACATGTGATAGTTTTTCAAGCTTCATACATAATGCAGATAACAAACATACAATATGTTACAACATATAATAAATTTATTTATATATATATATGTATATATAACAATGAAACGATAATGACTAGATACACATTGCGTAAATGATTCGATGAGTTTCTTTTTTTTTTTCAAACCAAAGAAAAATATAGACAAAGGTTTTTTTTACAGACATCCAAAAAAAGATTTAATTTTTTAAATCTAGCGGAGATGATATACACTGCATTGTACTCGTAAGATATGAGATGCTATGACTCGTTACCGCAGTAATTTCACTACGTACAGCGGCCTACCATAAACACAGTAATGCTTTCTATAGACAGGAATACAGACCTACCACCATTTTTAATCTGTATCTATATTTTCTTAATGATTAATAAAAACTTAAATGTGACTCCCAAACAGTAAACTACACGTTATGGTGGTAGTGTATCGAGTTCATAATTCAACCACCACACAGCACGCGGTCACGGAATCGAACCATAGACAACCGCATCGCTAAGCCACTCCATACGATTGTGTATATATTATATTATATAATCTATAGTTCTCTTTGGTTGTCTATTATTTATGATTTTAACAGCTCAGTCCGTTTAGGCAGTACAAAATATATCTTAAATATCAAATAAAAAAAAAAAAAAATTAAATATATATATATATGTATTATTAATAATAATAATAGTGATGTTAGTTAATGTTGGATTGTTTCCTTTTAACGCTGTGTAGGTAGAAGAGCAGCGCGAGTGAGAGAGTGAACGCGGCGAGAGCGAGACGGAGAGAGCCGACCAGTGCGCATGCGCCGGAAGCGGCGAGCGGCGCGCCGAGCCAGCGGCAACTGTCGGAACAACGCATTGTACTGCGGACCGTGCGCACGCGCGGTCGTCGCCGTCCGCGCGTGCGAACGGTACCTCGCTAAAATTACTATATATTCAAAGCTTCATCATCATCATCATCTATCGATCCTCTGCTTGCCGCAGCCTTCACCAGATCCATCGCACCACTTGGCGACGTGTCTTCCGGTACGCGGTCGCCATTAGAGGACCTTGGTCCATCCGCTGTCAGTATGCGCACATTGTGCTGCGGACCGTACGTCCGCGCGTGCGAACGGTACCTCACTAACATTACTATATATTCAAAGCTTCATCATCATCATCTATCGATCCTCTGCTTGCCGCAGCCTTCACCAGATCCATCGCACCACTTGGTGACGTGTCTTCCGGTACGCGGTCGCCATTAGAGGACCTTGGTCCATCCGCTGTCAGTATGCGCGCATTGTGCTGCGGACCGTACGCCCGCGCGTGCGAACGGTACCTCACTAACATTACTACATATTCAAAGCTACATCATCATCTATGGATCCTGTGCTTCCTGCAGCCTTCACCACGTCATCGCACAACTTGGTGACGGGCCAGCCAACATTCTTCCGGTACAACAGTCTTCCGGTACGCGGCCGCCATTACAGGACTTAACTGAAGTGATCACCAGCATCACTCTATTATGAGTGATGCCGACGAAGAAGAGTGATACTGTTATATTTCAATTTGAGTGTAATGTGCGGTGTGAACATCCTACCACGCATTTTTGAGGGTCACTTAATTTCAAGTGACTATATATCTCCTGCTGGACTCTCTTACTCTCTATGAAATGGGGATTTCCACTGCACCACTTCGTCTTCATCGTTTTACTTCTACCCTATATATATTTTTTTAAACATCAATAAGATGATCAGTCTCATTATCCGAGTAAACACTAGATACAGCATCCTTCAAACAGGAACTCTGCAATGCGACGGTAATTAGCGTTGCGGTGCACAGGAATTTTTTTTTTTTTTTTAATATATTTTAATATGTGGCCTTATCTATGCGGTGCATATAAAAAATCTGTTAAAAAAAAAAAAAACTATTTTGTCTATGATCCGTTAAAGATGGCGGCTTGACATCTGTCAACGCGTTATACAGCAAGTTTAAATTTAAATTTCGAATTTAATACTGCCTTTCGGACATCTTTTCATGTATTTGTGTGAATATACGAGATAGTATGTATAATGTTATGGGAGGATCAGCTGATGAGAGTCCAGGGTCCACGGTCGAACCTGGGGGATGAAATACTTGGAGAACGAGCACCTGGTCAGCGGAAGCCACCGGATACCACCAGTTAGAATAGGTGAGGATCTAATTGGGTATATCAGTCTGCTCGCCAGAGTTCAGTTTGAGAGGGCACCTGATGATGATGATGGTGATGATGATGATCATGCGGACGGTAGTGCAAACATGTCCAAAAGACAATATTATAATATATATTAGTAATAACACTACAGGGACCAGAGGACCCAAGCCAAGCTCACCAGCTCGTGGTGGACAGTGATGATCAACAGACGAGGTTCTGGCTCCCACCAACCCGCTACTGCGGTTTGGTGGGAGCCAGAGCCCTGAGGTTGGTTGGGGTTGGTGGCTGGTTTAATAATCAGCGTGGTAGGAAATACCCCAAATATTCATCTGGAGGGGTCCAGATGAAGCTGTACAAATTTGAAGATCCCTGGGGGGGGGGGATGTCCAGCAGTGGGCGTCCATAGACTGATGATGTTGGTGAGTTGATTATACAGTTAATACTTTTGTGACATATTTACTACCGAACATTTATAAGTATGTGAATACACACACACACACTCACACCCAGAGACATACATACATATATACATACATATATATATACATATATTAAACATATAAAAAAAATGGCGATTTAAGTTATTAAGCGTAATAGGGAATATGCATGTATTTATAACAATTACATATGTATAGTAACATCCCACTTTATGTTCCCACTGTTGGGACGCGGTGTGTACTTTTATTATGTGAGTCGGGGCCGTTTGTTCAATATACAGTACTGTGATCCGGTTTGAAGGACCAATGGCTATCACTGTTGGTATGTCTCTGTTGCTACAGACCGGGTAAATAGGTACTACCGCAGCGTATATTTCTACCGCCAAACAGTACTGTGATCCGGTTTGAAGGACCAATGGCTATCACTGTTGGTATGTCTCTGTTTCTACAGACCGGGTAAATAGGTACCGCCGCAGCGTATATTTCTACCGCCAAACAGTACTGTGATCCGGTTCGAAGGACCAATGGCTATCACTGTTGGTATGTCTCTGTTGCTACAGACCGGGTAAATAGGTACCGCCGCAGCGTATATTTCTACCGCCAAACAGTACTGTGATCCGGTTCGAAGGACCAATGGCTATCACTGTTGGTATGTCTCTGTTGCTACAGACCGGGTAAATAGGTACCGCCGCAGCGTATATTTCTACCGCCAAACAGTACTGTGATCCGGTTCGAAGGACCAATGGCTATCACTGTTGGTATGTCTCTGTTGCTGCAGACCGGGTAAATAGGTACTACCGCAGCGTATATTTCTACCGCCAAACAGTACTGTGATCCGGTTTGAAGAGCGCTGCACCTAGTGTTATTACTGGGGTAACGAGACAATATTGTATGTATCGAAACGACGAGCGCAATGTGGTGCAGTGTGTACCATCCTATCTACTGTTGCGTTGTTATGACCGGCTGTATGACTTACCATCAGGTGTACCTGCCACTAGACAACGCTTCGTCGTATAAAAAAATAACGTTCGATTTTTAAATATTCAGAGGGTTTTTTTAAAAAGAGAACACACGCATACTCCCTGTTGAGGTTATGTTTTTTTTAATTTGCAATATTCCAAGCAGTCAAACGCCATGCGAATAATACAGATTATAAATGTTGATTTTTTTTTTTTTTTTTTTTTTTTTTTTTAATCTCTCACCTGAGCTCCTGCTCCGTGACGGCGAGGGTCCGCCCGCACGCGGCCGCCTTCGCCTCCAGCTCGTTGAACTGAACACTTTTCGACTGAATCTGGCTTTTCAGTTCTGAAATATATTATCTGTATATCGTATAGTGTTAGTTAGGGGCGGGCGGGACGATCACCTGATTTTAAGTGATACGCCCGCTCACTAGAATAGCGCTAGTAGCTTTGAAATATAAGATGTTGAGGCTCATTATCCGAGTATTGACACTAGTTACAGCGCCCTTCAAACCGGATCACAGTAGTGTTTGCACAGTACTGTCTGACGGCTGCAACAGGCGCTGCGGCGGTACCTAGACGGTTTCCGGAAACGGAGACACTACCACCAGTAACAGCTGCAGCGCCCTTCGAACCGGATCACAGTAGTGTTTGCACAGTACTGTCTGACGGCTGCAACAGGCGCTGCGGTGGTACCTAGACGGTTTCCGGAAACGGAGACACTACCACCAGTAATAGCTGCAGCGCCCTTCAAACCGGATCGCAGTAATGTTCGCACAGTACTGTCTGCCGGCTGCAACAGGCGCTGCGGTGGTACCTACACGGTTTCCGGAAACGGAGACACTACCACCAGTAATAGCTGCAGCGCCCTTCAAACCGGATCGCAGTAATGTTTGCACAGTACTGTTTGCCAGCTGCAACAGGCGCTGCGGTGGTCTCTGCCTGTTGCGACGCACCGTTATTTCCTTTCAATAGTGGCTTTAAAGAAGACTTTTGACAGCTTATAAATAAAAAAAAAAAAAAAAAATTATGAATGATTTAGTTTGTACTTCCAATCACTTTCACATCAGGTAGAGCATTAAGCGCACGCGGAATTTAGTGTGGGTAGTTGTAAATTTGATACTGTACAGGTATATATATATATATATATATATATATGTAGGTAGGTATACCAGCGATCTCCCTCATCAGCTCCTTCTCCCTCTTGACCCTCTCCTCCTCTCCCTCCTGCCGGCACTCGCTCTTCATACGCGACAAGCAGCTCTCCTTGTCAGACATGAACTGGTCCCACTGTCTCTCTGCAAACAATGTGGCATCGTTATTAAGCGATGAACGAGCTGGTGGTAAGTCTTGGTAAGGTCAACAGTGTGCAAAAAATACTGTGATCCGGTTTGAAGGGTCTTGTAGCTAATGAACTTATTGAGGTGATGAGCAAGTGTTGCTGTATATATCACGCTACTAGCGTTATTGTTATGAGCAGGCGTATCACTTACCATCAGGTGAGGATCCGCTCGTCTCCCAGTATCAATAGGTGATCCGGTTTGAAGGGCCTTGTAGCTAATGGAATTATTGGGATAACCAGCACCATGTGTTGCTGTGTATATCACACTACTAGCGTTATTGTTATGAGCAGGCGTATCACTTACCATCAGGTGAACGTGCCGCAACGGTGTGGTATAACATACCCATCTCGGCGCGATGCTGCTCCTTCAGCTTGGAGACCAGCTCGCAGCGCTCGGCGAGCATCTTGCTCCGCGTGGTCTCGAGCGCCCGGCGCGCCTCGTCCGCTTCCGCGGCGGCGCGCTCCTCCGCCTCGCGCAGCCTCCCGCTCCACTCCACCATCAGCTCCTCTGCGAACACCAACTCACATAAGCGCTGTACCGGCTGACGAAAGGATGTCGCCGTGTCAGGGACTCTACTGGCAGGGTCTCTGTTGCTGCGGACCGTTACTGTGATCCGGTTTGAAGGACCATTAGATATTAGATAGGTCTCTGTTGCTGCAGACCGTCTGTTCTAACATTACTGTGATCCGGTTTGAAGGACCTTTAGATATTAGATAGGTCTCTGTTGCTGCAGACCGTCTGTTCTAACATTACTGTGATCCGGTTTGAAGGACCATTAGATATTAGATAGGTCTCTGTTGCTGCAGACCGTCTGTTCCAACATTACTGTGATCCGGTTTGAAGGACCATTAGATATTAGATAGGTCTCTGTTGCTGCAGACCGTCTGTTCTAACATTACTGTGATCCGGTTTGAAGGACCTTTAGATATTAGATAGGTCTCTGTTGCTGCAGACCGTCTGTTCCAACATTACTGTGATCCGGTTTGAAGGACCATTAGATATTAGATAGGTCTCTGTTGCTGCAGACCGTCTGTTCTAACATTACTGTGATCCGGTTTGAAGGACCATTAGATATTAGATAGGTCTCTGTTGCTGCAGACCGTCTGTTCTAACATTACTGTGATCCGGTTTGAAGGACCTTTAGATATTAGATAGGTCTCTGTTGCTGCAGACCGTCTGTTCTAACATTACTGTGATCCGGTTTGAAGGACCATTAGATATTAGATAGGTCTCTGTTGCTGCAGACCGTCTGTTCTAACATTACTGTGATCCGGTTTGAAGGACCATTAGATATTAGATAGGTCTCTGTTGCTGCAGACCGTCTGTTCCAACATTACTGTGATCCGGTTTGAAGGACCATTAGATATTAGATAGGTCTCTGTTGCTGCAGACCGTCTGTTCTAACATTACTGTGATCCGGTTTGAAGGACCATTAGATATTAGATAGGTCTCTGTTGCTGCAGACCGTCTGTTCTAACATTACTGTGATCCGGTTTGAAGGACCATTAGATATTAGATAGGTCTCTGTTGCTGCAGACCGTCTGTTCTAACATTACTGTGATCCGGTTTGAAGGACCATTAGATATTAGATAGGTCTCTGTTGCTGCAGACCGTCTGTTCTAACATTACTGTGATCCGGTTTGAAGGACCATTAGATATTAGATAGGTCTCTGTTGCTGCAGACCGTCTGTTCTAACATTACTGTGATCCGGTTTGAAGGACGAATAGATATTATCGTTGGTAGGTCTCTGTTGCTGCAGATCGTTTAAGTCCTATTGCAGCTGACAGACCGTACTGTGCAAACATTATCGTGTTCCGGTTTGAAGGGCGCCGTAGCTAGTGATGTTACTGGGTTAACTAGACTCGACATCTGTAGCTGGCGATGAGCGCAATGTGGTGCAGTGTATATCATCGTTGTTAGGCATGTGTATCACTTACTATCAGGTGAAGGTTAATTAAAAAAAAAAAAAAAATACTAGGTGATCATCGAAAGTGAGACAGTTGTATATACCCTTCTCTTTCTCGTGTTTGTCCGACATCAGCTCGACGTTGTTCGCGTGGCTGATGTCCGCCTTGTCCAGCAGGTGGCGCAGCTGCATCACGTCCCAGTCGGCCTTGCTGCGCGCCTCCGCCAGGGCCCGCTCGAAGCCGGACTCCTTGCTCGCTATCTCCTTCTTCAGGTTCTCGAACTGGTGAGCAGAGCAATTTTCCATACTAGCGTCCGACTGAGGGTATGACAATAAAATTATCGTTTTCTATAAACACTAGTCTTTACTTTTCTCTATCTCTGTCTCTTTCTAGTATCTCCCTCTCGCTCGCACTCGCGCGTACTGTCCCGTCCATACGTTTCGTTCCAAGCATCCATCGCTACTATCCTAGTATATACTACCTGTTCCCTCTTTGCTGGTATATAGACTTGAAATTTGTTTGGAATATTCATCGACCGACCAACCGTTGCCATAGCAACCGCGTAGATAACGCCAAATGGAAATATCCGTTAAAGTTAATTAGGAATAAAACTATGAAGTGTGTATGGAATTAAATAGATAGAGCCTATGTGTGGCGTGGGTACGTTCACTTGATTTCAAGTGATCGGCGAAAAAAAAAAAAAAAAAAATCTTGATGTATGTATAGATAAAATTTGTAACGTGTTGTAACCGGTGGGTCTGGATAAACTGGTTACAGTCAAGGTCGAGGGTGAACCAATTCGCTGGTGCGATCAGGTGCTAGCCACAGGGTGTTCCGTATGCTGAGGAGGCGAGGATGGAGCCGCGTGGAGCTGGTCGACACACCAGTAACAGCTGTTCTGGACAAGCGTGACCTACAGACCGTCTAGGCCGACAGCCGAAAGATACTACTGTGATCCGGTTTGAAGGACCAAGAGATATTAGTGGTGGTAGGTCTCTGTTGCTGCAGACTGTCTAGGTCAGCGTCTATTGCAGCCGAAAGATAGTACTGTGCAAATATTACTGATATCCGGTTTGAAGGGTGCTGTAGCTGATAAAACTACTGGAATAACGAGCGTTAAGATCTTACGTCTTGAAGCGATGAATGTGGTGGTAAATCATTCTCATTAGTACCAGAATATGAGCAAGCGTATCACTTACCATCAGGTGAACATCTCACTCGTCTTCTCCCTTTTCTCTTCTCTACCGTATATCTGATGGGATGATCAGTACCTTGATGGTGACTTCACGCAGCCTCCTCTCCGCCTGCTCCTCCTGCTCGGTCTTGAGCTGCAGCAGGGCGGCGCGGCTCCTCTCCGCTGCTGCCCTCTCGTACGCCAGCCGCGCCGTCATCGAGGACGTGGTGGCCGCATGCTCCGACTTCAAGGACTCCATCTGCTTCGTGTGCTCCTGCTTCAAGGTGCGGATGGCCTGGAAATCATCACCAGCGATCTTCAAAATCCAAGTGCTTTACAGGCATTATTGTGATCCGGTTCGAAAGGCGCTGTCGCTATTACTGTGGTAATGAGACTCGACATGTTATGTATCAAGCGAAGAGCGCAGTGGTGTGAATACCATCATCACTAGCGCCAGGTTGTTATGAGCTGGCGTATCACTTACCATCAGGTGAAAGTCTCGCTCGTCCCAACGTCATATCATCGTCATCAGCCAATTGAAGTCCACTGCTGGACATAGCCCTCCCCCACATCGAACGAGTACGGAGCCAGACCCTTGTCTGTTGATCAGCTGGCTGTACCACGAGCTGGTGGTATTGGTTATTATGAGCTGGTCTACGAGACTCCTTACACCCTCCATATGAGAGCCAAGTATTTCAGGTGACCACTTATACTTGATCCTGATCCCTGATAATATTCTTCCAATCATCATCATCATCAGCTGATACCATCACCTCGTTTGGACTCCGAAAAATCCTTAACATGTCTTCGTCTCTTCGAATGGAACGTACTTCCAAATGTGACTGCTCCCGCTCCCTTCCATTCTGCCTCTCCACCTCCAAGAGCTCCCTCAGCCGGTGCGCCTCCTCCTTCAGCTCCTCTTCAGCAGACTCCAGCTCCTGCAGCCGACCGCTGAGGGTTTGGAGGGAGTGCTGCTGCTCGCCAACCAGCCCGCGCAACTGCTGCAGCTCGGCCAGGTGCGGTGGATTCTGCAGACGCTCCACGGCTTGGGACAGCTGGAACAATGGGTAAGTAGTTCAAAGACAAGCGGTGGATGGTTCAGTCCAGACTAATTCTGGATCCTCATCATGTGATAGTAGATATGAGTCACTGGACACACTTCAAACCCGACAGCGACTGGAGACTACTCTTTGGCAGCAGCAGTCTTCCCCTTGACGCCGACCACGGAGTCTTTACTCACCCAGTACTTCCCGATCTGGTGTAATGTACACCGATGGTAGGTCTTTCATGCTGGAGACGGTCCAGGTAAGGTCATCAGCTCCTACTGCAGTAGACATACAGTAGCAGTGTGCAAACACTACTATCTTTTTTTTTTTAATTCCACGAAGCGACGACACCGTGGCTGACGTTCACCCGATGGTAAGTGATACACAAGCTCATAAAAAAGAAGCGCTTATTAAAATGGTATATAGACACACTGTTCACATCGCCTTCAGACATGAGATTTAAAGTCTCGTTACTCCAGTAATTCCTGTTTGAAGGGCGTTGTAGATAGTGAACATAAGACATGAGAGTTATGATGTTGTGTAACACACCGAGGACAATGTGGTGTAATGTTCACATCTTAATAGTATCACTCTGTTAGGGGCAGGCGTACAACTCACCATCAGGTGAACCTCTATGGTCGCTCTGTGTGATAAAAAGAACCTTTATTAGTTGAAGCGATGAAACGCTTGAGACATTCACCTGATGGTAAGTTATACGCACACCCATAACAACTTGGCGCTAGTTAGGATGGTATTCACAGCACCATATTGCGCTTTTGCGCTTTTAGACTTAATATGTTAAGCCTCGTTACCCTAATAATTTAACTACCTACAGCGCCCTTCAAACCGGATCACAGTAATGTTCGCACAGTGCTGTCTTTCGGCTGCAATAGGCGCTGCGGTGGTATCTAGGCGGTCATCAACAGAGACCTACCACCAGTAACAACTACAGCGCCCTTCAAACCGGATCACAGTAATGTTCGCATAGTGCTGTCTGTCGGCTGCAACAGGCGCTGCGGCGGTACCTACGTAAACGGTCCTTTTTATACCAGCCGCGTTATCATCAGCTAAGCTTTACCATCTTTGCTTCACCACGGATTCTGTACCAAGATCTCACCTCTTTCTTCTCCTTCTCCGCTTCCCACGCTCTCCTCTCCACCTCGCGCATCTTCCACTCGCAGTCGGCCAGTATCCTCTCGGCTCGCGACGCCGCCTGCGTGCGCGCAGCCTCGTGCGCCGCTCGCCACTTGGCGCTGCTGGCCTCCGCCGCCGATAGAGCCTTCAACAGATTATATATCCTTCATCATCATCATCAGCCGATGGATCTCTCCCAAAGATTCCCACAACGGGTAAGAACTCATATAGGGGTGCTTTTGGGCCAGATCTCACTCTGGCCCAATGCGGGCTGGTGAGAGCCAGATCCTCGCCTCTTGATTATCAGGGTTCACCACGAGCTGGTGAGGCTGGCTTGGATCCCGTGAGTTCTTGTGCGGAGCCACTTATTCAATATCAAATTATCGACTCAACCGATGGATGCCCACTGCTGGACATAGGTCTCTCATAATATATTCGTAAAGAGCAAGCTCGTAGGACAGGTGGTCTTTGAGGACTAAAAGTGCTGGAACGGCTGGTTGTCCAGCACCGAAATCCCACTCACTATTCCCACTGCTGGGACTCGCGACCACATAAAGAGATAGTCAATTGTCCGAAGATCTAAGCTGACAGCGGGACGTTCCCCTGATGGTAAGTGATACGCCCGCTCATAACACAGCGCTAGTTAGAATGGTATACACTGCACTACGTCGCGCTCGCCTTGAGGACACACAATGTTGTCTCGTTACCTCAGTAATTTCACTAGCTACAGGATCCTTCAAACCGGATCACAGTGCTGGTCAGCTGCTATAGACTCTGCGGTCCTAGATAGTCTGTAGCAACAGAAATCTACCAGCAGTACCTAGACTTTTAGATACCTCTTGCGCTTTCTGCGCGTCCATCTCTTTCTCCTGCTCCAATCTCTCTTTGTCCCTCTCCAACGCATGAACCCTGGACTCGAGCTCGGCGCGCCGCGTCAGCGCGTCCTCCAGCTCCGACCTGAGTTGTCTGACTGATTCATCTGAAATGATACAACAGGATTTTAAGTTCCTTAATGTACCACCCGATACGTGATACGCCCGCCCCTAACAATGTATTAGCTTGATATAAACTACACTACACTGTGCTCGTCGCCTTAACACGAAATGTTGAGTGTTGTTACCGCCTTCCACTAGCTACAAGTAAGTGCTCTTCATCATTAGACTTCCGACGTTAGCTGTCGTTACCGCAGTAATATCTACTACCGCTTGGTGTCGCGGTGGTGTATCTAAAAGGTCTCCGGCAACAGACACCACCAGCCAATTGCTACACACGGTGACTGCTACAAAGTATGACCTGTAGTGTCTGGCGATACCGGAAACCATGCTGACGGTAAGGTCATGGGAAGTCGCTAGAACACCGATCGATGTGGAGATCTTTGGGCGAGGTCTATGCCCAGTAGTGGACGTCTATCGGCTGATGATGTAGATGTGTAGATGAGCTCACCATTCCGCCTCTGCAGTTGTTCAGCCAGGTCCGCAGAACAACTCCTGGCCGCGGAGAGCTCCTCCTCTAACGAGCGACTCCTCTGCCTCACCAGCTCCGACTCCTTGTACGCGGCCGCCAAGTCGCATTTCAATTCTGCGATACAATTGAGTTTTATACAACTACCCACAAACGCGCATTGGGCCAGCGCGGTGGGTAATGGCCCGAATCTCCCCCCATATGGACCAATCGATTTGTGGAACTCTGGGAAGAAGGCTTATGTCCAGCAGTGGAAGTATATCGGTTGATGATGGTGGTGATTACACTACCGGGGATTCCCCGAGTACTTTGCATCGGTTGCTAAAACGAGGGGAGTCCCACCCACCTCTGTGTACCCGCGGCGGATTAGAGATTTAGAAGATCTTTGACAGACATGAAGCTGTGGAGCAGTGGTGCTGCCAAAGCTCATCCAGCAGCACAGGACTTGGTGGAGAGGTTGCCATAAATACTCACGTTCTATCTCCCGGTCCCTAGCCTCGATCTGGTTCCTGCAGGAGACGATGAGCTCCCTCGCCCGCTCCGCCTCCTGGCACCTGGTGTCCGCTAGATCAGTCAGCGCGGCCACTTGGCTCTGGAACTTGCTCTCCTGTGTCACCAGGGTGTTCCTGGAGACCAAAGCTTTTGTTAATACCGTGACGCCATCGGACCATAGATCACATAGAGTAGGAACATCTAGAAAGTTCCATTCCATTTGACATTCCACAGCGAGACTTCACTGAAGGATCGATCGATGAGATTTTTGGGGGAGTTCCATGTCCAGCAGTGGAGGTGTCCGATGATGATGACTACATTGAAGGTCGCTGTAGCCAGTTCAATTATTGGGACTTGATATCGTCTTAAGGCGACGAGACTAATACGGTGCAATGTAAACATCCTCACTAGCTCCACACTGTTGTGGGGACAGTTGTGATGATGGTAAGGTTCTTTCGAAGCCCTTCCATCTACCCCCACATTGAAAATATGAGGGTAGATGGAATGGCTTCGAAAGAACCTTAGCCATCAGCCGCCATAATAGCATCCTTTGCGTTGGCAACCCTATGAATGTATGAAACCTTCGTAGACGCTATACAGCAGCTGCAATTACAGATCCCAATAGTCTTGGATTACCCGCGCCGTCCTTCGAACCGGAGTATTCGTGACAAGCTTCACCATCAGCCTCTCCGCGGGTTACCACCATGTTAAATCCGGGCCAAGTGTAGTGAAGGTAACTAATGTTGGATGTAGTGCATCTGGGTTCTATTTCGAAACCTACGTTTACGACTCACGCATACCGGAGCACTTGATCTAGAACATTCGTTATTAACTAGATTATCTTTAAATAAATCTAAAGTCTGGGATGTTCTAAACGCACACACACACACACAGATATATATATAGATACATGGTGGTATGTCTTTCGGTCTGTCTAGCTAGACATACATAGCTATGTATCAGCGCGGCGGCTGTAGTAGCTGAAAAACAATAGGATATATATAACTATGTTCCGGTTTGAATGGCGCTGTATCTATCACTGGTGGTAGTAAAATATGGCTAAAGCGTTGCCTGCTGTAATTACGAGGGTAACAGAACTCGTCATGTTATGTCGAGGCGACGAGCACAACGTGATGTAGTGTGTATCATCGTAATTGGTGATCTCCGTTGCTAGAGACCGTCGTAGGTAGCCATCACCGCGACAAGCAGTAGTGTGCGAATATTACTGTGTACTTCTGCAACTAAATTACTGCGGTAACGACTACTACGTACTAATATCGAATTCCCATTTTAGGAGCGTTGTAGCTGCTTAAATGAATGCGGTAACAATACTCAACATTTCGTGTTAAGGCGACGAGCACAGTGTAGTGTAGTTTATATCAAGCTAATACATTGTTAGGGGCGGGCGTATCACTTACCATTTAACGTCTCGCTTGTCTAATCACTTCCTCATCATCAGCCGATGGACCACTGCTGGACATAGGCCTCTCTAATATCTCCACATCTATACATCCTGAGCTCCTCGCATCCAGCTGCTCCTGCCTTCACCAGATCGTCAGACCTGGTGATGGCCTGCCAACGCCACGGCTTTGCAGAGGATGGTGAAGCTCATCCAGAATGTTCCATCAGTATGGTGGTAGGTCCCTACCCGAAATGGGGGAGAGACGTGGCTAGTGAAATTACTGGAGTAACAGGACTCAACGTCATCCTAACTAGAGCTATCGAAAAAAAAAAATTCCAACGGAAGTGAAGCAATTTTTTTTTTTATATGCGACGCGACCATCACTCGATATTAAGTGATACAACAATGTATCGCTAGTTAGGATGGTATACACAACATCACATTCTGCTCATCGCCTTGTGATTTTAGTTGTGAAGCGTTACCTCAGTTATTAAACTAGCTGTAGCGCCCTTCAAACCGGATGCAGTGTTATAATTAGTGAAACAGTGTTGCCAATATAAAAAGTAAATAATTCCTTTCACTCTGGACTCAACGTCATCCCAACTAGCGCTGTATCTATCGAAATTGAGGGTAGTAAACTTTTATTTATATAATAGGTTGGGGAAAAAGAAATCCATTATTTTTATATGAACTTCAAGACTTTACTTAACATGCTTCGGATTGTCCGATTTGGGTCAAATATGCACCGTTTTGTTCTATGATTTGTTGCCATTTTAAAGGTAACTTCACAATGCCTCTCTCGTAGAAGTCCTGCTCTCTATTTGCAAAAAACTCTAGTAGCCGATTTTCACAATCTTCCCTAGATGCCAATTTTTTATCACTAAAGAAATTTTGTAATGCAAGAAAAAGATGGTAATCGCTCGGTGCCAAGTCCGGACTGTATGGCGGATGCATTAACACTTCCCAACCAAGCTCCCGAAGTTTCTGGCGAGTCACTGTAGACGTGTGTGGCCTAGCGTTGTCCTGGTGGAACACGACACCTCTCCTGTTGGCCAATTCTGGTCAATTGCTATCTTCAAACGGTCCAGTTGTTGACAGTAGAGATCAGAATTTAGTGCTTGGCCATATGGAAACGACTCATAATAAATAATCCCCTTCCAGTCCCACCAAATGCACAGCAGAACCTTCCTGGCCGTTAGTCCTGGTTTGGCCACCGTTTGAGGTGCTTCACCGCACTTTGACCATGATCGTTTTCGCACAGGGTTATCGTATGTGATCCATTTCTCATCTCCAGTCAGCATCCGTTTAAGAAATGGGTCTATCTCATTCCGTTTGGCCAAGGCTTCGCAGATGGAAATTCGATCCGTCATGTTTTTTTCTGCTAATTGGTGTGGCACCCAAACATCGAGCTTCTTTTTGAATCCAGCTTTGTGTAAATGGTTTAAAACTGTTTTGTGGTCCATTTTTAGCTCCTGGGCGATGTTACGACTGCTAACATGCCGGTCAACTTCGATCATTTCTCCGATTTTATCGACATTTTCGGCGACCGGCCTACGTGTGCGAGGTGCATCTTTAACATCAAAAATTCCTGAACGGAATCTACGAAACCAAAATTGCACATAATTGGCTGTTACAGTATCGAGTCCATAAACACCATCACAATTTTAGCCGCCTGGCTTGCATTTTCGCCTTTGTCAAAGAAAAACTGTAAAATGTACCGAATTTTTTCTTTGTTCACTTCCATTTTTAACACCCTGTAACTCACAATTGAATGCACCAAACAAAAAACAGCAAAAGAATTTTTTTACTGCGAAATGTCACCTTTCCAACGAGCATAAATCTGAAACTGTTTGATCGATACTTTACGAGAAATTTATCACTACAGCCATTTACCGAAAAAATAATGGATTTCTTTTTCCCCAACCTAATATATAAGGTTGGAAAATATCGCCCTTCCGCTTTTTTGCTCTTTATCCAATGCTTTATAAAAAGTGTTACAGTGATCGGATTTAGTTCAAATATGCGCCGTTTTGTTCGATAATCTGTTTCCATCTAGACGGCAACTTCATAATACCTCCCTCGTAGAAGCCCCCCTCCTTATTTGCGAAGAACTCGGACAGCCACTTTTCATAAGCCTCTTTTGAGTTCAACTTTACACCACCAAGGGCGTTCACCATGGACAGGAACGGGTGGTAATCACTTGGCGCTATGTCCGGGCTATATGGTGGATGCGATAAAACCTCCCATCCGAGCTCCCGTAGCTTCTGACGAGTCATCAACGAAGTGTGTGGTCTGGCGTTGTCCTGGTGGAACACTACACCCTTCCTGTTGGCCAATTCTGGACGCTTCTGGTCGATCGCCTGCTTCAAGCGGTCCAGTTGTTCGCAGTAGATGGTAGAATTAAGCGTCTGGCCATATGGGAGCAGCTCATAGTGGATGATTCCCTTCCAATCCCACCAAACACACAGCAAAACCTTCCTGGCCGTCAATCCCGGCTTGGCCACTGTTTGGGACGATTCACCGGCCTTCGACCACGACCGTTTTCGCTTGATATTGTCGTATGTGATCCATTTTTGGTCGCCAGTCACCATCCGCTTCAAGAATGGGTCGAGTTCGTTCCGTTTCAGCAGCATATCGCAGGCGTTGATTCGGTCCAGAAGGTTTTTTTGCGTCAAATCATGCGGCACCCAAACATCAAGCTTTTTTTTGTATCCAGCCTTCTGCAGATGGTTTAAAATGGTTTGGTGACTAACTCCCATCTCCTGGGCGATGTCACGAGATGCCACATGCCGGTCTAACTCGATGTAGTCCATGATTTGATCGGTATTTGTCGTCACAGGTCTTCCGCCGGCTGGCTTATCCATGGTGTCGTTTTCACCGGCTCTGAATCGTCGAAACCATTCCTCCGCGGTTCGAACTGATAGAGTACCATCCCCCAAAACACCATTAATCTCACGGAACGTTTCTCTAGCGGATTTGCCTTTAACGAAGGAAAACTTTAAAATAGCGCAAATTCGCCGTTAGTGAACTCGCATGTTTACACGTCTATAACTGTTGAACGCAATATCCAAACTAATTATGCATAGCGTCGTTTTGTAGGTTATGTCAAGACCTTTCAAATTATGTATAGTATTGCCAGATACGAGCTCTGTAGCGCTTTGTACATAGCCGCGAAATTCAAAAGACAAAAAGGCGGAAGGGAGATATTTTCCAACCTATTATATATTTAATCCCAAAATTCCTTACGAAATACTTTAGCCCAGCAGTGGGCAAGCATCGATTGACGCGCTCATAACATATGACCAGTTAATGCGTATCGTCTGAAGCATCACATGAACAGATTAAAAATAAATAATGATTCGATGGCTATTAGCGTGTGTGCGTCAATCGGCAATATGGCGGCCTTGTCGCGGCGGAAAAGCGCGCGAAGCGGCCGCGCCGGGGCGTGGCTTTTTAATTAGCTTTATGGGTAACGATCGCGTTTACGGAGTATGTTAACGTGTTCGACATTTTTATATAATATTTTTTTTTTTAAATATATAGTTTCTATTTCACTTCACAACGATACAGATCTTATATATATATTATAGTAAGAGTTTACTGGTAGGTAGTAATTAATTAGATAATCATTAAATAAATCTAAAATTATATTCTACCCGCACACAGATATAAACACACACATATATATGTTGATGTTTTTAGGTACAATCGCAGCCGGTGAACAGTACTGTGCAAACATTACTATGTTCCGGTTTGGAGGGCGCTGTAGCTAGTGTAATTACTGTGGTAACGAGACTAAACTTGCGTATCAGGCGAAGAGCGTAAGGAGGCGGGCGTATCACTTCACATCGGGTGAACGTATCGTGATATACACTGCATCGCATTGTACTCTCGTGTCTGTAAGTGACGAGCAATGGGAGCACAGTAGCCGTTAGGATGTTTACACTGCACCGTGTGGACGGAGCCTTAACATATATGATAAGTAATATTAGACCAGTAATTTCCCATGCTGCAGATACATTGATACAATGTAATCTTTATATATGTAATGAAAATGGGTTGTCTTTGACCGCCGATCACGCGAAAACAAGTGAACGTATCTACAAGGGGATACGAGCATTCGACGCGCTATGATCCGTAGATGGTTATAGCGTTTTTTTTTTTTTTTTCATAGATCCTTCATGGTTTTATATCTAATTAACTTTTATACGTTGCTATAGTGACGGTAGGTGTAGAGAGTCATCCGTTGAGGAATATTTCAGATTTTCAAATATAATTATTAAATGTAAAGTATTGTACTCATCTTAATATGTAAGATGTCTCGTTGCCATGGTTACACTACTGGCTGCAATGCCTATCAATAGACAGTAAAGTCTGCGTACTGTTATTACTGCTGGTATTAATTTCAGCTTTAACGTCTTCCCTGATGAATTTTAAAAATGGAATTTGGATTCTCCGCTGTTTTGAATTTGTAGTGTCTCTGTTGCTGACTGTACTGTCTAGGTAGGTACCACGGTAGCTCCTGTTGCAGTCGACAGATAGTACTGTGATCCGGTTTGAAGGACGCTGTGGCTAGTGTAATTGTTGAACTGGCGATATGTGTCTGTTGCCGACTGTCTAGGTAGGTACCACGGTAGCTCCTGTTGCAGTCGACAGATAGTACTGTGATCCGGTTTGAAGGACGCTGTGGCTAGTGTAATTGTTGAACTGGCGATATGTGTCTGTTGCCGACTGTCTAGGTAGGTACCACGGTAGCTCCTGTTGCAGTCGACAGATAGTACTGTGATCCGGTTTGAAGGACGCTGTGGCTAGTGTAATTGTTGAACTGGCGATATGTGTCTGTTGCCGACTGTCTAGGTAGGTACCACGGTAGCTCCTGTTGCAGTCGACAGATAGTACTGTGATCCGGTTTGAAGGACGCTGTGGCTAGTGTAATTGTTGAACTGGCGATATGTGTCTGTTGCCGACTGTCTAGGTAGGTACCACGGTAGCTCCTGTTGCAGTCGACAGATAGTACTGTGATCCGGTTTGAAGGAGGCTGTGGCTAGTGTAATTGTTGAACTGGCGATATGTGTCTGTTGCCGACTGTCTAGGTAGGTACCACGGTAGCTCCTGTTGCAGTCGACAGATAGTACTGTGATCCGGTTTGAAGGAGGCTGTGGCTAGTGTAATTGTTGAACTGGCGATATGTGTCTGTTGCCGACTGTCTAGGTAGGTACCACGGTAGCTCCTGTTGCAGTCGACAGATAGTACTGTGATCCGGTTTGAAGGACGCTGTGGCTAGTGTAATTGTTGAACTGGCGATATGTGTCTGTTGCCGACTGTCTAGGTAGGTACCACGGTAGCTCCTGTTGCAGTCGACAGATAGTACTGTGATCCGGTTTGAAGGAGGCTGTGGCTAGTGTAATTGTTGAACTGGCGATATGTGTCTGTTGCCGACTGTCTAGGTAGGTACCACGGTAGCTCCTGTTGCAGTCGACAGATAGTACTGTGATCCGGTTTGAAGGACGCTGTGGCTAGTGTAATTGTTGAACTGGCGATATGTGTCTGTTGCCGACTGTCTAGGTAGGTACCACGGTAGCTCCTGTTGCAGTCGACAGATAGTACTGTGATCCGGTTTGAAGGAGGCTGTGGCTAGTGTAATTGTTGAACTGGCGATATGTGTCTGTTGCCGACTGTCTAGGTAGGTACCACGGTAGCTCCTGTTGCAGTCGACAGATAGTACTGTGATCCGGTTTGAAGGACGCTGTGGCTAGTGTAATTGTTGAACTGGCGATATGTGTCTGTTGCCGACTGTCTAGGTAGGTACCACGGTAGCTCCTGTTGCAGTCGACAGATAGTACTGTGATCCGGTTTGAAGGAGGCTGTGGCTAGTGTAATTGTTGAACTGGCGATATGTGTCTGTTGCCGACTGTCTAGGTAGGTACCACGGTAGCTCCTGTTGCAGTCGACAGATAGTACTGTGATCCGGTTTGAAGGACGCTGTGGCTAGTGTAATTGTTGAACTGGCGATATGTGTCTGTTGCCGACTGTCTAGGTAGGTACCACGGTAGCTCCTGTTGCAGTCGACAGATAGTACTGTGATCCGGTTTGAAGGAGGCTGTGGCTAGTGTAATTGTTGAACTGGCGATATGTGTCTGTTGCCGACTGTCTAGGTAGGTACCACGGTAGCTCCTGTTGCAGTCGACAGATAGTACTGTGATCCGGTTTGAAGGAGGCTGTGGCTAGTGTAATTGTTGAACTGGCGATATGTGTCTGTTGCCGACTGTCTAGGTAGGTACCACGGTAGCTCCTGTTGCAGTCGACAGATAGTACTGTGATCCGGTTTGAAGGACGCTGTGGCTAGTGTAATTGTTGAACTGGCGATATGTGTCTGTTGCCGACTGTCTAGGTAGGTACCACGGTAGCTCCTGTTGCAGTCGACAGATAGTACTGTGATCCGGTTTGAAGGAGGCTGTGGCTAGTGTAATTGTTGAACTGGCGATATGTGTCTGTTGCCGACTGTCTAGGTAGGTACCACGGTAGCTCCTGTTGCAGTCGACAGATAGTACTGTGATCCGGTTTGAAGGACGCTGTGGCTAGTGTAATTGTTGAACTGGCGATATGTGTCTGTTGCCGACTGTCTAGGTAGGTACCACGGTAGCTCCTGTTGCAGTCGACAGATAGTACTGTGATCCGGTTTGAAGGAGGCTGTGGCTAGTGTAATTGTTGAACTGGCGATATGTGTCTGTTGCCGACTGTCTAGGTAGGTACCACGGTAGCTCCTGTTGCAGTCGACAGATAGTACTGTGATCCGGTTTGAAGGAGGCTGTGGCTAGTGTAATTGTTGAACTGGCGATATGTGTCTGTTGCCGACTGTCTAGGTAGGTACCACGGTAGCTCCTGTTGCAGTCGACAGATAGTACTGTGATCCGGTTTGAAGGAGGCTGTGGCTAGTGTAATTGTTGAACTGGCGATATGTGTCTGTTGCCGACTGTCTAGGTAGGTACCACGGTAGCTCCTGTTGCAGTCGACAGATAGTACTGTGATCCGGTTTGAAGGAGGCTGTGGCTAGTGTAATTGTTGAACTGGCGATATGTGTCTGTTGCCGACTGTCTAGGTAGGTACCACGGTAGCTCCTGTTGCAGTCGACAGATAGTACTGTGATCCGGTTTGAAGGACGCTGTGGCTAGTGTAATTGTTGAACTGGCGATATGTGTCTGTTGCCGACTGTCTAGGTAGGTACCACGGTAGCTCCTGTTGCAGTCGACAGATAGTACTGTGATCCGGTTTGAAGGAGGCTGTGGCTAGTGTAATTGTTGAACTGGCGATATGTGTCTGTTGCCGACTGTCTAGGTAGGTACCACGGTAGCTCCTGTTGCAGTCGACAGATAGTACTGTGATCCGGTTTGAAGGACGCTGTGGCTAGTGTAATTGTTGAACTGGCGATATGTGTCTGTTGCCGACTGTCTAGGTAGGTACCACGGTAGCTCCTGTTGCAGTCGACAGATAGTACTGTGATCCGGTTTGAAGGACGCTGTGGCTAGTGTAATTGTTGAACTGGCGATATGTGTCTGTTGCCGACTGTCTAGGTAGGTACCACGGTAGCTCCTGTTGCAGTCGACAGATAGTACTGTGATCCGGTTTGAAGGAGGCTGTGGCTAGTGTAATTGTTGAACTGGCGATATGTGTCTGTTGCCGACTGTCTAGGTAGGTACCACGGTAGCTCCTGTTGCAGTCGACAGATAGTACTGTGATCCGGTTTGAAGGAGGCTGTGGCTAGTGTAATTGTTGAACTGGCGATATGTGTCTGTTGCCGACTGTCTAGGTAGGTACCACGGTAGCTCCTGTTGCAGTCGACAGATAGTACTGTGATCCGGTTTGAAGGAGGCTGTGGCTAGTGTAATTGTTGAACTGGCGATATGTGTCTGTTGCCGACTGTCTAGGTAGGTACCACGGTAGCTCCTGTTGCAGTCGACAGATAGTACTGTGATCCGGTTTGAAGGACGCTGTGGCTAGTGTAATTGTTGAACTGGCGATATGTGTCTGTTGCCGACTGTCTAGGTAGGTACCACGGTAGCTCCTGTTGCAGTCGACAGATAGTACTGTGATCCGGTTTGAAGGAGGCTGTGGCTAGTGTAATTGTTGAACTGGCGATATGTGTCTGTTGCCGACTGTCTAGGTAGGTACCACGGTAGCTCCTGTTGCAGTCGACAGATAGTACTGTGATCCGGTTTGAAGGACGCTGTGGCTAGTGTAATTGTTGAACTGGCGATATGTGTCTGTTGCCGACTGTCTAGGTAGGTACCACGGTAGCTCCTGTTGCAGTCGACAGATAGTACTGTGATCCGGTTTGAAGGAGGCTGTGGCTAGTGTAATTGTTGAACTGGCGATATGTGTCTGTTGCCGACTGTCTAGGTAGGTACCACGGTAGCTCCTGTTGCACTCGACAGATAGTACTGTGATCCGGTTTGAAGGACGCTGTGGCTAGTGTAATTGTTGAACTGGCGATATGTGTCTGTTGCCGACTGTCTAGGTAGGTACCACGGTAGCTCCTGTTGCAGTCGACAGATAGTACTGTGATCCGGTTTGAAGGAGGCTGTGGCTAGTGTAATTGTTGAACTGGCGATATGTGTCTGTTGCCGACTGTCTAGGTAGGTACCACGGTAGCTCCTGTTGCAGTCGACAGATAGTACTGTGATCCGGTTTGAAGGACGCTGTGGCTAGTGTAATTGTTGAACTGGCGATATGTGTCTGTTGCCGACTGTCTAGGTAGGTACCACGGTAGCTCCTGTTGCAGTCGACAGATAGTACTGTGATCCGGTTTGAAGGACGCTGTGGCTAGTGTAATTGTTGAACTGGCGATATGTGTCTGTTGCCGACTGTCTAGGTAGGTACCACGGTAGCTCCTGTTGCAGTCGACAGATAGTACTGTGATCCGGTTTGAAGGACGCTGTGGCTAGTGTAATTGTTGAACTGGCGATATGTGTCTGTTGCCGACTGTCTAGGTAGGTACCACGGTAGCTCCTGTTGCAGTCGACAGATAGTACTGTGATCCGGTTTGAAGGACGCTGTGGCTAGTGTAATTGTTGAACTGGCGATATGTGTCTGTTGCCGACTGTCTAGGTAGGTACCACGGTAGCTCCTGTTGCAGTCGACAGATAGTACTGTGATCCGGTTTGAAGGACGCTGTGGCTAGTGTAATTGTTGAACTGGCGATATGTGTCTGTTGCCGACTGTCTAGGTAGGTACCACGGTAGCTCCTGTTGCAGTCGACAGATAGTACTGTGATCCGGTTTGAAGGACGCTGTGGCTAGTGTAATTAAGGTAACGTGACTCAATACGTTGTATCTCAAGGCGTCGAGCGCAAAGCGCTGCAGTGAATCACATCCCAACTAGCTGAACACTTCGCATCAGGTGAACGTCCGGCCGGTAACGTCGCATTAAAAAAAAAAAAAAATATTGTTTTGTCGACGCCGCATGATGTATTGCATTACTGAACGCACACAAAGCGCTCGCGCGCCATTTTATAAATAGCGCGGGAAAACAAAGAGCTGTCACTTGCGATGGATGAGAACGCGTGAGTGGAAATGCAGATTAAATATAAACGAATTTATAAATAAATAAAAAAAAAAAAAAAAACAATTGTCGATTCGTTCATCAAACACGGAGGTGGTACATTTGATTTCGGAACGCATGCGGTTTGAGTTTTTTTTTTTTTTTCGGGCGGGAAATCTTTTGAAAAGAATGCGGGGGAAGAGAAGAAGAAGAGCAGTTTATGTGGGATTTTTCACATAAACACCTCCTCGGTCATCTTCAGTGCGGGAGGGCTACAGCCCTCCTCGAAACCTAGAACAGATCTAGACTATCTCGTGCTCGTTCATCCCGGGCTCTCTTAGTGGACAGTACTCCTCTCTTAGGGCCTCCACCTTCAAAGCCCAAAAGACCGAAAACAGTTTTAGTCGCCTTCTACGACAGGCAATATACCTTAGCCTATTTTTACTGACTAGAGATTACAATTTTTTTTTGCCTACCTTCCGCCATTTTTTTTTTCCTACCTACCGCTACATTTTTTGTACCTACCTTCCTCTAAAAATTTTTTATCTTACTATCCGCTAAAAATTTTTGTTTCTACCTTCAGACATATTTTTTTAACGTACTTTACGCTTTTTTTTTCAACTACCTCCGCTTTTTTTTTTGTTCTACCTTCCGCCATTTTTTTTTTCCTACCTACCGCTACATTTTTTTTACCTATCTACCTCTAAAATTTTTTTTTCTTACCATCCGCTAAAAATTTTTGTTTCTACCTTCAGACATATTTTTTTAACCTACTTTCCGCTTTTTTTTTTGTTCTACCTTCCGCCATTTTTTTTTCCTACCTACCGCTACATTTTTTTTACCTACCTACCTCTAAAATTTTTTTATCTTGCCATCCGCTAAAAATTTTTGTTTCTACCTTCAGACATATTTTTTTAACGTACTTTACGCTTTTTTTTTCAACTACCTCCGCTTTTTTTTTTGTTCTACCTTCCGCCATTTTTTTTTTTCCTACCTTCCGTTACATTTTTTTTACCTACCTACCTCTAAAATTTTTTTATCTTACCATCCGCTAAAAATGTTTGTTTCTACCTTCAGACATATTTTTTTAACGTACTTTACGCTTTTTTTTTCAACTACCTCCGCTTTTTTTTTTGTTCTACCTTCCGCCATTTTTTTTTTCCTACCTACCGCTACATTTTTTGTACCTACCTTCCTCTAAAATTTTTTTTTGTTACTATCCGCTAAAAATTTTTGTTTCTACCTTCAGGCATATTTTTTTAACGTACTTTCCACTTTTTTTTTCAACTACCTTCGCTTTTTTTTTTTGTTCTACCTTCCGCCATTTTTTTATTTAACGATGCGATTACACTAGTTAGTTCCTGTTTATCATTTTAATTAGGATGTTTACATCGCATCAGTTTTTACTTATCGTTTTAGAGATAGACTTGACTAGTAAGCAGGACCTTGGCTGCTGCGGTGGTAAGTCTGTAACGTAGACCCACCAGCAGTAGGTGAAGATGATGGATGAACTGATGATGATATATTTACACGAGCCCGCTGCGTATATCTGTTGAGGTACGGCGCGAGGCTTACACAACGTCTTAACCCAGATACACGACGTTGAAACCGGATGAAATTATTTGATCGCTGTTGACATATATATATATATAACTCGAGTGTGGGTAAGCTAGAGGATGGTATGTAAGTCTGGTAGATGAGCTGGTCCAGGAGTCAGCTGCTGGACGGAAACCCTGGTGCCAGGAGGCTGTTCCAATCCTCAAGCAATACTCCCAAATATATTTTATATATAATAACTACAAATATCACTGTGCAAATATTATTGTGTTCCGGTTTGAAGGGCGCTGTAGCTAGTGAAATTACTGCGGTAACGGTTGTTATTGGCAGGCGTATCACTTATAATTAGGTGAACGTACAACTTGTCTAGTTAGGATGGTATACACAGCAACACATTGCGTCTGAGTCGTGTTACCCGAGTGTAAGTAGTGTCGCTAGCTACAGCGCCCTTCGAACCGGATCACAGTAACGTTTGCACAGTACTGCTTGTCGCTGCGGTGATGCCTACCTAGACGGTCCGCAGCAACAGAGACCTACCACCAGTAACAGCTACAGCGCCCTTCGAACCGGATCACAGTAACGTTTGCACAGTACTGCTTGTCGCTGCGGTGATGCCTACCTAGACGGTCCGCAGCAACAGAGACCTACCACCAGTAACAGCTACAGCGCCCTTCGAACCGGATCACAGTAACGTTTGCACAGTACTGCTTGTCGCTGCGGTGATGCCTACCTAGACGGTCCGCAGCAACAGAGACCTACCACCAGTAACAGCTACAGCGCCCTTCGAACCGGATCACAGTAACGTTTGCACAGTACTGCTTGTCGCTGCGGTGATGCCTACCTAGACGGTCCGCAGCAACAGAGACCTACCACCAGTAACAGCTACAGCGCCCTTCGAACCGGATCACAGTAACGTTTGCACAGTACTGCTTGTCGCTGCGGTGATGCCTACCTAGACGGTCTGCAGCAACAGAGACACTACCAGCAGTAACAGCTACAGCGCCCTTCGAACCGGATCACAGTAACGTTTGCACAGTACTGCTTGTCGCTGCGGTGATGCCTACCTAGACGGTCCGCAGCAACAGAGACCTACCACCAGTAACAGCTACAGCGCCCTTCGAACCGGATCACAGTAACGTTTGCACAGTACTGCTTGTCGCTGCGGTGATGCCTACCTAGACGGTCCGCAGCAACAGAGACCTACCACCAGTAACAGCTACAGCGCCCTTCGAACCGGATCACAGTAACGTTTGCACAGTACTGCTTGTCGCTGCGGTGATGCCTACCTAGACGGTCCGCAGCAACAGAGACCTACCACCAGTAACAGCTACAGCGCCCTTCGAACCGGATCACAGTAACGTTTGCACAGTACTGCTTGTCGCTGCGGTGATGCCTACCTAGACGGTCCGCAGCAACAGAGACCTACCACCAGTAACAGCTACAGCGCCCTTCGAACCGGATCACAGTAACGTTTGCACAGTACTGCTTGTCGCTGCGGTGATGCCTACCTAGACGGTCTGCAGCAACAGAGACACTACCAGCAGTAACAGCTACAGCGCCCTTCGAACCGGATCACAGTAACGTTTGCACAGTACTGCTTGTCGCTGCGGTGATGCCTACCTAGACGGTCCGCAGCAACAGAGACCTACCACCAGTAACAGCTACAGCGCCCTTCGAACCGGATCACAGTAACGTTTGCACAGTACTGCTTGTCGCTGCGGTGATGCCTACCTAGACGGTCTGCAGCAACAGAGACACTACCAGCAGTAACAGCTACAGCGCCCTTCGAACCGGATCACAGTAACGTTTGCACAGTACTGCTTGTCGCTGCGGTGATGCCTACCTAGACGGTCCGCAGCAACAGAGACACTACCAGCAGTAACAGCTACAGCGCCCTTCGAACCGGATCACAGTAACGTTTGCACAGTACTGCTTGTCGCTGCGGTGATGCCTACCTAGACGGTCCGCAGCAACAGAGACACTACCAGCAGTAACAGCTACAGCGCCCTTCGAACCGGATCACAGTAACGTTTGCACAGTACTGCTTGTCGCTGCGGTGATGCCTACCTAGACGGTCCGCAGCAACAGAGACCTACCACCAGTAACAGCTACAGCGCCCTTCGAACCGGATCACAGTAACGTTTGCACAGTACTGCCTGTCGCTGCGGCGGTACCTACCTAGACGGTCTGCAGCAACAGAGACCTACCACCAGTAACAGCTACAGCGCCCTTCGAACCGGATCACAGTAACGTTTGCACAGTACTGCCTGTCGCTGCGGCGGTACCTACCTAGACGGTCTGCAGCAACAGAGACCTACCACCAGTAACAGCTACAGCGCCCTTCGAACCGGATCACAGTAACGTTTGCACAGTACTGCCTGTCGCTGCGGCGGTACCTACCTAGACGGTCTGCAGCAACAGAGCCCTACCACCAGTAACAGCTACAGCGCCCTTCGAACCGGATCACAGTAACGTTTGCACAGTACTGCCTGTCGCTGCGGCGGTACCTACCTAGACGGTCTGCAGCAACAGAGCCCTACCACCAGTAACAGCTACAGCGCCCTTCGAACCGGATCACAGTAACGTTTGCACAGTACTGCCTGTCGCTGCGGCGGTACCTACCTAGACGGTCTGCAGCAACAGAGCCCTACCACCAGTAACAGCTACAGCGCCCTTCGAACCGGATCACAGTAACGTTTGCACAGTACTGCCTGTCGCTGCGGCGGTACCTACCTAGACGGTCTGCAGCAACAGAGCCCTACCACCAGTAACAGCTACAGCGCCCTTCGAACCGGATCACAGTAACGTTTGCACAGTACTGCCTGTCGCTGCGGTGATGCCTACCTAGACGGTCCGCAGCAACAGAGCCCTACCACCAGTAACAGCTACAGCGCCCTTCGAACCGGATCACAGTAACGTTTGCACAGTACTGCCTGTCGCTGCGGCGGTACCTACCTAGACGGTCTGCAGCAACAGAGACCTACCACCAGTAATTTTTATTAAATAAAATCTCTCTCTCTCTGCCTCTCTTTCTGTTCACAGTCTCCGCAATATATCCATCTCTTTCTCTCACAAGTTAACTAGAACGCGACGTATCACTACCGCGCGTCATACAAATAGTCTGTACACGATCCGAGCTGATGGTAAGCGGTGGTATCCAAGCTGGTGATTACCACAGAGGTGACGCACCTGAGATTTGTTTTTTTTTTTTAATATTTAGCATTCTTTAATAATAAACTACCCTCCGAAATAGGGGTGGTCATCATCATCAGTCGTAGTATCTCCATATCAATACTGTACTCGCGTCCAGCTGGTCAGTACGGAGGTTCCTACCCGAAATGGTGGGGAAGCCGTAGCTAGTGAAATTACTGGAGTAACAGGACTCAACGCCATCATAACTAGAGCTATCAAAAAAAATAATTCCAACGGAAGTGAAGCAATTTTTTTTATATGCGACTCGACCATCACTCGATATTAAGTGATACATCACATTCTGCTCATCGCCTTGTGACTTTAGTTGTGAAGCGTCACCTCAGTTATTAAACTAGCCGTAGCGCCCTTCAAACCGGATGCGGTGTTGTAGTGAAACAGTGTTGCCAACATAAAGTCAATAATTCCTTTGTTAGGTTGAGACAAAAGATTTACGCGTTTGAATATTTGGCGGCTGCGTTCAGGAAATGCTGAGCTTTATTTATAGTTTTGCCCACGCCCAGCAGTGGACTGCTACAAACTGAAGATGACGATCACAATGACGCTTTACTTTAAAACAAAATCTCGTTTTGTACAATTTGCGTATATAATAGTTTATTTATAGTTTTGCCCACGCCCAGCAGTGGACCGCCACAAACTGACGATAACGATCACAATGACGCTTTACGTTAAAACAAAATCTCGTTTTGTACAATTTGCGTATATAAAAGTTTATTCATAGTTTTTCCCACGCCCAGCAGTGGACCGACACAAACTGAAGATAACGATCACAATGACGCTTTACTTTAATCACAATGTCTGCGTTTTAGAATTTGCACTTAACAAGCTTTAATTATGCGTTTGCCCACGCCCAGCAGTGGACTAACACAAACTCAAGACGATGATCAACACGCTCTATATAATCGCGAAATACCTGAATTGCAATTCATTACGCTTTATTTATACCTTTGCCCACGCCCAGCAGTGGACTGTGTTATCGATAATAACGAGCCTTTTTATTAGGAAACACCCGTATGAGGTTTCGTTTATTAATGCCTTTGCCCACGCCCAACAGTGGACTGCCGTGGGCTAATGACGATAGAGATGATGACGTCTAATTTTTTCAGGATACATCAGCGGGACGGTAGTTGAATTTATTAAGCTTTATTAATGGCGTCGCATGCCCAGCAGTGGGCTACGGCTGATGATGATGAAGTTCTCCACCAGCTAACCCCGATAACAGAGAACAGCTGGTCCCAAAAAAAAAAAAAAAAATTGATAACATCATCACCGCCTCTCTATCTCTGGTAGGTCGTAAAAGTCGACTAAAAGGGAAAAGAATTAGAAGAACTCTGTTCTTTAGGCGCAAAGCTCTCCTCTGGGACAGCGGCATACAAAGTGGGCAATTTGAAATTTTGGGACAGTTCAGCAGTGGGCATCAATAGGTTCACTCCCAAGCGATTTCGATATTGGAGGGAGATTGCGGAAGTAGTAAGAGATGAAATCTTACTGCCTATCAGTTCACTGTTCAATATTGTGATCGAATGGTGTAAGAGAGGAGGAAGTGATGAGCTGATACATAAGAGAGATGGAACTGATTGAAGTCTGCATCCAACAGGAGCTGCAGCTGATGATGAAGGCACCAGGATTGTTACTGGTAACAGAATATTTATATCCTTTGTGTATGTAGTAAGGAGTGCAGTAAAGTTGAAGGATAATAAGAGAAGAGAATATAAAGGGACTTACTCGTCGGCGCTCGCGGCGTCAGCGTGTTCTGGTGCGGCGGCCTCGAGGACTTGCTCCTCAACCACTTCCACTATGTCTTCCTCACTCTCGCCCTCACTGACCTCACTCTCACCACTCTCCTCACTCACTTCACTGACCTCACCCTCCGCTCCCTTCTCCGTCGTCTCGTCGCCCCTCTCACTCATCTCTATGAAGCCACTGTCACTGTTGTCACTCGAGATCCTCTTCAGTCCGTCGTCGAAGCACTCCACTTTTATCTTTATGGAGTCCACTTCCGGCACGTTGATCACCGTCCTCACGTCCTCGTCGCGCGACACCACCACGCCGCCGAGCAGCTCGTCGTTGTCCGGCATCGCGTCCTCCAGATATTCGCCCTCTTCCTCCTCGGAAGAGAGCGATTCAAACGAGGAGTTCATCTCGTCGTCCGTCTGCTGCTCGCCGTCGTCGAACACCACGTGCTTCCTGAACGTGACGCGCTTCTTGCCGCCGTCGGACCTGTCGTCGTCGGAGCAGCCCTCCGTGTCCGACTTGGGCACCTTCAGGTTCGATTTCTTTTTGTGCGCGGGCGACTCCAGGCTCTCCGTCTCCGCTCCGTCTTCCTTCTCCTCGCCAGCTCCGTCCGTCGGCTCCTCGGCCCGGAGCTGCTGGTGCAGCTGCTGCTCGAGTCCATTCCTGTACGCGCCGATTGGCGTGCCGGCGGCGGGGCTGCTGTCCGCGTTGCCCATTTGCCGCTTGTCGTTTATCTCGTCTATGGTGCAGTGGATGCTGCGCGCGATCTCGCGGAGCAGCGCCTCCGCGTGCCGCTTCCCGTCCGGCTCCGGCTCCGGCTCCGGTTCCGGCTCCGTCTCATTGGACACGTACACAAGCGACACGTGCTGCTGTTTTGTTTGCGGCTCGGCTGCGTGTGCGCGGTCGCGGTCGCGGTCGGCCGGCTCGGGCGGGCGGCGCGGCTCGACTCGTGTATTTCTGTGCGGCGTGGGCGGTGTGGGCGGCGTGGGCGGGGTGGGCGCTCGCGCCGCGTCCGAGTTCCGGCGCTGCAAGCCGCGCGCGCCGCGCGGCGGGCTCGAGCGGCACGACTCCGCGCGGCCCTTCCTCCTGCTCCTCCGCCGCTTGCCGGCCATCATCTGCAGCAGCGCGCCGACGCCGCTCCTCTGCCCGTAGTCGGTCTCCGGTATCAGCAGGTTCACTACATCCTTGCGCAGCGTGCCGGTTCTCTCGTTCGTTACGTCATCGTCGTTTCGTGGCGGTCGCGCGCCGACTGCGCACGCGCGGGCCGCGGCCGTCAGCTCGGGCGGGCGGCTTCGGGCGCGCTCGGCAATCTCCGGCGCGGGCTCGGCCTTACCCTTCTTCTTAAAAAAGCTGAACATCTCCGCGGAAGTCAATGGCGCGCGCTCATGTCCACGCGGCTGCGGTCTCCCCGCCGTACTGCTTTAAATATACTCCCTGAAATTCAGTTTCGTTTATTATTTACGTTCGCTTGATATACACATATATATATATATATATACGCGTGTGTTTTGTTGGTTGTTTAGATACAGGGTGTGCGTGCTGGCATGAGTAAACAGTGGAAACTTCGAGGCGGGTACCGATACAGCAAACGTATTCTGCGAATATCAACACGAACTACCTCCACATACACTCGAGCGACAGGAATGCTCGCTGCGCAACAGTTGCTACTGAGAATTTTAATTCAATTAAAATTCTAAGGAAACGGCCGCGCGCCGTCGTCACGTCCTCACTTGCCGAGTGCTGTTAAACGAATGAACTAATTTAATTGGTCGTACAGTAATTAAACAGGTGGTAGTGTCTCTGTTGCTGCATACCGTCGACGTAGGTACCGCCACAGCGTCTACTGAAGCCGACACAGACGGCACTGTGAAGAAACTACTGTGATCCGGTTTGAAGGACTGATAGATATTACTGCTCGTTGGTTTCTTTTGCTACAGACAGTCTTACAACCGCAGCGCCTATTGCAGCCGACGGATAGTACTATGCGAACGTTACTGTGATCCGGTTTGAAGGACTAATAGATATTACTGGTGGTAGTGTCTCTGTTGCTGCATACCGTCGACGCAGGTACCGCCGCAGCGTCTACTGAAGCCGACACAGACGGCACTGTGAAGAAACTACTGTGATCCGGTTTGAAGGACTGATAGATATTACTGCTCGTTGGTTTCTTTTGCTACAGACAGTCTTACAACCGCAGCGCCTATTGCAGCCGACGGATAGTACTATGCGAACGTTACTGTGATCCGGTTTGAAGGACTAATAGATATTACTGGTGGTAGTGTCTCTGTTGCTGCATACCGTCGACGCAGGTACCGCCGCAGCGTCTACTGAAGCCGACACAGACGGCACTGTGAAGAAACTACTGTGATCCGGTTTGAAGGACTGATAGATATTACTGCTCGTTGGTTTCTTTTGCTACAGACAGTCTTACAACCGCAGCGCCTATTGCAGCCGACGGATAGTACTATGCGAACGTTACTGTGATCCGGTTTGAAGGACTAATAGATATTACTGGTGGTAGTGTCTCTGTTGCTGCAGACCGTCGACGCAGGTACCGCCGCAGCGTCTACTGAAGCCGACACAGACGGCACTGTGAAGAAACTACTGTGATCCGGTTTGAAGGACTGATAGATATTACTGCTCGTTGGTTTCTTTTGCTACAGACAGTCTTACAACCGCAGCGCCTATTGCAGCCGACGGATAGTACTATGCGAACGTTACTGTGATCCGGTTTGAAGGACTAATAGATATTACTGGTGGTAGTGTCTCTGTTGCTGCAGACCGTCGACGCAGGTACCGCCGCAGCGTCTACTGAAGCCGACACAGACGGCACTGTGAAGAAACTACTGTGATCCGGTTTGAAGGACTGATAGATATTACTGCTCGTTGGTTTCTTTTGCTACAGACAGTCTTACAACCGCAGCGCCTATTGCAGCCGACGGATAGTACTATGCGAACGTTACTGTGATCCGGTTTGAAGGACTAATAGATATTACTGGTGGTAGTGTCTCTGTTGCTGCAGACCGTCGACGCAGGTACCGCCGCAGCGTCTACTGAAGCCGACACAGACGGCACTGTGAAGAAACTACTGTGATCCGGTTTGAAGGACTGATAGATATTACTGCTCGTCGGTTTCTTTTGCTACAGACAGTCTTACAACCGCAGCGCCTATTGCAGCTGATGGATAGTACTGCGCGTTACTACGATCCGGTTTGAAGGGCGCTGTAGTTAGTATAAATGATCAACATCTTACGTCACAAGCTACTAGAGCAGTGTGACGCGGTGTATACCTATTCTTACTAACGGCACGTTTTTATGGGCGTATCACTTAAAATCAGGTGAACGTCCCGCTCGTCTCGTCGCTTAATGATATAAGTGTTGCCCACTGCTGGGCAAAGATGTAAGGATCCATATAGATCTAAAGCATATATTATTGTATCAATAGCTACAGACTGGTGTCCCTCAGCTCAGGGAGGAGCGGCTACCGCTAGTGATGCCCACCACCACTCTATCAAGAGTGATACAGACGAAGGTACAGACAAAAATACCATAGACAATAAATATGTAACGGAGTATTTTGAAGCTGCGGTGCTCGTAAATCAAAGATGGCGGCCGCAATATCGTTAAAGCGCACAGATAAAAAAACCAATGGAAACCATAAATATATATTTAATCTTTCAGTTATCTATCGCAACGCCTGTTGCAGCCGACAACAGAACCGTGCAGACATTACCGTAATCCGGTTTGAAGGGCGCTGTAGCTATCATTGGTAGCAGGTTCCAATTGTCACAGACCGTCTAGGTAGGTACCGCCGCAGCGCGTGTTGCAGCCAACAGACAGCACTGTGCAGACAATATTGTGATCCGGTTTGAAGGGCGTTGTAGCTATTGCTAATGGTAGGTCTCTGTTGCTGCAGACCGTCTAGGTAGGTACCACCGCAGCGCCTGTCGCAGCCGACAAACAGCACTGTACAGACATTACTGTGATCCGGTTTGAATGGCGCTGTAGCTATCATTGGTAGCAGATTCCAATTGTCACAGACCGTCTAGGTAGGTACCACCACAGCGCGTGTTGCAGCCAACAGACAGCACTGTGCAGACAATATTGTGATCCGGTTTGAAGGGCGCTGTAGTTATCACTGGTGGTAGTGTCTCTGTTGCTGCAGACCGTCTAGGTAGGTACCGCCGCAGCGCGTGTTGCAGCCGACAGGCAGCACTGTGCAGACATTACTGTGTATGAAGGGAGCTGTAGCTTAAGTAATTACTGCGGTAATTTATCAAAATGTCGATAAAGCGGTGCAGTGTACATCATCCTAACAAAGAGTAGTGTATAAACATTACTGTATATGTACGCAGTAACTAACAAAATTACTGCGGTAATTAATCAAACTATCGAGTATAATGCGGTGCAGTGTATGTCATCCTAACAAAGAGTAGTGTGCAAATATTACTATGTATGAAGGGGGCTGTGGCTTACGAAATTACTGCGGTAACAAGTATACATTTTCCATATCGACGAGTATTATGCCTTGCAGTATATATCATTCTAGCTGCAGTAGGGCGATATAGGTAGTGAAATTACTGCGGTAATGAGACATACATTTTCAATCAACGTTTATATTACCCCAGTGGCCTACATCGATGGAGCTGTGACGGGTAACAGACCGTTACCGGGTTAGTGAACGGTTGGTACTGTGCCAGGATTATTAATGTACTTCCCATCACTAACTAGTGTTGAGACTGTGCGACACTATCGCAGCGGGACGTTCACCTGAACAAACTTACTAGTAAGTAGTAAGGCAAGAATTACTGAAGACAGGTGAACAGTGCTGTATATTGGAGCGCGCTGTAGCTATCGAAATTAGAGCAGTGACGAGACTTAACATCTAACGCCTCAATGTGAGTGCAACGTGTTGCAGTGTATGTCATTCTGACTAGTGTCTCCTCCCAATTTGGAGCGCGCTGTAGCTATCGAAATTAGAGCAGTGACGAGACTTAACATCTAACGCCTCAATGTGAGTGCAACGTGTTGCAGTGTATGTCATTCTGACTAGTGTCTCCTCCCAATTTGGAGCGCGCTGTAGCTATCGAAATTAGAGCAGTGACGAGACTTAACATCTAACGCCTCAATGTGAGTGCAACGTGTTGCAGTGTATGTCATTCTGACTAGTGTCTCCTCCCAATTTGGAGCGCGCTGTAGCTATCGAAATTAGAGCAGTGACGAGACTTAACATCTAACGCCTCAATGTGAGTGCAACGTGTTGCAGTGTATGTCATTCTGACTAGTGTCTCCTCCCAATTTGGAGCGCGCTGTAGCTATCGAAATTAGAGCAGTGACGAGACTTAACATCTAACGCCTCAATGTGAGTGCAACGTGTTGCAGTGTATGTCATTCTGACTAGTGTCTCCTCCCAATTTGGAGCGCGCTGTAGCTATCGAAATTAGAGCAGTGACGAGACTTAACATCTAACGCCTCAATGTGAGTGCAACGTGTTGCAGTGTATGTCATTCTGACTAGTGTCTCCTCCCAATTTGGAGCGCGCTGTAGCTATCGAAATTAGAGCAGTGACGAGAATCAACATCTAACGCCTCAATGTGAGTGCAACGTGTTGCAGTGTATGTCATTCTGACTAGTGTCTCCTCCCAATTTGGAGCGCGCTGTAGCTATCGAAATTAGAGCAGTGACGAGAATCAACATCTAACGCCTCAATGTGAGTGCAACGTGTTGCAGTGTATGTCATTCTGACTAGTGTCTCCTCCCAATTTGGAGCGCGCTGTAGCTATCGAAATTAGAGCAGTGACGAGAATCAACATCTAACGCCTCAATGTGAGTGCAACGTGTTGCAGTGTATGTCATTCTGACTAGTGTCTCCTCCCAATTTGGAGCGCGCTGTAGCTATCGAAATTAGAGCAGTGACGAGACTTAACATCTAACGCCTCAATGTGAGTGCAACGTGTTGCAGTGTATGTCATTCTGACTAGTGTCTCCTCCCAATTTGGAGCGCGCTGTAGCTATCGAAATTAGAGCAGTGACGAGACTTAACATCTAACGCCTCAATGTGAGTGCAACGTGTTGCAGTGTATGTCATTCTGACTAGTGTCTCCTCCCAATTTGGAGCGCGCTGTAGCTATCGAAATTAGAGCAGTAACGAGACCTAACATCTAACGCCTCAATGTGAGTGCAACGTGTTGCAGTGTATGTCATTCTGACTAGTGTCTCCTCCCAATTTGGAGCGCGCTGTAGCTATCTAAATTAGAGCAGTAACGAGACCTAACATCTAACGCCTCAATGTGAGTGCAACGTGTTGCAGTGTATGTCATTCTGACTAGTGTCTCCTCCCAATTTGGAGCGCGCTGTAGCTATCGAAATTAGAGCAGTGACGAGACTTAACATCTAACGCCTCAATGTGAGTGCAACGTGTTGCAGTGTATGTCATTCTGACTAGTGTCTCCTCCCAATTTGGAGCGCGTTGTAGCTATCGAAATTAGAGCAGTGACGAGACTTAACATCTAACGCCTCAATGTGAGTGCAACGTGTTGCAGTGTATGTCATTCTGACTAGTGTCTCCTCCCAATTTGGAGCGCGCTGTAGCTATCGAAATTAGAGCAGTAACGAGACCTAACATCTAACGCCTCAATGTGAGAGCAACGTGTTGCAGTGTATGTCATTCTGACTAGTGTCTCCTCCCAATTTGGAGCGCGCTGTAGCTATCGAAATTAGAGCAGTAACGATACTTGACATCTAACGCCTCAATATGAGTGCAACGTGTTGCAGTGTATGTCATTCTGACTAGTGTCTCCTCCCAATTTGGAGCGCGCTGTAGCTATCGAAATTAGAGCAGTAACGAGACCTAACATCTAACGCCTCAATGTGAGTGCAACGTGTTGCAGTGTATGTCATTCTGACTAGTGTCTCCTCCCAATTTGGAGCGCGCTGTAGCTATCGAAATTAGAGCAGTAACGAGACTTGACATCTAACGCCTCAATGTGAGTGCAACGTGTTGCAGTGTATGTCATTCTGACTAGTGTCTCCTCCCAATTTGGAGCGCGCTGTAGCTATCGAAATTAGAGCAGTGACGAGACTTAACATCTAACGCCTCATTGTGAGTGCAACGTGTTGCAGTGTATGTCATTCTGACTAGTGTCTCCTCCCAATTTGGAGCGCGTTGTAGCTATCTAAATTAAGGCAGTAACGAGACCTAACATCTAACGCCTCAATGTGAGTGCAACGTGTTGCAGTGTATGTCATTCTGACTAGTGTCTCCTCCCAATTTGGAGCGCGCTGTAGCTATCTAAATTAGAGCAGTAACGAGACCTAACATCTAACGCCTCAATGTGAGTGCAACGTGTTGCAGTGTATGTCATTCTGACTAGTGTCTCCTCCCAATTTGGAGCGCGCTGTAGCTATCGAAATTAGAGCAGTGACGAGACTTAACATCTAACGCCTCATTGTGAGTGCAACGTGTTGCAGTGTATGTCATTCTGACTAGTGTCTCCTCCCAATTTGGAGCGCGCTGTAGCTATCGAAATTAGAGCAGTAACGAGACCTAACATCTAACGCCTCAATGTGAGTGCAACGTGTTGCAGTGTATGTCATTCTGACTAGTGTCTCCTCCCAATTTGGAGCGCGCTGTAGCTATCGAAATTAGAGCAGTGACGAGACCTAACATCTAACGCCTCAATGTGAGTGCAACGTGTTGCAGTGTATGTCATTCTGACTAGTGTCTCCTCCCAATTTGGAGCGCGCTGTAGCTATCGAAATTAGAGCAGTAACGAGACCTAACATCTAACGCCTCAATGTGAGTGCAACGTGTTGCAGTGTATGTCATTCTGACTAGTGTCTCCTCCCAATTTGGAGCGCGCTGTAGCTATCGAAATTAGAGCAGTAACGAGACTTAACATCTAACGCCTCAATGTGAGTGCAACGTGTTGCAGTGTATGTCATTCTGACTAGTGTCTCCTCCCAATTTGGAGCGCGCTGTAGCTATCGAAATTAGAGCAGTGACGAGACCTAACATCTAACGCCTCAATGTGAGTGCAACGTGTTGCAGTGTATGTCATTCTGACTAATGTCTCCTCCCAATTTGGAGCGCGCTGTAGCTATCGAAATTAGAGCAGTGACGAGACCTAACATCTAACGCCTCAATGTGAGTGCAACGTGTTGCAGTGTATGTCATTCTGACTAGTGTCTCCTCCCAATTTGGAGCGCGCTGTAGCTATCGAAATTAGAGCAGTGACGAGACCTAACATCTAACGCCTCAATGTGAGTGCAACGTGTTGCAGTGTATGTCATTCTGACTAATGTCTCCTCCCAATTTGGAGCGCGCTGTAGCTATCGAAATTAGAGCAGTGACGAGACCTAACATCTAACGCCTCAATGTGAGTGCAACGTGTTGCAGTGTATGTCATTCTGACTAGTGTCTCCTCCCAATTTGGAGCGCGCTGTAGCTATCGAAATTAGAGCAGTAACGAGACCTAACATCTAACGCCTCAATGTGAGTGCAACGTGTTGCAGTGTATGTCAACCTAGCGCTAATTATATATATATATATATAGGAGATGAATTTTGTAAAATCCATTATTAGCTGACCTCTAAACGACTCCTCCAACTCCATCAAATATTTGACTGTTCATGTCTAATAGTTTATAGATCTTGAGATGAGTCAATATATATTAATATATATATCCATTGAGTCATCTCAAGATCTCTGAAACTATTAGACATGAACAGTCAAATATATATATATATATATATATATAAAATGCATTCTGCCGCCAGTCTGCATGTCTCATCACACCGCCATGTATCCGTCAGCACCGTATCACCGCAAGCCAAACACTATGACCTACTTAGTAACGCGACACTACGCACTTATACATCACATACTGCTCTACGTCACACTATTCAAGGGATTCGCTTAGTTCTTTTATATAAAGTGTTGAGACGAGACGATCACTTGATATTGAGTGATACCTGCCCGCAACGTGGACAGGATGCTATACACTGCATTACACGTATATTGCCTTCTAGGTACCACCGCAGCGCCTGTTGCAACCGACAGACAGACAGTACTGTGCAGACATTACTGTGATCCGGTTTGAAGGGCGCTGTAGCTATTACTGCTGGTAGTGTCTCTGTTGCTACAGACTGTCTAGGTACCACCGCAGCGCCTGTTGCAACCGACAGACAGACAGTACTGTGCAGACATTACTGTGATCCGGTTTGAAGGACGCTGTAGTTATCACTGGTGGTAGTGTCTCTGTTGCTGCAGATCGCTTAGGTACCACCGCAGCGCCTATTGCAACCGACAGACAGTACTGTACTAACATTACTGCGATCTGGTTTGAAGGGCGCTGTATCAATTGACAATACCGAAGCAATCGAATATATATGCAGTAAATATCCTAAGCAGCTTCGTCACTTATTATCAAGTGTCACTTGTCGAATGTTTATCGACAAATCTCCAACAAGAGCCCAACACTAGAACTTTCTCCGAACACGCTTCTTTATTTTTAGTCAAGGCAAAGACCTTTGCGGCCGAGTCCCGTGCGCACTATATATCTCTTTTGTTACAAATATCACATTTATTTAAAGACCCATATATAACGAGTAACAGCTAGTATATATACTAGCTGCTACTCGCCCGCTTTGCTCTGTATAACACCACCGCAACCCTTTTTGGGGGGTAACATCGTGAAGTCCATTCTTAGCTGACCTCTAAACAGCGAAAGGAAATGAAGCGTGAAAGAGGAGAGGTAAGAGAGGAAAGAATGGATAGAGTAAGGGTGATGATTATTAAATAAGTGAAACAAAGGAAACTAAAAGATAGAGCCCCAGCCTAAGATATTTGAGTGTTTTTTTTTTTTTTTTTTTTTTTTTTTTTTTTTTTTTTTAATTATTATATTCTTTCTAAGTTCCAAGTCTTCAGGCCTTATAGCTCCATAGATATCGTGATGAGTATATATATAATGAAAATTGGGTTCCTTTGTTAGCCTATCACGCGTAAACGAGTGAACGTATCTACACCGCAACACGACCATTCGACGCGGTATGATCTGTAGATGATTATAGAATTTTTTTTTTTTTAATTTCACACATCCATCATAGTTTTATTTCTAATTAACTTTTATACGACATTTTACGTACGCGGTTGCTACGGTAACGGTTGGTATAGAAAGTCCTTCGCGGTCGCTCTCAGGGAATACTTCATACAAACTTCAAGTCTAATACTTACGGCCAGCAAAGCGACCGGGTAACAGCTAGTATATATATATATACAGATTATTTGCGCTATAAAACAGTACAGCGTTATATACTAGGTAGTATCTGTTAAATAAACCTAATATTACAGCTGCAATATTATATCATCCATTAAAACGTTAATAGGAAAATAATATTTCGCAGTTCTAATTAAACACGCTTTTGACGTTAAACAAGATGGCGGACGTCATTGCGCCGCCGTTGGACTGCGAAAATAACATGCAATTAATAACGTATGTGTATTTTTCGTTAAGAAATATTGATAAACGACTAACCGATTCGAAGGGCGCTGTAGCTAGGGAAATTACTGTGGTAACGAGACGTAACATCTGATGTTCTACGGCAGTAATAATGCAGTGTATGTCATCTTAACTACTTCCATACTGTACCAATTGAAAGGGTCGTGTACCTATTGAAATTATTACCGATTGTAACTAGTGCCACCCTTTTATGGGGGTGTCACTTAATATCAGGTGAACTCATCGTTCCATTGAATAAAAAAAAAAAAGTCTCGAATTTTTTTTTTTTTTTTTTTAAATTCGAGACTTTTTTTTTATTCAATGGAACGATGAGTTCACCTGATATTAAGTGACACCCCCATATTCAATGGAACGAAAAAAAAAGTCTCGAATTTTTTTTTTTTTTTTTAAATTTCGAGACTTTTTTTTTTTTTTATTCAATGGAACGATGAGTTCACCTGATATTAAGTGACACCCCCATATTCAATGGAACGAAAATAAAAAAGTCTCGAATTTTTTTTTTTTTTTTTAAATTTCGAGACTTTTTTTTTTTTTTTATTCAATGGAACGATGAGTTCACCTGATATTAAGTGACACCCCCATATTCAATGGAACGAAAAAAAAAAAAGTCTCGAATTTTTTTTTTTTTTTAAATTTCGAGACTTTTTTTTTTTTATTCAATGGAACGACGAGTTCACCTGATATTAAGTGACACCCCCATAAAAGGGTGGCACTAGTTAGAATGTTATACACTACTCCGTATCAAAAGTACCAGCAATTTCAACTACAACTACCTTCGATTGAGACAGTACCGTTTGGCGGTAGAGATTGTTGTTGTCGAGTTGCTGGTACCTACCCACGCGGTCTGTAGCAACAGAGACTACCACGCCGATAGCTATCCTTCGAACCGGATCACAGTTGATCTCCGGCAACGGACAGTCACAGCTTCGAGAACATATCAAGTCTCAAAGCGAGAACGATATCGCGCTGTGTATATCATACTGACTACATTTTATCGTGTAGCTAGTGTAATTACTGCGGTAATGACACTCAATGTATCATATATTAAAAAAAAAAAAAAAAAAAAAAAAAAAAAAAAAAAAAAAAAAAAAAACAGTAATATTTTATTATAGAGATGATTCGAGCGGCCATTATCTCGCATCTCGCTATGTGCGTAGTTCGCCGTAAATAGATTCCGAAACGATTCCGATTAATTCGTCGCGGTATCGATGTATCGACTCGCAATCGGCTCGCGATCGATCCGGCACCGAGTTGGCTGCCCGCCAATGTTTCGTGCGCGCCGTTTCCATGATCCGGTGCTCGTGGCAATGAACTACATAAATACAGTGATAGTCCCTTTAGTGATGTGCGCGTGTCCTACGAAAATCGATTTTACGGATTCTTAATTTTATTGGTGACAAAAAAAAAAAAAAAAATGCCGCATCATCGAAACATTTATTAGCAGCGCTTAATGCAGTTGTCAGACGGTACTGTTCCGGTTTGAAGGGCGTTGTAGTTAGTGTAATTATTGAGGTAACGAGACTTCAACATCTTGTCTCAAGGCGATGAGCTCAATATGGTGCAGTGTATGACATCCTAACTAGCGTTGTTGTTCTATAACACCCACGCCCCCCAATGGGGGCGTCACTTATCATTGGGTGAATGTCCCGTTCGTGTCATTCAAGTACCTCCAATAAGACGGGAGTTTATCAACGAACGCGTCGTTTTTTCATATAATTACATTCTCATGTTCTCTTCTTCTCATTCTCTTTCTCCACGTGTCAAATGTGAAAATCGATTCTTTAATCGATTCTGTGAGTACACAGCACATCACTATGATACATCTTTTTTGATAGCTCTCGATAACTATCGTTAATGGTCATATTATAAATTAGCTTCTCTCACTGCTGGTGACCGTTTAGTTGTGCAGACATTGCTGTGATCCGGTTTGAAGGGCGCTGTAGATATTGATATTGCTGAGGTGAAGAAAGTTGGTGTCTCGTGATTCAAACGAGGTGCGTTCTAACTAGTGACGTGCAGTATGGTGCAGTGTATATGATCCTAACTATCATCACTTAATTTCAGGTGATCGTCTCATTGATCACATCCGTAGAAAAAAATTACTATACATATATTAATAAAAATACCGGTACTTTTATATCTCCACCCATCCCTACGGCAGAGAGAATGACCTTTGACATCAGGTCGGCCATTTTGAATTTTTTCGCGCGCAATTGGTGCTGAATGCAATAAATCACAGAGAGTAAGAAATAAACAAAGATGCCGTCATCAAACGCGAGTAGATCAGCTGTTTAGTCCTACCGGAAATACTTTCGTGACGTCGCCGCTACAGGAAACGGATGCTTCTGTTCATAGCGTGGGATTTTTTTTTTTTTTTAATGCTATTTTTAATTTATATCGACGCAATGGTTCGTTTGTTGTAGTGAGATGTTTTTTTTTTTTTTTTTTTTTTTAATCAATCAACCAATGAGACGAACCGGATGTTCACTTGATATTAAGTGATAAATCGGCCCATAACAACATGGCGGTAATTATATACTACAGCTGAGCATTATATTTACCCCAGTAACTGACACTACCCGCAGCGCCCTACAAACCGGAACACAGTAATGTCTGCTCGCTGCTGTCTGCCGGCCGCAGTAGGCGCGGCGGTGTTACCATATACCAACATAGTATAGTAGTAACTTAGTATACTAGTTAAAATTATGTACTAGTTAATACAGTATATTAATTAACATAGTATAATATACCTAGTAAACTAGTTAACATAGTATATAAGTTAAAATAGTATACTAGATAAAATGATATACTAGTTAATATAGGATACTAGTTAAAATAGTTTACTGTTTAAGTAATACCAAATATTAGACCAATAACAGTATACTAGTTAACATAGTATCCAAATAACGTAGTGTACTAATTAACGTTTTTAATGATGATTTATTACGATTATAACGATTAATTAACGATGGTGACGACGTTGATGATAGTGGCGGCGATGATGAAGAAGATGGTGATGTCGGTGACGACAATGATGATGATGATAGTGATAATGATGATGACCTCATGGTATGTAACAGCATAAGTTAATGAACGGAGCGGACCCGCGCGCTCGCCACTGCGAACCGGTGTGGTGCTGTACAGTTACATCAGTCCACATAACAGTTCATTCATATATAAATAAACGGCAATAATGTTCATATATATATACATATATATATATATATATAGACACTATATACATGTGTGTGTATATATATGCACACACACACACACACATATATATATATTTTTTTGCATACAAACGAAATCGCACAGATTAACATGCAAATAAAATACGATTAGTAACGGGCGCGTGTGCGAAGTGAAGCGAGTTTTTTTTTTTTTGCTCTAGTGTTGTCACAACGATTTTCTAAATAATCGATTACTAATATTTTGTTGTACGTATAATTTTTTAAGTTTTTTTTTTTTTTGACGTGACGATGCTAGCCGAACGTTCAGTCGGATAGAGCTTCGTTAGGATGATATACACGTCACGCTATAACTTTTGCTCTGTGTGGTAGTACTCTGTATACTGTCTAGGTAAGTCTCGTTACTTTAACTTCACTACCTACAGCGCCCTTCAAACCGGACACAGTAATAATTGGACAGTAGTCTCTGTTGGTACAGACCGTTTAGGTAACACCGCAGCGTTTATTGCAGCTGACAGTCACTGTGCGAACATTACTGTGATCAGGTTTGAAGGGCGCTGCAGCTATTACTGGTGGTAGTGTCTCTGTTGCTGACCGTCTAGGTAGGTATCACCGTTATGCTTGTACCAGCCGACAGACAGTACTGTGCGGACATTACTGTGATCCGGTTTGAAGGGCGCTGTATATATTACTGGTGGTAGTGTCTCTGTTGCTGCAGACCGTCTAGGTAACACCGCAGCGCCTGTTGCAGCCAAGAGCCAGTACCGTGCAAATATTACTGTGTTCCGGTTTGAAGGGCGTTGTAGCTAATGTAATACTTTGGGTAACGAGACTTAATATCTTGTGTCTCAAGGTAACAAGCGCAGTATGGTGCAGTGTATATCATCCTAACTTGCGTCACGTTATGAGTGGGCGTAGCACTCACCATCAGATTCATCAGCTATACTTTTTTAGGCAGAAAATGAATTACCTTTGACATTCAGTCCGCCATCTTGAATTTTCTGACATGCGCAAATGGTTTTCAGTAAAAGTAACCAAAAAAAAAAAAACAAATAAAGATGTCGTCACAAAACGAACTGTAAGCTGTTCCGGGAACGGCCCCATTCAACCGGAAGTTCCTCCTCCGGCCGGTGACGGATGCTATAATTGAAAGCTCATTGGAATAGTATATTTAACTGTTTGATGGCCGCCATCTTGTTTGGATGGTATACACTGCAACGCACACGCGTGAACTACACAGCATGTTATGCGTTAACACGTTCAGCACGTGTTGCATTACACCATCCCAACTAGTTCCACATTAAAAAAAAAAATCGAATCATCATCACCTGCAGCTTGCCCACAGCTGGGCATAGACATGTCCGAATAATCGCATAAAAAAAAAAACCGGATATTCGTCCAATAATAAATATGCGAGTGATGCACATCACTAGAGCGCCGCCATTACAGGAGTCACCGCGCGATATTACAATCGAGAATTGTTCAATAATCGATTAATTATGAATCGATCGACGAATCGCGATGGTGAGAGTGATGTCTCCATCGATCGGATCTGTTTATGGTATTCATGGTGAACACCGTGTCCGGTGGTGGTGGAGGAATCCTTACAATCTGGAAGCCCGAAGATCCACCAGCTGTTACCTAAATACTTGAGAAGCTATTTTTTTTTACTATGAAGTTTCTGCTGCTGAACAGTACTGTGCAATTATTACTGTTATCCGGTTTGAAGGGGGTTATACTTAATGTAAATACTGCGGTAATGGGAGTCAATATCTAATGCGTCGATATCAGGTGATCGTCCCGCTGGTCTCGTCACTTAAAGTCTAGTGCATTCAGCCTATTACAGTGCCCTGAATCACGGTATCTCCTAGAGAGAGAGATGGAGACAGTCCTTCTTAGCATCTGTTCTGGTCTTTTAAATGTCCTTTATAGACAGGAATCGTTTTAATCCTGTTCTAAAATACTTGATCATTATATTTAAAGTCCATCCCAATGCCCACTAGTGGGCAAAGAATATAATTTCATCAAATTACTACTATTTCAAATCCTCGACAATGTTCTAAGCTGTTAAAGAGAATCATATTAGGTGTAAACAATTATTTTTAAATACCTAGTATTAATATCGAGTATGTTATATACGGTTTTTGTATGACCGCTTAAAGGAACAACCAACAAAACAGTTGTATACTGACAGGCAGCAGTGTCCAAATATTACTGTGTGCTGAGTAATGTTACTGGAGTAACGAGTAACTAATCTGATGTATATACAGCCTTAGCCTATCTAGGAAACAGTATAAAAAAAAAAAAAAACACTGTGGTGCAGTATACACCATACTAATTTAAAATCAGACGTACGTCATACTTTTCATACATAATACTAAGACTTACTTGATAAACGAAACACCAGCGCCGACAAGTTTCACCATCATCACCGTTCCGTTGTCTAAACGATGGTGAAATGTACGTAATGTATATACGCGGTAATTAACACTTCACCACATCACATCCGTGTGCAAATGATGGTGAGATTTCAATATACACAACAATTATACGCGCAGTTATAAATGTGTGAAAGTTTGACAGCCGGGCCGCCATGTTCCTTTTCCGCGGCGCGCCAACACCGATGACAAGTGAGGAGCGCGTGTTTTTTTTCGGATCGTTTTTTTTTTTTTTTATAAACAGCCGTCGACGACGTCCGCGCGTTCGGCGCCGCCGGCGAGACTGTACGGAGTTTCGAATTACTGAATTGTAAATAGAAAAAGGTAACACTGCATACGCTCCGGCCATTGCGTTGTATATTTGTACTGGTGGCGGTGTATCGCTGACCGTCGCGGTGCCACGCGGAGAACATTGTCACGGCTTGAAGGGCGTCGTAGCTAATAATAAAATTAATGGGGTAATGAAGCTCAACGTCATAACTAGCGCCAGGATGTTATGGGTTGTTATCACTTAATAACAGGTGATGATCCCGCTCGTCTCGTTGCTTCGTTATTCGAGGAATCAGCTGATGAGACTGTTTTTAGCCTTCAGTTTATTAGTCGTCGTGTGCTGTTTTTTTTTTTTTAATTACCAAGAGAACGAGACATTCACGTAATAGTGATACGGCCGCCCTTAACAATATGGTGTTAGTTAGAATATTATCAATAGCCACCACATTGTGTTATCGCCGTGAGAAATAAAATGTCGTCTAATTACCCCAGTAATTATAATAGCCGCAGCGCCCTTCAAACCGGATCACGGTAATGTTCGCACAGTACCGCCTGTCGGCTGCAACACGCGCTGCGGCGGTACCTACCTAGACGGTCTGCAGCAACAGAGACACTACCACCAGTAATAGCTACAGCGCCCTTCAAACCGGATCACAGTAATGTCTGCACAGTAAGATTTATCGGCTGCAATAGACGCTGCGGCACCTACCTAGACGGTCTGCAGCAACAGAGACACTACCACCAGTAATAGTTACAGCGCCCTTCAAACCGGATCACAGTAATGTCTGCACAGTAAGATTTATCGGCTGCAATAGACGCTGCGGCACCTACCTAGACGGTCTGCAGCAACAGAGACACTACCACCGGTAATAGCTACAGCGTCCTTCAAACCGGATCACAGTAATGTCTGCACAGTAAGGTTTATCGGCTGCAATAGACGCTGCGGCACCTACCTAGACGGTCTGCAGCAACAGAGACACTACCACCAGTAATAGTTACAGCGCCCTTCAAACCGGATCACAGTAATGTCTGCACAGTAAGATTTATCGGCTGCAATAGACGCTGCGGCACCTACCTAGACGGTCTGCAGCAACAGAGACACTACCACCGGTAATAGCTACAGCGTCCTTCAAACCGGATCACAGTAATGTCTGCACAGTAAGGTTTATCGGCTGCAATAGACGCTGCGGTGGTATCTATTTAGACGGTGTAATGCAACAAAGATCCACCAGCAGTTACATCTGCAGCGCCCTTCAAACCGGATCACGGTAATGTTCGCACAGTACTGTTTGTCGGCTGCAACAGGCGCTGCGGTGCACCATCCAGAAAATGGTATCTTTTGACTCGGTACTGAATTATTTTCGTTCGCGCGCTTTTTTTTTTTTTTTTCAATTCCGCGGCCGAAAGCACTGAAGAGTTCGTCCACCTTGCGAAGAATGTGCATTGGCTATATTTAGTTTAAAATGAACAAACCAAGTCGTACATTATATATGCTGACTGATTGGTGATTTTTTTTTTTAAATTATGGGACGAGGCGAGCGGGACGTTCACCTGACGGTATTCTTAGTTAACTTATTTCATCATCATCATCATCATCAGCGGATCGATGTCCACAGCTGGACATGGGCAACAGCCAAAGATCTCCACATTGATCAGTCGCGGGCTGCCTGCATCCTTCACCAGTCCACCTCGTGGAGGGCCTCCCAACATTATATCTATTAATATACGGCCGCAACTCGACAACCCTACTGCCCTAACTAAAAAAAAAAAAACAATATTATACCGGTATTACAATTTTTTTAAATTAAATCCGGGCTGTATGGGTTATAGTCCTTTGCCTTTTTAATTAGGAAGGAAGAGAAAAATTCAAGATTTTACTAGCGTAAAAATTTTTTTTTAATTAAATCCGGGCTGTATGGGTTATAGTCCTTTGCCTTTTTAATTAGGAAAGAGAAAAAATTCAAGATTATATCGGTGTAAAATAATTTTTTTATTAAATTCGGGCTGTATGGGTTATAGTCCTTTGCCTTTTTAATTAGGAAGGCGAAAAAATTCTGCATTATACCGGTGTGATCTAATATTTTAATTAAATCCGGGCTGTATAGGTTATAGTCCTTTGCCTTTTTAATTAGGAAGGCGAAAAAATTCTGCATTATACCGGTGTGATCTAATGTTTTAATTAAATCCGGGCTGTATAGGTTATAGTCCATTGCCTTTTTAATTAGGTAAGAGGAAAAATTCAAGATAACACCGGTGTGTAATTTTTTTTAAATTAAATCCGGGCTGTACGGATTATAGTCCTTTGCCTTTTTAATTAGGAAAGCGAAAAAATTCAGGATTATACCAGTGTGAAATTTTTTTTTTATTAAATCCAGGCTGCACGGATTATAGTCCTTTGCCTTTTTAATTAGGAAAGAAGAGTAAAAGTTCAAGATGATACCGGTGTAAAATATTTTTTTCAATTATAGAAGAAAATATTTTTTTTAATGTTTTTTTTTTTAATTTTTTTTTTAAATCTCATTACATTATTAATAGTGCTTTCGTATTTATTATATGAAAGGCTGTGAACCTTGAAGTGTGTCCAAAGAAATAAAAAAAAAAAAAAAATCTAATGCGCGGGAATATTGAAAATGCTCTGCTTTGCACAACACTACGAAATTTTTTAATTAAAGTTTTTTTTTTTTATTCCGATTAAAAGTCTAGCAAAACGTTCACCTGATGTTAAGTGACACGCCCATAACAAAATGGCGCTAGGACGATATACACAACACCATTACCGAAGTTATTTCAATACAGTAATTGCTTACTACTCTATAATAAATGTTCGTAGTGATGTTCCTACACGGTGTAAGCCTGCCGCCAATAAAGCGCACATCACTACAAACCGGTATACACTTACGTAGTGATTACAACACTACCGTTTAATAATAATCGTATTGACTGCTCTAATTCATACGGTGCGTTCGAATTTTAAAATTTAGATTAGAATATTAATGCGTTACACTGTATACAGCCAGCGTACTGGTGGTAGTGTCTCTGTCGCTGCAGACCGTACAGGTAGGTACCGCCGCAGCGCCTGTTGCAGGTGATAGACAGTACTATACAAACTACTGTGATCCGGTTTGAATGAGGCTGTAACTAGTATAATAACTGTAGTACCGAAACTCAATATCTCTGGTGTCTCTCGGCTGCAAAAGGCGCTGCGGTTGTTCGTAGGGGGTCGGCTTCAGAGACACTACCACCAGTAATAGCTACAGCGTCCTTCAAACCGGATCACAGTAATGTCCATACATTGCTGTCCGTCGGCTGCAACACGCGCTGCGGCGGTACCTACCTAGACGGTCTGCAGCGACAGAGACACTACCACCAGTAACAGCTACATTCCTATTTTTTTTCTATCATTTATCAAATACATACATATATACATTATAATTATTCATTATCACAATAATCCTTAGCAAGGAACAGATTTATCTATTACTAGTAATTTATTGATAAATTCAGTGTTCGTAGTGATATATTATCTGTGTTATTTCAGTGCGACCACGAAATATTTGAACGTATACGAGGGACCTGTAATAAAAATAAATTAGCGGTAGTAGTGTCTCTGTTGCTGCAGACCGTCTAGGTAGGTACCGCCGCAGCGCGTGTTGCAGCCGGCAGGCGGTACTGTGCGAACGTTACTGTGATCCGGTTTGAAGGGCGCTGTAGCTATTACTGGTGGCAGTGTCTCTGTTGCTGTAGACCGTCTAGGTAGGTACCGCCGCAGCGCGTGTTGCAGCCGACAGGCAGCACTGTATGGACATTACTGTGATCCGGTTTGAAGGGCGCTGTAGCTATTACTGGTGGCAGTGTCTCTGTTGCTGTAGACCGTCTAGGTAGGTACCGCCGCAGCGCGTGTTGCAGCCGACAGGCGGTACTGTGCGAACGTTACTGTGATCCGGTTTGAAGGGCGCTGTAGCTATTACTGGTGGCAGTGTCTCTGTTGCTGTAGACCGTCTAGGTAGGTACCGCCGCAGCGCGTGTTGCAGCCGACAGGCAGCACTGTATGGACATTACTGTGATCCGGTTTGAAGGGCGCTGTAGCTATTACTGGTGGCAGTGTCTCTGTTGCTGTAGACCGTCTAGGTAGGTACCGCCGCAGCGCGTGTTGCAGCCGACAGGCAGCACTGTATGGACATTACTGTGATCCGGTTTGAAGGGCGCTGTAGCTATTACTGGTGGCAGTGTCTCTGTTGCTGCAGACCGTCTAGGTAGGTACCGCCGCAGCGCGTGTTGCAGCCGACAGGCAGCACTGTGTAAACATTACTGTGATCCGATTTGAAGGGCGCTGTAGCTATTACTGGTGGCAGTGTCTCTGTTGCTGTAGACCGTCTAGGTAGGTACCGCCGCAGCGCGTGTTGCAGCCGACAGGCAGCACTGTATGGACATTACTGTGATCCGGTTTGAAGGGCGCTGTAGCTATTACTGGTGGCAGTGTCTCTGTTGCTGCAGACCGTCTAGGTAGGTACCGCCGCAGCGCGTGTTGCAGCCGACAGGCAGCACTGTGTAAACATTACTGTGATCCGGTTTGAAGGGCGCTGAAGCTATTACTGGTGGCAGTGTCTCTGTTGCTGTAGACCGTCTAGGTAGGTACCGCCGCAGCGCGTGTTGCAGCCGGCAGGCGGTACTGTGCGAACGTTACTGTGATCCGGTTTGAAGGGCGCTGTAGCTATTACTGGTGGCAGTGTCTCTGTTGCTGTAGACCGTCTAGGTAGGTACCGCCGCAGCGCGTGTTGCAGCCGACAGGCAGCACTGTATGGACATTACTGTGATCCGGTTTGAAGGGCGCTGTAGCTATTACTGGTGGCAGTGTCTCTGTTGCTGTAGACCGTCTAGGTAGGTACCGCCGCAGCGCGTGTTGCAGCCGACAGGCGGTACTGTGCGAACGTTACTGTGATCCGGTTTGAAGGGCGCTGTAGCTATTACTGGTGGCAGTGTCTCTGTTGCTGTAGACCGTCTAGGTAGGTACCGCCGCAGCGCGTGTTGCAGCCGACAGGCAGCACTGTATGGACATTACTGTGATCCGGTTTGAAGGGCGCTGTAGCTATTACTGGTGGCAGTGTCTCTGTTGCTGTAGACCGTCTAGGTAGGTACCGCCGCAGCGCGTGTTGCAGCCGACAGGCAGCACTGTATGGACATTACTGTGATCCGGTTTGAAGGGCGCTGTAGCTATTACTGGTGGCAGTGTCTCTGTTGCTGCAGACCGTCTAGGTAGGTACCGCCGCAGCGCGTGTTGCAGCCGACAGGCAGCACTGTGTAAACATTACTGTGATCCGATTTGAAGGGCGCTGTAGCTATTACTGGTGGCAGTGTCTCTGTTGCTGTAGACCGTCTAGGTAGGTACCGCCGCAGCGCGTGTTGCAGCCGACAGGCAGCACTGTATGGACATTACTGTGATCCGGTTTGAAGGGCGCTGTAGCTATTACTGGTGGCAGTGTCTCTGTTGCTGCAGACCGTCTAGGTAGGTACCGCCGCAGCGCGTGTTGCAGCCGACAGGCAGCACTGTGTAAACATTACTGTGATCCGGTTTGAAGGGCGCTGAAGCTATTACTGGTGGCAGTGTCTCTGTTGCTGTAGACCGTCTAGGTAGGTACCGCCGCAGCGCGTGTTGCAGCCGACAGGCAGCACTGTATGGACATTACTGTGATCCGGTTTGAAGGGCGCTGTAGCTATTACTGGTGGCAGTGTCTCTGTTGCTGCAGACCGTCTAGGTAGGTACCGCCGCAGCGCGTGTTGCAGCCGACAGGCAGCACTGTGTAAACATTACTGTGATCCGATTTGAAGGGCGCTGTAGCTATTACTGGTGGCAGTGTCTCTGTTGCTGTAGACCGTCTAGGTAGGTACCGCCGCAGCGCGTGTTGCAGCCGACAGGCAGCACTGTATGGACATTACTGTGATCCGGTTTGAAGGGCGCTGTAGCTATTACTGGTGGCAGTGTCTCTGTTGCTGCATACCGTCTAGGTAGGTACCGCCGCAGCGCGTGTTGCAGCCGACAGGCAGCACTGTGTAAACATTACTGTGATCCGGTTTGAAGGGCGCTGAAGCTATTACTGGTGGTAGTGTCTCTGTTGCTGCAGACCGTCTAGGTAGGTACCGCCGCAGCGCGTGTTGCAGCCGACAGGCAGCACTGTATGGACATTACTGTGATCCGGTTTGAAGGGCGCTGTAGCTATTACTGGTGGCAGTGTCTCTGTTGCTGCATACCGTCTAGGTAGGTACCGCCGCAGCGCGTGTTGCAGCCGACAGGCAGCACTGTGTAAACATTACTGTGATCCGGTTTGAAGGGCGCTGAAGCTATTACTGGTGGTAGTGTCTCTGTTGCTGCAGACCGTCTAGGTAGGTACCGCCGCAGCGCCTGTTGCAGCCGACAGACAGTACTGTGTAAACATTACTGTGATCCGCTTTGAAGTCATTGATGCTGAGCGTCTATTGTCGGCGACCATCTTGTACTAAAGACATGTCTTTTTTTTTCAAAATATGCTAAGGGCGTAAAACCATTGAGCCAGGAAAAAAAAATTATTTAAATTAATAATAAAATTGTTCCAAGTCCAAAGTTGTTGTGGCTTACACTTATCTATAGAGCTGATATGGATAACGTTTGTCAGTGCTGTCCACCGTTATGCAGTGTATAGTTGCTATCGCTACGCAGGTGCGGCACCATGTCGGAATACGTTACAGTCGTGGACGGTGACAGCGGAGTGCAGGTATGATTGAATTGATTACTGCTTACCGATCGTTTAAAAAAAAAAAAATCAAACATTTACAGTTTTAAACTTGACTGTATCGCTTGTAGTCCTTTGCCTTATTCATTTAGAAAAGAAGAGAAGAAATCATTAAATAGCCCATAAGCTTATAAATTTTTTGACTAAGTCTTGGCTGTAAGAGCTGCAGTCCTTTGTCTTATTCATTTAGTAAAGAAGAGAAGAAAACATTAAATAGTCCATAACCTTATAAATTTTTCGACTAAGTCTTGGCTGTAAGGGCTGTAGTCCTTTGCCTTATTCATTTAGTAAAGAAGAGAAGAAAACATCAAATAGCCCATAAGCTTATAAATTTTTTGACTAAGTCTTGGCTGTAAGGGCTGTAGTCCTTTGCCTTATTCATTTAGAAAAGAAGAGAAGAAAACATTAAATAGCCCATAAGCTTATAAAATTTTTGATTGTCTTGGCTGTAAGGGCTGTAGTCCTTTGCCTTATTCATTTAAAAAAGAAGGGAAAAAATACTATTTAGTCTTTTATCTAATAAATTTTTTGACTGTCTTGGCTGTAATGGTTGTTGTTCTTTGCCTTATTCATTTAAAAAAGAAGGGAAAAAATACTATTTAGTCTTTTATCTAATAAATTTTTTGACTGTCTTGGCTGTAACGGATGTTGTTCTTTGCCTTATTCATTTAAAAAAAAGAAAAAATACTATTTAGTCTATTATCTATAAATTTTTTGACTAAGTCTCGGCTGTAACGGTTGTAGTCCTTTGCCTTATTCATTTATAAAAAAGAAAAAATACTATTTAGTCTATTATCTAATAATTTTATTGAACAAGTCTCGGCTGTAACGGATGTAGTCCTTTGCCCTTTTCGTTAAGAGAGAAGAGAAAAAAATTCTAAATTAATCCATTATCTAATATATTTTTTGACAGTCTTGGCTGTAACGGTTGTAGTCCTTTGCCTTATTCATTTAAAAAAGAAGGGAAAAAATACTATTTAGTCTATTATCTAATAAATTTTTTGACTGTCATGGCTGTAATGGTTGTTGTCCTTTGCCTTTTTCATTAAAAGAGAAGAGAAAAAAATACTAAATTGGTTTATAACCTAATAAATTGTTTGACTGTCTTGGCTGTAACAGTTGTTGTCCTCTGCCTTTTTATTAAGAAAAAAGAGAAAAAAATACTAAATTAGACTATTAGCTATTAATTTTTTTTCCTAAACCTTGGCTGTAACGATTGTCGCCTTTTGCCTTTTTCATTAAGCGAGAAGAGAAAAAATTCAAGATTATACCGGATTGAAATAATTTAACTAAATCCAGGCTGTACATATTATAGTCCTTTGCCTTTTCAGTTAAAGGAAAAAAAAAATTTAAATGTCATTAAATTATTAAAAGCGTTTTCGTTGTTATTTGACTTTGACCTTGACCTTGAAGAAAAACCAATGAAAAAAAAAAAAAAAATCATTTGCGCGGGAATATTTAAAATATTCTATTTTATGAAATTAATTAATAGTTTTTTTTTTAATTAAATTAAGTATCGAGACAAAGGTCACGTTCACTTGATGGTAAGTGATACGTACGCCCATAACATGGCGCTAGTTAAGATGGATATACTGCATCGTATCGTGCTCGTGCTTGATGCGTAAGACGTTGAGTGTCGTTATCTGTCATTACACTATCCGGACCCTTCAAACCGGATCACGGAGCTACCGCCAGTATATACTTCAATGAAATATCGTCAGATATTAAACAGATTGTATGAAGATTTGGTTTTTATTGACAGGTGGTCGACAACAGTGGTGGGGTGAATGTGGTGGACAATAATGATGGTGGGGTGAATGTGGTGGACAACAGCGATGGTGGGGTGCACGTGGTGGACAACAGCGACGGTGGGGTGCACGTGGTGGACAACAGCGACGGCGGCGTCCATTTTGTGGACAACAACAATGGAGGCGGTGTCAACGTTGTCGACAACAGCGGCGGCGTGAATGTTGTAGGCAACATGGCGTACTCGGCCGGATTGGGCGACGCGGCGGACGGGCAGGAGCTCCACATAGTGGCGGACAGGGGCTTCGCCCCCGGCGGCGGGATGCCCGACGTGTTACACGGATAACCCGCATACAAATCAAATCATTAAACTTTATTTTTTTTTAATTTACGCCAGTAAAAAGACAACGGACAGTCATTATACTGTCAAAAGAACCACAGCCGTGCAGTTTGTATAATAAAGAGTATTAACACCAAGGAGTTTTTTTTTTTTTTTTATACAATGCAGATGCGAGTCGAGCGGGACGTTCACCTGATGGTAAGTGATACGCCCATAACAACGTGACGCTAGTTAGGATGGTATACACTGCACCAGATTGTACTCGTCGCCTTCAAACCGGTACCTAGACGGTCTGCAAAAATTATGATCATTAGCCCGTGGTCTGTGTTAAAAAAAAAAAAACAGCTGTGATTTTCCTTGTAAAGGATCTTTATACAATTGTATACACCTAATAATAGGTGTACCGGAAAGTAATGTCGTTTCTGCGCATGCCAATACTTGATTGTCATTTGTCAGCTCATTGTTTTGTTCAGAGGCGTACCAAAGACATTGTGAGGTTATAGTGATTTCTTTACTTATAGACAATTGAATTACAATTTTTTTTTGTAATTTTGGGTAAAATGGCCAGCCAAATACCAGAAGAGGTACACATCCGGCATTGCATGCTCTTTGAGTTTCGCAAGGGAAATAACGCAACAGTTGCTACCAAAAACATTTGCGATGTTTATCCAAATGCACTGGACATTCGTAAATGATGTGCCAAAGGTGGTTTTCCAAGTTCAAATCGGGTAATTTTGATCTTTCCGACTCGTATCGATCAGGAAGACCATCAGCGTTAGACAACGACGTGTTAAGGGCGGAAGTGGAAGCAAATCCGTGTCAGACGATCGAGGAATTGTCAAACAGTCTCAACAAACCTTGGTCGACCATCCACCATCCAAGAACATTTGAAGCAGATTGGAAAAGTAAGCAGAGCAGGTGTTTGGGTCCCGCATAATCTGTCCGAACAGAATAAGGCTAACCGATCAATCACATGCAACTTATTGCTTCAACGACACAACACAGAAGCGTTTTTTGATCGCTTGATCACAGGAGATGAGAAATGGGTCCTGTATGATAACCCAAAACGCAAAAGGCAGTGGCTCTCTCCAAATGAAATCCCTCGGAGTACTGCTAAGCCAGGTTTACACCCCAAAAAAGCGCTTTTGTGTGTTTGGTGGAGTATTCGCGGCATTGTTCATTTTGAATTACTGAAACCTGGAGAAACTGTTACTGCAGACCTCTACAGCGAACAATTGCAGCGAGTCAATCAATCTTTAATTGAAAAGTGGCCAGCGATTGTCAACCGAAAAGGCGTCATTCTCCAACATGACAATGCAAGACCGCACTGCGCAAGGCGAACTCTAGAAAAAATTAATGAATTGGGGTGGGAGGTGCTGCCTCATCCACCATATTCGCCCGATGTTGCACCATCGGATTTCCACTTATTCCGAGCGCTGCAACACTTTTTAAGTGGCAAAACATTTGCAAATTTGGATGATATCCAAAATGCCATCTCTAGATATTTTGCCGAAAAACCAATTAATTTTTATCGATCAGGGATTGAAAATTTACTCACTAGATGGCAAAAGGTTATTGACAATGATGGGGAATACATCATTGATTGAAAATAAAGACTCGTTAAAAATGTATGTGTTTGTATTTAGCGTAAGAAAACGACATTACTTTCCGGTCCGCCTAATATACAGGGTGTTAGGGTTCCGCACAACTCACAGGACCGAAGCCAAGCTCACCAGCTCGTGGTGCTGCTGATCAACAGACAATAACCCAAATCCCCCTCCTATATCTATACCTGTTAGTTGTGGGGATTGCTGGAGACTATGTCCAGCAGGAAGGTCTATCCGCTGATGGTAGACCTTCAGATTTTGACTTCATATAAAGCTCTGGTGGCAGTCACCAAGTCTGAGCTGGTGCTGCCGAGACTTATCCACCAGCAGTAGACTCCTTAGAGGGACAGGCTGAGAGGCTTGCTCATCGAGGACTTGTCACAACTTGCCTGGACCAGGAGTGCTACAGGAGTTGCACGGAATATTTCCACCGTATCCTCTTCATCACTCCATCTTCATGTCGAGGACTTCCGTAATTGGGGAAAGAGGTTCAGCTCCTCACTCTTCTTCCTCTTCCGTGTTCCCAAATGAAACGTCGGCGGTCTTCAAGAGTGAATGCGTCACTTCAAATCAGGTGAGATGGTAGTGAGGATATAAAAAAAAGCTGGATGTGGTCACTCACCAATAGCTGAAGAATTGTGACAGCTCCATGCAGTCCGCCTCCTTCATCAGCTCCAGGCGGAGCTGGTCCTGGTCACCTTCGGAGCTCGAGTTGGTGTCCGAGTCGAGCGGGGCGCGGGGCGAGCTCATCGTTTTCCCGGGCTTTTTTACGTCAAACACTATTCGCGGCGTCTTTGACGGATTAGTGGTTTTTTTTTTTTTTTTCAAATGAACGAGCCAGTGTTGTCTTGGAGCTAATTTTTTTTTTTATTTTTATTTAAAAAGCTAATGTTGCTAGCGTCTAAAAAAAAATTTTTTTTTATTTTTATTTAAAAAAGCTAATGTTGCTAGCGTTTAAAAATTTTTTTTTTAATTTTTATTTAAAAAAGCTAATGTTGCTAGCGTTTAAAAAATTTTTTTTTTATTTTTATTTAAAAAAGCTAATGTTGCTAGCGTTTAAAAATTTTTTTTTTAATGTTTATTTAAAAAAGCTAATGTTGCTAGCGTTTAAAAAATTTTTTTTTTATTTTTATTTAAAAAAGCTAATGTTGCTAGCGTTTAAAAAATTTTTTTTTTAATTTTTAATTTAAAAAAGCTAATGTTGCTAGCGTTTAAATAAAATTTTTTTTTAAATTTTATTTAAAAAAGCTAATGTTGCTAGCGTTTAAAAGAATTTTTTTTTTATTTTTATTTAAAAAAGCTAATGTTGCTAGCGTTTAAAAGAATTTTTTTTTTATTTTTATTTAAAAAAGCTAATGTTGCTAGCGTTTAAAAGAATTTTTTTTTTATTTTTATTTAAAAAAGCTAATGTTGCTAGCGTTTAAAAGAATTTTTTTTTTATTTTTATTTAAAAAAGCTAATGTTGCTAGCGTTTAAAAGATTTTTTTTTTATTTTTATTTAAAAAAGCTAATGTTGCTAGCGTTTAAAAGATTTTTTTTTTATTTTTATTTAAAAAAGCTAATGTTGCTAGCGTTTAAAAGAATTTTTTTTTTATTTTTATTTAAAAAAGCTAATGTTGCTAGCGTTTAAAAGATTTTTTTTTAATTTTTATTTAAAAAAGCTAATGTTGCTAGCGTTTAAAAGATTTTTTTTTAATTTTTATTTAAAAAAGCTAATGTTGCTAGCGTTTAAAAGAATTTTTTTTTTATTTTTATTTAAAAAAGCTAATGTTGCTAGCGTTTAAAAATTTTTTTTTATTATTATTATTTAAAAAAGCTAATGTTGCTAGCGTTTAAAAAAATTTTTTTTTTAATTTTTATTTAAAAAAGCTAATGTTGCTAGCGTTTAAAAAAATTTTTTTTTAATATTTGTGTAAATATTAGTGTTCCGGTTTGGAAGGCGCTGTAGCTATTACAATTACTGGGGTAACGAGACTCAATATCTTGTCGGCGGCGATGAACGCAATATGGAGCAGTATATCAACTCTAACTAGCGCCACGTTATGATCAGGCGTATCACTTACCATCACGTGAACGTCTTTCTCGTGTCGTTTATATTAAAAAAAAAAAAAAAAAAACTCAATCTAACGTGAAAACTCAAAGCATGAATTTAAACCACAGATTCCGCCATTAACTATGAGCTGGTAGTTTTGTTTATATGCAAAGCATATTGCATATGATCATCATCAGCTGACAGACGCCCACTGCTGGGCGTAGGCTTCACATTAGCCCACGTCGGCCAGTCAACCAGCGGCGCCACACCCAGGAAATGATCGATCTAATTGAACCCGCAAATAATTGGACCAATATAAATAAACACACCGGACCCGCGCGAACGTTTTGGCGGGCAACACCGCGCTAAATGTCAGCGCGCGTTTCGCGCCAACAACTAACCATAGACAACGCAGCGGTGTTACGTTTCATACGTTACAAAAACATGTTTATATTTCGCGATGAAATTTTATATAATCACCCAACTCGGCTCAACGACACACGGGAGCGAAGCCAAGCTCGCCGGCTCGCGGTGCTGATCAACGAACGACGCTCTGGCTCACACCAAACCGGATTGGGCCAGCGTGGTATACAGGTCTACAACCAGCAGTGGAAGTCTATGATGATGAAGAGTAAACTGTACTTCTTGTCTATGGTTATGATAAACGTTACGTATTCAATTTATGTATGTAGCTGGATAAAGGACTACAAAGGAATCCTTCGGTGTCTCCGGATTCGAACAGCACAAGACCATGCACTTAGGAATCTAATAGAAGAGGACTATGTCCAGCAGTGGACGTCCATAGATTTAATGTATATCTGTACATCTACTTCTATTTGTCTATTCTCATGTATCATATATATGTGAATGCTGTATGAAATACCCTCATCCTGCGGCGAACGCCCGTCCCAACCCTTTCTGTTATTAATACCCCCGCAACCTCCACAGGGGAGGGTATTTCGTAAAATTTGTTAGTAGACCTATAAACGGCAGAAGCAATATCTCCACCAAATTATGAGTGGTCACGTCTAACAGTTTCGAAGATCTTGCGACGTGTCAATGGATCTATGGTTATATATATATATATATAATTACGCGACGGGATGACCGGGACGTTCACTTAATAATAAGTGATAACACCGCAATATGCTTGTTGCTTTGTGGTATAAGATGAGAAGTCCCATTACCCTAGTAACTTCGGTAGCTGCAGCGCCCTTCAAACCGGATCACAGTAATGTACGCACAGTACTGCCTGTCGGCTGCAATACGCGCTGCGGCGGTACCTACCTAGACGGTCTGCAGCAACAGAGACACTACCACCAGTAATAGCCACAGCGCCCTTCAAACCGGATCACAGTAACGTACGCACAGTACCGCCTGTCGGTTGCAACACGCGCTGCGGCGGTACCTACCTAGACGGTCTGCAGCAACAGAGACACTACCACCAGTAATAGCCACAGCGCCCTTCAAACCGGATCACAGTAATGTACGCACAGTACTGCCTGTCGGTTGCAACACGCGCTGCGGCGGTACCTACCTACACGGTCTGCAGCAACAGAGACACTACCACCAGTAATAGCCACAGCGCCCTTCAAACCGGATCACAGTAATGTACGCACAGTACTGCCTGTCGGTTGCAACACGCGCTGCGGCGGTACCTACCTACACGGTCTGCAGCAACAGAGACACTACCACCAATAACAGCTACAGCGCCCTTCAAACCGGATCACAGTAATGTACGCACAGTACTGCCTGTCGGCTGCAATACGCGCTGCGGCGGTACCTACCTAGACGGTCTGCAGCAACAGAGACACTACCACCAGTAATAGCCACAGCGCCCTTCAAACCGGATCACAGTAACGTACGCACAGTACCGCCTGTCGGTTGCAACACGCGCTGCGGCGGTACCTACCTACACGGTCTGCAGCAACAGAGACACTACCACCAATAACAGCTCCAGCGCCCTTCAAACCGGATCACAGTATTGTGTGTCGGCTGCGATGGGCGCTGCGGCGGTACATATATATATAATATTATATAGTAATATTATATAGTTTTGATGTGTAATGGATAATTATTATTTCTTTTAACACACACACATGATAAAAAAAAAATACTCACCACTTCTGGCAGCCATTTTGTATATCACAATTTTATTACTTTCAACACTATATTTTGTATTAAAAAAAAAAAAAAAAAAAAAACAATCAACCATACGGATACTGCTCGTAATACTGCTTAGAAGCCCGCGCCGCACTATGCGACCGCTTCCGCCGGCGGCCGACAATAAAATGGTGTTTATTTAAGAAAAAAAAAAAATTCTTCATACATTCCGCCATCATTGTCTATTGTTCGATTTCGAATTCCGAACGCGGTGCGTAGGCGTTTAATTGTGATATTATCTGTGGATGACGAGCTTGACGGATAAATTATAATTATTATTTAATTATGGAATGCAAGCGGGAATTGGTGTTTGCGGTGCGGTGGAGAACTTGCAACCGGATCGCCGGTTCGAATCCGACGGCGCGTACAGCGGGAGAAGAGAGAAGCGGTTGACGAGCAGGACGTTCAGCTGATGGTGAGTGATACGCACGCCCATAACATAGCACCAGTTAGGATGTTATACACAACAATACTCGTCCTCAAGCCTCGCTACACCAGTAACTTCATTAGCTACAACGCCCTTCAAACCGGAACACTGTCTCTCAGGTGTACCAGACATACCACCAGTAAAAAATGCTTCTAGACGTACGTTTCCGGTGGTAGATCTCTGTTGCCGGATGCCGTGTAGGTAACGTAGCGGCTAACGCTGGCGCCAGGCAGTGTACAGATGACTGTGTTCCGGTTCGAAGGGCGTTGTTAGATGCTAAAATTACTGAGGTAACGAAACTTTAAATCCTATTCAAGAGGCCGAACGCAATTTGGTGCTGTGTAAATATCCTAACTTCACCCGTCCCACTCGCCTAGAAGTCTAGATCATGCCGTAGGCTCTATGTTCGCGAATCCGATACCTGATCAGATGATAAAAAAAAATCAGCGGTATTCCACATTACCATCAGCTCCTATTTCCGTCACTAAGCTGTAGTATACAAACATTATGTCCGGTTTGAAGGGCGCTGTAGTTAGTAAAAATCTTATACACCAAAGCGACGAGGGCAATGTGTTATAGTGTATACAGTCCTTGTCATACCCTCGTTACAAATAGACGTACATCTCACCACCAGGCGAAAGGTGTTCTCATCTCATCGCTTTAAAAAAAAAAAAAAAAATCAAAAATTAAAACACTTGTCTGATTTAAAAAAAAAAAATTACCTTTAAATTATTTTTATATTAATGACAACACTGGCACGTATTTTTTGTTAAACAAACAAATCGATCACTACATCAAATAATAAAATCGATTAAAACAATTGCATTTGAATGTATTACGTACAGCACTGGCCACTAAAATGTTTCGCGGGTTTTGGGTGAAGAAAAAAAAAATATTTTTTTTGCGTTGCACTCCGACGTCGGTTTGTTTGCGCGCGCTCACAAACTGTTGCGTTTCATCCGTAGCAACGTTCACTAGTCGGGACATGGGCATGAGTGGAGTAGTGTTCATACTAAATTTTTTTTTATTTTTTTATATTATCACGCCTTTTTCCCAGTAGGGGTAGGCAGAGGTGAAGAAACACCCACTTTTCGCCAGATGTGGTCAGATAGGTCCAACACACACACATAGTTGATTATATTAATAAACCTCATTTGTCTGTTTTAAATATATATATATATATATATTCAACACTCAAAATTTGGTAAAGACTCCAGTAGGTCACTGTTGGTGAAGACCGCTGTGATAAATACCACTGCAACCCCAAACGCCTTGTGAAGACCGCTGTGATAAATACCACTGCAACCCCAAATGCCTTGTGAAGACCGCTGTGATAAATACCACTGCAACCCTAAACGTCTTGTGAAGACCGCTGTGAGAAATACCACTGCAACCCCAAATGCCTTGTGAAGACCGCTGTGATAAATACCACTGCAACCCCAAACGCCTTGTGAAGACCGCTGTGATAAATACCACTGCAACCCCAAACGCCTTGTGAAGACCGCTGTGATAAATACCACTGCAACCCCAAACGCCTTGTGAAGACCGCTGTGATAAATACCACTGCAACCCCAAACGCCTTGTGAAGACCGCTGTGATAAATACCACTGCAACCCCAAACGCCTTGTGAAGACCGCTGTGAGAAATACCACTGCAACCCCAAATGCCTTGTGAAGACCGCTGTGATAAATACCACTGCAACCCCAAATGCCTTGTGAAGACCGCTGTGATAAATACCACTGCAACCCCAAATGCCTTGTGAAGACCGCTGTGATAAATACCACTGCAACCCCAAACGCCTTGTGAAGACCGCTGTGAGAAATACCACTGCAACCCCAAATGCCTTGTGAAGACCGCTGTGATAAATACCACTGCAACCCCAAATGCCTTGTGAAGACCGCTGTGAGAAATACCACTGCAACCCCAAATGCCTTGTGAAGACCGCTGTGATAAATACCACTGCAACTCCAAACGCCACGTGAAGACCGCTGTGATAAATACCACTGCAACCCCAAACGCCTTGTGAAGACCGCTGTGATAAATACCACTGCAACTCCAAACGCCACGTGAAGACCGCTGTGATAAATACCACTGCAACCCCAAACGCCACGTGAAGACCGCTGTGATAAATACCACTGCAACCCCAAACGCCTTGTGAAGACCGCTGTGATAAATACCACTGCAACCCCAAACGCCTTGTGAAGACCGCTGTGATAAATACCACTGCAACCCCAAACGCCTTGTGAAGACCGCTGTGATAAATACCACTGCAACCCCAAACGCCTTGTGAAGACCGCTGTGATAAATACCACTGCAACCCCAAATGCCTTGTGAAGACCGCTGTGATAAATACCACTGCAACCCCAAACGCCTTGTGAAGACCGCTGTGATAAATACCACTGCAACCCCAAACGCCTTGTGAAGACCGCTGTGATAAATACCACTGCAACCCCAAACGCCTTGTGAAGACCGCTGTGATAAATACCACTGCAACCCCAAACGCCTTGTGAAGACCGCTGTGAAAAATACCACTGCAACCCCAAACGCCTTGTGAAGATCGCTGTGAAAAATACCACTGCAACCCCAAACGCCTTGTGAAGACCGCTGTGATAAATACCACTGCAACCCCAAACGCCTTGTGAAGACCGCTGTGATAAATACCACTGCAACCCCAAATGCCTTGTGAAGACCGCTGTGATAAATACCACTGCAACCCCAAATGCCTTGTGAAGACCGCTGTGATAAATACCACTGCAACCCCAAATGCCTTGTGAAGCAGTAGTGTGCAAACATTACTATTTTCCGGTATGAAGTGCGCTGTAACTTGTCTAAAACGAGCACAATGTGGTGCAGTGTATACCATCTTAACTAGCGCCACGTTGTTATAGGCGGCATCACTTATAATCAGGTGAGCGTCCAGCTCGTCTAGTCGCTTCCTTGTATAAAAAAAATATAGAATATTTACAGTACGACTCCACGCTTCCGCTGTTCCAGTGTAAGCCAAGCTCTATTCCTGTTCAGATGTCGACGTGGCTGCGCACGCGCACACCGCCCGTCCATAGTAGCCGATTTACGATTAAGTACTTACAAATGACTCACAACGATACTTTTTTTTTTTTTTAATCAATTAAGCAAAGACACGAGTGAGATGTTCACCTGATGGTAGGTGATGCGCCTGCCCATAACAAAGTGGAGCTGGTTACGGTTGTATGTACTGCGCATTGCGCTCGTCGTCTGACATGATAGATAATGAGGCTCGTTATCCGAGTAGCTACAACGCCCTTCAAACCGGATCACAGTAATGTTTGCTCAGTACTGCCTGTCGGCTGCAACACGCGCTGCGGCGGTACCTACCTAGACGGTCTGCAGCGACAGAGACACTACCACCAGTAATAGCCACAGCGCCCTTCAAATCGGATCACAGTAATGTTCGCACAGTACCGCCTGTCGGCTGCAACACGCGCTGCGGCGGTATCTACCTAGACGGTCTGCAGCAACAGAGACACTACCACCAGTAATAGCCACAGCGCCCTTCAAACCGGATCACAGTAACGTTCGCACAGTACCGCCTGTCGGCTGCAACACGCGCTGCGGCGGTACCTACCTAGACGGTCTGCAGCGACAGAGACACTACCACCAGTAATAGCCACAGCGCCCTTCAAATCGGATCACAGTAATGTTCGCACAGTACCGCCTGTCGGCTGCAACACGCGCTGCGGCGGTATCTACCTAGACGGTCTGCAGCAACAGAGACACTACCACCAGTAATAGCCACAGCGCCCTTCAAACCGGATCACAGTAATGTTCGCACAGTACCGCCTGTCGGCTGCAACACGCGCTGCGGCGGTATCTACCTAGACGGTCTGCAGCAACAGAGACACTACCACCAGTAATGATCTTCCACATCTCATAAACAATAACATCGCTATTGTAAACATCCGAACTACCGTCGGATTGTTATACAATCAGCCTTATTATTACTTTCGATGTTTACTCATATAAAAAGGATTAGGGTACTTGCACAATTTTATAAAAAAAAAAATCGTTCATTACACTAGAACATTGTAGGGTACTTTCAGAATTTTTATTAAAAAAATATTTCGTTCATTACACGAGAACATTGTAGGGTACTTTCACAATTTTTATAAAAAACAATATTTCGTTCATTATACTAGAACATTGTAGGGTACTTTCAACATTTTATAAAAAAAAAATATTTCTAGTTTATTACACGAGAACATTGTAGGGTAGTTTCATAATTTTTATAAAAAAAAATATATTTTTAGTTAATTACACCAGAACATTGTAAGTGTTGACGCGGGACGGTCACGGGTGCGAGTGACGTGCCATTGAAGCGGCTGCCAGAGCTTCGCAATGTAAAGGCACCTACACACGCGCGGCGAGCTTGTTGTATGCAACACTTGCTTTGGCACGGTGTGAAGGGGCCCTTATGATGCGAGAAAGAGACAACTGTATTCACTAATGGTGTGTCTCTGTTGCTATAGACCGTGTAGGTAGGTACCGCCGCAGCGCGTGTTGCAGCCGACAGGCGGTACTGTGCGAACGTTACTGTGATCCGGTTTGAAGGGCGCTGTGGCTATCACTGGTGGTAGTGCCTCTGTCGCTGCAGACCGTCTAGGTAGGTACCGCCGCAGCGTGTGTTGCAGCCGACAGGCGGTACTGAGCAAACATTACTGTGATCCGGTTTGAAGGGCGCTGTGGCTATCACTGGTGGTAGTGCCTCTGTCGCTGCAGACCGTCTAGGTAGGTACCGCCGCAGCGTGTGTTGCAGCCGACAGGCGGTACTGAGCAAACATTACTGTGATCCGGTTTGAAGGGCGCTGTGGCTATCACTGGTGGTAGTGCCTCTGTCGCTGCAGACCGTCTAGGTAGGTACCGCCGCAGCGCGTGTTGCAGCCGACAGGCGGTACTGAGCAAACATTACTGTGATCCGGTTTGAAGGGCGCTGTGGCTATCACTGGTGGTAGTGCCTCTGTCGCTGCAGACCGTCTAGGTAGGTACCGCCGCAGCGCGTGTTGCAGCCGACAGGCGGTACTGTGCGAACGTTACTGTGATCCGGTTTGAAGGGCGCTGTAGCTATTACTGCTGGTAGTGTCTCTGTTGCTGCAGACCGTCTAGGTAGGTACCGCCGCAGCGTGTGTTGCAGCCGACAGGCGGTACTGTGCGAACGTTACTGTGATCCGGTTTGAAGGGCGCTGTGGCTATCACTGGTGGTAGTGCCTCTGTCGCTGCAGACCGTCTAGGTAGGTACCGCCGCAGCGCGTGTTGCAGCCGACAGGCAGTACTGTGCGAACATTACTGTGATCCGGTTTGAAGGGCGCTGTGGCTAACGAAATTACTGGGGTAAGGAGTCTCAACATGTTATATCTCAGGCGATGAGTATAATGTAATACATTAACATACTAGCCTCACGTAGTTATAGGCGGGCGTGTCACTTAATATTGAGTGAAGGTGGCGCTGGTGGTCTAGACGGTGATGAGGTATTATAGGTTGTGTAAATATCTTCATCATCATCAACAACCGATGCCCACTGCTGGACATAGACTTGCCCAAAGATCTCCACATCGATCCGTCTCGCGCTGCTGTATATATCTTCAAGTCGACTAAAATGAGCCGGTGATGAAGAAGTACGAGTTGGTCTAGTGCTCGTCGCACCAAAGCGAGGGTGTGGAGGTGGACTTCCTCCCAGGGTGATGGTAATGGCAATGGTGGTAGTTCCTCAGATCTCAGGGCCTCTGAGGATGACCACATAGGGTGGTTTTAGTCGGTGAACTATACAACCTCCTCTCCCCCCCACAAGGTGGGTAGCTCTTTATTTTCCTCCCTAAGATCCGGTGATACTTTTCACATATAATTTGATGTCACTTAATTATGAGTGATCGTATTACTTACCATCAGTCGCACGTTGTGTACTCCATTTGCCCTCGTACCAGGTTGCCTGGTGAAGGAATCTAATCAAGTCCTCAATACCAGGACCCACATTAAAGTATCTCTTAAATAACGCGACGAGCGGGAACGTCACGTGATAATAAGTGACACGCCTGTCCTCATCGTGTCCTCGTTACCCTAGTAATTATTTTACCTGCAGCGCCCTTCAAATCGGAACACGGTAATGTTTACACGTTAGTCTATCAGCTGCGATAGTACTTAAACGGTCTCCGGCGAAGCACCACTGGTGGATACCAGGTTTTTATACCACATACTTGCTAGTAAGATCATATGGTTCAGTAAAATACTTCCTAGTATTTAAATGGCGTTCCGCCTATTTTATCTGTATTATTCTATACACTTTCAAGTTGTCTACAGCCATGTAATAGTATAGTAATTTATATATTTTTTTTTATCTATGTATTTTCAAGATGGCGACCTTTCGCTTTCACGCTCTACGCATAGACAACGCTCGTGTTACACTAGTGTTGTGCGCGATCGTACACTGAACGGATCGCAGCGCACTAGTACAATCGTGCATATATACTAATTGGGTATTTTAGTACTTTTAGTGCACTGATACATTGAAATGATCGCGTATCCGGCACCTAGGCTCTTCGTACGTTTAACTCTTGATATGGACTAGCAAAAATATCCACCTGTGCGTGTGACCGAAGGAAATACTAAAACATCTGTACTGTTTACATCTGTTTGTATTCGAGTTACTCAGATACTAAAGGTCGTAAGTTACTATTTATTTATATTTGATTTAACTTCATACTTATGCAGTATTAAGGCTGTCTATAAAAAGTATATTAGAAAGCCGTATTTTAAAAAAAAAAATTTTTTTTTTTAAAAATTACTAGGTTCGCTCTCGGCTTCGCTCCGCGTATGGGATCCGATGTATAAGAGCGGAAACGTTGCGAAGCGGCTCGCTCTAGTGCTGTGACCGGAATTAGTTCTTTTAGTACATATACAAGCCTGCAGTCGACGCGTTGATTTTAGTCGTCGGGCAACGAACATCACTACACGTAAGAATGTGCACACAACACAACCCGCTATCGATACCCAGCCGTCAAGGCACGTGGGGTAACTCAAACCGTGTTCTCAAAAGTATTGAAACATGAGCCCGAGAATAAATGAAAAAAAAAATTCTCTATGATTAACTCGAAACTAAAAACTTTTATTTATGTATAGCTAATAATATACTATTAATATTAAACTTAACAATTAATAATTATTACTATTAATACTTAACATAATTTAGCTAATCGATTGTATCAATAACGGTATCGATATGCACCTCTATAATACATCACTACACCTCTACATAAGACCTGTAAGTGCGAGCGAGACAGACTGATAAATGATTTACTGCTCGACTATAGTACTCAACTCTCCTCACGTGTATTCATACAAGCGGAATATAGCATATTATTGTAATTACTAACATTAGTATAAGTGTTGCTAGCCTTTACGATAATTAAAAGAGTCTATGAAACCTTTTTTTTTTTAATTGCTGGTCAAACAACGCAAATACTAGATCGATACAAATCCTAAAATACTTTTAATATTTTCTACTACAATACAAGAGACCGGACCTGGTTATATATCACATAATGTACACTGATGTAATTAAACAATACTACACTAAAACTGGTTTGAAGTACGCTGCAGCGTAGATTAATTACTGCGGTAACGAAACTCGACGTATCTCAAGGCGACGAGAGCAATGTGATGGATTATATACAGGGTGAAAGGTAGGATGTATTGACCGGGGCGGAGCAACGCCGTGACCCGGAAGTTCTTCTGATTACCGGAACTACAGATTATCACTTACGGGGTCACATGAGATCTTTACTGTACACAACAATTGACTAGTTAGGAGAATTAATTAAAAAAAAAAAGTCACCTTTCATCGTCGCTGCTGACGAAGTAAGACAACAGCTCACATCGCGGGTGACTCGATGTGACTTAATATAAAGGCTTCGTGCTAATATCCGGATATAGGGACCGTGGCCGTCAGTATGAGCAAAACTTAAAATAATAGTTACTTTATACTCGATATCTACAACGACAACAACAATCTCGCACGTGTTACAACAAAAGTATCAAATTAAGGCCCGACGCGGCGTGTACTCTTGTAAGTCTACAGTTTGATACTTCATGGTACTTGGTTTTATTGCTTTTTTTTTTTAATTTATGAAACTTTATATACTTCTTGATACTTTGTCGGATAGGTATTGAAGTCGGGTATCTATTTATGTGCATTATAAGTATTTTTTTATAAATAAATACTTATTTTAAGATTAAATAAATATGTAAGTATGACTCTTGAGCCTTCATTACCGTAATCCGCCATTGAAATTAAATTTATTTTGTATGGAATTTTTTTTTTTTCAGAATTAAAAGGACAACGATAATGTACGTCCGTCCACAGAACTAGTTACATTTATGTCACATATACTCATAGCCTAAAAATTTTTTATTTTTTTTTTACATATTAGAAACTATATACTTCCTGATACTTTGTCGGATACTTATTTATGTGCATTATAAGTATTTTTTTTATAAATAAATACTTAATTTAAGTATAAATAAATATGTAAGTATGACGCCTCATTTGTCACTGTCACGTCTTTCAAAGTACATAATTAAAAAGTTTGAGCCTCAAAGTGGTTTTTTTTTTTAATTTAATTTAATAAAACAATGATTTAATTATAATTATTACATTAAATTTTCTAGATATTATTAAGAAATAAAATAATCGATTTTATTAATCATAGAAAATCGAGAATTTTTTGATAAATATAAATATATTAAGTCACGAACCATTGTCTTTGGATGCGGCATTCCATACATAGATAGGATACGAGCTGTACTTCACTGACAGATCTCTCACACATATCGAATCACCCTGTATCCTAACTAGCGGTGTTATAGCGCATCACTTAATATCAGGTGAACGTCACACTCGTTAAATTAAAAAAAAAAAATTGGAACCTACACAAATTTAACAACACTGTAAGAACATGGTATAATTATCTAGCATATGCGAGTATTTCGAAACCTAGTATTCCCACGCCGACGATTGACGACCTGGTGTCAAAATACCTAATATCCACGTACACATCGTCCGATTTCCTTCGCAGCGAAGGGAGCTGCTTTATCAGGTTCCTAAGGTTTCATCGCCATTTACTGTTACCATCAGTAGATACTAGTCCACAGCTGGACGTGGACTCCAAGGATCCACTCCATCTAGCGTGAAAGCTCGAATTTAATCCAGAACACCATAGATGTCGCCATTGTCTATGGGTTGGTAATACCATCAGCCAGTGCTGGATGTAGACTTGCAAGGATCTACCACATCGAAAGGTCCTTAATATGGTCTACGGTACCAGCGATTTAAGGGGTTCATTTAGGGGGGGATTTGGGTCATTTCCCAACACAGAGCTGGTGCTGAGCTGGTGAGGGTCGCTTGGAACCCTTTCCACCCCCCATATATATTACCATATAGCAGATATATTTATGGATTCCTAGTCTCCTGATGGTGATCATCATCATCATCATCAGGTGATGTCTTCAGACTGAAGTTTGATCAGCTGTTCTCTCTAGCTGATGGCACTTAAGACGTTTTTATCCTAGAATCGTTTCATCAGTCTACCAGCTTTGTGGACAGTTCCAGGGAAACTAGTGGTGGGGAGGTGATGGGTCGTGGTTGAGGAACACCAGGGTATGGGATTGGTGATGGATTGCATCTGAAGCCTCCGTATCCCGAGCAGGGTCAGAGGACTTCGCCACGCAGATCGCCAACCTAGACAAGCTGGAGAGACACCTTAAAGAGATCAGATCCACTTCAGCTCCACGTTCATATCCGATACAAGATATGCCATATATGTAATTTTATTGCAGCCGACAGACTACTGTGCGAACATTGCTGTGATCCGGTTTGAAGGGCGCTGTTGCTATTAATGCTGGTAGTGTCTCTGTTGCTACAGACCGTCTAGGTAGGTATCGCTGCAGCGCCTGTTGCAGCCGACAAACAGCAGTGTGCAAAAAGTCCTGTGATCCGGTTTGAAGGGCGCTGTAGCTATTATATATAAAATAGTTAAATGTACGGTCAACGTACGACCAACGTTCCTTCGCGACTGGCACTTTTTTTTTTTCACTGCCGGACATTGCCTCCACCAACCCCCACATCGAACGGATATACATATGGAGGGGGGGGATTTGGGTTATTTCACACCACACTAGCCCAATGCTGGTCGGTGGAAACCAGAGCCTCGTCTGTTCATCAGGGTCCACCGCGAGCTGTTGACCTTGGATATTATGCGGAGCCCTTACCACCCTAACTTGGTCGGATAATACAGTACATTTGCTCAATCAAACAAATTAGAACTTTATTCTCTACAGCATAGAGGTCATCTAAGTATGCGTTTTGTATGGACGATAGACCCGTGACGCGACGCGAACGCAAATCGAACTAATTTCAATCATATAAGATCCTTACGGCGTAATAGAGTTGAATTTGGAATGGTTGCCATGGTGATCGTTGTATACACGATGACGTCACGACAGCCAATCGGTCGACAGATGGCAATCGATGGTCTAATCCAAGACAAACGCTCCGTCTGCCTCAACATAGAACTCTAACGGTGATAACAAACAAAACCCTTCACCTACAGCTTCCTCAATCTATTCAGCTTCAGCAGCCTGTTCTGTATCTTCTCCAGTCTCTGCTTGTTCGTCAGCTTCTTCTTCATCTTCCTCTCCGTCCCCCAATTGTGTAGCACCAGCTTGGTCCTCACAACGTTCAGCTCGAAGAACATCCTCGTGCACTGGTTGCACGTGTACCTCTTGCCGACCTCGCTGAGTATGCCTTGCTTTGTGTAACACCGATCAGTCCTGGACTTGAGGAACTCGTAGCAGAGGTCACATACATGGATGATCTTCTCATACTTCTCCTCCTCTATCCAATCGCTGTGGTAATTGTTCGCGTGTCTCACCAGGCTGCGGTATTTGAGTCCGCAGTGGGAGCAGTGCTTCAGCGGCTTGTAGGTAGGTTTGTGGTTGTAGTGGGTCTTCATATGCCGTTTGAGGTTTGAATAGTTGCCGGATATGTACCAGTCGCAGGCGGAGCAGAGGCGTGGTAAGCTCCTGTCCACATCCATGTGCGTGGCCTCGTGGATTATCAGGTTGTACCTGGAAACAAATATCGCCTTGGTGAGATCCTTTTCAGCTCTGGAGTTGTGATTACACAGGATGAACAGGATATGGAGATGTTAGGGTTATTAAACTGTACACTGCTCGTTTAGAGACTTGGAACATTGTCTTGTTACCACAGTAACATACACTACTACTAACACCCTTCAAATTGGAGGTGTTCACAATGAAACTGACCGACTGTGGGTGACCAATCAATGACCTATAGCCAGCAGTGGATGTCCATCGGCTGATGATCATACTGCAACACCTTCTCGCCTTGAAGCATAAGATATTAAGTGTCATTACTTCAGTAATTACACTAGCTACTGAGGAGTTAAGTGTTCCCGCACAACTCACAAGCCAACATCACCTGCTCGTGGCACCTGGTAATCAACAATCAAGGCTCTGGCTCCCATCGACCCACACTGGGCCAGGGTAGTAGGAAATGGCGCAACTCTCCTATGAAGCCTTACAGAAAAGCCCTAATGCCCGGCAGATCCTTGGGACCATGCTCACTGCAGCATATGACTGATTGATGTGGAGATTTGTGGAAGGCTATGTCCAGCGGTAAACCTCTATCAGCTGATGATTATACCTCTAATAAAATCTACATCGAATGCAGTGTTAATATCTCACCTGTCCGGAAACTTTCTTCTGCAGTGAGAGCACCTCACACGCTTCGGTACCTTCAATAAATCACAATGCACACTATCATAACGCTCCAGCACACCACTTAACTTACTAACACCGTTTAACTGAACACTGTTACAGACGCCTTCAAATGAACTGTTACACATATCACTCTGATTACTTCGAACAGGTATAACATATTTATTTTTACTATCGCTATCATCATCCGATATAACTAAAGAGACTTTACTGTCTGGTTGCTTGATGTAACTTAAAGCAACTTTGCACTCCGATGTCAAGTTATTTACAATGTCTGATGAGAATTTTATACAGTCTCCGTCCTCGAATTTTAATCTGTTCCTCATTTTGATGGTACTCTGTTCGGGCTGAGTGGAACCGTTGCCATTTGCTAGTGCATGTTTCTTGAGTACGTGGTTGTCGTGTTCCTTCTGCGACGTGAAGTAGAAGTGGCACTCCTCACATTCGACGACATTCTGGTTTATCAATGGTATTATAATGTGTGTCGCGTTGTGTATTAAACTGTTGTATCTGTGAAAATTATGATAACGATTAAAATTTATGGCAACAGATTCTTCTTCTTCTTGTTGGGCTCGCTGGCCTAATGATTAGGCTTTCAAAAAAAAAAAAACAGTCCAAATGCAACTGGCAACAAGGCATCCATGCTAAATGTATAACATCACTGCGGTACAGAAGTCAAGGGGAAACCACTGCACTATCTTCCCATGAAACTTGTCACGAAAGATGCGAGATACTCAGAGAGCAGTGTCATTAAGAGCATTCAAGACAAGCATGACCTTCAGTCATGAAGTACACCAAAGAGAAGAAGAAGATCTGTAAAAATTATGATAACGATTAAAATTTGAACGCAGTAAATATGGAATGTGGGTGATGCGTGGATAGTAAAAGACCTTGGGGACCAATTGATGCCTCCCAAAATATGGACATATCCGGCATCCTCAAAATCAATAGAGTATAGAAGATGACTAATGAGGAAGTACTGTGGCGAGTGAAAGCAGAATTAGAGCTTTTCCCATTCTGCTGTTTCCTAACCATCCCAAAAGCAAAGCATATCTGTCATTTAGCACGTAAAATTAAATACAATCTGTCGCTCATATGAATGATGGAGAAGTAGCCAGAAAGAGACAGATCACTCAGAAACAAATGATGGCTAAACCATCTAAGAGTGCCTCGTAGCTGATCCATCCACCTTGTGTGCAATCGAATGGTATTCATTGAACTGGTGTACAATCTTCAATAATTGGAGGGGCACAAGAAAAAGAAATATGGCGCCGTGTAAACAACCTAACTAGATTCTCACAGTCCTATCACTTTCCTTCATTACCTTGGATAAAGTTCCATCATTTGTGAACCACGACTGTACATACAATTAAAAAGCAACGGTGAAATTGGAATAAGAAAAGAATCTTCTTCTTCCTCCTGCCCCTTTGCCAGCTATCGGCACAGTATGTACTTCTCTTCCATATCCCTCTATTAGCCGTCATATCCAGCCCATATCGTCTTTCACACAATCCATCCACACTTTCTTAGGTCTTCCTCTAGCCTTATAACCGTCCACTTTCATTGTTATATCTCCTTCATCCCTCCGCATAACATGCCCGCACCACTCTAACCTCCTGCTCCTCAATTTCTCTGTCATTGGAGCAACTTTCAGACTACTATACTCATTCTTAATTTTATCCATCCTTGTCACACAGCACATCCATCTCAACATTCACATCTCTGCCACATGTAATCTCCTTTCATCCTTTTGGTGGCCCAACACTCCGCTCCATACCATTGGACAGGTCTAACGACCGACTTGTAGTGTGTCTTTTAAGTTCAAAGGGTATTCGTGGATCACATGTCGTGGCCGTGCTGTTCCCGTCTTAAGAATAGGGTAGCTCCATCTCACCCCGTGGATGTCGTATGAGCCGACTAATGGAAGTCGCGGGTTGTGCAGCGCGCGACCATAAGGGGGTTTGTGCATTTTATCCCCCTAGACGTAAGGTGGCGGCTATGCCACCAGCAATAATTCCCGAGGAGGGTCGGTATCAGGCAGGCGGCAGGCTGTACCCAAGCCAAAACTATTGCAGTATGGAATAACAAAAGAATGTAAATATATAATAGAATGCAAGAAGTAGAAACTAAAGAACGGCTAAGAAATTTTCTTCATCCAGTGAGAAGTATGTAATGAGGTAAGAGGTGAGTGTATGAAGAAATAAGAACTTAAGATAAGAATGGAAGGAATGAGAACGAGAGAACAGAAAGGAATTACAATAAAATATATATATATATATATATATAGACCCATGACAAAGAAAAGGCTGAGGCATTTGGACGGTTCTTGCACGAGGTCTTCACCCCAAATGGCGGTGATGCACAAATCGAACAAGAAATACAAGAATATCTAGAAACCGATTTGCAGCTATGTCTACCAATGCAGAGCTGCTCACCTCGCGAAATCCATAGAGAAATTAAAGACCTGGAATTAAATAAGGCTCCTGGTTTTTTGCCTAATAACAGCTGAAATACCACGACAACTTCCTAAAGTAGCCCTAGTTGGTATTACAATCCTTTTTAATTCCATTATTACGATTGGCCATGTACCTATGATATGGAAAACATCAGAAATAATAATGATCCCTAAACCTGGTAAACCACCACATCTCGTGTCTTCTTATCTTTATCTATTAGTTTATTACCGACCTTGGCGAAGTTATTTCAAAAGATTTTAAGAAGCCTAACACGAGTAATTATCGATAAGGATGTCATCCCACAACATCAATTTGGTTTTAGAACTGGCCATTCTACTGCAGAACAAGTTCACCGTGTAGTCGATAAAATAAGAGAAGCTCTCGAGAAGAAGCAGTACTGCTCTGCTGTCTTCTTAGACTTGGAAAAGGCATTTGACAAGGTTTGACATTTAGGTCTGCTCTATAAAATAAAGAAACATGTTCCACACAACTTCTACTTTCTTCTAAAATCCTACCTGGACGACAGAAAGAATGTTTAGATTCAGAATCAACGACACCTACTCAACCTTCCAAGACATCAAAGCTGGCGTGCCACAAGGTTCCATATTGGGTCCCACTCTATATCTCATATACACTGCAGATATACCTTAACCGATAGCACATTAACCGCTACGCCGTAATTCGCCGATGACACTGCTGCACTCTCTAATCATGAGAATTCCAATGTGTCGCCCCTGGTGCTACAGAATCACTTAAACAAAGTACATAAGTGGATGGAGATGTGGCGTATTAAAGCCAGTCCAGACAAATCAGTGCATGTCACTTTGCGAAAGGATAACCATTTAAATTCGGAAATGATGTTTTGCCCCACCAAGATTCTGCAAAGTATCTAGGCATACATCTTGACAGGAAGCAAAGGTGGATCAATCATATTAAAAAGAAACGGGACGAATTATATATGCGGCTTCGAAACCTAAACTGGCTGATAGGTAGAAGATCTCACGTCATCATGGAAAACAAACTACTTATATATAAAACTATAATCAAGCCAGTTTGGACATACGGCCTTGAGTAATGAGGAGATCATACAAAGATTCCAGAACAAAGCACGGAGAATAATTACAAAAGCACCCCTGTTTTTCAAAACGAGTAAACTGCACGAATACACAAAAATGAGAGCTGTGAAGGAAGAAATTAAACACAGAGCAAAATCCTACAAAGCCCGTATAAAAGCTCATACAAATTCCCTCGCAACAGCATTATATAAACCAATAAATGTCAGAAGGCTCAAGCGGCAACACATCTGGGATCTTGTTGATTAACAATTCCTAACTCAATACGAGACGGCTTCCTCACTGGAGGACCAGTGCTCTCCTGCCAATTAACTCCTACAACATATCTGTTAAGGGCTTGCTAAGCCGATCGCAGGATTAAAGAACACCGAATTATCATCTCACCTGTTTCTAAACACTTCATCACAGAATTCACAACTTTCCACCGTTCGTTGGCAGAGACTTTTGTAGGAGTTCTGCTCTTCAGCTCCATTGCAAGTCATACTGGTCAGTGGTAGCTCATCATCGCTTGAAAAATTATCTATTCTCTCTGTTGTCTTCATTCTGAAAATGATATGGAAGACTTGTTATAATGATTCCACTAAATTATATATTTTAATTTATTAACACTAATTATTTAATCACTCTAAATATGTTCAAGGTGATGCTTTTTTCAGCTGGCGGCAGCAGTCTTCACTTATTGCAGGAGGTATGAAAGAAGTAGCTCGCTGGCCTAATGGTTAGAGTGTGAGGCTTTTATTCCATAGGTCGAGGGTTCGAATCTCTGCATGTACCAATGACTTAATATTTAAGTTTATTAAGTACATTAGTTACAACAGCGAATTACAAACGGTGAAGGAAAACATTGTGAGCAAACCCTAACACTGAAATCATCTTTGCGTGTGTGGTGACCCCAATAAAGTGGCAACAGGCTAGCCCCGTTACATGGGACCTAATCTGACCACATCTGGCGAAAAGTGGGTGTTTATTCACCTCTGCCTACCCCCTACTGGGAAAAAAGTGTGATAATATTAAAAATAAAAAAAAGATGAAAGAAGGAAATGGGATGGAGTATGATAGAAATTAATTCAGAAGATAAGTTTCGGAATGAAAGAAAGAATGAAAGGAGAGAGAGAGAAGGAAAACTGTATAGATTAAGAAATAGATGGTAAGCAAATCTATGTACAATAAAGGCCCTGACCCATAACATGCAGAGGAACATTGTTTAAAAAATATATATATGTTCGAGATAATGTAAGTGAATGTTGCCTTTAACATTGTTACCTCATCATCACCTTTTATAACTTGATGAAATTAATATGGTAGTGAGGATATTCTATCACTTATCTAGCACATTGTTGTGTAAAAGGTATGTGTATACAAAATTTTAATTTATGCTAAAATTTATTATTGCATTTTGAATAATCTCTAAATTGTCACTAATGCATTCAAGGACTTTAACTATATCATAGACTGCAAATGGGGATTTATCTTTACAGAATAAATGATATTTTTGTAGACAAATAAAACATTTTCACTGTACACTACTAAATTCAAATAGTCTCTAATAATTAGACAAAATAAAACTTTTATCAGACTATACTTTTGTAAAATTTAATCGAGGAATGATAGCTAATGTTCCTGATGAAAAACAGGATGACCACTTATGAAAAATTAGTTATAGTTAGGATGAAATACACCACACCACATTATGCTTATCCACATACAATTTTCAGCATCTTCATCCCATTAATTTCACAACCTTCAACACCTTTCTAACTAGGAGATAATAAGGTTTGTACAATAATTTTTAATAATTTTAGATGGTTGCTATCAAAAGACCTAGCAGTTAAATACTCTTGTACTTAAAAACACTGAGATAAATTATTGTTCTAATAATAAATATCTATTAAATGATCAATAAATACACAAATTAGCTAATGTAGTATATGAGAATAATAAATAAACCTAATGAATATTATAACAGATTAAATTTTTTTATACTTTTTTAATGTTAAAAATTTAAAAGGTATTAGCAACCAGACAAATAATTTAAATAAAATATATATATTTTTTATAAATTTTCTGCAAGGTGTTAATAAAATTACAATAATTAAAAATGTCTAAAAGCAAAAGTCAAATTTACTTACGCTTATTTTATTGTTTATTTTAACAGTTTATAAATTCAAAATTAATAATTATAACGCTTATTTACACCATATAACCATTATAACAGATATAATAAAATTAATCTCCCTACATTTATAAAACTGATATGTTTTTAAACTAGAAGTTATTTGGCATATCTAGGGTGGTGCCAAGGCACGATTTTTTTATATGGCAACTAGAGGCTTTTTTTCCTCAAACGAATTCGTGTGTGTGTGACCATATCTAAATTTCATGCATGAAATAGTTTTTTTTGACAAACAATGACTTCAGAAAATGTGATCAACGCCCCTGTAATATTTTTACAGTGGGCCGCATATTAGTGGAAACACTCTACATAACCATAGATAAGATAGACAAAATTGTTAGAGAGAAAGTACACTTGACCCGTATCCAATAAAATGGAAACACATTTGACTTTTAACCAATCACTATGAAGTATGATTTGATTTTAATGTTGAACCATTCATTCGCAACGCTCTACAATAGTTTAGCAATATAACTTAACCGGCTTTATTTTCCTATCTTTTGTATATAGTATCAATCAAAATAGTTTCCCACCTTCTTAATGCTTAGATCTCACAAACTATGCAACGGAATTAAATACGGTTTTTAATCAATGGATAGAATGATATAAGAGAAAGTTTTGTACGTGTAAATCAATAGCTAAACACTACATTGTGACATTTTGTGAAAATATAACCATAACCGTTCAAAATGTCAGAAGAAATCAAACCAATAACTTACATTAAAAATGCTATTTCATTCTTTTAAAATTTAGACGGTATATATAGTAATATACAAATAATAATATTAGAAAAATCACTCCCTACTGACACAATAATAGCTTTCTACATGCACCCTTGCGAAACCAGAACCTAATCTAGTTAACTCATACAATGTCACTAACTCGCGAGTCCACTTTAATTTTACCCCACTGCTAACGACTCATTCCGCGAGTCCACAGTTTTTTGCCAATATTTTCAAAATGCATCCGTATATTAAACGAAGGTAACCTAACTAAAAAAAAAAAAGACAGAACGAGGCGTGATATATATATATATGTATCCGTATATTCTGTTAAAAATTACAGTTTAAATGTAAAATGTGCAGAACATTTTTATCATTAAAAGAAAAACAAAATCCTTTCAATCTTCCTTCTTGTCTCTATTATCATAAATACATTACGTATACAATAAAATTTATTGATTTCTTAGATTGAATAATTCTAGAAATATTATTCAATGGAAGATAGATAGAATTAGAATTTTATGCTAAACAACTTTTATATATATATAAATGTAATTATTAAGTTAGGAAATTATTAAGATTAACGGCTTAATAATCTTTTAAAGGTGGAAGGTTAACTTAATGTAATGTCGGTTTTAAAAACTGGATTTTTTATACAATATTTATAGAAGATTCAGAGCTACACGATAATGAATATATTATCTGTACTTGTTGTAAGCAAGGGCAGATTTTGTTAATCTATAGCACACGTCAACAAGCGGTGTTTATTTTGATTAAATTTAAACATAATTTATAAAATATAAAAGACAAAGTATTATATTATTTGTGATCTAATATTTATCTTATCTATTGCTATGGTATATAATTTAATAAAACAATCTTTATCATGTATAAATATAAAAAATTAAAAATTTTAAAAAGTTTAATTGCAAAACCTTTTGCTTTTAGGATTTAAAAACATTTGCCGAAGATGATTTTGATCCAAAAAAGTGGATTAACAGAGCTTGGAGTATTAGTGGTAATCAAGAAAAAGAGGTACGAAATAACAGACAATTAAGATTGGGTATGAATAGGTTTTCGTGATAAAGTAGCTGTTTCCAACCCACTTTGTTGGCTGCAACGCCCCAGCAACTCCCTTTGGTGGTAACTTTCTATAAGCTTCGTTCGAAGCAGACCTATTCTTGGGAACCGGAATATTCCTACCAAATTACAAACAGGTTGATGGTTCCATTCATTAGAGTGATGAGTTACACTTCGTGTAAATCCCTTATATATATATATAGATATGCACATATATGTAAGTGTGTGGGAAGAAAGGAATCATCTTCATAGGAAAGTAACATTTTTATAATCGGTCTATACATTGAAAATTACTGTCCACGAATAAATATTTATTAGCTATCTTGGTATTAAAAAAAAAGAAATTTTTTTTTTTTTTATGACACTGATATGGCAATTAAGTATAACAACCTGGTTGATGGTAAGCACTCACTGTATGCATATGGACACCCTTAATAGCACAACTGCACCACTAGTGCCCCTCTACTTGTTTTCGGTTTAGTCCAGCGGGTGGTACAAACTCCTAGGTACCGTCACTGAGCTACAGAAACATGCATATGCTTACATATGCAATATACTTGTTGAGTGATAATGGACTCCATCCTCAAGGCTTGCAAAACCCATAAATCCTTTTAGAGCCATTCTACATCAGGCCTTAGTCCTGACGGACAGAGTTAAACACTACTAACGCTAATGTATATGTTATCTATATTACATTTTTTTTTTTTAAATGGCAAGAGCTATAGTATGATATTTTTATGCCTACACAAGTTTTTTTTTTTTTTAAGGTATTTGTTAGCAACACCGTGACCAGATTACAGCTTTACATGAAGCAATTGACAAATTCATTGGATGAAACTACAACGCAGGTAATAAATTTTTTTTTTAGTCATTCAAGTGTTGGGAAGAGTCGGACAGACCTGATCGTTAGTGATACACCTACCTATAACATGGCGCTAGTTAGGACGTTATATACTACACATGCCACCTCGAGATATAAGATGTTGAATGTCTTTACTGTTGTATTTGCACTAGTTACAGCACCCTTCGAACCAGAACTGTCTGCCGAGTGCAATAGATACTGCAGTGGTGCCTGTACCGTCTCAATCACCAGTTTTTTTTCAATTTTAAGTATTTAGTAACTGCAAGTAAGATCTTCGTTCCTATCACCACTCTTTTGTACCCTTCTCGCACATCTGATATTGTCCAGACATCCTCCTCTTAATCTATTCTTCACCCGAACATACTCCGTCTCAACATTAGTACAGTAACTAATCAGCGTAGTTCATCAGCGGAGAGTTCTCTTCAATGAAACTAGTTATATATGTCATCAACAGCCGATAGACTTCCACCGCTGGAAATGGTCATAAATATGTATACACATATAATTACTTCATGAGACAGGTTTCCATAGAAATAGGATGTAAGGATGTTTCCACGGCATCATATTGATATTTGTGGACAAATGAGTCTGGGCTCACTTCAGTATGCCAGCAGGAGCCCGTCGCTTTCGGGCAAAGCATGCATTCTCCTAAGGGCAAGTCATTTTGGGTAGACTAGAAGGTAGATATGCTCAAGGAAGAGCCTCTACCACATGGTTGGAAACTATTAGAAAGGTTAGATAGCATACACCATGAGGTCCACTCTGAATATGACTCACTCTATGGTCAGGATCCTCAACAGTGAGAGAGTCATGAAGAAGAATACTGGTGTTTTACTACTTGGTAGTTTTCACCGCAGTGCCTATTTCTGCCACCGAAGAGCAGTGTGCAAATATTATTGTATTCCGGTTTGAAGGGCTCTGTAGGTAGTGAAATTAAATGGTTCATGCATCAGGGAATGGACTGGCATATCTGGAGTGTCCGAATTGTTCTGCCGAACCATAGACTACCACGCTGATGGTCAACCTTCACTAACTGGAGATGCGGTTTAAGATGATGAAGAAGCAGTATATAACATCTTAACTACCATCAGTACACAGTAATGTTTGCCCAATACTCTTCAGCAGCTGAAGATGTGCTTCATGTGTGATGCCTCCAGTCTTGGACAACAGCCTCCTACCGCCAGTAGCATAATATATAAAACAAATTTCCTCACAGATAGTAACATCGGTGCCGAGAATCCTTCAAGATGCATCCAGTTTGCAGTTGGAAGGTGCTCTACTGCAACAGAAGCTGATGACCCTGGAGCAGCAGGTGCAAGGTGTTGAGCAGCAGACGGGCCAGTCTATAGAGAGTTTGCAAAGGATTGATCGTTTGAAGAGCAGTCTAGAGGTATGCCGGATTATGATGGATCCCTTCATACAACTGATGATGTGGTTACTCTGAAGGTGGTACCACAACCTTGACTATTTCTTCATGGATGAAGGTTCCATGTGAAGATTGTATTGAATAAGATCCTAATCTTATATTTGACAGACGGCTGCATCAGCTCTCCGTGAAGCTGACAAGTGGACTACATTAGCATCATCGCTGGAGGACATCTTGGAGACAGGGGTGCCGGTGGGAGTTGACAAGCTGGCCGAGCTGGCGGAGCAAGTGGCCGCGATGACCGCCAGCCTGGAAGTAATACTTGCGAGCTTCTAGCTCTGTTCGCTATACTAAGAACTGGTTCACTGTTTGTAGGGCTCTAGCTAGGGAAATTACCGCGGTAACAATACTTAACATATGTCCCAAGGGGATGAGTGTTGTGTGGTGCGGTGTATATCATCCTAGCTAACGCCGTGTTATTCCAATTTGAAGGGCGCTGTAGCTAGGGAAATTACCGCGGTAACAATACTTAACATATGTCCCAAGGGGATGAGTGTTGTGTGGTGCGGTGTATATCATCCTAGCTAACGCCGTGTTATTCCAATTTGAAGGGCGCTGTAGCTAGGGAAATTACCGCGGTAACAATACTTAACATATGTCCCAAGGGGATGAGTGTTGTGTGGTGCGGTGTATATCATCCTAGCTAGCGCCGTGTTATTCCAATTTGAAGGGCGCTGTAGCTAGTGTAATTACCGCGGTAACAATACTTAACATATGTCCCAAGGGGATGAGTGTTGTGTGGTGCATATCATCCTAGCTAGCGCCGTGTTATTCCAATTTGAAGGGCGCTGTAGCTAGTGTAATTACCGCGGTAACAATACTTAACATATGTCCCAAGGGGATGAGTGTTGTGTGGTGCGGTGTATATCATCCTAGCTAGCGCCGTGTTATTCCAATTTGAAGGGCGCTGTAGCTAGGGAAATTACCGCGGTAACAATACTTAACATATGTCCCAAGGGGATGAGTGTTGTGTGGTGCGGTGTATATCATCCTAGCTAGCGCCGTGTTATTCCAATTTGAAGGGCGCTGTAGCTAGAGAAATTACCGCGGTAACAATACTTAACATATGTCCCAAAGGGATGAGTGTTGTGTGGTGCGGTGTATATCATCCTAGCTAGCGCCGTGTTATTCCAATTTGAAGGGCGCTGTAGCTAGAGAAATTACCGCGGTAACAATACTTAACATATGTCTCAAAGGGGTGAGTGTTGTGTGGTGCGGTGTATATCATCCTAGCTAGCGCCGTGTTATTCCAATTTGAAGGGCGCTGTAGCTAGAGAAATTACCGCGGTAACAATACTTAACATATGTCTCAAAGGGGTGAGTGTTGTGTGGTGCGGTGTATATCATCCTAGCTAGCGCCGTGTTATTCCAATTTGAAGGGCGCTGTAGCTAGGGAAATTACCGCGGTAACAATACTTAACATATGTCCCAAGGGGATGAGTGTTGTGTGGTGCGGTGTATATCATACTTTTTTTTTTCCTGTTCATCTGATGGTAAGTGATGCACTTGCCTATAAGGTGGTGTTAGTTACCGCGGTAACTAGATAATTATTTCACAAAACAGGCGCAATGTGTTGTAGTGTTTATCATCCTAGCTATTACCAGGTTATTTCAATATGAAGGACGCTGTAGCTAATGAAATTACTCTGGTAACAAGACAACATATGTCTCAAAGCAGTGGCATGTGGTGCAGTGTACATCATACTTTTCTCTTTTTTTTTTATTCATCAAAACGACCAAACTAACGGGACGTTGACCTGATGGTAAGTGCTTCCCTATACCGAGATGGTGTTAGTTACCGCGGTAACAAGACTTGATAATTATGTCTCAAGAGCACAATGTGTTGCATCATCCAAACTAGCACCATGTTTATTAACTTTGATGGGTGATTTAGTAACTAGTGAAATTACCGCGGTAATTGGACCTGATGTCTCATAGCTATCAGGTGCAGTGTATATCATCCTAATAAGACTTATGTGTAGATACTGAACGATGCTCCGGACTATGAGTTCAAGCGGGTCCAGTTGGAGACGCTGTACAACAGGCTGGAGGCAGCTGTCAGCCCACCATTCATCGAAGCCCTCACGCAGATGGACGCCGGTGGGTGATGGTGAAGATAGTCCAGAATACTCGGACTCCCACATTGATAGAACAGAGTGATGCTGTTTGTCTATGGTCTCCAGCGGCATCAACTTACCAACAGTAAAAATCCACTGAAGAGAACAGTGAGCTTTACCTCTTGGCATCCATGACGTATGGGTGACTGATCATCATCATCATCAGCTGATTGATGTCCATTGGACATATGCTCTTCCAAAGATCATCACAATTGAAGTTCATGAAGGTTTGGGTTATTTCCCACAACACTAGCCCAATGCTGGTTGGTGGGAGCCAGAGCTTGGCTTGGGTCTCATGAGTAGTACCCAGGTTACTTCACCAGTGATGAGGCAGTTGTGTATGGTGCGTTTGATATATGTGTGGGGGTGGGATGCCCAGCAGTGGGAGTCTGTCGGCTGATGGTGGTTTTTGGGTGCAGAGCGTACGTGCGCTTACGTGTCGCTGTTCCGCGGCATGGGGCGAGGACCATCAGCGGCGCGGTGCTGGAGGCAGGCGACGGCTGCGCGGCTGGCGGCGGCGTGGAGGCGCGCGCATGCGCACAACATACGCACCCTCGCTACCACCCTCACAGCAGACGGGGAGCGTCAGGTCAGACTGAAGCTATACCATATATATAGACGACCAGGTGAACGGTCTCATGGTAAGTGATACATCATATAAAGCTAGTGGAAATGATATCCGCTTCACGCTGTGCTCAATTCACAACGCCCTTCAAACCGGATCGTACATTGCTTCCATACTACTGTCTATCAGCTGCAGTAAACGCTGCGGTGGTACCTATATAGTCTCCGGCAACAGAGACCTTCCTCCACTAGAGAATATATATATGACCTGGTGGTATATGGTGATGTGATGGTGAAACTCACCAGCTTAATAGGTCTGTTCATCTCTTGAAGAGTCTAATGACATACTACGTGAGGATAGGAAGACCAGTAGGAGTCAGGAAAATAGGAATATAAGGAATGGAAGGAACGGAGCTCCAGCTCTATACAACTGGGGGAGGGATGGAAAAGATGCTGAACCTGGTTCAGATGAAGTTCCAGGTTATCGGTTGGTATCACAGATTTGACTGTTTCACCAACTCCTCACTGTCCAGGTGGAGTGGCTGACGACCGTGCTCCAGTCGGAGACGCCCCTCGCTGAGCTGGTGCGGCTTTACACCGACGTCCTGCTGTCTCTGGATCCGTCCCCTACTAAGGTACAGTTCATTGGTGCTTATTAGAGCTGATGGGGTTAAAGAACACTGAAGGTCTGCAGAGATCATAATGATGATGTTCACCATCATAAATGGCCTATGTGGCAGTGATTAGCCGGTTAGGTCCCAAGTTCGATTCCAAGGTCACATGATGAGGAGTCGGAATAGTGAGGAGGGTTCATCACATAAATCTGCAGGATAACACTATCACTGTGTTCCAGCTGCAGTCATCAGTTCAAGCTTCACCATCAGCTCTATTATCGCATACTATGTTTAAACGAATGTACCACCACCAGGTTGTGACTGCCAATTTCAAGCTGCGCCAGAGTCCAGAGGAGGGTATGGCTTTGCTGGTGGACCTGAAGAGCGACACCGTCGAGCTGGTCTCATCCATTCGGGCCATCATCGACGCGACCAAACCTAACAAAGGTGAGGCTCCTTTACCACGTCTGATGGTAACATCATCATCTCATCCAACAGCCCATGAACCTGACTCCATGTGCTCATAAGAGAATAATGCCATAGTCCTCATTATTGGATTTAAGTCTGCCAAATATTACGCTTCCGGTTTGAAAGACGCTGAAGGTGCCTTACCAGCCTCACAGTTGGAACATACATCAGCTGAACATCCTTATATAGGTCCCTTAAATAAAATCATGATGATGATGATGGAGTGATGGTCTCAGATTCCATTTCTTCAAAGTACCATCTGGTGGTAACCAGGTTGTGGTCCACTTACCTCTGCTTGGGTTCCATAGAGACACTGCCTGCTGGAGTACTGCAGGACCTCGGCCGCGTGCTGTACGCGCCGCTCAGAGAGCTGATGCCGCGCTACACGGAGCTCCAGTCGCAGCTGTTCCTCGCCAACCTGCAGGAGCACCAGTTGAAAGAGGTCAGGGTTTGATATCACGATGAGCTCTTCAGATCCTTTTTCAATATACCATCATGTAATCTTGAAGGTCATTTTTTCATTCTTCATTCTTATCCCCAGGAGGATCTGGTTGAACACTCCAGGGCGCTGCTGACGGTGTCGGAGCGCTGCGAGGGCTGGTTCAGCGCCGCTTACAGCAGGGCGCTGTCCATCGCCGGAGACGCGGCCACGCCCTACTACGCACCAGCTGTCGAGGTGCCCATTACGGGATTACCACAGTAACAGGTCTAATGTAGAACAAGTAACAATCAACCAATCCTTCGCAGAGCCTCTCATCAGCGATCCTAGGTCTCATCAGCTCGCACTCGCGCCGGATAGAGACCAAGTTCCTCGCATCGGTGACGGCAGGCCGCAGCGCTGGTGTGCTCAGCGAGAGCTTTCCTGCTGCGTTGACGCTGGAGGCCGCCGCCGCTGAGCTGCTGAGGGTACTTGCCGCGCGGCAGCAGGCCGACCTGATAGGTGAGAGCAAACTCACCACCAGGTCGTCAGAAACCTGGTGTTATTCACTGGACGTTAAAACATTGGTGATTGTCAGGTCGAGCTCCTGAGCATCCGCTGCTGGACCTCCGCAACTACCTCCTGGAAGCGGACTCGCGGCGGGTGGAGTGCAGCGGCCTACCTCCGTCAGCTGCTGGACTGCAGCGCACGAGGGAGCAGCTGAAAGCGCTCGCGAGGGCCGTGCTGAGGAACCCGGTCGACCTTCAGCTGGGTAAGTGGATCTGGAGGAGCATTGACCTGATAGTAAACCTCTTGGAACTGTTCTATTAGATGGTGATATCATGCGTTATCCACCACCTCTTGCTAATCCGGCGTGGTGGATAAATATCTTCAATGCTCTCCTCATTCCCACTTGTGGGATCTTAAGTAGGCTGTTTACGTGCTTTGCAATCCAATATCTTTTATTATTTAGTACAAACACCGAAGAACAGGATACATAAAAAAAAAAACCGATTACTAGAAGCTCGATCTTGTCTCCATCTTCATTTCTAGACAAATTATAAATTAAAAAAGAATTTCCGCTCTCTCCACTCACCTGTTGTACTTTTCTTTCTTGACTCTCTCTCGCGTCCCTTTCTTTCTTGACTCTTTCAATCATGTCTCTTTCTCTAGTGTCACTTTCTTTCGCGCCCCTTTCTTTCTTGGCTCTTTCAATCATGTCTCTTTCTCTCGCGTTCCTTTCTTTCTTGACTCTTTCAATCATGTCTCTTTCTCTAGTGTCACTTTCTTTCGCGCCCCTTTCTTTCTTGGCTCTTTCAATCATGTCTCTTTCTCTAGTGTCACTTTCTCTCGCGCCCCTTTCTTTCTTGGCTCTTTCAATCATGTTTCTTTCTCTCGCGTTCCTTTCTTTCTTGACTCTTTCAATCATGTCTCTTTCTCTAGTGTCACTTTCTTTCACGCCCCTTTCTTTCTTGGCTCTTTCAATCATGTCTCTTTCTCTAGTGTCACTTTCTCTCGCGCCCCTTTCTTTCTTGGCTCTTTCAATCATGTCTCTTTCTCTAGTGTCACATTCTCTCGCGTCCCATTCTTGACTCTTTCAATCATGTCTCTTTCTCTAGTGTCAGATTCTCTCGCGTCCCTTTCTTGACTCTTTCAATCATGCCTCTTTCTCTAGTGTTACATTCTCTCGCGTCCCTTTCTTGACTCTTTCAATCATGCCTCTTTCTCTAGTGTCACATTCTCTCGCGTCCCTTTCTTGACTCTTTCAATCATGCCTCTTTCTCTAGTGTTACATTCTCTCGCGTCCCTTTCTTGACTCTTTCAAACATGCCTCTTTCTCTAGTGTCAGATTCTCTCGCGTTCCTTTCTTGACTCTTCCAATCATGCCTCTTTCTCTAGTGTTACATTCTCTCGCGTCCCTTTCTTGACTCTTTCAATCATGCCTCTTTCTCTAGTATCACATTCTCTCGCGTCCCTTTCTTGACTCTTTCAATCATGCCTCTTTCTCTAGTGTTACATTCTCTCGCGTCCCTTTCTTGACTCTTTCAAACATGCCTCTTTCTCTAGTGTCAGATTCTCTCGCGTCCCTTTCTTGACTCTTTCAATCATGCCTCTTTCTCTAGTGTTACATTCTCTCGCGTCCCTTTCTTGACTCTTTCAAACATGCCTCTTTCTCTAGTGTCAGATTCTCTCGCGTCCCTTTCTTGACTCTTTCAATCATGCCTCTTTCTCTAGTGTCACATTCTCTCGCGTCCCTTTCTTGACTCTTTCAATCATGCCTCTTTCTCTAGTGTTACATTCTCTCGCGTCCCTTTCTTGACTCTTTCAATCATGCCTCTTTCTCTAGTGTTACATTCTCTCGCGTCCCTTTCTTGACTCTTTCAATCATGCCTCTTTCTCTAGTGTTACATTCTCTCGCGTCCCTTTCTTGACTCTTTCAATCATGCCTCTTTCTCTAGTGTTACATTCTCTCGTGTCCCTTTCTTGACTCTTTCAATCATGCCTCTTTCTCTAGTGTCAGATTCTCTCGCGTCCCTTTCTTGACTCTTTCAATCATGCCTCTTTCTCTAGTGTTACATTCTCTCGCGTCCCTTTCTTGACTCTTTCAATCATGCCTCCTTCTCTAGTGTTACATTCTCTCGCGTCCCTTTCTTGACTCTTTCAATCATGCCTCTTTCTCTAGTGTTACATTCTCTCGTGTCCCTTTCTTGACTCTTTCAATCATGCCTCTTTCTCTAGTGTCAGATTCTCTCGCGTCCCTTTCTTGACTCTTTCAATCATGCCTCTTTCTCTAGTGTTATATTCTCTCGCGTCCCTTTCTTGACTCTTTCAATCATGCCTCTTTCTCTAGTGTCACATTCTCTCGCGTCCCTTTCTTGACTCTTTCAATCATGCCTCTTTCTCTAGTGTTACATTCTCTCGCGTCCCTTTCTTGACTCTTTCAAACATGCCTCTTTCTCTAGTGTCAGATTCTCTCGCGTCCCTTTCTTGACTCTTTCAATCATGCCTCTTTCTCTAGTGTTACATTCTCTCGCGTCCCTTTCTTGACTCTTTCAATCATGCCTCTTTCTCTAGTGTTACATTCTCTCGCGTCCCTTTCTTGACTCTTTCAATCATGCCTCTTTCTCTAGTGTCAGATTCTCTCGCGTCCCTTTCTTGACTCTTTCAATCATGCCTGTTTCTCTAGTGTTACATTCTCTCGCGTCCCTTTCTTGACTCTTTCAGTCATGCCTCTTTCTCTAGTGTTACATTCTCTCGCGTCCCTTTCTTGACTCTTTCAATCATGTCTCTTTCTCGTGTCTCACATTCTCTTGCGTCCCTTTCTTGACTCTTTCAATCAAATCTCTTTCTCGTGTCTCACATTCTCTCGCGTTCCTTTCTTGACTCTTTCAATCATGCCTCTTTCTCTAGTGTCACATTCTCTCGCGTCCTTTGCTCTCGTATCTCTTTGTATCTCATCCTTTTCTCTCGTGTCTCTTTGAGTCTTGTCCTTTGCTTTCGTGTCTCTTTGTCTCGTGTCCCTTTCTCTTCCGCATTCCTTTCTCCCGTATCCCTTTCTCACGTCTCTCGCGTCCCTTTATCTCGTGTCCCTTATACTCTTGTCCCTCTCTCTCACGTACCTTTACCTCTCGTCAGACAAAATACCGCAGCTGCCGGTGTGGCACAACAACGACGCGCTGTCCACCGAGCTACCGGACTTCGCGCTGTCGCCGCAGGAGTACATCACCGAGGTGAGGAGGAGATTGGTGGACGCTGCGAGGGTCCTGGCTCCGAAGACCAGCCTGAACCTGATCCACCATTATCTGTCGCTGCTGATCATTCTGAGTATGACATGGTGACAGCAACTCAGCTCCCGCTGACGGGAAGTAGTGTGCAGACATTACTGTGTATATTGGAGGGTGCTGTAGCTAATGGAATTACTGCGGTAACGAGAATTAATATCTTACGTCTCACGATTGTGTTTAGTTGTTGTCACTTAAAATCAAGTGATAGATATAATACATCATACCTCAAAGTGAGCACTATGTGCTGCAGTGTATATCATCCTAACTATAGCCATTTTATCGTAAGCGGGTATATCACTTAAAATCAAGTGATAGATATAATACGTCACACCTCAAAGTGAGCACTATATGCCGCAGTGTATATCATCCTAACTATAGCCATTTTATCGTAAGCGGGTATATCACTTAAAATCAAGTGATAGATATAATACATCACACCTCAAAGTGAGCACTATATGCTGCAGTGTATATCATCCTAACTATAGCCATTTTATCGTAAGCGGGTACGTCACTTAAAATCAAGTGATAGATATAATACATCACACCTCAAAGTGAGCACTATATGCTGCAGTGTATATCATCCTAACTATAGCCATTTTATCGTAAGCGGGTGTATCACTTAAAATCAAGTGATAGATATAATACATCACACCTCAAAGTGAGCACTATATGCTGCAGTGTATATCATCCTAACTATAGCCATTTTATCGTAAGCGGGTACATCACTTAAAATCAAGTGATAGATATAATACATCACACCTCAAAGTGAGCACTATATGCTGCAGTGTATATCATCCTAACTATAGCCATTTCATCGTAAGCGGGTATATCACTTAAAATCAAGTGAGAGATATAATACATCACACCTCAAAGTGAGCACTATATGCTGCAGTGTATATCATCCTAACTATAGCCATTTCATCGTAAGCGGGTATATCACTTAAAATCAAGTGATAGATATAATACATCACACCTCAAAGTGAGCACTATATGCTGCAGTGTATATCATCCTAACTATAGCCATTTCATCGTAAGCGGGTATATCACTTAAAATCAAGTGAGAGATATAATACATCACACCTCAAAGTGAGCACTATATGCTGCAGTGTATATCATCCTAACTATAGCCATTTCATCGTAAGCGGGTATATCACTTAAAATCAAGTGATAGATATAATACATCACACCTCAAAGTGAGCACTATATGCTGCAGTGTATATCATCCTAACTATAGCCATTTCATCGTAAGCGGGTATATCACTTAAAATCAAGTGATAGATATAATACATCACAGCTCAAAGTGAGCACTATATGCTGCAGTGTATATCATCCTAACTATAGCCATTTTATCGTAAGCGGGTGTATCACTTAAAATCAAGTGATACTACTCGTATCATACACTTTCTATGTAGACCTTCGGAGTTCAATGAACTTCATTGAGGGTACTGATGGGTAGTGATGAAGGTAGCGGCTAGGTTCAGCCGGCTGACGGCGTTCCATTCCAGATCGGGCAGTACCTGATGACGCTGCCGCAGCACCTGGAGATGCACCTGACGGAGAAGCAAGCGCCGTGGCAGTTCCTGTCCGAGGTGAGCCGGCGTTCTCACCACCGGTGGTATATCTTACCACGCTCTATACCACCACAGCTACACCGAATCCGATGATTGTGTAAACATCCTCACTGAAAAGAAAAATGTTGATATACATTTCAAAAGAGCACCAAAAAAAAAATTTTTTTTCTCTATCGCCATAGACATTTTTTTTTTTTTTTTACAAATACCCTCGTTTTTCGATTCGCTGCTAATGTACCTGGCCGCAGCTCTGCGCTCACACTTGCGAGGTGTACGCGGAGAAGATCCTGAACATACGCAACATGGACGCGCTCGGCACCAAGCGTTGCCTGACCGACATCGGTGAGTACGTGATGATCATCATCATCATCATCACCATCATCATCACTTCAGACGGACATAAAAAAAACTGTAGATATATATCTTCCTAAAAATCTAACCTAACCTAACCTCACCGTCACCGTGATGAAGAATAGACGAGGCTCTGACTATCCACCAACTGGCACTGGACCAGCGTCCAGCAGTGGACCTCTATCTGCTGATGATGATGAATATCATGCCAGTTGAGAATACTGTTCTTTTGGCGTGATATACTGATCGACGCTTTCAGTGTCGACGATGATGATGACCATGGTCCCACATGACAGTCCCACCGCTGGGCAATGATTAACTGCTGCCCACGCCTTTACCAGTTATAAACAGGTGATGTTGGTTTTATAGTACTGATGGTTAGGTTGCTCATCATCATCAGGTTATATACGTCCCACGGCTGGACGTGGGCCTGGCTATGGTGTGTAGGATGTCCACACTGCTTCTTGTACTAATCGCATCAGTCGCATCGATTTGTGTTGTAGTGTACCTGTCAAGTGTGGTCGAGGACCTGGGCACCAGCATCACGCCGGCGCTGAAGAACTTGGAGAGATCGCTGCGCGCGGCGACGCCCAGTCAGAGCGATTCGTAGCGAACACATTACTAGCGGGCAGTAACGAAGCATTACTGTGCGCGAGTTACTGCGCTGACGATACCTAACATGTCATATTTCGCGCCATTTTGTTGTGGGCGTATCACTTATTGTCAGGTGAAAGTCGTTGAGTGAAATAAAAAAAAAAAAAAAAAAAAAAATTACGAACTACCCTACAGTTTATTACTCGTTCCTCATCATCATCAGTCAATAGATTGGCGATCGGTCCTGCTTTGTGCGGGTTCATGCGGGAGAAGGGGATTGGGTCATATCCCGCCACGCTGGCCCAATGCGGGTTGGTAGAAACCAGAGGTTCGAACTGGTGAGGTTGGCTTGGATCCCGTGAGCTGGTCTGCGGGACCCCTTACACAGACTAATATAATCATAATTTATCTGTATATATATATATTTATTTTATTATATTTATAGTGTTGTCAGTTAATAAAATTTGTAATAAAAAATATTTATTCCGCCATTTTTAATTTTTTTTTTTTTTTTAAACTTATCGCAATCAATTGGCACTTGCTCCATCGCTGGCGGGTAAACGGCTAGCTATTGACTGTTTTCTCTCCTAAGATACACTATACAGGGTGTTGGGAAGACCGCTGCCGAAACCGAAAACAGACGATAGTACTAATGACGCCATTGATGATGGAACGGAAAAAAATCGATACAGATTAAAAAAAAAAAAAAATTAAAACGTTCCATTACCGTTATTTACGCTCCGTCATGTTAGTATAGATAAATGAAACGATTGTAGCTCGCTGGCTTAATGGTTGGAGCGCGCGGCCTTCATTCCGAAGGTCGCGGGTTCGAATCTCGGCACGATGACTTTAATATTCAAGTTGTGTATGTTTGCGAACTTCAGTTACAACGTAGAGGAGAGAGAATGAGAGAGAGAATCCAACGTAGGGCACCTCGGATTGCCGACGATCCCGAACTTGCCGATCGGCTAGATCCTTTGGCACTGCGCAGGGATCTATCTTCCCTATGCGTACTTTACAGAATTTACAATGAGGAGTGTTCCGAGGAGTTGTTCCATTTAATAGAAGCCGCTGATTTCCGCAACCGATCGTCGCGCCGGAACTAACATCCGCACCATCTGGACGGTCGGCGTTCCACTACAATGCGTTTTAAAAACAGTTTTCTGCCACGCACAGTAAGTCTCTGGAACTCGTTGCCATCAGCGGTCTTCCCCGACAACTGGGACATTGGGTTATTCAAGAAAAGAGCATATTCTTACCTGAAGGGTAGGCAACGCACTCGCATCGCTTACTATCAGGTGACCCGTATAAACGTTGAATGAAAACATCGTGAGGAAACCCGCACACTGACATCTTTGTGTGCGTGTGGTGATCCCAGTAAAGTGGCAACAGGCTCGCCCCCTGTTACACTGGATCTAATCTGACTACATCTGGCGAAAAGTGGGTGTCTATTCGTTTTTGCCTACTCCTACTGGGAAAAAACGCGTCATAATATATATATATTTTTGTTTCAAACGATAGTTAACCATTTAGTTCTTTAATTCGTTCACTACTGATAAATATATAAAGGCTTTGGTCTACTTAAAAGTTCGTCGTCAGGCTGACACCTTCCGGCCGGTTCCTGGGGCGTACCACATAGGGATTTTTATCGGGTGGGGTGCTTTACAATCCTCTCCGAAATGGGCCCGGTCATTCGGGCGCCGTTCGGTGGGTCGCGGAGGAACCGAAATACTTTATCCCGCGACCCCACGAGCACGTGGAAGAGAGTGGAATACCGTGTGAAGCTTTTGAGTCGGTTGGAGTCCGACGTCGGCCCATTTGGCGACGGGGTGTGCGTTCCTTCAGCATTTTGTTACACAGGTTAAAAAAAATTGTAATTTTTGAGTAATATTTTGACAATGTCAGTGTTATTAAAGAAAAACGAAGTGAGATATTGTTCGGTGAATAAAGTGATTTAAACATTCAATGCCGACTTCATCTAATTGTAACAACATTAAATTATCTATATAAACAATAGAGCGGCGGGGTGTGATTATTTAGTGCTAACAGTTACATAACAAATATACTAAATTACTAAAAAAAAACCAGCAATGAAATACAAAATCAAAAACAGCTGATGCTCGGATTAACGCGCGGGAGCTCCAGATGTATTTGGTATCAATTTGAACCTTATTCCATAGTGCTACAGAGCATGTACAGGGTGTCTGGTGGCAGATTTATGTTTTCAAATTTAAATAAAAAATAATACGTTTGACATATAATTTTACTAAAAGCATTAAAAGATAGAGTACAAATGCGGATTTCATTTGTTTAAAGATAACGTCATCCAAATGTGTTCCATCCTGTTGCACACACTAACACAATGTTCGGAAACGGAAACGGAGCCTCGTATTCCGTGCCACACGCTGCAGTGAACTCGGTTCAATTGCGCTGATTTCTCGCCGAATATTTTCTTTCAAGTCCACAACAGTTCGCGGATTGTTGGCGTAAATTCTCTCTTTGAGGTAGCCCCACAAAAAGAAATCCATTGGAGTTAGGTCGGGTGAGCTCGGTGGGCACGGGATGTCCCCAAAGCGACTAATCAGTTTTTGAGGGAGATTTTCTCGCAACAAATCCATCGAAGCTCTGGCCGTGTGTGCGGTCGCACCTGTACCGCATCCTGTTGAAACCACGTGTGTGATGTAGATTGGCGCCTGGGCTTTCGTTGATCCGATCATCAGCTGTTTTTGATTTTGTATTTCATTGCCGGTTTTTTTTTAGTAAACTAATATATTATTTGTAAAACTATCGTTTCATTTAGCTGCACTAACATGATGGAGAGTAAATAATGCTAATAATACATTTTATAAACATGGTTTTTTTTTACTACCACCTGTCTCTGTTTCCGGATGCGGTCCCCTAACACACAGTATAGACTATCACTCTCATCTTGGATTCAAACATCACTAATGAACGGAAACGTTGACGGCAGCAGACTTTCAATTCCACGTCACTTTGAGACGATGTTTAGTCTCGTCACCCCAGTAATTATCTAGCGACAACGCTTCTAATAAAAGCTTCGAACTGGAACATAGTAATTTTTACACGGTATTGTCTGACGGCTGCTATAGGTGCTGCGGTGGCACCTAGACGATCTGTAGCAACTAAAACCTACCAACAGTGATAACTAATGGTCCTTCAAACCGGATCACAGTTATGTTTGCGCGGTGCTGTCTGTCGGCTGCAACAGAGACACCAGGAGTGCAAAGCTAGGCTTATATTCGAGTTCGATTCACGTTCGAGTTTAAGTATCTTCTTAAATTACTATGAAAAGTATTCATGTAAATATTACTTATAGAAATATTTAAATTGGTTTACCTTTTTAAAATTTGTAGCCTTCTAATAGGTTCTATTAAATATATTTTTTCTCTCCAATGAAGATACTTATAGTTTCCCAACATCAAAATTAAACAAAATAATTTTCGTGTATTATGAAAACGTTATCTACTACATTATTTTTTGTACTAAATATATAATTTGATACGTTTAATACTTTATTTTTGTCATTATTTAATAATTTCCGTAAAACGAAACGTTGAATCGACCGCTTGGCATTTCTGTCACACGTCACCGGTGATGTTCACGGGGTACGTTCTTAAGTTCCTTACTATGTTTAATATATTTTCCAGTTTGTACATTTAGGAAAAAATATTTAATATATCGTAAAATATTTATTACTTACGATCAAATGCAGTATATATAAACTATGATCTGTTATATTATGAAGTATTTTTTAACGATACATTTTTGTTAATATAATATATATATAGTGCGTAGTGCGTTCGAAAACCTTTCACTTTATTACACCGAGTGAACTGTCATCAAAATATCATTCGGTGGGAATTACGTGGACGGGGAGATCTTAACAGAAAATCTTGTAGTTCAGTGAAAATATATTTCAAAATGTTCACAAAGTTTCTTGTATCGGTTCTCGCCATTGCCTTAATCAGCGGCTCGAAGGCGGAGAGCTGCCAAAATCCAAAAGTCGAAGCCGCCTCGTTCACAAGTTTGGACGCGACGATTGTAACCCAAATCGCTTACATTACAGAATTCACTCTTGTCTGTGATAATAAGTTGCCGGAAAACTATGCACTGTACGCGGAGGTCGAGGGGAAACCTCTGACGGCAGCACGCGTCGGTGAAAACAGATATCAGGTATGTGTGAAATTGTACTTAACATTTTAGATATAACGTGAAAACAAAAGAAAGTTAATTCCATCTGTTCAGCTAATAACAGCATTATCATCCGATGGACGTCCACAGCTGGACATAGGCCTCTCTCAAAGATTTCCATATTGATCAGTCCCACTCACCATATAGGATAATAGAAAAGAGAGAGAGCGTGAGAATTTATAGCATAAAATCTCAACCTTTCATTCCAATCCAATCCAATCAGCCGGAAGACGTCCACTGCTGGACAAAGGCCTCCCCCGAAGATCCACCCATATCCAATGGTTGCCAGCGACCTTGACCAGGTCGTTGGTCCACCTTGTGGGGGGTCTGCCCACGCTATATCTTCCAGTATGTGGCCGCCACTCTAGAACCTTTCTGCCCCAGCGGCCGTCGGTTCTGCGAGCTATGTGCCCTGACCATTGCCACTTCGCGACGGCGACCCTTCGAGCTATATCATTCAACCTTTCATTGATGAGGTTATATTCACTTGTCATAAAATTTAAAGTCATACATTTTTAACTGCACTACTATTATAAGTACAGTAAGAGCATATTGATGTTTCCTTGATTTGCGTTCTTACTATTCCCCTAATTAGGATATTAGCAGACCTAATAAGGATGTATAATAATAAAAGATTCCAATAGGTATCCAACCCGATATCCTTCGTAAATGCTATCTAATCCATTCCGTAAAGACTAATAAAACAGTATACTCCATATTCATGGTTTCTGTATTGACGACATATTTGTTGAGTATACGCCCTGCGAGTAAAGAGCTTTTACTGTATATGCAGTCATACTTGTGGTCTCTGTTACCAAAGACTGTCTATAGAGCAGCAAGATACAACAGCAGCCTTTATTTCTGCCGCCGAACAGTACTGTGGGTAGCTAGTGTACTGGGGTAACAAGACTCAAGTCTCAGGCTTCAAGCTCAATGTTAGTACTGTATATAACATCTATCTCCGTGTCGTTATGGGTGGGTGTATCACTTACCATCAGATAAATGTCCCGCACATCATTTTTCTCAATGGAATAAATTAGAGTATATAGAAAGTTTTTTTTGTTTGCCGATCACATATTAATGAAAATTAAACGCACAATATAGCAGTTGTGATCGTTATCTCATCATTCACAAATTTACAGGTGTCATGGACCGAGGAGCCGGAGGCGGCACGCTCCGGTGTGTATGAAGTGCGCATATTGGATGAGGAGGGTTGGGCGACTCTCCGACGCGCCCGCCGCGCCGACCCCAAAGCAAGCGTTGCACCACTATTAGCTATTCAACTACAACATCCAGGAAGTTAGTATATATATATATATGTACTCTCTCTTTAAATCGGTTCCTCAATGTATCATCATCATCAGCATATAGACATCCACCACTGGCATATCTAACAAATCATTCATCGGGTGCCCTCTTCAAACTAGTTCACGATCACATTGAGAAAACCAATTCGCTCCTCCGCTATTCTCTTTAACTGATGGTATTTAAACCCGAACCATATCTTCAGCTATCTACCAGGTGCTCGTCATAAGACCTCCATTGCAAATAGAAATGTATACTCGTATCACTAATGTTTACCATCGTGTCGGCAAGCATTAAGACATACAGGACCTTCACCTGATGGTGAGTGATCCTCCTGCTCATAACAATGCAGCACTAGTAAGGATGATATACACAGCACCACATTGCGCTCGTCACCTCGAGACTTGAGATGTTAATATCTCATCACCTCAGTAATGACAAGCTACAGCATCCTCCAGACCGGGACGGTAATGTTTGCAGTGCTGGTCAGCGGCAAAAATGGGTGCCTCAGTCCCTATCTAAACAGTTCATCGATAGAGACTCACCACCAGTAAAACCTACCTGCGAGATAAAAACGGAAATGATGATTCAAAGGAGTATCACGAACTACTTAAATGGCCATAGACAATATATATTGTTTGAATGATTGTATTAGGTCATGGTTTTCCAGTGCACGACCCACAGTGACAGACTGCCAATGAGTTGGTGAAAATCTTTGGTGTATACTGTATAGTAAAGGTGTTGGGAAACCCATCAGAAAGTAAGCCCTGGATTGATAAATATATCATGATGACCGGGGCCATTTAACGGCAAGGGTATCAGTGTTGTTACCTTATACTTTAATTAGTATTGCCGTCCCAAACACATGAGACATGTTCGCAGTCCAACAGTGGACATCCATTGGTTGTGATGATGATGACTATCCCGATAAATTCCATATCTAAAAATAATGGTTGTTCACCGAGGCATGACTTTGTCTTCATAAAAGGAAATAGCTTTATTCCTTAGTACATTATGTATAACAGTACTAATAGATTACCTTCTGCAGGTTACTCTGGACCGTGGGTGAACTCGGAGGTGCTCGCTACTGCTTTGTCCGTCCTCATCGCGTACATCGCTTTACACAATAAAAGCAAAATATTAGCATAAGTTATAATTTGAAATTAATAGTTTTCTCTGTTTTTTAATTAAAAAATATTTTATTTATATTAAAGTTATTTTATTTCCTGCAACAATATTAACCCAATGATATATTTATTTATTGAATTGATCGAACAACTGTTCCACGCAAGCATTCCGTCAGCCTTATTGAGATCAGTCGATCGTGGGGTAAAGATTTGGAAAAGTTTACATTGATATGGTAAACTCTACGGATATTGTTATCATATATATAATACTAAATAAAGAAAAACTATTGTATTGCTATTTGCTTCATGTTGAATGATGAATTTTGACAATATAAGTATCATTAATATACTAAATTAGATACATAATTCACAAGCAACAAAATTGGAGAGATAACGCAGTAGTAATTACTAGAGAGATATTAAAAATGTGAATTATACCTCAAGTAAGAAATTTATATATTAAATATGAAAATCAGTTTATTGTGTGTAAAATTATATAAAATTACACAATATCTCTAGTTAACCTTTAAGAGTTTTGATTGGTTCGTTCATAACAGTATGTTACAATTAAATTTGTCCTACGTATTAGAACTGATAGTGTTATGATAGTTTTTAAGTATCGATGAATAAATACTTGCCTTCCCAGATCAAGTTACATATACTGTGAATTAATTATGATATTTAAAACGCTTGATTGGATTTGTTTACGCAGCAAAATTTTTGCGGTAAACAAGAAAATTGACAAAGTTGCCGACAAACAGTCGTGGACTCGCACACACTAAATACGTTCGTTAGAAGTGTAAAAGTATATTAATAGAACGTTTGTATAGTAATTAACAAACATATTTTTAATTGCGCGCAATTACAAATGACGTATTCTTTCTGTGTATATTTTTTTAAATAAAATCTATAAAGGCTATGAAGTTGTAATTGTTAAAATCACAAAATCGTTTTCTCATATATTTATATATCGAAATAATATATTGCATATTAAAAATGTTTTATATTTTAATAAATCAAAATCTGTCCGTTTACTGAATAAATATTCACTATAATTTTTTTTTAATATCCAAATAATTTAAATTCAAACATTCACACAGAAACACTTAATATAATTTATTTAGACGTTTATGAAATCTTTACTTTTCTTAATTTTTGTCTTCTACATATTTATTTATACGCTATACGGCGCTAAAATTCGTACTGCGTCATTAATTTGGGCTTAAGCACCGTATCACATCACAGTATTTATCGATTTTTTTAACATTAAAAATGGAGAACAATATAAAATGAGCTTCAATGCATGAAAATTATTTAAAGACGTAAATAATGGTATCAAGAAATGACTAAAATTTTATTAACTCAAAACAAATTTCATATCACAAATAAATTTTCCACGACTAGTCCTTTCATATCAGTGTTTATATAGAACATTTAAAATAAATGAATATTTTCAAACAACATTATCATATTAAGATATAAATCGTTAAAACAATTTCTAGAGATGTAATTTATTTAAACATTCCATAGGTATTAATTAATTAAATAAATATATAATTAAACCATTGCTGAAATACGTTGAACGTTAAATTTACAACGCTTCCATTTTGTATAAAATTGGATCTCACTTCGCATATACTAATACGCAACTCGTGAATACTATAATTAGTAGAAACTAACGTAGTAATTAATCTATATCATTATATCATAACACAAACAATAAATAAATAACTTGTCCAGGTGTACGAGTCGCTTTATAGATGTAGATCTTTACAGATACCAATAACTACATTGATATTCATATACTCAGGAGAGTATTAAACAGTATTGACCAGGAGTCAGACCCGCGCGTACGTGTTTGCGTAGGTGATATAAAAAATAAATCACTGTTTATAAATACGAAACGATGACGACCTGCTGCGTAAAGTTTTGTGGGAACAACACCAAGAGTTTCTTTCTGAAATCAAATGGTATAGCCTTCTACAGGTAAGTTTATTCGAATTATCTTAATTCATCCTCGAATTGGTTCAACTTATGTTGGACATCAACAAAAGTACAAACAATCATAGACAATTTGAATACCCAAAATAAATATATATAACCCTCTCGCTTCCGCTTGTACAGTGTAACGCAATTGCTGTCTTTATTCTTTATTGATCGATATCATAGACTAAACAGTATTCATCCTTTAACCTTCGTCACTATGGCAATGGTATCGTGGAGTATATGGAAGCGTTCAGTTGCAGAAAAAATGTAATCGTTTAAAATAATTATAATATTTAGAGTAGAAAATTAAATTCAAATATAAATTTAAAACAGCACAAAAAATTATTTATCTGTATCATCTGATGATATATGATATTTTGATCATTATCAGCCGATAAACAGACAGATGTCCACAGCTGGTCATAGGCTTCCCACAAAAGATCTCCATATCGAATATCATGTATATTTTTGATAATTAAATTAGCTCTTTCTAGTTAGTTGGCTGTTTGATGATTTAAAACTTGAAATTATTGAAGTAACAAAAAAAAAAATATAATTAATTTAACACTTTACTGGTGGTAGGTCTCTGCTAATGGAAACCGTCTAGGTACCACTGCAGCGCCAAACAGTAGTGTGCTAACATTACTGTGTTACGGTTAGGTCGTCGCAGCTGGAGTGTAAAGGGTTACCATACTCAACGTCTTAGGTCTCAAGGAGACGAGCTCAATATGGTGTTGTGAATATCATCCTAACTATAAGTCTACCAGGATCTGATGTCAAAAAGGGAAAAAAGAAATTGACGCTAGCAATACTGGGGAAATTGGAGTAAAGCGTTTTGATACTTTTTGTTTCCTTATAGATCCCGATTCTGTGTGTGATATATGCAAATATAAAAATTTATCCAACGATCAAGGATAAATTTGTTTGGAAATCTTACTGTGTCGGTTGTGGGGTTCGAAATTTAGATGAAAACTCCAATTACTCTGTTCATGATTGTATTAATTAATTATAGGCGGAATCAGAACTTGAAAATGGTTCCAAATACTGTACATCCATATAAAACAACAATTCAATATTTCAACAATTCGTCTTATGGTAGTATTAGAAATCCCCGAAATAAACCAAAGTTTAGTATATATAATATAATACACCCGAAAAATGCAATAAACTAAAGTATCAAGAGTTATCATTCCTACTAACCAGTCAACGCTTGCACATGGCTCAATATCGATGATTGTGTTTGTTCTGCAAGTATACTTTGATAAACATTGAAAGCAATATTTCTTGCATCGAAGACCTTTCTTCAACATTTTCACCTCTATTTAAAGGAAATTTGAAGCCAAACCGAAAACAATTCCTCGAAATTTCAGTTGACAGATGACATTTTTTTTGTTGCCATATGAAAATCGCTATTATTTAAACTTTTTTTTTTTATCACGTCCCGGTAGATCTATTGCTTGTTATAAGCAGGCGTATCGTTCATTTCAGGTGAACGTCTCGCTCGTATCGACGCTTCGTTGAATAGATGAAAAAGCTATATTAGGTTAAAAATATTAGAATTTCACGGGGAATAAATATTTTTAGACTCAACATTCTGTAAACGTTTGATAGATTCTCAGAGAGGAGACTCACGCGGGCGCCAATCAGCATTTGGTATTGTCCTGCGAAATCTTTAAACTGATCCCCGTGTCTATGACGTTTGACTTGGAATAATTACTTAAATTTTTTTAATCTGTCGTTTAAATTTCCTCTTAAACTGCTCTAAAGGAATTTAGTAGGAACACTAGTCCACCGTAAAGATATAGAATTTATCGCCCTAAAGGTATTCGACAGTTAAACTTTAGTAAACGGAGAGAGTGAGCGTGACGATGAACATTGCCAAATATAAAAATAATCCCATCTGTTATAATAATACTTGTTACTATTTTTTTGGACCTTCACTTGAATTTAAATACACGGTGTTAACAAACAAGGGTGCGAGGGGTCCCCTACAATTCACGGGACCCAAATTTGAAGGGCGCTGTTTGTATTGAAATTATTGCAGTAACGTGATTTGCCATTTCATGTCTTAAAGCGATGAACGCAATATGGAGCTGTGTATATATTCCCAAATAGCACCACGTTGCTGTAGGTAGACGTATCACTTACCATCAATTTAATTTCTCTCGTCTCGTAGCTTAGTTTCATAAAAATTATGTTGCTGTGGATTGTGATGTGCGTTTGTCCAAAATACTCCGGCTCTGTTATGTCGACAGCTGGAATACTACAATGTCGTTATGATGATGATCAGAATAAAATCCTTCCAACTAAACAACACAAAATGTGTCTCCGGAATCGAATTAGGGACTTACGTTACAAACCAAGCGTTCAGCCGTTCGAAAGGTGAAATATCTAACAGAGCAAGAAAAAAAAAGTGATTATTTTTTCGTTTCCCAATAGATTTCCAAAGGAACCGAGGTTGAGAGAGAAATGGGTGCAAGCATCAGGGAGGCCCAACTGGACGCCGACACACTTTAGTGCGGTTTGTGCGCGTCACTTTGCAGAAGATTGTTATTCTAAAAAATGCCGTCGCATTTTACTCGACACCGCCATTCCCACGCTATATCTACCCTCAAACGTAAGATGTCATCACATTTAACAAACGCCCACAACCCCTAGTTTACCGCTTTCTAATTTCTCATCAATATTAACATAGTTGCTATTTAATATGTAGCATAAAAATTTTATAAATTTCATTGTTATATATATATTTTGACGCTTACATCGATAACCTTATTTTCAGACCGATTCTCACGTTGAAAGAGAAGAAGAAAATAAACAAATACCAAATCAGGATGACGCTGTACAGGAACCGATACAAGTTATACAAGAAAACAATGGACCAGTTTTAAGGAATACTTTTGAATACGTCTTAGTAGCGATACCCGATCAGAATACAATTATTAATCAAGATCAACTTCTCAATATGAATACAGCAGATATATCGAAGGAAGTCCCCGATCTCGGTTCGTTGCCGGTTGTAATACAAACTCAAGATAATGAACTGGAACAGTCGACACAACAATCGCCAGGACCACCTTTAGACCAATCCGCAGAGCAAATTTCGGGACAATTTTTAGAACAACCCCTACAACAATCAGAACAAACTACAGAACAATATTCAGAACAATCTTCAGGACAATATTCAGAACAATATTCACAGCAATATTCAGAACAGCCCTCAGAAGAATGTTCAGCACAACCTCCAGATCCAAATTTGGAACAAGCTTCAAATATCGATGCAGTGCCAGCTCCATCGTACATACCAAATTTAGTACCACAATACGTACCTAATCAACTTCCGCAATACGTACCAAATCAAATTATACAATTTATACCAAATCAAGTCCCGCAATATATTACAAATCAAATGCCGGAATACATAACAACACAGGTACCAGAGTTCATCGCGAACCAGGTGCCAGAATACGTTACGAATGGTATACCGGAATACATCGCCAACCAGGTACCGAAGTTCATTACGAACCCAATGCCCCAGTTTATCATAAATCAGGTCCCCGAATATGTTATAAATCCGGTTCCGGATTATGTCACCAATCAAGCTCCGGAATATATATCGCCTCAGGTTCCCCAACATGTGCCGAATCAAGTGTTAGATCAGAGTCCGCAGGTGGCGGCGCCGCTGGACCAACACCATGACGCAATGGATGTAGTCATTGAGGATACACCTGAGGAGCCGACCGTGAGCGACGGAGACGCAGCGTCATCACAATTTATTCTCACTAAACCCAATGGGAAAGTGATTTGCGACGAACCGTGGAAACTTCGCGTGCGCATCGAGGGTTTGGAGAAGATCGTCTTCAACAAGAAGAAGACTGTGAAGCGCTTGCGCAATCAAGTGAGTTATTTGAAGCACAAAGTAAATAGTTTGGATGCCACTATCAAAAAGTATCAAGAGAAGGAATATATGAAGATGCAACAAAGAATGGAGCGTAAGAAAGCAAAGGAGGAAGCCATGCAGGCGCAGGCGGAGATCAACAAGGATTGCACAGATAAAGAAAACAATCACAATAATAAGGAGATAACGATCGAAATAGAATATATAAGTGATCAATTGGAAGATGGTGTCGCGGTAAATGCTGATCAAATCGATGAATTATTTAAAAATATTAACAACGCAAACATACAAACTTAGGTAATGAATGCTGATGCGAATAACGATGATAATGAAGGTAGTAATGATAAGTGACGAGAGTGATATAAAAAAAAAAAAAACTATCAAATTGTAACGGCGAATAACACTATTACAGTTTAAGAGATACCAAAATTAGGAAGTGGAAGTTAGTGTTTTTTTTTTTTTTTTTTTTTAAATAAATTTATATAATAAATTACTTTTAGTAGTGGTATTAGTCTATGTTGTCGGTGACTGTCTAGTTAGGTATCACCGCAGTCTACAGCCTCGCAACAGTACCGTGCAGACATCACCGTGTACCGGTTCGAAGGGCGCTGCTGTCAGTGAAATTATACGGGTAACGAGACGCTTTGTGTCTTAAGCGGCGAGTGCAACGTGCAGTGTCTTTCTAATCAGCGCTACGTTGTTATGAGCAGGCGTATCACTTACCATCAGGTGAACGTTCGGCTAGTGTAAATCTTCGTTTAAAAAAAAAATGTATAAAGATGTGATCTCATATTTCTGTGTACTTTGAAAAGTAATAAAACAACAATTTGTTGTAATTGTATTGTTGAACTATCTCTATAGCGAAATAACGACTCAGGTTTTTTTTTTTTTTTTTTTTTTTTTTTTTTTTTTTTTTTTTTTTTTTTAAAAACTTCTCTTAGTTATTATCATCATTTTCGTTTTTACATCTTTTCTTATTTCTATCTTCTTTCTTCATTCATTGCTGTCCGTCTGATGTGACAACCTTCTCGTACTCGTACTCGTTCTGGAATAGATAGGAGGGGAGAACCTGAAAGAGAATCATCCCCTGTAGCATATTTCAGGTTTGATGTTGTAGAATTTGTTGGTGACGGGGTCATTTCGACAACGCCTTGATACCATTCTCATTGTAAACCCTCGACCATACCTTTCTGGGAGAACCTCACCGTCATCATCGTTGACATTTAACACCACGTCAAATTGAAGCGGTAAACCGTTGTAGATAAAAAAAACCTACTTTAGTTTATAAGTTCTTTAATATTGTTTAATTATTAAAAAAAAATATGTTGTTTTTTATTAGTGTTGCCTAAAGTGCAATGGACAATAACAATCATTGGTTTCGATGTTTATTTGAAATAATAAAAGAGATTGTGGAGCGTGTTGGTATTAGAGGCGGAAATTGATTCAGGGGCTGTTTTGTTTCTGTTTAACGATAGGGGATGTGTATATGAATATTTATTTATAAACAACAATAACTATTTTCATAGAGAACCCGAATAATGTTACTAAAGATATTTTTTTTTTTATTATTCTAATTAGCAGTAAGACAAACGAATCGTTCAACAGATTCAAGAATAACCAAATAAATAAAATATTTTAATATTTCTTTTAGTAATCTATACTGGTGGTAGGTCTCCGTCAAATAGTACAGGGCAAATATTAGTGTTCCGGTTTGCAGGGCGGTCTGGCTAGTGTAATTACAGGGGTAACGAGACTCGACATCTTATGCCTCATGACGACGAGCGCAATGCGTTGCAGTGTATATCATCCTAACCAGTACCAAGTTGCTAGCTTAAACGTCCGAATTTTCTCGTCACCTATAGATAAAATAAAAATCACTTATAATTACAATTCAAACTATCACATAAAGTATTAGATTATAATAATGCATATTCCATATTCTGTTTATAACTGATATACTTCTTATAGTTAGATGTGCTTTTTTTTTATTCTGTTAACATGACGGAAGTAATTATATCATAGCGCCACAAAAGTCAAGTATAAAATGTAAATGTACTTACAGGAAATTTTGTGATTTATTAAATCTAGAATAAAGATGATTTAAAATCATTAAGCACGACACTTGACAAAGAAGGTGTCAATAATATTGACATTTGTGCTATTACCATTTTTTTTAAATAAATAAAAAATTATGTCTTGCTTCATTTTATTTAATTGTTACTACCGCAGCGCCTATTTCCGCCACCCCAGCATTAATGTACAAACATGACTGTTCCGGTTTAATCGGCGCTATAGTTAGTGTAATTAATGGGGCAACGAGACTGAAAATCCTATGTTTCAGACGACAAGCCCAGTGCAGTCTATATCATCCTAACTAGCGCCACGTTCCATTTACCATCAGATGAGTGTCTTGTTCATCTCGTCGCTAAATTGAATAAAAAAAAAATTCTTACAAATGATCGTAACCAGCAAAATGGTTTTAAATATTTAATTATTTTTATCACGGGTAACTGGTGGCAATACCTGCTGGTTGTGTAAATACTAACCCTAGTCCAGTGACACATGACAGGATTAAGATAAAGACAGAAAAGTTGAAAACAAAATATATTTAATAAAGTTAAAAAAAGTCACAATGACCATTAAACCCCGAGAAAAGTTAATAGATAGTGACGATGATCCAGTAGAATCGATGCTCAAAAAGAGCGGTTGCTTGGAGCTACATTATAAAGTACAGGTAAATCTTCATCATTTCAAATTATTGCAAGTAATATACTAATGTACTATATAGACTACATTGCCATTGAAAATTTATAGTAATATTTTATTTATAAGAACAGTAGACAAATGACTAAACCGCTCTTATAATGATAAATTATTACCATCGCTATAGAACAGTTGCAATCTATAGATAATCACAGCAATATTGCAAAATTTTTACCAAACAATTTTAAACATGTAAGCAACTATAAAAATCTAAACACATCGAACTCATTTCAGTGAGAGAGATCTAGCAAAAGTAAATTTAGATTTATTGGTGATAATGTATTCATTCACAGTCCCGCACTTGACCAATATTGTGAATTATTTGAATCTTCTCTCTTGACATCGTATATGAAATGTTATAAGTACATAAAATATTGTTAAACAATGTCTTATCCTTAATATTACTTATACATATAAGTATAAATATATTTATGTAATTTTCAGGAATGCATTGCCACCACCAAGGATTGGAGGAAATGCCAAAACGAGGTTCAAGACTTTAAGACCTGTATAGATAAACATAAACAGGATACACTGATGAATAAAAGTTAATTAAGAAAAGTTTTATATTTATCAATAAATATAATATTATTTTAGATGTACATAGTAAATAGAATAATTTAAATGGATAATTTAATGTTTTTCGGTTATATATTGGTTTTTGCTAAATGTAAACATTAATCATCCAATTTTTCATTAAGGTTTATGGCGAAGTGATGGCTATTAAAGGATATTGAAATTTATTGATATGTTGTATATCTGTTTTAATTAATAATCCTCATATCATTATTACTAGGATGTTAGTAAGATCTGATCAAAAGATATATATAATTTAAAAGTAATAATGGGAGGGATTGATATAGAGAACTTTGGGGAAGACCTATGTCTACCAGTGGATGTTTAATTACTTATAATACTGTTTAAATTCTAAATATACATTGTTTTTATATATACTGTAAAAATATATATATAACACACATTGTATAATGTGTGTTATATATATATTTATTATGAGACCAAATATAACTTAGTAAAGTAAGGAAATATTTACAAATAAGTAATAAATGTTTATGTAGCTGAGCCCTGTGGTTTACTCTACATAGGCATCGATTTTGCTTCGTTTCGAGAGGTTCTCTGAAGTGGAATAAAATTGTTGAACTGCGATGAATTAGAATTCTCTAAATGTATGTTTTAATCTTCGCTATCATAACTCTTAAAGATATGTATGCAAAGAATAGATTAAAAAAAAGAAAATGACCCGATAATTTTTTATTGAGATAGTAGTAAATTAAAAAAAAGTTTAAGATTTTTAATTATATTATAATATTGCCAAACGTTTAATGACCTTAAGCTGTCTTATACAATTTTTTGGCTGTATGATTTCATTTGCTAATGGCGATATCGAAATAAAAAACATTTGTCAATGTCAACTTTTTTGTATTTTAAGGTTATAAATATATAAACAATAATGTTGAGAAAAATAAAATTGTCATATTTTCGATCGATCTATATAAATTATTCCACAAAAGTAGAGATCGACGGTAGGCTAAGAGAAAATTTTGATTCTAATGAATATAAACCAAGAAACCATCCCGGACGCACGAAAGTTAAAGTTGCCTCTATACCACTAGACATACAAAAGGGTATAAAAACTATACTAGAAGATTCAGACGCTAAATCATTTCATCACGAGAGTAAAGAACTTAACAATTATCTCCACTCACGGAGATTACCACCTGAAGAAGCCGAAATAGACGATAAAGCATCAAAAATTTACAAGACCATTTCGAATAAAGTTTACTCTGCAGTAGGTAAAGACAAAACGATGCTCTCTCCAGAAGAAATAGAAAATTGCGAGAAGAAAATCAAGACGTCAGTGTTTAATGTGTTGAAGAAAAACGTTTACAGATGGGGAAACATTAATTATGACAAACCGACTAGTCTACAGTACCTTATGGTTAGAGCGGCACCGGAGTACGCGATATTGGTTCGTATATTAGATGAGATAAATAGGAAAGTACCGGATTTCAAGCCGAGAAGCTTTTTCGATTTCGGTTCAGGTGTTGGTACTGGAACTTGGGCGGTGAACACGTTCTGGAAAGGAGACATATTTGAGTACTTCACAGTTGATACATCCAGCCATATGAACGATCTCGCCCGCTTGATCCTCTGCCAGGGTAAGGACAATGTTGTGTTACCTTTCAAAGCGTATTACCAAAGGCAATTTTTACCCGCATCAACTGATTTAAAATATGACATAGTTTTATCAGCTTTTAGTCTCTTTGAACTGCCCAATATGAAGAGCAGGTTGGAGACTATACAGAAGCTGTGGAATAAGACAGAGAATTACTTGATCATCGTGGAGCAAGGCAGTAATGCTGGTTTCCATATAGTCAACGAGGCGAGGGAGTTTGTTTTGAATGTGTCTAAGGGAAATGATAAGGGTTATGCATTCGCTCCGTGCCCGAATGATGCAGTGTGTCCACGGTATCTGGAGCACGAGACACCGTGTAACTTCCTAATGAAATATGAATCCTTGAAGTTTCCGTCCAACATTGAGACGCAGGCGGAGTTGTTCTCATATGTTATATTAAGGAAAGGTGAACGGCCTGCGGATGATCCTCAGTGGCCCCGTGTAGTCAGAGCTCCAATAGTGCGTTCGAAGCACACAATATGCAAGTTGTGCACTGAGCGGGGGGAGCTGAAGGAGATTATATTTTCCAAAGGGAAATACGACCAAACCACCTACAGATGCGCCAGGTCCAGTAATTGGGGAGATTTGTTGCCCGTCAAATAAAATTATTTCAAATTGGTTTTTTTGTTTTTTTTTTTTTTCTGGTAGTATACGGTCTTACATGTTAATGCCACTGATTAGTAAATACAGTAAATTTACAGCTTTTTTTTTTCCGTTTTTCCCTTAGGCATAGGCAATATTCTTATATCATGGTGCCTCAATCTCTCTATTACTCTCACTTGCTCTCTCTCTTACCCCTACACTCTCTCTTACCCCTACACTCTCTCTTACCCCTACGCTCTCTCTTACCCCTACACTCTCTCTTACCCCTACACTCTCTCTTACCTCTACACTCTCTTACCCCTACGCTCTCTTTTACCCCTACACTCTCTCTTACCCCTACACTCTCTTACCCCTACACTCTCTCTTACCCCTACACTCTCTCTTACCCCTACACTCTCTCTTACCCCTACACTCTCTCTTACCCCTACACTCTCTCTTACCCCTACACTCTCTCTTACCCCTACACTCTCTCTTACCCCTACACTCTCTCTTACCCCTACACTCTCTCTTACCCCTACACTCTCTCTTACCCCTACACTCTCTCTTACCCCTACACTCTCTCTTACCCCTACACTCTCTCTTACCCCTACACTCTCTCTTACCCCTACACTCTCTCTTACCCCTACACTCTCTCTTACCCCTACACTCTTACCCCTACACTCTCTCTTACCCCTACACTCTCTCTTACCCCTACACTCTCTCTTACCCCTACACTCTCTCTTACCCCTACACTCTCTCTTACCCCTACACTCTCTCTTACCCCTACACTCTCTCTTACCCCTACACTCTCTCTTACCCCTACACTCTCTCTTACCCCTACACTCTCTCTTACCCCTACACTCTCTCTTACCCCTACACTCTCTCTTACCCCTACACTCTCTCTTACCCCTACACTCTCTCTTACCCCTACACTCTCTCTTACCCCTACACTCTCTCTTACCCCTACACTCTCTCTTACCCCTACACTCTCTCTTACCCCTACACTCTCTCTTACCCCTACACTCTCTCTTACCCCTACACTCTCTCTTACCCCTACACTCTCTCTTACCCCTACACTCTCTCTTACCCCTACACTCTCTCTTACCCCTACACTCTCTCTTACCCCTACACTCTCTCTTACCCCTACACTCTCTCTTACCCCTACACTCTCTCTTACCCCTACACTCTCTCTTACCCCTACACTCTCTCTTACCCCTACACTCTCTCTTACCCCTACACTCTCTCTTACCCCTACACTCTCTCTTTCCCCTACACTCTTTTACCCCTACACTCTCATCCCTACACCCCTACACTCTCTGACCCCTACACTCTCTTACCCCTACACTCTCTGACCCCTACACTCTCTGACCCCTACACTCTCTTACCCCTACACTCTCTTACCCCTACACTCTCTCATCCCTACACTCTCTCATCCCTACACTCTCTCATCCCTACACTCTCTCATCCCTACACTCTCTCTTACCCCTACACTCTCTCTGACCCCTACACTCTCTCTTACCCCTATACTCTCTCTTACCCCTACACTCTCTCTTACCCCTACACTCTCTCCTAACCCCTACACTCTCTCTCACGTTATAACAAAATATGTCACATGTACATTGAACTGTATTTTGACGTTATGATGTTGCTGAACTATTAAATAGATAAGATAACAATTACTTATTTAAACTAAACCCATCATCAACAATCCAAAACCAAAATATATAATAATAATAAAAGTTGCTTTAAAATTAAAAAATATTTAAATCACACACTAAAGGGTAATGAAAATGAATGATAACTAGCGTGGGTACCTATAAAGTGTAGTTTTTGTTAGACATTTAAGAAACATTTTTAAAATAGTCGCAAGCAATTTATTAGTATTTTTTTTACTACTTTCTTATTTGTTATTTTACTCTCTAATATATTTGTATTAATTAATTTTATTATGAGAATAAAGAAATGCGAACGTGAAGTCTGAAATAAAATGTCATTGCCGTTTCCTTTGTTAAGAAAGTTTATGTCATAACAATTTTCCATGTCAGTTTTTTATGTATAGGAAAACGTGATATTCATTATATATTTTTTATAATATAATAAAGTAACTTTTGTAACATCGAATTATAAAATATTTTATATATAATGTCTGATCGACTCAAGGGCACACATAAAGCCTCGAACGAGGATGTCATAGATGATTTGACGAAAGATTTAGAATTTTCTTTGAACACAGAAGATTCGCCGCCTGCGTTTGTTATAAATCCAGGCTCTAGCGTAGAGGACGAACGATCTTCTGGCGACGGTCAGAAGAAACCAGGTTGGTCAATAATATTGGAGGTTTTTGTAGTGTTGTGACCGCGCCCAATAATTTAAATGTGTTAACAAATTGCTCAACTATTACAGTGTTATAATCGCTGGAATACTAATAAATTATGTTTCATAACAGTTACCAGTGTTTTCGCGTATTTTGAAAAGCAATATTAGAGATCATTATGTTCAGACTCTTGATGTGCTGTTATAAATTGTGTCTCAGTCATTTTAATGACATATTGAAGGTGACACGCTAACAAACTCGGCAATCTTATTAGAATAGTTTGTTTTTTGTAACTAATTAAAGTAAACATTGTATGTTTATATTTCCTGCAGATAATCCACCTTTAGAGGAGTATTATGATGAAGATAAAACTTATGATGCGGGTAATGAAAAAGCAGAGAGTGATAGTGAAGGAAGTGATACAGATTCTATAGATGAAGTATCTCTCAAAGATATGGAAATGGATCTCACAGATGATGAGAAAGAAGGGAGAAAGCTTCGGGCAGACAATCTGAAGGCAGCAGGAAATGATGCATTTAAAATTGGTGAATATCAGAAGAGTATAGAAAAATACACAGAAGGTTAGTACAAGTTTAAATTATTAGGTTTAATAAAAATTTGTGGGTGCAGTAGCAAGTAAATAAATAATTAAATGAACTGCACAGCCTCTACATCCTCCATGTCCATGTAAAGAAAGTCTATGAACATGGAGCACTCTCTCATCTCTCATTTAGCATAATGAGTAAAATATTTGAGAATATAACAAGTGTATTGTTAGCAATATACAAGGTAAGAATGATTGGAAAAATCAGTGCAGGTTGACCTATACGGACATATTCCGATCAAATCGGAGATGTCCTAAAGAAAGGCCGGGTCAAAAGCACTCGCAACCGACGAGAGTGCATGAAAATGCTTATGAAAGTGGAGGAAGCGAGAGAGGTGTGCCAGGATCGTAGCAGGTGGAGATAGTTAGTCTCTGCCTACCCCACTGGGAACGAGGTGTGATTTATATGTATGTATTGTTAGCCCCAGTTGGGGATCCCAAATCAGCTACGGGATAATGATGTTCTTAGTATAAATTATTTAGGCCCTAAATACTAAACTCACATACCTTTAGAATGTGAGTAAGGTATCCACTGATCTATCAAAGTCGGGGTCTCTCTCGACTAACAGTATTATACATCATCAGACTAGTAAATTGGGATAGCACGATAGGACTGTGCATCCTCAAAAACATATATATGTATTATCGGTTGATAATGGTAATGATTATATGTATTAAATTCCGCTGAATTTTTACTGGTGAGAAATGACAAACTGTGCTGGAACTATCGTACACCATGGTTTTAATTGGGAGAATCAGGTTGTGGGGGTGAACCTTGAGCAAACAAATTTGATGGTTCACCATCCCTTAAACAGTATCACTGGTTACATAGCAGCATACAAATCTGTATCCTGCAGCATAAGTATCTTAAGGTGTGAAGGCTGAAGGCTTAACTCCTCATTGCTGCGAGTCAGAGTGTTATTGATAATATATCTGTTGACAGGTCTCAGGATTTGTCCGCTGCAGTTCACACAGCAGAGGTCCATACTATACTGCAACAGGAGCGCCGCTAAAATGAAACAAGAGAAATACAAGAGAGCGATAAAGGATTGTACTAAAGCGATAGAGTTGGACGAGGCATACTTAAAAGCATATTACAGGTAAGGTCAAGTGTATTAACACAAGATCATCACATGTGTGATGGTCAAGTTGAAGAGAAGTCTCGTGGTGGTGCAAACCGGATCTTGAGACACTAAGAGATGACCCAACCGTAAATGTAATTAAAGGGTTTAATCAAGGAGTAAGACTGAACACGTGTCTATATAGATTCTCTATCGCGCGTCTCCTTCACGAGCGCAGGCCCGCTGAGGCATCTACTCCGCCGTAGTATATGGATACTGCTGAGTAGTTGTAGGCGGTCTATCCCCTCTGTCTCTCTGCCTATCTCTCTCTCTACCCATCTCTCTCTCTACCCATCTCTCTCTCTACCCATCTCTCTCTCTACCCATCTCTCTCTCTACCCATCTCTCTCTCTACCCATCTCTCTCTCTACCCATCTCTCTCTCTACCCATCTCTCTCTCTACCCATCTCTCTCTCTACCCATCTCTCTCTCTACCCATCTCTCTCTCTACCCATCTCTCTCTCTACCCATCTCTCTCTCTACCCATCTCTCTCTCTACCCATCTCTCTCTCTACCCATCTCTCTCTCTACCCATCTCTCTCTACCCATCTCTCTCTCTACCCATCTCTCTCTCTACCCATCTCTCTCTCTACCCATCTCTGTCTCTACCCATCTCTCTCTACCCATCTCTCTCTACCCATCTCTCTCTACCCATCTCTCTCTACCCATCTCTCTCTACCCATCTCTCTCTCTACCCATCTCTCTCTCTACCCATCTCTCTCTACCCATCTCTCTCTCTACCCATCTCTCTCTCTACCCATCTCTCTCTACCCATCTCTCTCTCTACCCATCTCTGTCTCTACCCATCTCTCTCTACCCATCTCTCTCTACCCATCTCTCTCTCTACCCATCTCTCTCTCTACCCATCTCTCTCTACCCATCTCTCTCTACCCATCTCTCTCTACCCATCTCTCTCTACCCATCTCTCTCTACCCATCTCTTTCTCTACCCATATCTCTCTATACCCATCTCTCTCTCTACCCATATCTCTCTCTACCCATCTCTCTCTCTCTCTACCTATCTCTTCCTGCCTTTGCCTCTTTCTGCCTATCTTTCTCTCTGCTTATCTCTCTTTCTTCCTACCTACCTCGCTATTTCTGCCTATCTCTCTCTGCCTATCTTTTTTACTATCTGTTCCTTTCACTACTTGGCTCTCCTCTCCCTCCTTCGCTTCCTCTCTGCGTTCCACTCTCTCATTATAGAAGTAGAATCATATCAATTATCGAAGTAACGATACTTGACACGCAAATATTAAGTTACATCACCAACAACATTGCAGGAGGGCGCAGTCGCACGAGGCTACGGACAAGCTGGACGAATGCTTGGCCGACTACAAGAAGATTCTGGAGCTGGATCCGTCCCACAAGGAGGCCCTGGCGGCCGTCGCACGTCTACCGCCCCTCATAGAGGAAAAGAACGAGAAGTTAAAGAAGGAAATGCTAGGCAAGCTGAAGGACCTGGGGAACATGATACTGAAACCTTTCGGCTTATCCACCGAGAACTTTCAGCTGCAACAGGATCCGGAAACGAAGGGTTACAAGATTAACTTCAAACAGTAAAACGTTCGGTCTGGGAAGAATGGATTTATTTATAAAAAAAAAAAAAATCCCACTGTTGGGACTCTGGACCTTATCGCATGAGAGTAAAGAGAAAATGTTATTGTTAATTTTACTGCTTTTATTTACACGAAATGCTGGAAAAGAAATAATACAACAGGTGGTTAAGATATATACACTGCGTTAAACTTGATGTGAGACGTGAAGTGTTAAATGTACTCATTAGTTATAACTCTTCAATGAACAGCAATGTTTGCACACTACTACTCGGCTACTGGAATCGGAGCTGCAGTGGTACCTGCCCAGACGGTCCGGAAACTTCTATCGATGCTGATGGTGACACTTCCACATAAATGATGATCATGTCGCAGAAAAGAATTTCTACCACAGGATGAATGTTGGATTGTTCCTTTGCCTTTAAAAAAAAGTTTGTGCCGGAGCGGAGTTTCAACAGCTGTATAATATTATAATTTGTATAGAATTGTTATACTGTATTATAATTATATTTATTTGATTAAGCGTTATGATTGTTTTTTTTTTTTTTTTTAAATACATATTTTGTAGATTGATTTGTGATGGTGATAGCGATAACCCTGGAATTGAACCTGGTGGAAAAGCTGGTGGTCTCTTGTCGGAGACTGCCTAGGTGAGTACCACTGCAGTGCTCATTTCAACCGCCGAGCAATAGTGTACAAACATTACCGTGTTCCGGTTTGAAGGGCGCTGCTGTTATTAAATTATAATGAGAAGACACTTGACATCTTACGTCTCAGGCGACGAACACAATGTGATGCAGTGTATATTACCCTAACTAGCGCCATGTTATGAGCAGGCATCACTTACTATCAGGTGAACGTCCCGCTTGCTTCATCTTTTCATAGCATAAAATAAATAAATACTAATCGTTGCAAATATATGACCTTAGTCATGAGAAATTAAAAAAAAAAAACCGGTTCTAAGTGATAAAATGTAGTACCATATCCCCCCATATTAACCTCTATAAACGTTGGCCCCTGGTGCCTGGCTATATCGGAGGCCATGCGGACTGTTGGAGCAGTGCAGGACTGACTGATATGGACATCTTTAATGGAGGCCTATGTCCAGCAGTGGACCTCTATCCGCTGATGATTGAATTCATCATCATCATCATCCTTTATTAACCCATTCCTGAATCCAGGTCATCTCTAATCATAACAATTCTCATTGTCAGTTCCATATGGAGGGACAGAATTAAAAAGTATGAAAATAAGCTATGAAACTAAGCCCGCTGGCCTAATGGTTAGAGCGTGCGGCTTTCATTCCGTAAGATCGCCTCTGCCTAGCCCTGCTGTGAAGAAAGGCGTGATTATATAAAAAAAAGGAATTAAAATATAATTACTTGTATTAAACCTTTTTGGTAGCGATGATTCTTTTTCTTCAAATTCTAGTTCTGTTCACGAGGAGATGACTCATAAATGGAACTAGAGTCAAAATGGTTCAATTGTCATGACGATGCCTGAATAAATTTTTTAATGTCTTATAAAAATTGTTTGTTAACAAATTGGTGAAATATTGAAGAAAAATTTATATGTAGTAAGTAGTTTTGGAATGCAATCAGCACATCTGTCGCCTGACAAGAAGTGTTGTTTTAAAAAAAGACGTAGTCGACACAGGTTGATGTGTTAACTAGATCGAGCCAAAAAATTTAAGTAGATAATATATATTCTTATTGGCTCTATCTCATTAACGCATTTATCTGACCCGACTGCTTCATTTATTAATCATCTTTTTTTTATTGGCTCTATCTCCTAAACACATTGATCTGACCCGACTGCTTTATTTTTTAAATCGTCTACTGACTCTCTTATTGGCTCTATCTCCTTAACATGTTGACCTGATTCGACTACGTTATTTTTTAATTGTCTACTGACTCTCCTATTGGCTCTATCTCCTTAACATACTGACCTGATGCGACTATTTTATTAATAGGTTGTCAAATATCTCCCTTCCGCCTTTTTGTCTTTTGAATTTCGCGGCTATGTACAAAGCGCTACAGAGCTCGTATCTGGCAATACTATACATAATTTGAAAGGTCTTGACATAACCTACAAAACGACGCTATGCATAATTAGTTTGGATATTGCGTTCAACAGTTATAGACGTGTAAACATATAGTTCACTAACGCCGAAATTCGCGCTATTTTAAAGTTTTCCTTCGTTAAAGGCAAATCCGCTAGAGAAACGTTCCGTGAGATTAATGGTGTTTTGGGGGATGGTACTCTATCAGTTCGAACCGCGGAGGAATGGTTTCGACGATTCAGAGCCGGTGAAAACGACACCATGGATAAGCCAGCCGGCGGAAGACCTGTGACGACAAATACCGATCAAATCATGGACTACATCGTGTTAGACCGGCATGTGGCATCTCGTGACATCGCCCAGGAGATGGCAGTTAGTCACCAAACCATTTTAAACCATCTGCAGAAGGCTGGATACAAAAAAAAGCTTGATGTTTGGGTGCCGCATGATTTGACGCAAAAAAACCTTCTGGACCGAATCAACGCCTGCGATATGCTGCTGAAACGGAACGAACTCGACCCATTCTTGAAGCGGATGGTGACTGGCGACCAAAAATGGATCACATACGACAATATCAAGCGAAAACGGTCGTGGTCGAAGGCCGGTGAATCGTCCCAAACAGTGGCCAAGCAGGGATTGACGGCCAGGAAGGTTTTGCTGTGTGTTTGGTGGGATTGGAAGGGAATCATCCACTATGAGCTGCTCCCATATGGCCAGACGCTTAATTCTACCATCTACTGCGAACAACTGGACCGCTTGAAGCAGGCGATCGACCAGAAGCGTCCAGAATTGGCCAACAGGAAGGGTGTAGTGTTCCACCAGGACAACGCCAGACCACACACTTCGTTGATGACTCGTCAGAAGCTACGGGAGCTCGGGTGGGAGGTTTTATCGCATCCACCATATAGCCCGGACATAGCGCCAAGTGATTACCACCAGTTCCTGTCCATGGTGAACGCCCTTGGTGGTGTAAAGTTGAACTCAAAAGAGGCTTGTGAAAAGTGGCTGTCCGAGTTCTTCGCAAATAAGGAGGGGGGCTTCTACGAGGGAGGTATTATGAAGTTGCCGTCTAGATGGAAACAGATTATCGAACAAAACGGCGCATATTTGAACTAAATACGATCACTGTAACACTTTTTATAAAGCATTGAATAAAGAGCAAAAAAGCGGAAGGGAGATATTTGATAACCTTATATTTAAATCGTCATTTTTCTTATTGGCTCTATCTCATTAATACTTTGTACACGGAAGACATTAGTTTGCAGATAGTTTGCGACTTCAATAAAAAAGAACCTTCTGTTTATACTACTACTAATTAGATACTTCCTAAGATTTTTAATGGAGTTTATAGAGCAGTGATCAGGAGCTTGCCGTATAACACGCAGGTTCTTGGTTTGAAACCGATGGCATATGTTATTGTTTGGATTTTAGTAAGATTTTATAGTCCACCTGTTTAGCGTACATCTTACTGGTGGTAGGTCTTTGTTTGCTGAGAGCATTGTGCTACCATTACTGTTCCAGTTTAAAGGGCGCTGTAGTTAGTGTAATCACTGGGGTAATGAGAATCAACATCTTGTCTCAGGCGTCGAACTCAATGTAGTACAGTGTATACTAAGTAGCGGTACTTTGTTAGCTGGTATATCACTTACCATCAGGTGAACGTCTTAGACCTCTCATTGCTTTCATTCCGAAGGTCGCGGGTTCGAATCTGGGCATGTACCGATGACTTAATATTCAAGTTATGTACATTTGTGAACTTTAGTTACAACAGCGAGATACAAACGGTGAAGGAAAACATCGCGAGGAAAACCTGCACACTGACATCATCTTTGTGTGCGTGTGGTGGCCCCAATAAAGTGACAACGGGCTCGTCCCCTGTTACACGGGACCTAATCTGATCACATCTGGCGAAATGTGGGTGTTTATTCGCCTCTGCCTACCCCTACTGTGAAGAAAGGCGTGATTATATAAAAAAAAGGAATTAAAATATAATTACTTGTATTAAACCTTTTTGGTAGCGATGATTCTCATTTTCATAAATGGAACTAGAGTCAAAATGGTTCAATTGTCATGACGATGGCTGAATAAATTTTTTAATGTCTTATAAAAATTGTTTGTTAACATATTGGTGAAATATTGAAGAAAAATTTATATGTAGTAAGTAGTTTTTGTTTCGATGAGAGGAATGCAATCAGCACATCTATCGCCTGACAAGATTATTAAAATCGAGTTTGGACATGTTTCAGTTAAATCATGCCGCGATGTCCCCGGAAGCGGCGGTGTGTATAGTTTGTTATTCTCACTTCATTCACTAATTATTTAGTATTATACTTTTGGAAATGTTCAAAAGTTACCCTGCTTTTGAAGGGAAGACAGGGTGGTGTGCGATTATTACTCACTAAAACCCCCTTTCGGTCTGCATCAGAGCATTAAGAGAGACTCTGGGATCTCTTTTCTCCTAAGCACCATCGCGGAGCCATACGCTGTCTGCTGATAACTGCGGACTCGCGCTGTCAAGGCTCACAAAACTCCTAGACCCTTTCAGTCGCCTTCTACGACAAGCTGGGCTTACCTTAGTCCTATTCTTACTAGAGCGACTACAGGGCTAATTTACTATTATACTACAATATTCTTATTTCTCATATATAAATACATATATATTTTTTCCCTTCGCAGGAGAACGAAGAGGACGTGAGTGAGATTGTGTTGAAAAGTATATAACGAATAAGATGGTGGGTATGGTGGGGCACAGCCCTGAAGACAACGCCTTCACACCATCAGAGCGGTGGCTTAGAATATAAAAGACTTTCTGATTGTTCACTGCCGTGTCCGGACAGATCTGCTACACTTGAGATGATGATGACTTAAAAGTCTCTTATTTCTTTGAATGTTTTGATCTGATGGCCTTCTTACATTTATAAGTATACAAATAATCTCTTTAGTTTTTATTTAACATCATAAGTTAAAGGGATGGGGTTAAGTGTTTTTTTTTCAGTTAGATATCATATGTTATGATGTAACCTAAAAGAGGGGTAAGTCTTTTTTTCATTCAATTAAGCGACGAGATGAACAGGACGCACACTTGATGCTAAGTGATACGCTCGACGATAACGTAGTGCTAGTTCGGATGATATATACTGCACTGCATAGCGCTCGTCTCCTCGAGACAGGTTGTCAAGATTCGTTATCTCAGTAATTTCACTAGCTATAATTCCCTTCAAACCGGAACACGGTGGTGTTTAAACGCTACTGCTTGTCGATGCGGTGGTATTTACTTAGACGTTCTCCGCCAACAGAGACTTACCACTAGTAGTAGGTATAGAACAGTGCCGTGTGTATTGTGAAGAGCGTTGTAGCTATAAAATTACTGCGTTAAGGAGACTTAAACTCTCAAGGTGACATACTGTGGTGTAGTGTGTCATCCCAACACAACATTATGGACGGGCATATTACGATGAAGTGACCGTCTCTATCGTTTCAAGAAAACTGTTTCCGTTTGCAGTGTGTGCCGGTCGAAGTGCGGCCGCTTCAAGCGCTGTAGGTACTGCGACCGGAGGTACTCGGTGCGGCTGCCGCGGCGGCGGAGCTGCCGGCGAAGGCGCTCCCGCTGCCGGCGAAGGCGGTGAGGAATTTACTAATAGTTAGAAGCGACATTCCAATTTGGAATGGATTATTACCCCTGACAGTCCAAATACAATGAGCCCTTCACAAGTACATCACTAGCCAGCTTGTGCACCGCGCGCGCTGACCGTGCCCATCGAATATTCTAGAAAGATCGAGATCGTTCCATTTTGTGACGCAACGCGCATTAACTGCGACAACACTCACCACTTAGTGCAAACGTCGCTCTATTAATTATTCTCGAACGTTCTAGTAATGTATTAACTACCGCCGATGACTCATCGCTCAGTGCAAACGTCGCTCTATTTATTATTCTCGAACGTTCTAGTAATGTATTAACTACCGCCGATGACTCATCGCTCAGTGCAAACGTCGCTCTATTTATTATTCTCGAACGTTCTAGTAATGTATTAACTACCGCCGATGACTCATCGCTCAGTGCAAACGTCGCTCTATTTATTATTCTCGAACGTTCTAGTAATGTATTAACTACCGCCGATGACTCATCGCTCAGTGCAAACGTCGCTCTATTAATTATTCTCGAACGTTCTAGTAATGTATTAACTACCGCCGATGACTCATCGCTCAGTGCAAACGTCGCTCTATTTATTATTCTCGAACGTTCTAGTAATGTATTAACTACCGCCGATGACTCATCGCTCAGTGCAAACGTCGCTCTATTTATTATTCTCGAACGTTCTAGTAATGTATTAACTACCGCCGATGACTCATCGCTCAGTGCAAACGTCGCTCTATTTATTATTCTCGAACGTTCTAGTAATGTATTAACTACTGCCGATGACTCATCGCTCAGTGCAAACGTCGCTCTATTTATTATTCTCGAACGTTCTAGTAATGTATTAACTACCGCCGATGACTCATCGCTCAGTGCAAACGTCGCTCTATTTATTATTCTCGAACGTTCTAGTAATGTATTAACTACTGCCGATGACTCATCGCTCAGTGCAAACGTCGCTCTATTTATTATTCTCGAACGTTCTAGTAATGTATTAACTACTGCCGATGACTCATCGCTCAGTGCAAACGTCGCTCTATTTATTATTCTCGAACGTTCTAGTAATGTATTAACTACTGCCGATGACTCATCGCTCAGTGCAAACGTCGCTCTATTTATTATTCTCGAACGTTCTAGTAATGTATTAACTACCGCCGATGACTCATCGCTCAGTGCAAACGTCGCTCTATTTATTATTCTCGAACGTTCTAGTAATGTATTAACTACTGCCGATGACTCATCGCTCAGTGCAAACGTCGCTCTATTTATTATTCTCGAACGTTCTAGTAATGTATTAACTACTGCCGATGACTCATCGCTCAGTGCAAACGTCGCTCTATTTATTATTCTCGAACGTTCTAGTAATGTATTAACTACTGCCGATGACTCATCGCTCAGTGCAAACGTCGCTCTATTTATTATTCTCGAACGTTCTAGTAATGTATTAACTACTGCCGATGACTCAACGCTCAGTGCAAACGTCGCTCTATTTATTATTCTCGAACGTTCTAGTAATGTATTAACTACTGCCGATGACTCATCGCTCAGTGCAAACGTCGCTCTATTTATTATTCTCGAACGTTCTAGTAATGTATTAACTACTGCCGATGACTCATCGCTCAGTGCAAACGTCGCTCTATTTATTATTCTCGAACGTTCTAGTAATGTATTAACTACTGCCGATGACTCATCGCTCAGTGCAAACGTCGCTCTATTTATTATTCTCGAACGTTCTAGTAATGTATTAACTACTGCCGATGACTCATCACTCAGTGCAAATGTCGCTCTATTTATTATTCTCGAACGTTCTAGTAATGTATTAACTACTGCCGATGACTCATCGCTCAGTGCAAACGTCGCTCTATTTATTATTCTCGAACGTTCTAGTAATGTATTAACTACTGCCGATGACTCATCGCTCAGTGCAAACGTCGCTCTATTTATTATTCTCGAACGTTCTAGTAATGTATTAACTACTGCCGATGACTCATCGCTCAGTGCAAACGTCGCTCTATTTATTATTCTCGAACGTTCTAGTAATGTATTAACTACTGCCGATGACTCATCGCTCAGTGCAAACGTCGCTCTATTTATTATTCTCGAACGTTCTAGTAATGTATTAACTACTGCCGATGACTCATCGCTCAGTGCAAACGTCGCTCTATTTATTATTCTCGAACGTTCTAGTAATGTATTAACTACTGCCGATGACTCATCGCTCAGTGCAAACGTCGCTCTATTTATTATTCTCGAACGTTCTAGTAATGTATTAACTACCGCCGATGACTCATCGCTCAGTGCAAACGTCGCTCTATTTATTATTCTCGAACGTTCTAGTAATGTATTAACTACTGCCGATGACTCATCGCTCAGTGCAAACGTCGCTCTATTTATTATTCTCGAACGTTCTAGTAATGTATTAACTACTGCCGATGACTCATCGCTCAGTGCAAACGTCGCTCTATTTATTATTCTCGAACGTTCTAGTAATGTATTAACTACTGCCGATGACTCATCGCTCAGTGCAAACGTCGCTCTATTTATTATTCTCGAACGTTCTAGTAATGTATTAACTACTGCCGATGACTCATCGCTCAGTGCAAACGTCGCTCTATTTATTATTCTCGAACGTTCTAGTAATGTATTAACTACCGCCGATGACTCATCGCTCAGTGCAAACGTCGCTCTATTTATTATTCTCGAACGTTCTAGTAATGTATTAACTACTGCCGATGACTCATCGCTCAGTGCAAACGTCGCTCTATTTATTATTCTCGAACGTTCTAGTAATGTATTAACTACTGCCGATGACTCATCGCTCAGTGCAAACGTCGCTCTATTTATTATTCTCGAACGTTCTAGTAATGTATTAACTACTGCCGATGACTCATCGCTCAGTGCAAACGTCGCTCTATTTATTATTCTCGAACGTTCTAGTAATGTATTAACTACTGCCGATGACTCATCGCTCAGTGCAAACGTCGCTCTATTTATTATTCTCGAACGTTCTAGTAATGTATTAACTACTGCCGATGACTCATCGCTCAGTGCAAACGTCGCTCTATTTAATATTCTCGAACGTTCTAGTAATGTATTAACTACTGCCGATGACTCATCGCTCAGTGCAAACGTCGCTCTATTTATTATTCTCGAACGTTCTAGTAATGTATTAACTACTGCCGATGACTCATCGCTCAGTGCAAACGTCGCTCTATTTATTATTCTCGAACGTTCTAGTAATGTATTAACTACTGCCGATGACTCATCGCTCAGTGCAAACGTCGCTCTATTTATTATTCTCGAACGTTCTAGTAATGTATTAACTACCGCCGATGACTCATCGCTCAGTGCAAACGTCGCTCTATTTATTATTCTCGAACGTTCTAGTAATGTATTAACTACTGCCGATGACTCATCGCTCAGTGCAAACGTCGCTCTATTTATTATTCTCGAACGTTCTAGTAATGTATTAACTACTGCCGATGACTCATCGCTCAGTGCAAACGTCGCTCTATTTATTATTCTCGAACGTTCTAGTAATGTATTAACTACTGCCGATGACTCATCGCTCAGTGCAAACGTCGCTCTATTTATTATTCTCGAACGTTCTAGTAATGTATTAACTACTGCCGATGACTCATCGCTCAGTGCAAACGTCGCTCTATTTATTATTCTCGAACGTTCTAGTAATGTATTAACTACTGCCGATGACTCATCACTCAGTGCAAATGTCGCTCTAATTATTATTCTCGAACGTTCTAGTAATGTATTAACTACTGCCGATGACTCATCACTCAGTGCAAATGTCGCTCTATTTATTATTCTCGAACGTTCTAGTAATGTATTAACTACTGCCGATGACTCATCGCTCAGTGCAAACGTCGCTCTATTTATTATTCTCGAACGTTCTAGTAATGTATTAACTACTGCCGATGACTCATCGCTCAGTGCAAACGTCGCTCTATTTATTATTCTCGAACGTTCTAGTAATATATATGACGTATAGAAGTTATGAAATTTTATCGCAACATTTACTGGTAGGTGTCTATTGCTGTTTCTGTGGGTTTTTAAGGTGTGTTGACCTCATTGTCCACTGACTGAGCCCGGGATGAACGACAATTACTAGGTGGTCTAGTGCTTGACGTGCCAAAGCGTGGACGTCGTGCAGAGATACAGCCCTTTCTGGGACGTGCGTTAGGCGTAATGCTGAGCGGCACCGGTTTGTTACTTAGGACATCTCTGGGCATCCCGCAATCACTGATGATGGGTTTAGTGAATAAAAAATCCACAACCTCATCTTCCTCTCAGACGCAGGGTATATTTTTAGAAGATCCCGCCCTCCCTCCGATAACAAATAAAAGGTCTCTGTTGCTGCAGACAGTCTAGGTAGTACCGCACCTCCAAACAGTAATATGCAAACCTTACTGTGTAGTATAGGGTGTTGCAATTGGTGATATTACTGGAGTAACGATACTTAACATATAATGTTCTACTACGAGCACGATGTGTTGCAATATATATTCACCTTAACTATGCCTCGTTATGGGCCAGGCGTATCACTTGCGATCAGGTGAACGTCTCGCTTCGTTGTATAATAAAATCTACCTATACATATATATACTAGAACGTTGTCAGACTATGTAATCGACTTTCTTCCTGTCCACAGATCTCGATGCCGGTCTGCGTCTTAGGTAGGTATCACCGCATATGTCCTGCGGTTTCTATGTAAGTAAAACCTAGAGAGGACCAAATGACCCACTAAGCGAGCTAAGTGTTGACTACAAATAGCACGAGATCCTATATTTATTGTAGCGTAGCGAGAGGTGCTTCAAGGGCTCTTCGCCCAGCCGTAGTAAGATGAAGTCCTTCGCATTCACAAACTCCTTCCCCAGGAGCAGTGGCTTTGGAAGATTTACATTTGTATAAAAAAGCTACCATCGAACATGTCTGCTGTCAAGTTATCGACGGTGACAATAATTATGAAGGAGTCTTTATTGTCTAAGACAACGATAGTGACAAACGAGGAGCAGTGCAGCTAGAATATATACTGTAGAAGAGAGTTCAGGGATTCATTGAATCCTCAATCTCTTGAGGATTCAATGAATCCCTGAACTCTCATCTCGGAGATCTCTCTCCGAAACTATCAGACCTGAACACTCAAAATTTGGTAGAGATTTTTGCTGCTTTTGAGGTCAGCTAAGAATGGATTTTAAAAAATCTCTTTCTCAGAGTTGCAAGGGGTGTTACTGTCAGCAAAGAGCATAAGGAACAGAATACTATTGATATAATATATAAAGGTTTTATTTCAGATTGTAAATTCTAAATAAAGTTGAATTGAGTTTTGACTTCCGCTGAGGAACACCATGAGCTATCAGAAATAGCTAACAGATTTACCAGATGTATGACATCAGCTAACCTACACTTATATAGCGGAGTAGATAAATAGCCTTGTCTTTTCAGACGAAGACTCTAAATCCCAAATCCCAATAGTGGGAAAAGAGGGCTGTTGATTAACAAATCCAAATAATCTCTAAAGAAATCGACTTCTTCATAGCAGTATCCCATAGTTTTCCCAATAATACAATGGAACTTACCACCAGGTGTTTTCTTCATCCCGTCGCTATATCAAATACTAACTGTTCCACCCTTGCTGGCAGTAATATAAACTTCTATAGCAACCGTTACCATAGCAACCGTGTAAATAACACCCAATAAAAATGTTCATAAGTCTATTAGAGAAAAAACTATGAAGGATCTATGAAATTCAATAAGTAAATATCCTATAGTCATCTTCAGATCATTCCGCGTTGAATGCTCGTGTTCGCGTATCGGTACGTTCACTAGTTTTCGCGTGATTGACGACCAAAGACAACCCATTTAATTTTATATGTATAGAGTTATACGGATATGTAGTATATAAACTTTTCTTTTATTCCAGTTCCCGTCTCCGTCTAGTCTCCTTCTCGTGATAAATTTTCATCGTGATTTGTATTGTTTTTAAAGTTTATTTATTGAGCACTCTTTTATTTTGACTCCCCCCACTCCCACCCCCCACATACATTTAAAAGCCTATTACCAGTAATTCATAACTGATTTACTTTTTTTTTTTTGTTATAAAGCGACTAGACGAGCGTGATATTCACTTGATGGTAAGTGATACCGTCCATAACAGAGCTTTCGATGATATATACTACACCACATTGCGCTTGTCGCCTGAAACGTGATATTGAGTCTCGTTACCCGAGATATTTTAGTAGCTACACCGCCCTTCAAACCGGAGCACAAAGTTTGTGCAGTGCCGTTTAACTGCAGTAGACGCTGCGGTGGTGCCACCTAGACTGCCTCCGGCATGAGAACAGGGCTAGGGTATTTAATGCTGCTACCAGCTAGTGGGGGGGAAATGGCCCAGGTTCCCCTCCATAGGAACCCCTATAAACGACGGTCCCTGGTGTCCGGCGATGCGGACAATGCAGGACCGATTAATGATGGGATCTATCTGCTGATGATGCTTTGCGCTATAGTCTCTGGCTATCTAGAACAGCATTAAAGCGACTAAAATGGTTCTGGGATCCGTGGCCAGAAGGACTGATGCTTGACGTACTACAAGGTACTTGACGTACTACCCAAGGAGGGCTACAGTCCCTCTGGGATTTATCCCGAGACTCCGGAGCCTGCAGAAAGGCACTGATGATAGCCACCTAGGCGGTTTCAATGGGTAACAATCCCGCATGATCTTATCTTTCCCCCAGATGCAAGGTAACTTTCTAGATGTTGCTCACCCCCCCAAAAAAAAGAGTATGCAGTACTTATTTGCCTATATTGAGCGTCAGCTCCTGGTCATCAGTACAAGTTGATTACTAAGTAGCAGTAAATATTGTGATAAGTTCACTCTTTCTCCCAAATAAAGCCGCTGAGCAGAAACTTGTGCATGTAGACCGATGAGAAGATGTTACGTCCAGGTGAAGGCCCTCCGGCACCGATGTTCACAATCAGCGGCATCAAATGATCAGCCTCGCCAGGTGGGTGGGATTCCAGGCCTTGCGGCACCTGCTCCCACCCTACGATTTCCTTCTCAGCGTCCACGTCGCCCGTGCACACCTCGTTCAGGTAGCGGTCGAAGATCTCGTTCACGACGACGTGGTCGTTGACTCGCTCCGCCTTCCTGAACTGCCTCATGTTGTGGTAGGACATCCCCGAGCCGAAGATCGCGACGCTCTCGCCGCGGAACTGGTGCAGCACCTTGCCCAACTCCAGGTGCTGCTTGGTGTCCTGGCTTTTGAGTATCGACACTTGAACGAGGGGTATGTCGGCGGTGGGGTTGATGAGCATCATCGGTATGAAGAGGCCGTGGTCCCAACCCCTCTTTATGTCCAACGCGGATGGGATGCCGGCTCTCTGGAAGGCCTCGTGTATCCGCCGCGCCAGTGCCGGATGTCCGGGCGCGCCGTATTTGTAAGTGTAGCTCACCGGCGGGAAGTTGCTGTAGTCGTACAGTAAATCGTGGTGATCGCTCGACGATATCGTCACCACGTCCTCTTCCCGGTGAGCAGTTACGACGATGATCGCCTTCAGCCGCTTCAAGTCGACTATTTTCGATACGTTGCGCAACGAGTCGGCTATCTCCAAGTCGTCTTCCTTCCCTAACACGGGGTCCGGGCCGCCGCCGTGGTTGAGGAACACCGACGGCGCGTAGTAAGTCGACTGCTGACATTCCACCATCGTTACCACAGATAACATCAAACTGGCGAGCAGTAGGATAACGTAATGTGCACTGATAAGATCCGCCATTGCTGATATAACTTCACTGATAACAAACACGATTTTGTGATAGAAATATAACAATCTTTACTGTTGCGCAGTTATTATTTAACTAATTCAAATAGTACACTAACCGCGTCTCTTTATATAACGGTTAAAGGTTATCGCAGGTTAACAGCAAGTTAAACAATATATCAAAATTATATCTTACACTGTACGACGGAGTTCGTATAATTACTATTAGTCTTTTGTTCCTTTCATTGAAAGAAAGTCGACTATAAATAATTATGTTTTCATACAATTAGGCGACGATAAGAGGAGTGTAAAGGCACCCTGACGACATCTAATGTCTTTTTTGTATCGGGATGAGGAGGGAGAATCTTCGAAAGGATACTGTGCCTTTTGGGGGGAAGTCAGTCTCAGTGGTCTTCGGAACACAACTCGGCGGGAGTTAAACTAACCCAATCCAAACTCACCAGCTCCGTGGTGCTGTTGATCAACAGACCAGGCTCTGGCTCCCATCGACCAGTACTAGGCCAGCGTGGTGGGAAATAGCCTAAATCCCCCCCAATATGAAGTACAAACGACTGCTTCTAGTACGAGGGGCCAAGCTGACTGTAATTTCTTTATACCTCTTAGCTCTACCACGAGCTGGAGCGATGGTCTGGTGAGAATCGCCGGAACCCACTGGATGTGAGCAAAGCGGGAGCTATGGATGTGGAGATCTTTGGGGGAGGAATGTCCAGCAGTGGGCGTCTATCAGCTGATGATGATGATGATATCACCAAGTGGCAAACAGGCTTGCGGAGCGTCTGATGTTCAGCGATAACCGCAGCCTATAACCACCAGTAATACTTGAACTACCACTGGGCATGCTGCTGACCTTGCAGAAACCTCTTCACGCCCTTTTTGAAGAACTTCATATAGTAGCTTCTAGTAGAGAGAGAGAGAGAGAGATCTTTGGGAGGCCTATGCCCAGCAGTGGACATCTATCGGCTGATGACTAAAACAATGAGACGAACGGGACGTGATGATAAGTGATACTAACCCATAACAACGTGGCGCTAGTTAGAATGATGTACACTGCACCAGATTGCGCTCGTCGTCTTAACACACAAAATGCTGTCCCGTTACTTCAATAATTACACTAGCTACAGCGCCCTTCAAACCGGACCTCTGTAATGTTTGCTGCAATCGCTGCGGTGGTGCCTACCTAGATGGTCGGCAACTGAGACCTATCACCTGTTTTTATGATATTTTATGGAGGAGCCATTTATTGTAGTGTGAAGGTTGCCGAGCTGGTTGCCTAGGGTTGCTGTGGTAGCTTGAAGGGCAAAACCCTCCGGCACTCTATCTTAAACATCTTATGAAAGGGCAAAGCCCTGAACATCCACGCTGTGCTACGGCAAATACAAGACCACCATACATTTGTCCAAGGCCCGCTTATAGAGCTCTGAGGGCCTCCACCTCGAAAGCCGATGAACCCGAGGACCCTTTTAGTTAATACCTAAGTCCCATGTCAGCAAGACCTAATGCCCTACGTCTCAAGGCGAAGAGCACAATATCTAGCGCCATGTTTAGGGCACGCGTATCACTTACAATCAGGTGAACGTCTCACTCGTCGCATTTCCACGTATATATAGTGTTATTAATTATAGGAAATGAAAATAAAACAAGATTTAAAAAAAAAACATTTATGGTACAAATGTATTGCAATAGCTCTATTGCTGATTTTTTTTTTTTTTTTTTATTCAATTAAGTTACGACACGAGTAGGATGTTCACGTGATTGTAAGTGTTACGCCCGCCCATAACGCGGCGCTAGTTAGGATTGTATGTACAGCACCGCATTGAGCTCGTCGTGTACATACAGTGTCGTCATACACATTACCTCAGTAATTTCACTAACTATAGCGCCCTTCAAACCGGACCACAGTAATGTCCGCACAGTGCTGCCTGTCGGCTGCAACACGCGCTGCGGCGGTACCTACCTAGACGGTCTGCAGCAACAGAGACACTACCACCAGTATATCCGAAGTGGATAAGTAAAAGTAACTGAGGGAGAGAGAGAGATACATTCTCTTATACAATAGAATATTCTCTACATCATTCATATTACCGCAATGCATTACAAGAGTACACTATCGAATAATCAATAATCGATGAAATAATCAATTTCCGGTTTATATTGAGCATGTGATTATAAATACAAAATGGCGGCCGATTATATATTCTCTCATTCTCACAATCAAAATGGCGGTCTTTCGTCTAACGGGACTTGTGTTAGTTATTTCATGTGAGTTATATATATATGAAAGATTGAATAAGTGAGAGTGGAAATCGGTATGAGATATAATGAGAGAAAGAGATGGCATAAGTTAATGGAGAATAAATATATATATATGTGTGTGCATCTTTCGGAATGTATATGCTATCTCTTTCTAACATCCTCGCAGTGTTCATATGGAATCAAGCGGTGTAGTACTCCGTCTGTAATACGCTCGCTGTGTGGTGATGTTGGGTGATAGATAGCTGGGTAGGTAGGAATAAATCATTATCATGATCATCATCAACATCGTCATCATTATGATCATCATCATCATCATCACTATCATAGCTATGATATGTTAAATTATAACATAAGAACATTCGAAACTCAGACAAGCTTAGTATTACGGAGACAAACTATCTCGCTACTATTCCCTCTCTCTCACGCACACATTATCCCTCTCTCTCTTACTTTCATTCTTTGTCTTTTGCTCATACACTCCTTCTCAAACTGGTTCACGCTCTCCTAAACTTGTTCAATCTTTTACACAAATATGCAAATATTCTTTGATTAGAATAAAAAGGAAGGGAGAAGATTAACCATCTGTATATATATATATATATTATATATACAATTAAGGCGGTGAAGAAGCACGTCATCACTCCGCAGCAGTCCACTGCTGGACATGGAAAGTCCACAGCCCACGTACTCACCGATTGAGATCCGGTATTAAAAAAAAAAACACATTCCTCTGTATTTATATATAACAACATATGTTATCTGGGATATTTGCCGCTTATCACATACTCACTGTTCAATTGCTTATCATATATACACAATCTTCTCACACACACACACACACGCACGCACACATACATATACGCACGCACACATATATATACGCACGCACTAGGCTACCTTCAAAGACCACGAGCCCGGAAACCTTTTTGGTCGCCTTCTACAACAGTGCTTACCTTAGTCTTATTGTTAATTATCCCAGACTACAGGACAAAAGTGTACCAAAACGTACAGCCAGTAATTTTTTTCTTTTTAAATTACTTAATATAATAAAATTGAATTTAGTTCAGCCGCCACAGCATGATGAGCTGATCACCATTTCACCTCGGCCAGGTCTCCAACTTACGATATGAATTTCAGTGAGCAGCGCGCTCGCCAGCCGCCTGCCGCCGGTGTTCAACAGGATGAGGCTCGACAGGTACCGGCCGAGGATCAACTTCATCCACACGCCGCTGAGGTTGCAAGACAAAAATCAATATTTCGCCTATTACGAGAACTATCCGCTGAGGAAACACTTCAACAATGACAGCCCGGCGCCATTTTTGCCGCCAAAACTGACGCGCGAAACGGACCCGTTCGGAAATCTGTTCGACGGTAACGGCATGATGTATTTATCGCTGCCGAAAAACGACGGCGACAGATTAATAAATAAATTAATGACTGACATTATTATTGCTAATGCAGATAAAAATGATAGGGTTTACACTAATAAAAAGTTGATCGACGATAAAAAAAAGTTGCGCAGTGTAAACATACTGCGCAGTGCCGACTTGGCTTTGGATGATGGCGGCGGCGTAGCTCACAAGAATGTTTTCGATTTCTACGACGTAGTTGGATAAATAGCAAATATAAAAATCTCATATAGCTTCTGTTGTTTAATGAATATTTAATCAGAGACGTGATCAAGTTCACCTGATAGTAAGTGATACGCCCTGTAATGGCGTTAGGGTGCTATATACTGCATCACATTCCGCTTGTCGCTTGTGACATAAGATGTTCAGTCTCGTTACCCCGGTAATTTCAATTTCATAGCTATCGTTTATATATATATATATTACTTTGTAAGCGCTGTACTGTATTAAATGATTTCCCGCCATTTTCACCTGTCACTGTCAAACAATCTATATTGTACATCCGGCGCTTGAATTATTGAATAGGCAGAATACTTTTAACATTACAATTTTTTTTTTTTAATTTCATCATTTTTTTTTAATTAATAATATTTTCATGGAGCTTGCATTTAGTCATTGCTTTTTTTTTTTATTAACGTTTGTAATAAAATGCTAACGGAAAGCACACCATGGATCCAAGGCCGGTACCGGGGTAGTGTCGGGCTCCGACCAACTAAAAAGCTTCACACGGTATACCTGCCTCATCCACATACCGAAGGTCGCGGGATAACATGTATCAGTTCCTCCGCGACCCACGAATGAACAGGTCCACCCCGGGGAGGGGTGTGATGTGAAGCATCCCTCTCGACAAAATCCCTACGTGGCGACGCGTCGGAATACGAGACGCATCACCATATGCACGACGGCCCACGTCGGGTTCAGTGATTGTTGGTCTGGGCAGCACAGCTGATTGTCTGGTCTGGATGAGGTAAGATGGAAATAAGCTTACCACGTTGTAGTAGCTGAACTGAGTGAAATTCCAGGTCTCTGTTTTTTTTGTAGTCTCGGACTATTATTAATAGGACTTAAGTTAGCCCTGCCGTAGGTAACTTAGGTTTTGAAGGGAGCCCTGATTTCCAAGTGAACCTGGGATAAAGAACAAGTACGAGGTGGTCCAGTTCTCGTCGCACGAAAACGAAGATGTCGGAGGGTTACAGCTCTACCTCGGAACTGAGATCCCGGAGCCTCTCTCAATGCCATCACCGCCCAGAGGTGCTAGTGGGTAAAAATCCCAAATGACCTTCTTCTCCTCAGAGACAGGATATTTTTAGATTTATACCCTCAATAAGAACAGCCGACAGACGGCATATGATTGACATCTTGCCTCGGGCGATGAGTGCAACGTGATGCAGTGTATAATATCCTAACTCCACGCTGTTATAAGCTGTATTACTTACCGTCAGAACGTCGCGCTCGTCTCGTTGCTTCATCGAAAAAAAAAATTTGTTTGACCATAGACAATACTACTGCATTGGGTATATGCTATGTAAGGTTTGTAAATTTTTAATCTAAGAATTTACCTTTAACATTAATTTTTCCATTAAAAAAAGTGATGATGATGATAAACTCCAACTCGCGTGGACTGGATTGACAAAATAGTAGTAGTAATAGCCAATTTTTTTTTTTTTTTTTTTTTTTAATTTGTCGAGAGATCTATTGACTCGTCACGCTATCTCCAAAACTATTAGACGTGAACACTCAAAATTTGGTACAGATATTGCGTCTATCATTTAGAAGTCGGCTAAGAATGTATGTTACAAAATTCCTCCCCCAAACGGAGTGGGGGAGCGTTACAGCCGGTACCAGTACCAGTACAACCAGAGGAGTACATGTAGGATGAGATAAATAAAAGAACACATATAATAGAATTATTTATTTCTAATCATATAAAAACTTTAGCCCATTTCATTATTGATTCACGCATCCGATCAATTGACCAAAAAAACGGTTATATAAATAAAAAATGCTTTAAAAAAAAAAAAAAAAACAACTTAAACCCTGCCATATAATTATAACGTAATTAACTTCCAGTACCGACCTACAACCGCGAGCAAACAAAGCGAACATTTGAATGTTGGCTCAAATGTTTGGCCAACTCACCCGCTCACACTGGCCAACGTACAGAGTATAGACAAATGTTTGTTAATAGTTCGTTCATATATCTTCTCTATGCGAGGTTTTCTTTATAGGTTATTTAAATTTAGACTGATGACAGAATGAAAAAAAAAAAAAAAAAAACCACCGCTCTGGAATTGTCTATAGCAAACGATTTAAAAGTAAAATTATATAAAAACTTATTTGACAAATAAATTAATTTAACATCATCCATTCTCCAATACAATATTAAAAAAAAAAAAAAAAGAAACAAATCAATACATAAAATCCAATTGAATACCGTCACCTTATTAAATATACATTCAATGTCAAACGTCATCAATCAACGCGCTGAGGAATATGGCGGCATATATTTTTTTCATACGGGCAAAAGCTGTCAACTTTCTGCCAATGTTAAAAAATACTTTGTTATAACGAGCGTGTTAAATATCTATCAGTTTTGTAAAGATTACGTGATTAAATAGCCATCTTAATGTTCCCACTGCTGGGATTAGGATGTTCACACAAGAATATATGAGACGATTTATCTATTCCATATATCCATTAAAAATGTGGGTTCTGTGATGTTTCTATTCACCGGAAGCTCAAGCTTATTCGGGATAGAACCTTCAACTCCTCGAGACGGTAGGGATCCGTCTCGAGGAGTTGATTTTTTTTTTTTTTTACAAGCGACGAGACGAGCGGGTAGTTCACCTGATAGTAAGTGATACGCACTGTAATGGCGTTAGGGTGATATATACTGCACCACGTTCCGCTCGTCGCTTGTGACATAAGATGTTCAGTCTCGTTACCCCGGTAATTTCACTAGCTATCGTTTATATATATATATATATATTGCTTTGTAAGCGCTGTACTGTATTAAATGATTTCCCGCCATTTTCACCTGTCACTGTCAAACTATCTATATTGTACATCCGGCGCTTGAATTGTTGAATAGGCAGAATACTTTTAACATTACAATATTTTTTTTTTAATTCATTATTTTTTTTAATGATAAAGGTACAGCCGACATCGCGCCAAGCGTTATGTAGCAGCTAATACAACTTTTTTCGACGCGACTGTACTAGACTGGAGAAAACTTACCATTCATATGATTTATCACGCAATCAGGGGTTGCCAACATTTTCTTAGTTGCTTGTCTCATTTTTTTTTTTCATCTTTATTTCTAAGTATAAGTATAACAGTAAAAAAAAAGTGTAATAGTAATAAATTAATAATAACAAAAAAAAAAAAAAAAATGTATCATAAACAAATGTGATCGATGAAATGTTTCACTTCCGTCCGGAGTCGGCTTCAATATTGCTAATTAGAACTAATTATATAAAGGTTCTTTATAGTTCTAATATTACTTTGATCTATATCTCCCCACTCTTCAGCTGTCGCGTCTTGGGGGGTATATGTATATATATACATATGTATACATATATATATGTAAACGAGATATATCTAGAAGTTACAAATATCGAATTTGTGCTATAATATAAAATGTAAGCGATATCTAATAGAAAACAATTTGCACAGATCCGCCATTTTACTTGCGCTTAGTTTAATTTGTCTAACTACAACCAAAGTTCATTAGGACTGTTTGTCTACAGTCCCACTGCTGGGACTACATTCATCCCCTTACTACGACACAGTCAACTTATCACCAGTGAATATTGAAAAGTTATTTAATCGATAAATCTTCACAATGCCAACACATCCGTTTCCGTTTACCTTTTTAATAAAATTAATTAACGACCTTATAAAATGCCCACTGCTGGGATTCGGTGATCTCTCTCACAATAAATCATATCCACGAAAGCTGTTGTGTGAACAGGATTAACTCGCGATGTTCCTTCACCGGAAGTCGGGACTCATTGGGGATAGAACCCGGGTCCGCTGGTACAGCCACTGTGCTATCGCGGCTTCTAATATGTAATTATAATTGTGCGAGATGTAGTGTATAGAAGTTATATTAGCGTCTGATATATTGAACAATTTCGTGCATAAGTATACCTGCTGTACCGCTCGCTCGTCATCATCATCATCATCATTATCAGCTGATGGACATAGGTCTCCTGCAAAAATTTCCACACTGATCGCTCCTGAAGTACCCGCATCCAGCAACTTCCCGCGACGTTACAGTCCAGCACGGCCTTCGGTACCGTCGGGCACTGAGAGCTTTCGTTTGTAGGGATACATATATGGGGGAGGGGGTGTTTGGGTCATTTCCCACCACGCTGGCGCAATACAGGTTGGGTTGGGTGTGGGGGAAGGCATGTACTGCCCTTTGTAGCCGGTGGAGTCGCGTCGGTATCGCAGCCGTGTAACTGATGGCGGCGGAACCCAGGACCAGATCCGTCGCAAGTAGTCGGGAGAGTTCTCTCTCTTGGCTCCCATGGCCTCTGGGTAACGGAGTGGGTGGGTTCCGTTCCCCAAGTGGACCATAAGAGATCCAGAGGTTGCGCTTTATGATCCGCTCCAGAAATGGAAAGGTGTTCTACCACCTGTGGTGGAGCTGGATGATGCAGCCGACGCTGGCAGAGTCGCGGTGTACGAAAGCGTTCATGACCCTGCCGTAAGCAAGGAAGGAGGAACATCGTGGAGGTTTTAGTTGGTGCTAACCCGACATAACCTGTCAACCCCGCGAAGGTAGGTATGCGAAGGTATTTCCCCCAATAAAGAAAAAAAAAAGGGTTAGGTTAGGTTAGGTTAGGAACGACGATGACCCCTCCCTCGTCGAAGTGGGGGGGGGGAGTCTGGAGGGAGGAGGCCGCCGCCGAATTCATTCACGGGAGGGCGGCGGCCGGGCGTGCGCTGCGTCTTGGGCGCGCGCGGTCGTCTGTGGGGTCGGGGGGCCCCAACGTGCCGGTCCCGCGAGGGGCCGGTACGGGACGGCAGGTGGGTGCCTTTGCTCCCCGCGGGCACCCACCAGGAGGAGTTTTATACGCGGAGGCGCCCGGAGAGTTGCTTGACTGAAACCCGGGCGTCTCCAGTATGCGTATGACGGGACAAGCGGTGGTGGTTTTAGTGGGTATGGGGGTCACGCACAACATCTCAGTGGCCCCGAGCCCCACATAACCCGGCGTCCCCCCCCCCCCTGAAAAGGACGCTGGGTATGCGGTAACAGCTTTTCCACCACCGATATCAAAAAAAAAAAAAAAAAGGAACGACGATGACGATGACGTAATACGCGATCATTCTACCTACCGTGACTACAGTAAAGAGAGTTTGCTTCCAAATTTAAATTCCAAAAGATTCGCGCCATTACATAATAGAATTAAAAAAAAAAAAATCTTAAAAAAAAAAAATTGCTTTTGACCTATGGACTCTAATACACAATATAATTGTAGGTTCATTAACCCCAGTTCATCAAACCCCTTCTCTGTCTCCTCTCCTCTTTATTCCTTCTTCCCCCTTCTGCCCTAGTTGGCATATTACTATACCTAGTGATATTATTAAAAAGAGAGGTATAAACAAGACATGGCCGCATCGTGCGATCTGTTACCGGTAACAGATGGTAACATAGTGAAAACGTGGCTTTGATTCAGAGTAGAAGTCGCAATATCATCATTAGGCGTTATGGGATACGTTGTCGAATATAATTACCGGTAACAGAGCGGAAAAATCCCGTTGATTTATAATAGAAGCGCAAAATTAACGATTTGTTTTACTTGGCATATATAATTACCGGTAACAAACCGTAAAGATAGATATGATTTACAATAGCGGCGATATATTATCGATTTGTCTTATATAATTTGATGTAATACATAATTACCGGTAACAGAACCAAAAGACCCCTTTCATTCACAACAGAAGCGCAATATTATCGATTGGTGTTACAGGATCCGTTGTTGTATATAATTACAGGTAACAGACGGTAACAAAACGAAAACATGGCTTAGATTCATAATAGAAGCCCAGTATAATGGTGTTATATAATCCATTGTCGTATATAATTACCGGTAACAACGGTTTCCGTTACCTTCGAACGTGTATTTGTGTAGTGGCGGTTGGGGGGTGACGTCATCGCGACGGAAGCCAGGGCCGGGCTGGCTGTTGGCGCTGGAGCAAGTTCACCTGTCCGCCTGCCCGCTCTCGCCTATCGGGGTGCTGTGGGCGTTCTCTCTCCTGTGGTTGATGTCCAGGTGCAGCAGGCAGCCGACGGCGCCGAAGTATCTGGAAAGATTTTTTTTTTTTTTAATTCTACGAAGCCAAGACACGAGCCGTACGATCACCTGATCACAATGATGCGCGTGCGCATAACAACGTTGCGCCGGCGGGGATGGTATACTGCAACACATTTATATTCCAGAAATTACATAGGCTTGTTACCGCAGTAATTTCACATCAGTAATGTACAGACAGCTACAATGAGCTCATAGATGGTGAAGCTTGATAGCCTACGTCCAGGAGTTGGCGGCTGATGATAATGATGACTCTACCTTCTCTCTGACTCACCCTTCGTGCTCCAAGAACAGCGCCTTCAAAGCCCCATGGGACCAGTAGCTCATCGCGTACGACAGCAGCTTCATGGACAGCGGGTTCACTCTCAGGAAGTTACCGCAAAACACAACCTGAGAAAATTCACTTGGTATAGTGGAGCTGGCTGGTGTGAAAAGCTGAACATCCGGACTTGAGGTCTTCATCGAACCGGGGACTTCAGCGTTGCAAGGTGACCAGATAACCGATTTATCTTAGCGATGGGCGTTAACGCATAACAAAGGTACCGACGCGATTGAAGGGATTATTATACGGCTAAATTAAACGGTCGGTACGTTCGTACTACTGGGGGCGTGGCGGTGACGTTTACACTTGGTCGGGTAATACTGTACCTACAACAGAGTCTGATGCTGGTGGTATTAGGATGCCACTGAAGCTAAGCCAGCATCGCTTCCGTCGCTACTCTTGACGTCTATGAAAGCGGATGAGCCGCAAGATTAGTGACATGAAGTCACCAAAGCGAACGTAAGAATTATATTTTGACATTTGGACGCCATTTTTAATTTTTCTAAAAAAATATATTTTTTTTTTATATAATTTCGATACCATCTGCCATTGTCATGGCAACTGATGGTGGAATGAGAGAAGAGTGATTGATACGTATGTATTTTGTGGGAAGCTCCGTCAGTGTGGTGTTGCCAGCAAGCATGCCGTACGGTCTTTTGTCTATGGTATGGCGTATTAATGTGGTAGGCCGTTATTTTTTTTATCTAACACAGTGATGAGATGAGCGGGACGTTCATCATCATCAGCCGATAGACGTCCACAGCTGGAGATAGGCTTCCCCCAACAATCGAGTAGGGATGCATATGGGAGGATTTGGACCATTTCCCACCACGGTCGCCCATTGCGGGTCGGTGGGAGCCAGCGCCTCGTCTGATGAGGTTGACTTGGATGAGTGTTGTGCGGAACACCTCACACAGCGAGACGTTCACCTGATGGTAAATTATTCGTCTGTCCAATTATGCCCTCGCCTTATAGATAAAGTCGCGTTATGACAATAATGATTACCCGCAACACCCTTCAAACCGGAACACAGCAATTTTAACACACTACTGTATGTCAGCTGCAGTACGACTAGTAGTAAGAGTGACAGTTACCCTTTCCAAGTTCTCGTTGGAGGCGCAAAGTCTCGCGATGGAGCCGATGTTGTTGGTGATGGTGACGAGGGTCGCGCGCGCCAGGTCCTCCCGGGACACCTTCGCCCGGCGCTCCGCCGAGTACATTTGGCCAAAGCTGAGGATCGGGATATACTTGTAAAGAGACCAGCTGCCAATAGAATATTTACACTGCATACTTAGAGTGCCGTGTCTAGTGAAAAGACTAAGTTCACTAGATTCGGCACACTACTACTGTTAGTATGAGGGGGGGTCATCATCTTCATCAGCACCATGTCTGCTTCCATTGCGAGGTGAACAGGTGGTGACGTCAAGACCTTATCAAGCAGTGGTGTTTCAATAACTTATAAAGCCACTTAACCGGTAGGTCTTTATAACCTGGAGTCCAAGTGACTAGACATTACCAACATTACCGCAATCCGGTTTGAAGGGCGCTGCAGCTAATGAAGTTTGGGTCGTTATATATGGTAGGAATATGTTGCTGGTGGGATGTAACAGTTCCCGCAGAATAACCTACAGGACCTAAGCCAACCTCAACTGCTCGTGGTGCAACCTGATAATCAATAAAGGAGGCTCTGGCTCCCACCAACCCCTCCCATATGAACCCCTTGAATCGCCAGCCTGTAGTACCAGGCAGTTCTGGAGGCCATACTGACTCCAGCGCCCGAACGATGGACGTGGATGTTTGGGGGAGGCCTATGTCCAGCAGTGGAAATCTGATGATGATCATGACTACTGTTGGTAGGTTCAGCAGGCAAAAGTCCATCAATCAGTAGTGTGCAAACGCTACTTACTGCTACTAGTGATAAGTAACTAACGAAATTACCGCAGTAATGTGACTACTGAATTATTTTTACAAATACCCACATTAGATGTGGTGAGGAGAAAGTGGCCGTTGTTACCTGCTCGCGACCAGGTCGCCAGGTAGACCGAACCTCGCGTAATCACCGCCGTATATATCGCGCACCAGCTTGTCGACGGTGGTGTTGTCGCCGGCGGCTGCCAGGGCGATCGCCTCCTCGAAGCTGCTGCAGCCGGTGAGCAGGCAGCACAGGCCCAAGAACGTACCACCGCCGAGACTAATCAGGAAATTTCATTAGTCTTCCGTCTGAATAAATATTTAGATGTAATGCTTTTATTCTTGGAAAAAGTCGACTAAAACTGCATCGCTGGCCATGTCAACCTTTGAGTATATAATATAAGCAGGGTAAGCTCAAACGTCATCACTGTTCAAACTGACCTGGTGCCGCTGACCCTGAAGTAGTCGTTGGGGCCGTTCACGACCAGCATTGAGACTCCACTGCCGATGTTCACGAGCAGGAACGGGTACGGTGAGGAGAAGTCGTACGGCTTCCGGACGTACACGCTGAGCGCTTCCGCCGAATACGGCGGCTGAGGATTTGATAAAAAAAAAAGTTAGCAATTGTCACTCATCTGGATAGGGATTGTGCAAACACTACTGCGTTCCGGTTCGAAGGACCTGCTGAGTAAAGAGACTTAACATCGTGAATCAACAAAATGGCGCTAGTTAGGATGTTACACATACATAAGGTGTAAGTCCGTTACCCGAGTAATTTTAACAGCTACAAGTCCTTCGAGCCGGATCAAAGTAAAATTTCCACACTAGTGGTACCTACGTAGTCTCCGACAAAAAGGAACTATCGACAGTAACAGTGACTCTATGGCTAGCAGACTTGACGAGGAAATGAAAAAAAAATTGTCTAAATATAGACACATCTAGTAGTAGACACCATCACACCATTAATGTGTATCTGGTTCCAGAGCCAGGGTGTTCCCTGATGGTGCTGTGCCAAACTGACCGTATCGCTCGGATGCTGGTGCACCGGCTCCTCGTTGGGCGGGGCCCAGTAGTAGCACTCCTGCGCGTTCATCGAGTCGACGAACAGCACGCCGGCGATCAGCGCGTCCAGCTCGTCCAGCTTCGACAGTCTCATGTTCACCTCCTGAAGAGTAAAGGTATTTAAGACAACAAAGGTAGAACCAAAGAGGTCTAGGTTCAATCCCCACGCAACTTGAGCTTCCGGTGATGGCGACAGTCATACCCGTACTTAGACAGCGTTATATATAGGTTAGACTTTTTCCTTGTAAAGGTTGGTGCAGAGTCCCAGCGGTGGGAATATTGGTGTTACAGGTCTTAATAGCGGAGATCACAATATAGTGCAGTGTACATTATCTATTATTCTATGTTTACCGCCAAACAGTAGTGTGGAAACATTACTCTGTATTGTAGGGCGAAGGTAGTAAAATTACTGCGGTAATGAGACAACGCATTGCATCTAAAGTCTACGAGCAATGCTGCAGTGTATATTATCCTAACTAGCGTCGCTTTGTTATGGACGGGTTGGTCACTTACCATATCATCATCATCATCAGGCGATAGACGTCCACTGCTGGGCATAAGCCTCCGTCACAGATCCTCCATGTCTGTAGTGGTTGATATAGGAGGCTACGGGCTATTTCCCACCACGCTTGCCCAATGCGGGTTGGTGGGAGCCAGAGCCTCGTTTGTTGATTAGCAGGGTGCACCACGAGCTGGTGAGGTTGAGGTTCCTCTTATGCTCCCATGGACTTACCATAATGAATATTTTTTTTTATTTAATCTTTAGAAGATAGTTGAGAAAGTGGGCGTTACCTTTTTAAAGTCCTCCTCAAACTTGTAAGCCCCGCCCCCTGTTGCGTATATTGTGTTGACCAGGTCAGCCATGCCTTTGGAGCGCGCCAGCTGGAGGAATGCGCCGACTTCGCTCGTCGGGAACCTGATGAAGTGCAGGCAGCCCCTGCGACCCCTGATAGAGACGTTTTCCATCTATAAATATAATTTTATTGATTTAAACTTACGAAAGGAGAAAGAGAAAGAGATCACAAATCGGAGTAGAGAGTGAAGTAATTTTTATTTGGAACGATAATTAAGGCAAATGCAAACGAAAAAAAAAAGTAATTGGCTCTTTTTTTTAACCAATTCATCGTCAAAGGCATCAGATAGATCCAGTTAAAACATTTTCGAATTTTGTAATAAAAAAAATCGATATCTTTTTGTTGTCTATGATATGGTATATAACTTTACCCGCCAAATATCTTCTTTAACTGCCAGATCTAACCTATAAATTACTTGACACTTTATTTACTAGTTAAGTAAAGAAATTATATAGGATTCTAATTTATTATCAATCAGAAAGCTGTCTTAAGCAGTATCGTAAAAGTTCGAAGCGTGTTGGCCAGGACCATAAACAAAATGGAGGCCATCGTTGTGCTTGCGTTATCTAATAACAACGACGCAAAAATATTGAGAAGTATAACATTCATCCTTTATTGGAACCACATCACAAATTTGGCCAGTTCATAATTTGTCTTAAAGAATACATGCATACAAACTCATTGACGGCTCACCGCTAATTTAACCGCCAATTCGTATAAACAAGATGGCGGCCAACCGTCGCGTTCCTTTCAACCGCAGCGATAATAATTTAGTACAGATTAAATGCGAACGTTTAAAATAAATCCAAATTACAATCGAAAATCGGCCGAGAATTGGAGAGCTTATTCTCGTTACTGTAACTTCATCAGCCAGAGCTCTCTTCGAAGCGGCAACGAGTTGCACTTACTGTGATGATTACTGATGATGTATACCATACCTGAAGATGAACGTCCCGCCTGCCAGTCTTCCCGTAAGCCGAGTTCCTGGTGAGGTACCGCCTGATGTTCTTCAGCACCTCCGTCTCCTTGTCTATCTCGCGGCGGTTCGTCTCCCTCGGCTCGAAGTACACGAGCTTCGTCAGCGTACCGCCGATGTCCATGCCGAACCACGGCATCGCTGGAAGAATAGAAAAACTATTTACCACATGCATTTTAAAACGGGGGTAATTATATAATTTTTTTATATACGACCCCAATTCATAACAACACTGCAAGACGTGCTCGTCGCCATGGGACAAGATGTTAAGTCTTATTACCGCAGTAATTTCAACAGCTGCAGCGTTCTTCATTACACATTATTATTTGCACGCTTACCTGGATGGTCTCCGGCAACAGAGACTTACCAACAGTGAAATAAACGCTGAAGTTTGATTGGTGATTGGGTCTTTCTGGACCCACCTGGTAAGATACCATATTCTGTAAATCCAAAGCCATGACATCTAAGTGTTGCCAACATCGGAGAACAGGAGTATATTAAAGGGGCTTCATCATCAAAAGTCTCATTTAGGAGTTTTGAAACTGTACCCAAAAACCCTGACTCTGTAGAGTTGGTTTGTGACTACTTACGCGGTGCGTTATTGTCTGGTGGCATGGGTGGCGTGGACTCTGCCATGCTGATGATGCGGTTGGGCTTCAGCACAGTTGATTTGTAATTGGAGCGGCGGGCGCGTTTCAACTGATTGCACCTGGTAAATAAAGTCACATGAATCTATTGTTTAAAGGAAAATATTTTAATATATTTCTACCTTCTGGGAAAAGGGTTAGGTTAGGTTAGGTTAGGTTTGTTTCGATTGGGGTCGGGGGGCCCCAACGTGCCGGTCCCGCGAGGGGCCGGTACGGGACGGCAGGTGGGTGACTTTGCTCCCCGCGGGCACCCACCAGGAGGAGTTTTATACGCGGAGGCGCCCGGAGAGTTGCTTGACTGAAACCCAGGCGTCTCCAGTATGCGTATGGCGGGACAAGCGGTGGTGGTTTTAGTGGGTATGGGGGTCACGCACAACATCTCAGTGGCCCCGAGCCCCACATAACCCGGCGTCCCCCCCCCTGAAAAGGACGCTGGGTATGCGGTAACAGCATTTCCACCACCGATATCAAAGAAAAAAAAAAATTCTCAACCCCCAACACAGATCACAGCGGCGGGTTCGGGGGTCACGGAGTCATTCATGGCCAAATATTAAAGGTGTACGGGAGTGAAAGTGGAGTGAAAGTGTTCCTATAGGATAGGATAGAACGGAACTTCTTCTTGCCGGAAGTCGTGACGGCGGTGCTGGGAGAAGTTTAGCCGTGCAGAGCCACACTAGGTAGTTTCACTATCTACAGCGCCCTTCAAATCGTAACACCGTAACGCTAGTGCTGTGTGTACTATCTAGATGGTAAGGAGCGGTGATGTTCCACCAGTTGTATGAGGACTATTTAGGGATGTGTTTGTGGGGGTGGGGAGTGTTCTTACTTTGAGAGGGATAGTGGGAGCTCGTAGGGCGGCGTTGCTCGGCGCTCGGGCCGGCAGGCCGCGAGGCAGCCCTCACAGCGGTGCAGGCGCATCTGGAACGATCGCAAATTCGTCATCGCACTTTTATAATCTGTGGGATTGGCGGTTGCGGACGGGTGGTCCGCGAAACCTATATAAGATACCTGTCGAATTACTTATCTTCCAGATTATATAAAGGAAACCATCCAAAGCACTCATCATCTATGGCTTTTTTTTTTTTTTTTTTTTCGTTCACGTTCCGCAATACAAATGCATCTATCAATCATTACCCTTGCAAACCGTATTCCGTTTCTCTCAAGCTCTATTATCTCTTAAATATTCTGTGTATGTTTGTATGCACTTGTGTGCGTGTGTTCGTGTATCGTTCCGTCGAACGCGAAGTTCACCTGATGGTAAGTGATACGCGTTCCCATAACAATGTCGTACTAATATAGGATGGCATTCAATGCACCGCATTATGTATACCGCTGCGATACATTATATTGGGTCTCGTTACCGCAGTAATTGCACTAGTTACAGCTCCCTTCAAACCGGATCACGGTAATGTCCGCACAGTACTGACTATGGGCTGTAATAGGCGCTGCGGTGGTACGTACCTAGACGGTCTGCAGCAACAGAGACCTACCACATGTAGTTACAGCGCCCTTCAAACCGGATCACGGTAATGTCCGCACAGTACTGTCTATGGGCTGTAATAGGCGCTGCGGTGGTACGTACCTAGACGGTCTGCAGCAACAGAGACCTACCACATGTAGTTACAGCGCCCTTCAAACCGGATCACGATATCGTTTTGCACAGTACTGTCTCTCGGCTGATACAAGCGCTGCGGTGTACCTAGACGGTTTGCAGCAACAGAGACCTACCACATGTAGTTACAGCGCCCTTCAAACCGGATCACGGTATCGTTTTGCACAGTACTGTCTCTCGGCTGATACAAGCGCTGCGGTGTACCTAGACGGTCTGCAGCAACAGAGACCTACCACATGTAGTTACAGCGCCCTTCAAACCGGATCACGGTATCGTTTTGCACAGTACTGTCTCTCGGCTGATACCACCGCTGCGGCGGTACCTAGACGGTCTGCAGCAACAGAGACCTACCACATGTAGTTACAGCGCCCTTCAAACCGGATCACGGTATCGTTTTGCACAGTACTGTCTCTCGGCTGATACAAGCGCTGCGGTGTACCTAGACGGTCTGCAGCAACAGAGACCTACCACATGTAGTTACAGCGCCCTTCAAACCGGATCACGGTATCGTTTTGCACAGTACTGTCTCTCGGCTGATACAAGCGCTGCGGTGTACCTAGACGGTCTGCAGCAACAGAGACCTACCACATGTAGTTACAGCGCCCTTCAAACCGGATCACGGTATCGTTTTGCACAGTACTGTCTCTCGGCTGATACAAGCGCTGCGGTGTACCTAGACGGTCTGCAGCAACAGAGACCTACCACATGTAGTTACAGCGCCCTTCAAACCGGATCACGGTATCGTTTTGCACAGTACTGTCTCTCGGCTGATACAAGCGCTGCGGTGTACCTAGACGGTCTGCAGCAACAGAGACCTACCACATGTAGTTACAGCGCCCTTCAAACCGGATCACGGTATCGTTTTGCACAGTACTGTCTCTCGGCTGATACCACCGCTGCGGCGGTACCTAGACGGTCTGCAGCAACAGAGACACTACCACCAATAAAAGCGGGGCGTTTGTGTGTGACAACCAAAAAAAAAAAAAAACTGCCGACTGCGTGTGAGTAGACCGAGAGTCCCAGCAGTGGGAAGGTTAAGTGGACTTCTCGCCGCTTATATACCTCAATAACAACAATGGTAAACAATATAATAAATTCATCGGCGGGTTCGTGCGCAGTACATTCATAAATATGTATGCGGAACGCTTTGACCTTTTCACTCGCGGTGACGTCACAACCTGCTCCGCCCCCCCCCCCCCCCCAAACCTTCAGCTGTAAGAGTGCGACGTCCGCGAAGGTATTGTTCAGTTTCAAAGGTTAAAAAAAAAAAAAAAAAATGTACAACGTATTATATATCTCAAAGAGCTGAAGTAGTTCTCGTCTCTGTGCGTATGATTATGAGGTTATGATCCACCGGAGCACCTGTCCTGCTGGTGATTACCAGCTGGTGGGTGACAGGAACCGATAATTCGATATGCCGGTATCTTGGCGGTGACCGTCTGGGTAGGTGCAAGTGTTACTGTGATCCGGTTTGAAGGGCGCTGCAGCTAGTGTAATTGCTGGGTAGCGAGATTGAACATCTTGTCTCAGGGTCACCGGGCATAACGTGGAACAGTAGCGGTCTGGTCGCGAAAAAAAAAAAAATTCAAAAACGTGATGATGAAAATAAAGGATCATCATCATCATCATAATCAGTATAAAGGCGTCGTATAGAAAATTTCTTGGAGAACATATCCAGGTCAGATGGAAGTCAGGGATATGGAGAATGTATTCATAATAAAATAGTACTGATAATCTCCAGGAGAGGGCGCGTGATGATCACCACGAACACCACCGCGACCTCAACCCCGTCCGAAGACACGAGCGATACGGTCACTCGATAACGAGTGATGCATCGCACCGTGCTCACCGTCACGACATAGTAATTTCACTAGGAGACAGCTGCCTTCCTTCAGTGCATTAGGAGATGCTTCTGGAACTCCTCAGTAACGCACCGAGGACCCTCAGCAGCCTGGCTACAACACCTCACGGAAGACCACTATGCATTTGACTTCCTCCCAAGGTTTGCTTGTCCAGGTCTGATGGTCCTCGCCCTCAAGGTTCGCAGACTGAGGAACCCATTTAGACGCCTTTAATAACAGTCAAGGTATACCTTAGCCCTGTTACTGGGAGAGCAATGGAGATCTACCAGTATGCAGTGAACCTGAGGATCATCATCATCAGCCAATAGGCTTCCACCGCTGGACATAGACCTACCCCCAAAGATTGATCATGAGCTTCCCGCATCCAGCGGCTTCCGGCGACTCTCACCAGATCATCGGTCTACCTTCTGGTCACTATATCCTACCGTTCCCCCCAAGTGACCCTGAGGATGGTGATAAGCAATTCGTCTATCTTCATCATGGATGTACGCCTTCTCCAATGTCTTCCACCGAATGGAGCCTAGGCTTCCCGCATCCTACTTCCGACCGCCGTGATGATGGACCGGCGACATGGAGGAGGGATGGCGTCCTCCACTCCACGACGTTCCTACACTCCAAAACTTTCCTCCACTCTAAGATTTTCCTCCACTGCAAGACTTTCCCCCACTCCAAGACTCCTCCACTCTAAGATTTTCCTCCACTGCAAGACTTTCCCCCACCCCAAGACTTTCCCCCACTCCAAGACTTCCCTCCACTATAAGATTTTCCTTCACTCCAAGACTTTCCTCCATTGCAAGACTCTTCCACTGCAAGACTTTCCTCCACTGCAAGACTTTCCTCCACTCCAAGACTTTCCTTCACTCTAAGACTTTCCTCCACTCCAAGACTTTCCTCCACTCCAAGACTTTCCTCCACTGCAAGACTTTCCTCCACTCCAATACTTTCCTCCACTTTAAGACTTTCCTCTACTCTAAGACTTTCCTCCACTCTAAGACTTTCCTCCACTCCAAGACTTTCCTCCACTCTAAGATTTTCCTCCACACCAAGACTTTCCTCCACTCCAAGACTTTCCTCCACTCCAAGACTTTCCTCCACTATAAGATTTTCCTCCACACCAAGACTTTCCTCCACTCCAAGACTTTCCTCCACTCCAAGACTTTCCTCCACTATAAGATTTTCCTCCACTCCAAGACTTTCCTCCACTCCAAGACTTTCCTCCACTGCAAGACTTTCCTCCACTCCAATACTTTCCTCCACTCCAAGACTTTTCTCCACTCCAAGACTTTCCTCCACACCAAGACTTTCCTCCACTCCAAGACTTTCCTCCACTCTAAGACTTTCTTTCACTCCAAGACTTTCCTCCACTGCAAGACTTTCCTCCACTCCAAGACTTTCCTCCACTCCAAGACATTCCTCCACTCCAAGACTTTCCTCCACCACCGGCCTTCGACAGACATTGCCAGCTCACTTCCACTCCAGCTTGCAGGTTTTGAGAGCTACATCGACAGCATCAGTTCTCCATCGAAATTCCAAACATAGCCCTGGTCCTGGAAACCAGCTCGATGCTCGCCATGTCTCTGCGCCGGAAGTAAGGATGGGGAGGAAGCACTGGTTTTCGATTTTTTTTAAATTCCTCTATATCCTTATTAAATATATAATATAGATGAAAACTACTGCGCTTAGAATAATTTCGCCTAACACCACCACTACCAGCACTAAGACCCCCCTACCCTATTCTGGTCAAATTGACCCACTGACCCGGATTAAGCTCAAGCTTCTCGAATTGCGTAAAGTAAAAGTGGTCCAACCGCTTTGTGTGTCCTCACTCACAAAAGCGAGTTGTTTTTTTTTTTATATATACAAACGACTAAACAAGCAAAGCGATCACCTGATAATAAGTGACACGCCCGCCCATAACAACGTGGCTCTAGTTACGATGGTACACTACCTTACATTGAGCTCGTCGGAGACATGCGTTGTCTTATTATCCTAGTAATTACTACTAACTACAACGCCCTTCAAACCGGAACATAGCAATGCTATATCATATTCTCAATGCAGATCTACTCCACTTTTTTTAATGAAACATTTTTGTAGAGTACGGTCCAATGGACTATAATAGATATGTAGTAGCTAAGGGTGTAATGGGTCCCACACAACTACTCATAGGGTCCAAGTGGCCTTCATCTGCTCGTTTTGGGGACTGGTGAGGGATAGCCCAATTCATCCCCATTCGAAGCCGTACAAACGGAAGCTCCGGGAAGCCGCCGGATGCGGGCGGCGCGGGTCTGATCGAAGTGATCTTCGGGGGAGCCCTATTGCGCAACAGTAGGGACGTCTACCGATTGATGATGAAAGCGCGATACTTGGCAGAAAAGTTTCGTTGCTAACTCTATAATAAAAAAAAAAAAAAAAAACTGTCAGCTTCATTTCTCAATGCGTCATTACGTTTGACATATTTGTTTATATTCACATTAATGTTTTTTTTATTGATAAGTGGGCTCACTGTCTCACTAGTGGGAACTACACTATATTTAATAATATATATATATATATATATATATATATGTATAATGTAAACTAACCATAGATTCTAGAAAGTTCGAAACTTAACGATTACACATCTAGAAAGTGTTATTTTATCATTAATAACCATTTATATATATTTAGTGTGGCGATAACGTTATCTATGACACACACACACATATATATATGTGTGTGTGCACGCGTATTTATATATATATATATATATATGTATAAAACTTTCCTTTCCTTAACCTTTTTTTTTTTTTTTTGGTTTATGGCGATTATTGAAAAGATCCTCTGCCTTCTGAAAGGAGGTTAGTTATGTGGAGATATTTATCAACTAAAACCTCCGTGGGCGGTGACCTTCGGCGTTCGTAGAGGTCACGGGATCTCCGCAACCCAACCGCGGCCTTGCTGACGGTACGCTGCGATAGTCCGTTCCGGGGTCAGTTTTATGCAGACCCTACCAGCCTCATCTGCACTTCAATGGTCGGAGACCAGTTCCAGCTATCATCCTCCTCAAGGTCACTGAGGATCCTCATGCTGATCACCAACAGACGAGGCTTTGACTCCCACCGTCCGTTGAGCCAGTGCGGTTGGGAATCGCCCATATCCTCCCATATAAATCCCTGGTCGATCGCGTGGGAATCTACGGTAGAAGCCTATGTCCAGCAGTGGGCATCGGCTGATGATGATATATGTTTCATAGAGTAATAATTCTAGTATTAGAACGCCATAGTGATTGTCTATGATCGTCAGAGACAATGACTTACAATTTACAGTAATGTCTCCACTACTGTTCGGTCACCAAGGCCTTGTATAGTGGGCCGCGATACGCGACCCCCACTAGTGGACATCACGCCCACTGAACTAAGCCCTTATCTTAGCCACGCCTTCGCAAATATCTTATCGCCATTATCGTCCACTTCATCCTCGTGGAATTCCTCATTTTACGACCAAAGATTATTTAATGGATTATAACATTACAGCACCACATTGCGCTCGTCGCCTCGATATATAGCGCCCTTCAAACCGGATCACAGTAACGTTCGCACAGTACTGTATGTCGGCTGCAACAGGCGCTGCGGCGGTACCTACCTAGACGGTCTGCAGCAACAGAGACACTACCACCAGTAATAGCCACAGCGCCCTTCAAACCGGATCACAGTAACGTTCGCACAGTACCGCCTGTCGGCTGCAACACGCGCTGCGGCGGTACCTACCTAGACGGTCTGCAGCGACAGAGACACTACCAGCAGTAATAGCCACAGCGCCCTTCAAACCGGATCACAGTAACGTTCGCACAGTACCGCCTGTCGGCTGCAACACGCGCTGCGGCGGTACCTACCTAGACGGTCTGCAGCAACAGAGACACTACCAGCAGTAATAGCCACAGCGCCCTTCAAACCGGATCACAGTAACGTTCGCACAGTACCGCCTGTCGGCTGCAACACGCGCTGCGGCGGTACCTACCTAGACGGTCTGCAGCAACAGAGACACTACCAGCAGTAATAGCCACAGCGCCCTTCAAACCGGATCACAGTAACGTTCGCACAGTACCGCCTGTCGGCTGCAACACGCGCTGCGGCGGTACCTACCTAGACGGTCTGCAGCAACAGAGACACTACCACCAGTAATAGCAACAGCGTCCTTCAAACCGGATCACAGTAACGTTCGCACAGTACCGCCTGTCGGCTGCAACACGCGCTGCGGCGGTACCTACCTAGACGGTCTGCAGCAACAGAGACACTACCACCAGTAATAGCCACAGCGCCCTTCAAACCGGATCACAGTAACGTTCGCACAGTACCGCCTGTCGGCTGCAACACGCGCTGCGGCGGTACCTACCTAGACGGTCTGCAGCAACAGAGACACTACCACCAGTAATAGCAACAGCGTCCTTCAAACCGGATCACAGTAACGTTCGCACAGTACCGCCTGTCGGCTGCAACACGCGCTGCGGCGGTACCTACCTAGACGGTCTGCAGCAACAGAGACACTACCACCAGTAATAGCCACAGCGCCCTTCAAACCGGATCACAGTAACGTTCGCACAGTACCGCCTGTCGGCTGCAACACGCGCTGCGGCGGTACCTAGACGGTCAGCAGCAACAGAGACACTACCACCAGTAATAGCAACAGCGTCCTTCAAACCGGATCACAGTAACGTTCGCACAGTACCGCCTGTCGGCTGCAACACGCGCTGCGGCGGTACCTAGACGGTCAGCAGCAACAGAGACACTACCGCCAGTAATAGCCACAGCGTCCTTCAAACCGGATCACAGTAACGTCCGCACAGTACCGCCTGTCGGCTGCAACACGCGCTGCGGCGGTACCTAGACGGTCAGCAGCAACAGAGACACTACCACCAGTAATAGCCACAGCGTCCTTCAAACCGGATCACAGTAACGTCCGCACAGTACCGCCTGTCGGCTGCAACACGCGCTGCGGCGGTACCTACCTAGACGGTCTGCAGCAACAGACCACCAGGTAGACTATCTGATGTAATCCAGCCAAGTAGAAGATCTGGAATTTGTTGCCCAGTGTTTTTTTTTTTTTTATATATACACACCTCGGCCTCGTGAGGGTAGATGACCGCGGCAGGTGACTTTCGGACCTTGAATCTTGAACATCTGTCGTACGCTCCGATTGCAAGGGTAATGATGAACCGGTTCTTCGGAAGCGAGCCGGTGTGTACTCTTTTAGAGACACGAGAATTAAAAAAAAAAAAAGTCATCACCTCCATAATCATTAGAAAAAAATAAAGAATACTATTTAATTATACGTACTCGGTATATCATGCATCAGTTAACTATATATATATATGTAGTAGTGATTGATGTTCCGGTTTGAAGGGCGCTGTAGCTAATACAATTATTAACTTGATAGTAGGTGTCTGTTGCTACAAACCGTCTATGTAGGTACCGCCGCAGCGCCTGTTGCAGGCCGACAGGAAGTACTGTGCAGACATTGCTGTGATCCGGTTTGAAGGGCGCTGTAGCTAATGTAATTACTGCGGTAATGAGACTCGACACCTCGTGTCTCAGGCGACTAGCGCACTGTGCTACTTCTTTCTGCCGCCAAACAGCAGTGCGCAAACATTATAACAGTATTCCGGTTTGAAGGGCGCTGTAGCTATTATTATTATTGGGATAACGAGACTCAACATCTCATGTATCACGGCAAGTACAATGCACTGCAGTGTATAACATCCTAACTAGCACCACGTATTAGGCAGACGTATCACTTACAATCAGGTGACCGTCGTCCCCTTAATCAATAAAAAAAAAAAAAAAGATTGAGAATATCATTTTAACTATTGGCTATACTGTGAGCAACTTTGTCTATTAAAACAAAAACAAAATGGCCGTCGTAACGTCACTTGATATTAAGTGACACGGCTTCCCATATCAACGTGACGATAGGATGATATACACTGCATAAAATTGTACTGGCCGTGAGACACCAGATGTTGGAACGCAGTAATTATAAACGCAACAGCGCCCTTCAAACCGGAACGGTAACATTGGCACATCGTGTCAGCATCTGTGGCGGTACTTAGACTTTCTCCGCGAACGGAGACCTACCGCCAGTGAGGGTAGAAATTGAAAAAAAAGACTACACGAGTAAATAAATATTACTTGTCAACGGTAGAGGATTAAAAAAAAAAAAAACACGGAAAGAAATATTATCTATGGGCATATTGATAGTATAGATTAAAGTCGTTTGTCTATGAGGAAGTACGGGTTCGAAGGTCATCTAAGGGCATCGCTTCATTCGAGACGAGGAAGACGATCACCTGATAATAAGTGAATAGTAGTAATACACTACACCACTTAGGGTATTCTCCCGTTATCTCACAAGCTACGGCGCCCTTCAAACCGGAACACGGTACTATCTACCGGCTGTACAGACGGTCCGCCAGGAGCAGAACTTCGTTGACCATGTTTAACGTAGCGAACTATAAGGGACCGTTCACACTGCAGTCAGATCGTATTGTTTTTATTCGTCAATGGCGTATAAGGGCGCGTTTACATACATTTGGAAATCCAAATGCAACCTATTCAACTTCTTACTATAGCGACCTTCACACAGCTTTCTAGTAGTTCTAGGGTATTTTTGTGTGATCACAGTGTGAATGCACCCTAACAGGTCCCCGGTTGGTAACTCACCACCAGTTATAATACGGGTAATGCAAATGGCGTCCGGTTAACTGTCATTGTATTCGTGAGGTTAAAATGTCAACGGTACTAGGTTAAAGTGCGGACGGGGATGTTGAACTGGTGTGAAATTTCGTGGTCACCGTCTCAGTCCCACTAGTGGGACCGTTAAGTGAGCCGTAAATTTCTTAATTTTTCGAGGATACGTCACATGTGTATGATTACATTTGGACAACGATGTGGATAATCGGAATCGGCTCTCACCGTTTGAGAAGGTTGGGAATCCCAGCAGTGGGATAGTCGAGTGGGCAGTTAAATATTTTAATTTTCGAGGATACGGAACATCTGCCAGAACGCGCTGGGACAGCATGGTGGATAATTGGAATCGGCTCTCACCGTTTGAGAAGGTTCGGAATCCCAGCAGTGGGATAGTCGAGTGGGCAGTTAAATATTTTAATTTTCGAGGATACGGAACATCTGCCAGAACACGCTGGGACAGCATGGTGGATAATTGGAATCGGCTCTCACCGTTTGAGAAGGTTCGGAATCCCAGCAGTGGGATAGTCGAGTGGGCAATTAAATATTTTTTTATTTTCGAGGATACGGAACATCTGCCAGAACGCGCTGGGACAGCATGGTGGATAATTGAAATTTACTCTTTCTTATTGAGAGGGTTACGTGGCCCAGCAGTGGGAATTTAACATTTTTTTTTTTGGGAAATATATTGCAATATATTGTTATACGGGAAGTGTTGAGAACACCTCTCTACCAAGGCAGATCGAAGGTCTGGTGAAAGTACAGTTGGATGAAGGAAGGTGCTCCAGGAAGACCTATGATCAGGATTGGGCGTCATAGATCTCCTCGACCGTCAGTCCTCGAAGTCAGTTCACCTGGCGGACGGTCGTCCAATGCTGGACTAACAGCACCACCAGCTCCATCAGACACGGACTCTCCGATACCAGTTCCTCAGTCCCAGTCCCACAGATGGGACGAGCGAGGCGTTCACCTGATGGTAAGTGATGCGCACGCCCATAACAAGATGGCGCTAGTTAAGATAACTTACACAGCACCACATCGCGCTTGTCGCCGTGAGACATGGGATTTATAATTTCACTAGTTACAACGCCATTCAAACCAGACCACGGTAATGTCTGCAGATTACTGTCTGTCGAGTGCAACAGTAGCTGCTGTGGTTCCTACCTAGACGGTCTGCAGCAACAGAGCCCTACCAGTTGATAGCTATTGGTCCTTCCAACCGGATTACAGTAATGTCTGTAGTGTGCAACAGTACCTGTGGTGGTACCTAGACGGTCACGGTCGGCCAGCAACAGACACCTACCACCAGGTTTTTACCTATTTATACACAGCCGCCGGGCGGGACGAACACAGCGACATCTTGTCTTGCGTTTCCTATAAAACGCGATCCAGGGTCGAACTCGGGACTACAGCGGTAAATGACGATGCGGAGGCAATAAAATATATTTCTACAACAACGTACGCTGCGACGGAACTAACCAAGCACTATTAACGCGTATTTTCACATTAACCAATTAAAATAAATTTCGCGCCATTCGCCGCGTTAAGGAGCCGCCATTTTGTAATTCGTCTGTGACCTTCGTTAGAGGTCGGACTTGTCACCTTATGCTTTATCTCGACGCTGTATTGCGTTATATATGTATATATGTAGTGCGGCGCGATAATACCCGCACCGGCCGCGGATGGGTGACCGTTACAATTTTTCAGACCTCTCCAAACATGATGATGATGGCGTCTTTGGGGATAGGTAAATGTCCAGCAGTGGAATACCGTGGGAAGGTAATGACAATGATGATGGTGATGGTGATGATGATGATGATCATGATCTTTAGTAAGGGATAAGGCCCGAGAAGACATTAATAAATTAAAAAAGACTTGACGAAACGAAAAGTACCGATTCAGACAATTTACTTGCTATATTCTTGGATAGATGGACCCCTCCTTTTATTACCAGTTATAAAATAGAACCTTAAAATCTAGGATTTATCCTAATCTAGATTATATTTGGAAACAAGCAAGAACAGTGCCGGTTTGCAAAAAAGAGGACTGAAACAATACGAATTTTTCTATTTAATATCTTAGTTTTCCCAAACATCCTTGAAACCCTATTGCGACCTAATTAAGTCCGTCGTGTTGAACGTTTACTGTCTAATTTGCTACACGGATTCACTAAATCTAGATCTAGTGATAACAATTTAGACAATTTTGCAACCTCGTCGGAATCAGTTGACTCTCATATACAAGTATATATGACTACAGACTTCTCTAAAGCATTCGACAAAGGTAACCAGTCACTATTGATTAAAAAAAAAAAAGTATCTCATTTTGGTTATGGACGACTACTATGGAGACTTGCGTCGCATACATCGAACAGAGTATCTTTTGTTGTTACGAAAGGGTATGCATCGCCGCCTTACCTAACTACATCAGGGGTTCCCCAAGGATCTGTTCTGGGGCCAATTTTATTTAGTATATACATAAATGACGTCTTCGAATGGACTATTTGAAAATTTCAAAAGAAATACGATCAGTTAGAGTTAACAGGGATATTCAAGAGGTCCTGGACATGTGGAAGGGCACTAAACCCGGTAAAATACTCATTAACAAGATTTATTCGTAGAATACTGTATGGACAAGACTTCGCCAGAGCCAGACTGTGACCGCACGTTCGCCCTCTAACTACACCAAAACACGCCTTGGAACAAACCGGAGGTAGTTTCAAATTTGCTGCATCAAATGTTGGAATGACTTACCATCTTCGCTGTACCGTACCGGATCTCGGAAATGGCTTTTGATGCAGCAATCACTCGGCACAAACAGTTCCGGTTGATTCGTGTGCTCGCTATTTATCAGCATAGTGTTTCCGTAATTCGATAATCAAGCATTTATACAATTAAGTGCTCGCTAGCTTTAATAATGTCAGGCCAGGGCAGAATACCAGGACTTGGCATCAGGTGCCAATGTACTGAATCCTGGACCTTTTTGTCTAATGTTTTATTTATCTTTGTTGTGTTTTAATCCATTATGCATAGACTTTTTTTTTTTTAGACAAATGGCTATTATTACTATTAACATGCCACATTAATTACATAGAGCTTAAAGATTACTAAGCATTGCCCGATCTAGGTGTAACGTTAGATACCAAATTAAACTTCAAACGGAATATTGAAAATATTTGCAAATCTGCAAGACGTATATCAGGTATTTCAAAAACTAAAAATTTTGTTCAGGTCACTGGTCCAAAGCATATTGGTCGGTAGTTTAGAACCTAAGTTATTCTTTAGAAACGATGCACTCAATTTTAATGAATTAAATCCAAAATGGGTGAAGTCCTCATCCAGAGTGACTTAGCGATTATAAACTTAAGAAGCTATCCGACAGGCGCATTTTAAATGCTATGCTCTACTTAAGTAAACTGCTAAATAACTTACAACGCCAATTGAGGTACTTGACCAGTTCTGAATGCTCCACCACGTTTGCCGCGTCTATCCAAATCAAAGTTCATCATCATCAGCCGACAGACGCCCACTGATGGACACAAGCCTCCCCCAAAGATCTCCAAATCGATCGGTTTCGCGCTGCTCGCAACCAGTGGTTTCCCGCGATTCTCACCCGATCATAGGAACCACTTCACTCGGTCACAGGTCACCAATCACTAATTCCCAGATTCTTTAAAGTATTTTTTTTTTTTAATTAACGTGTGTAACAAAATGCTAACGGAACGCACAGCCCGGGACCAATAGTGGGCCGGTACCGGGGTAGTGTCGAACTCCAACCTACTAAAAAGCTTCACACGGTATTCCACTCTCTCTCACATGCTCGAAGGGTCGCGGGATAAAGTATTTCAGTTCCTCCGCGACACCCGATCGGCGCCCGAATGACCGGGTCGACCTGGGGAGGGATGTGATGTGAAGCACCCCTCCCGACAAGATCCCTACGTGGCGACGCGTCGGGATACGAGACGCATCACCATATGCACCCCAGGAACCCTCTCCAAAGGGGGCGCCGACCCGACGGCCCCTGTCGGTCGCGCTGCCATCAAGAGCTGATTTTTTTTTTTTTTTTTATTAACCTGTGTAACAAAATGCTAACGGAAATGCACACCCCGTCGCCAAATTGGGCCGGCGTCAGTGGTAGTGTCGGGCTCCAACCGACTAAAAGCTTCACACGGTATTCCACTCTCATCCACGTGTTCGTGGGGTCGCGGGATAAAGTATTGCAGTTCATCCGCGACCCCCCGAACGGCGCCCGAATCACCGGGCCCACCTCGAGGAGGGGTGTGAAGCACCCCTCCCGTAAAAAATCCCTACGTGGCGACGCGTCGGAATACGAGACGCATCACCATATGCACCCCAGGAACCCTCTCCAAGGGGGGCACCGGCCCGACGGCCCTTGTCGGTCGCGGCGCCAGGTTCCTGCCGAGGAGCCATTCGGCGGTCGTGCGCTCGGTGAGCTGTCACCGCGCTCCGACCGCGTCCTGTCCCCTCGGCGCCCGCTCTCGGATACGTTCGGTCTCCCGCTTCTGCGTCATAACAGAGTCGCAGAATCGGGATACCGCATTCCATGACGCCTCACCACCGACCATGGTCCGGACCACGGACGGTAGCCAGAGGTCAGTCCCTATATCAAGAGCTGAATCCCACTGTAGTCGCAGACGTCTAATATTCTATCCGTTTAATATTTGGCCATTGTTGTCTGTACAAGTTTCATTGTAATTGTTTTTTTTTTTTTTTTTTTTCCCTCCTTTTAATATTGTACCTTAAAAACTTTGGTTTGCGACCACTGCGTTCAGTGAATGTTTTTGCCGCGTTTACTCATACGCCGTATGTCTGTAATTGTGTTGCCTAATATTTAAAATATTCAATATTTTTATGCGAACTAACATTTTAGAAGAACGACTGTAGTACAAAAAAAAAAAAAAAAAGACTGTCACGGACTGATCACGATGGCGTCCATTAGAAAAGGTTGATATTCGGAGAGGATTGCTGCATGCTGATGATGATGATGATGATTACAATGATGAATTTGTTTAATAGTCTCCAGAAAGAACTGCTGCGGATTGATGATGATTACAATGATGAATTTGTTTAATAAAGTGTCAGGAAAGCACTGCTGCGGATTGATGATGATGATGATTATAATGATAGGCGTTCTTTGGAAGAGGCAAATATCCAGCGGGGGATTGCCGAGTACCTTAGGTGAGGCCTATATCCACAGAGGTCTGATGGGGGCTGATGATTACGATGATCGAGTTACTTGCGAGAGGTCTATATCCCAGCAGTGGGCTATCGCGTGTTGGTGATGATCAATGATGAACTATTGGAAGTTCGGGTGAACTATTAAAATCCAGTAAAGGTTTGTCCAATAGCGGGCGTCAGTCGATTGCGGTGATGATGATGATCCAAATATACGTGGCACCTGGAACCGGACACTTCCGTGTTAGAAGGCAAGCGGTCAACTCAACGATTCTAAATATACCCTTCTATTGAGCTGTTATATAGAGATCCTAACAGCATAACTGGTCCTATGACGGAGATCAGGTTTAACATTCCTCCTCATGATCATTGTGAAGGTCCAAGATCAATCGAAGCAGATAAATATTTTTTTTTTCATTTCGTATTTATAACACTATTGTTAGGAAATATATAAAGAAATCACTTATTACATAGTGTTAAAGCTATTATAACTTAATTACGTATATAATTAAAATTTCAAGATGGCGTCTATTTTTTAATTGTTCAATAGAAATCTTTAATGGTGAATATTACTTGTTAGTGATAGCTTAATAAACATGTAATGAAGTCTTATGATCCCACTGCTGGGATCAAGGCCTTCGCAAGGTGAGAGTCAAGGCCAACAACCCAAAACGCTGCAGCGGGTTGGCGTATGTCGCACCTTCACCAAGACTTGTTTATAGAGAACGCGCTTCAATCCACACAGCGTTTTTGCTTTATATGGTGACAGAGGGAGCTGTGGTGGTACTTAGACGGTCTCCGGCAACAGGGACTTACCACCAGTAAACTTACTGTATTATTCAAGTTTACTAATAATAATGACTGCCAAACAGTAAAGTCTTTCGAATACTACCAGCATGTATCCCTGTCTTACTTTTTATAGATATTACTGGACTAAAACTTTTGTGAATGCGATTTTGTGGTATGAAAAGAGACAATTATATGTGTATTTAGCTCGAGCAAGAGTGAGACGGGTATATTTTCTATATAGTTCCACTAACGCGCGACTTCCCGCGCTTCGACTCTCAGTGCGCCAACAACTATTTCGCACACTGACTCTAGTCCTCGCGCTCTAGTATAGCTCTAAATATATGAAAAGAGAGAGAGAGAGAGAGAGATAGAACACGTTTCTATATAATACCCGTGTCGCGCGTCTCCTTCACGCTCGCAACTGCTCCGCACACCCAAACCGATAGTAGTGTACCTTTCTCTCGAACTAAACTTATGAAGAGAAAGAGAGAGCTTTTCTTTCCCGCGCTCGGGCCCGAAGCTCGCAAACTGCTCCGTCACCCACGAAGACTAGTCTCCGCGCTGTATCGCTCTCTCGTTCTAAATATATGTAGAGACAGAGAGAGAGAGAGAGAGAGAGAGAGACATTGAAATATGTAGTACATTTAATCTTCTCTCTGTCGTTCTTTCTTAGTTCAATCAATACAAAATTATCGATGAATTAAAAAACTTTCATCTCTCTCTGTTTACAGCGTCCGCAATATATCCATCTCGTTCTCTCACAAATTGACCAGAGAACAATGAACAATTATATTATAAAATATTTTTTGTTAGACGATCCGACAGGAAGAGGGAGATCATCACCTGATTATAAGTGATTACACTTATCCATAAAAATATGGAGCTAATTAGGATGCACCGCTCGTCAATATTAGACATTTTTTTTTTTTATAATTAAGCGACAAGACGAGTGAAACGTTCACTTGATAGTAACTGATACTATTGTCGATAACAAAGTGACGCTAGTGAGGATTGATACTGCACCACATTGCACAGACATATATTTTCTCATTAGCCTATTAATTTCACTAGCTACAGCGCCCTTCAAACCGGAACACAGTATTTTTTGCACACTACTGCAATAGAGGTTGAGGTTATACCTTTTATGGTATGGGGGGGATCTTCGAAATATATCCTGCTTCTGGAAGTAAGTCAGGGTTATGTAAGATTCTTACTCACTAAAACCTCGGTGGTCTGCATCAGTGCATTAGGGGAGTCCCCTCTACACTTTGTGTTAGCACGGCTCTGAGGAGGGCCTAACCCTCCCAGGCACCTGTGACTCATACGCTGTTCCACGCAGGTCCGCGTGTTGAGCGGTAAAGGCCCCCACCTTCAAGGTCCGCGAAACTGCTAGACCCTTCTAGCCGCCTTCCACGACAGGCAGGGCTTACCATAGTCCTCCTCCTATCCCGAGACTATAGGTCTAGTACCCACCTACACGGTCTCCGGCAACAGTAGAACTATCTTCCTTTTTGTGTTTTTTTTTTTTTTTTTTATACACAAGGCAATGTTGTCTACACGATGAATACAAATTAAACTGTTTACACTATTACTTAACTTCATTGTACTTAAGTCCAGCAGTGGACGTGTATGAGGTGATAATGATGCTACTTCGATCACGTTTGAATTTTACCGAACCCAGCTGTTTAACAGCCGCCATTTCGTATGTCCGCCGCCATTTTGGAAATCCGCCGCCATTTTGTTAATCCGTCACGATTACGAAATTGCTATATTTTTTTTTGTGGACATCATCGTTATCATCCGACAGAGGTGTCCACTGCTGGATGTGGACCTTCTTCAAAGGTCTCCACATCGCTTGCTTCCAGATACCTTCACCTGGTGAGGGACCTGCCCTGCTGCATTGGAGGACCTTGGTGCCTCATCAGCTGTCAGTCCTTCGTGTACTGCCCATTGCCACTAAAGTCTAGCAATCCTTTAAGCTATGTCGATGACCTTAGTACTCCTGTGGATCTCATTTCTGATTCGATCACGTATCCTTCTGAGACACCTCATTGGAATTTTTTTCAGTCCATCAGTGTTGCCAAAAGCCGTCTGTGTTCCGGTTTGAAGGGCGCTGTAGCTAGTGTAATTACTGGGGAAACGGAAGTCTACATCTAATACCTCAGGCGACAAGCGCAATATGGTGCTTGTTTCTACCGCCAAACAGCAGTGTGCAAACGTTATTGTGTTCCGGTTTGAAGGGCGCTGTAGCTAGTGTAATTACTGGGGAAGCGGAACTCTACATCTAATACCTCAGGCGACAAGCGCAATATGGTGCTTGTTTCTACCGCCAAACAGCAGTGTGCAAACGTTATTGTGTTCCGGTTTGAAGGGCGCTGTAGCTAGTGTAATTACTGGGGAAACGGAACTCTACATCTAATACCTCAGGCGACAAGCGCAATATGGTGCTTGTTTCTACCGCCAAACAGCAGTGTGCAAACGTTACTGTGTTCCGGTTTGAAGGGCGCTGTAGCTAGTGTAATTACTGGGGAAGCGGAACTCTACATCTAATACCTCAGGCGACAAGCGCAATATGGTGCTTGTTTCTACCGCCAAACAGCAGTGTGCAAACGTTATTGTGTTCCGGTTTGAAGGGCGCTGTAGCTAGTGTAATTACTGGGGAAACGGAACTGTACATCTAATACCTCAGGCGACAAGCGCAATATGGTGCTTGTTTCTACCGCCAAACAGCAGTGTGCAAACGTTATTGTGTTCCGGTTTGAAGGGCGCTGTAGCTAGTGTAATTACTGGGGAAACGGAACTGTACATCTAATACCTCAGGCGACAAGCGCAATATGGTGCTTGTTTCTACCGCCAAACAGCAGTGTGCAAACGTTATTGTGTTCCGGTTTGAAGGGCGCTGTAGCTAGTGTAATTACTGGGGAAACGGAACTGTACATCTAATACCTCAGGCGACAAGCGCAATATGGTGCTTGTTTCTACCGCCAAACAGCAGTGTGCAAACGTTATTGTGTTCCGGTTTGAAGGGCGCTGTAGCTAGTGTAATTACTGGGGAAACGGAACTGTACATCTAATACCTCAGGCGACAAGCGCAATATGGTGCTTGTTTCTACCGCCAAACAGCAGTGTGCAAACGTTATTGTGTTCCGGTTTGAAGGGCGCTGTAGCTAGTGTAATTACTGGGGAAACGGAACTGTACATCTAATACCTCAGGCGACAAGCGCAATATGGTGCTTGTTTCTACCGCCAAACAGCAGTGTGCAAACGTTATTGTGTTCCGGTTTGAAGGGCGCTGTAGCTAGTGTAATTACTGGGGAAACGGAACTCTACATCTAATACCTCAGGCGACAAGCGCAATATGGTGCTTGTTTCTACCGCCAAACAGCAGTGTGCAAACGTTATTGTGTTCCGGTTTGAAGGGCGCTGTAGCTAGTGTAATTACTGGGGAAACGGAACTGTACATCTAATACCTCAGGCGACAAGCGCAATATGGTGCTTGTTTCTACCGCCAAACAGCAGTGTGCAAACGTTATTGTGTTCCGGTTTGAAGGGCGCTGTAGCTAGTGTAATTACTGGGGAAACGGAACTCTACATCTAATACCTCAGGCGACAAGCGCAATATGGTGCTTGTTTCTACCGCTAAACAGCAGTGTGCAAACGTTATTGTGTTCCGGTTTGAAGGGCGCTGTAGCTAGTGTAATTACTGGGGAAACGGAACTCTACATCTAATACCTCAGGCGACAAGCGCAATATGGTGCTTGTTTCTACCGCTAAACAGCAGTGTGCAAACGTTATTGTGTTCCGGTTTGAAGGGCGCTGTAGCTAGTGTAATTACTGGGGAAACGGAACTCTACATCTAATACCTCAGGCGACAAGCGCAATATGGTGCTTGTTTCTACCGCTAAACAGCAGTGTGCAAACGTTATTGTGTTCCGGTTTGAAGGGCGCTGTAGCTAGTGTAATTACTGGGGAAACGGAACTCTACATCTAATACGTCAGGCGACAAGCGCAATATGGTGCTTGTTTCTACCGCCAAACAGCAGTGTGCAAACGTTATTGTGTTCCGGTTTGAAGGGCGCTGTAGCTAGTGTAATTACTGGGGAAACGGAACTCTACATCTAATACGTCAGGCGACAAGCGCAATATGGTGCTTGTTTCTACCGCCAAACAGCAGTGTGCAAACGTTATTGTGTTCCGGTTTGAAGGGCGCTGTAGCTAGTGTAATTACTGGGGAAACGGAACTCTACATCTAATACGTCAGGCGACAAGCGCAATATGGTGCTTGTTTCTACCGCCAAACAGCAGTGTGCAAACGTTATTGTGTTCCGGTTTGAAGGGCGCTGTAGCTAGTGTAATTACTGGGGAAACGGAACTCTACATCTAATACGTCAGGCGACAAGCGCAATATGGTGCTTGTTTCTACCGCCAAACAGCAGTGTGCAAACGTTATTGTGTTCCGGTTTGAAGGGCGCTGTAGCTAGTGTAATTACTGGGGAAACGGAACTCTACATCTAATACGTCAGGCGACAAGCGCAATATGGTGCTTGTTTCTACCGCCAAACAGCAGTGTGCAAACGTTATTGTGTTCCGGTTTGAAGGGCGCTGTAGCTAGTGTAATTACTGGGGAAACGGAACTCTACATCTAATACCTCAGGCGACAAGCGCAATATGGTGCTTGTTTCTACCGCCAAACAGCAGTGTGCAAACGTTATTGTGTTCCGGTTTGAAGGGCGCTGTAGTTAGTGTAATTACTGGGGAAACGGAACTCTACATCTAATACCTCAGGCGACAAGCGCAATATGGTGCTTGTTTCTACCGCCAAACAGCAGTGTGCAAACGTTATTGTGTTCCGGTTTGAAGGGCGCTGTAGCTAGTGTAATTACTGGGGAAACGGAACTCTACATCTAATACCTCAGGCGACAAGCGCAATATGGTGCTTGTTTCTACCGCCAAACAGCAGTGTGCAAACGTTATTGTGTTCCGGTTTGAAGGGCGCTGTAGCTAGTGTAATTACTGGGGAAACGGAACTCTACATCTAATACCTCAGGCGACGAGCACAACATGATGCCCATTTCTGCCGCTAAACAGCATTGTACAAACATTTATGTGTTCCGGTTTGAAGGGCGCTGTAGCTAGTGTAATTACTGGGGAAACGGAACTCTACATCTAATACCCCAGGCGACAAGCGCAATATGGTGCTTGTTTCTACCGCCAAACAGCAGTGTGCAAACGTTTATATGTTCCGGTTTGAAGGGCGCTATAGCTAGTATAGTTATTAGAGTACCGCCGCGTTGTCACGGGCGGGCGCATCACTTAACATCAGGTGAACGCATAAATTAGTTAATATATGCACACAACAACACTCAAGAACAATATTAATATACATTTTTTTTGTTACTACAAGTTATTACCGCGTTGTAAGTTTTTTTTTCGAACTACCGCCACTAATTTCTTCCTCTATTGCATATTAAAAATGTTTTTACCGTATCGATGTTACTGGAGATCAGTTACCACCGCGGTGAGCGGTAGTGTGCATATATTACTGTGTATTGAAGGCTGTCTCCTAGTGAAATTACTGCGGTAATCACACTTAATTGATATGTCGTGGCGTCGGACCGGATTAAAGTATGGTGCTCGTGGCGGTCATCACGCGACCTCGTGGAGATTCTCATCCAGACCTGGACGGGCGACTTGGTGAGGGTGGTGGTGGATCAGGGACTGGTGGAAGGATGCCGTACAGCATGAGCTCCGCGAGCTCCAAGCAGTGGGCCGGCAAGAGGCTGACAACTGGAGCTTAGAGTCGGGGACCAAGACTCTCTGGGTCGCTGCAGAGAAGTATTGAAGGATGCTGCGGATATTTAATTTCTTACTACCTTCATATAATGTTGTCAAATATCTCCCTTCCGCTTTTTTGCTCTTTATCCAATGCTTTATAAAAAGTGTTACAGTGATCGGATTTAGTTCAAATATGCGCCGTTTTGTTCGATAATCTGTTTCCATCTAGACGGCAACTTCATAATACCTCCCTCGTAGAAGCCCCCCTCCTTATTTGCGAAGAACTCGGACAGCCACTTTTCACAAGCCTCTTTTGAGTTCAACTTTACACCACCAAGGGCGTTCACCATGGACAGGAACAGGTGGTAATCACTTGGCGCTATGTCCGGGCTATATGGTGGATGCGATAAAACCTCCCATCCGAGCTCCCGTAGCTTTCTGACGAGTCATCAACGAAGTGTGTGGTCTGGCGTTGTCCTGGTGGAACACTACACCCTTCCTGTTGGCCAATTCTGGACGCTTCTGGTCGATCGCCTGCTTCAAGCGGTCCAGTTGTTCGCAGTAGATGGTAGAATTAAGCGTCTGGCCATATGGGAGCAGCTCATAGTGGATGATTCCCTTCCTTCCTATTCCTATTATATGAACTGGGCGCTAGTACACTGTATCCAAGTGTAAAACAAGTTTTTTTTTTTTTTTTTTTTTTTTTTTTTTTTAATACAAAGGGATGGTGAGATTATGGAGACGTTCACCTGATGTTAAGTGATACTCCTGCCTATACAACGTGGCGTCAGGGTGATGTACACAACAATTTGAGACAAGGTGTTAAGTCTTGTTATGTTAGTAATTTCACTAGCTACAGCACCCTTCAAACCGGAATATAGCAATAATTAGATACTACTATCTATCGGCTGCAATAGACGCTGCGCGGTACTTAGACGGTCTTCGCATAAAAGCCCTATCATCAGTTCCATAATTTCACTAGCTATAACGCCCTTCAAACCGGATCAAAGTAATGTTTGCACACTTCTGTTTGTCAGCGGCAATAGGCGTTGCGGCGTAACCTAAACGATCTGTAGTAAAGGTGACCTAGCACCAGTTAAATTATTCCAATAGCTACAGCGCCCTTCAATCCGGAACACAGTAAGTATACATTACTATACGGAGCTGCGACGACAGAGACCCACCACTTTGCAATACACGTGTTACTTAATTTTTTTTTTTTTTTTTTTTTTATGTAACAATTGCTCGTGTCACATCTTAATGGAATGTACCCGGAAACAATATTTTAGAGATACACTAGTTTTTTTTTTTTTTTTTTAATATCCACTAAGGCTAAGGCCTCAATAACATATTATTAATAAATTTATTTAACATATTTTTTTTATTGTTATTGTGCGAAGTTAGTATGATGTACACTACACAATGATAATCGTTTTGAAACGTCGCTATGAAGCCTCACCTGTTGCGTAATTACCGAGGTAATTAGTCCGGTGCGAAGGGAGTAATGTACGCCCGCCCATAACGAAGTGGCCCTAGTAAGGTAGTTAGGATATTTACATAGCACCACATTGTGCCCGTCGTGGGAAATGAGATAGTCAAATCTCGTTACCGCAGTAATTTCACTAGCTACGACACCATTCAAATTAAACACGGTAATGCATGTCCGCTCAAATCAACGTGGCGTTAGTTAGGATACACCGCACTAAATTGTGCCCGTCGCACGACATATGAAATGTTGTTACCGCAGTAATTTCACTAGCTACGACACCATTCAAATTGAACACGGTAATGCATGTCCGCCCAAATCAACGTAGCGTTAGTCAGGATACACCGCACTAAATTGTGCCCGTCGCACGACATATGAAATGTTGTTACCGCAGTAATTTCACTAGCTACGACACCATTCAAATTGAACACGGTAATGCATGTCCGCCCAAATCAACGTAGCGTTAGTCAGGATACACCGCACCAAATTGTGCCCGTCGCATGACATATGAAATGTTGTTACCGCAGTAATTTCACTAGCTACGGCACCATTCAAATTAAACATGGTAATGCATGTCCGCTCAAATCAACGTAGCGTTAGTCAGGATACGCCGCACCAAATTGTGCCCGTCGCATGAGATACGAAATGTTGTTACCGCAGTAATTTCACTAGCTACGACACCATTCAAATTGAACACGGTAATGCATGTCCGCTCAAATCAACGTGGCGTTAGTCAGGATACGCCGCACCAAATTGTGCCCGTCGCATGAGATATGAAATGTTGTTACCGCAGTAATTTCACTAGCTACGACACCATTCAAATTAAACACGGTAATGCATGTCCGCCCAAATGAACGTGGCGTTAGTTAGGATACACCGCACCAAATTGTGCCCGTCGCATGAGATATGAAATGTTGTTACCGCAGTAATTTCACTAGCTACGACACCATTCAAATTAAACACGGTAATGCATGTCCGCCCAAATGAACGTGGCGTTAGTTAGGATACACCGCACCAAATTGTGCCCGTCGCATGAGATATGAAATGTTGTTACCGCAGTAATTTCACTAGCTACGACACCATTCAAATTAAACACGGTAATGCATATCCGCTCAAATCAACGTAGCGTTAGTCAGGATACACCGCACCAAATTGTGCCCGTCGCATGAGATATGAAATGTTGTTACCGCAGTAATTTCACTAGCTTAGACACCATTCAAATTAAACACGATAATGCATGTCCGCCCAAATCAACGTGGCGTTAGTCAGGATACACCGCACCAAATTGTGCCCGTCGCATGAGATACGAAATGTTGTTACCGCAGTAATTTCACTAGCTACGACACCATTCAAATTGAACACGGTAATGCATGTCCGCTCAAATCAACGTGGCGTTAGTCAGGATACGCCGCACCAAATTGTGCCCGTCGCATGAGATATGAAATGTTGTTACCGCAGTAATTTCACTAGCTACGACACCATTCAAATTAAACACGGTAATGCATGTCCGCCCAAATGAACGTGGCGTTAGTTAGGATACACCGCACCAAATTGTGCCCGTCGCATGACATATGAAATGTTGTTACCGCAGTAATTTCACTAGCTTAGACACCATTCAAATTAAACACGATAATGCATGTCCGCCCAAATGAACGTGGCGTTAGTTAGGATACACCGCACCAAATTGTGCCCGTCGCATGAGATATGAAATGTTGTTACCGCAGTAATTTCACTGCCTGCAGCGCCCTTCAAACACTGCTGATACAGATGGAAGGTGTGGCGATATATGAAGTGTAGGTGATAACTCACATGGTGTATGGTGATAACTCCACTCTGGTGCGACATCGCGAACAAAGTCTAAACTTAACTTGTATCACAGATTGAATAAATATAATTACGATACTAATCAATCATCGTCAAAGTCCAAATCGAAGATACGCGACAAACGATACAGCGAGCACTTTATAATGTATTCTATTATTTTGTAAAACAATATATTGTAATACAACACGACGAGCGTCAGCGCGATCACGGCGCGTATGTCGAACGCGTACATGTGCGCCGCGCACGTCCGGCCGCCGCGCGCCTCACGCAGCGAATGCCGCCCGAGCGCGTTCCAAATTCAAAATCATACGCGCGCGCGCATACGATAACATCGACGACGCGTTAGGCTTGCTACACACGACACCGGCGGCGTGAATTATTAATTAATATTATATAACGTATACGATACTAATATATGGCTATTGTGTGGTTGAAGATGTATTGGCAAAGAGAAAGGTATGCACACATGGTCCCGCCATGTTGGAAGTATAGATGAAAGGATATAGGATTAATCGGCGCAGATCGACCTAGGTACATTCCGATCGAATTGTAGATGTCCTAAAGAAAGACCGGGTCTAGAGTACTCGGATGTGGAGGACGCGGGAGAGGTGTGCCGGGATCGTAGCAAGTGGAGGGAGGTGGTCTCTGCCTACCGTAATGACTCAGGTACTTACTGGATAAGGGTGTTTTAGTGATAGCCATTGGACGCGAACTAACTATGCAATGCCACCATTGTGGTGGGGATCCGGATTCCGCTCAGCATACGCCCGCAGTTTGCTCTACGTGGGCGTCCGCGAATCCCGGTCTATAAGATCGGGCAAGATCTTTCTTTGCCAGTATCGATACCGGATGCACTGGCAAAGAATTCAGGAGTCGGCGCAGCGAAGTCGGGAGCCGCCGACTCCGTCCATAGACGAGGACTTCGGGGCAATGGCAACGGACGCTCCAGCCCGCCAGACCTGTACTCTCGGGCTATTAAGATTAGGACTAAGGTATTCCTTGCCTCTCGTTCAAGGCGACTAAAAGGGTCTACGGATTCGAGGGCTTTGAGAGTGGGATCCATGAGAGATCATGAAGCGAGTCTTAGGACGGCAAATGCATGGTGGTCTTGTATTTGCCGTAGCGCAGCGTGGGTCCTGAGGAGGGCTTAGCTCTTCCGTGGGATGTTTGGGCCAGAGTGCAGGAGCCCTTCCTAATGCACTGGGGGAGACCACCGAGGAGGTTCTAGTGGGTAGAAGCTTCACATAACCTTGTCTTCCCCCCAGAAGCAAGGTATCTTTTAAGAAAATTTCACCTGCGATATAGAAAAAGTACTTACCCAGGCCGGCACTTTAGTACGTATCAAGGCAAAGAATATTGTAATGTGTCGCAGTGTAAACATCCTAACTAGAGCTGAATAGCTATGAGCTGTATCACCTATAATGAGGTGAAGGTTCCGACCCATTCGTGTTATTGCAATTCATTCAAGATGTTTGCTAGTGGTAGGTCTTACTTGCCGGAGACCGTCTAGATAGGACAACAGTGTGCAGACATTATTGTGCTCCGGCTTGAAGGGCGCTACAGCTGTAATTACTGGGGTAACGAGATTGGGATCTTACGTCTCAAGCGACGAGCGCAATATGATGTGAACCGTCCTAACAGGCGCCTAGTTGTTATGGGCATGCGTATCACTTACCATCAGGTCAACGTCATACTTGTGTCTTTGCTTAGTTAAATAAAAAAAAAAAAATCTATTTAACTCGACTCGTTCGCCTGATTATAATACACCCGTCTATTACAAGGTTATGCCAATTAAGATATTTAGACTGCATAAAATTATACTCTTATATACACTTCCATATAAACGCACGGACTTGCTCTGGGGGGGCCGCGTACACGGCGCCGTGTACGCGGCCATCAGAATACCGACATTTTTTTTTTGCCGAAACGAGACTAGTGAGACATTCATCCGAGGATAAGTGATACGCCTGCCGATGACGTGGTGATAGCTAGGATATATACACAGCACCACACTGTACTAGTATTGAGACATGAGATTTTAAGTCTCTTTACCACCAGCGAAAGGTTTCGAGACTACATGCTAGGGTCTTCCTGAAGTCACATCCCAAAGGACAGTGTCTATTATTGACCATGATCACAATTCTCTTCATCATCATCATCAGTTTCGGTTGCTGGATATGGACTCTCTCCGTCGTCCTCCACCAGATCACGTTCCGTCATATATTTCCAGTTCTATAATACCATAAACCTGGTCAGACACCACATTTCGGAACCGTACGTTTTGATCGAGCGTAGAATTTGTAAATGGAGAAATTCTTGATACTTGTATGTAGTTCACATAACGGTACGTCACGTGGAAATAGGTGAACCGAAGACTGCTTTAGAGTGACGTTTGAATGGCTACTTCATCATCATTCCAAAGCTCCCCTATTTCGGTGGGGGACGCGCTTGGCAAGCCAGTCAGCTCTGGCTGCGTATTGGTGAAGATGCTCCCTCCTTTTCTGGAGACGTTCCCTCTTCATCATAAAAAAAGATGGATGCTATTGGCTCTGAAGGTATTCCAACCCACTGGTGGTATATCTCTGTTGCTGCAGACCGTCTAGGTGGGTACCACCGCAGCGCCTGTCGCGGCCGACAGACAGCAGTGTCCAAACATTACTTTGTTCCGGTGTGAAGGACGCTGTAGCTAGTGTAAATATTGAAGTAACGAGACTCAACATCCTCTGTCTCAAGGCGACGGGCACAATGTGATACAGTCCATCATTATTAGCGTCACGTTATGAACACATCACTCAACATCAGGTGAAGGGGTTTTCGAGAATCTTCGACTAAGCTTCGGACACAATCCGACATGTTCCAAACATCACCATATTTGTCTGACATCGATCAACCAGCGCTTGGTCGTAGTGGAGGAATGGCCTGAACGTTCTCCTCCTTTGGGTAGGTTTAGTATTTCTGGGAATACTAAATAGCCTAATTTAATGATTGTGTATCCACTAGGGGTGTAAGGGTTCCCTCACCAGCTCGCGGTGGACCCTGCTGATCAACAGACCAGGCTCTGGCTCCCACCGACCCGCATTGAGGCAGCGCGGTGGGAAATAACCCAAATTTTCATACCCCAACAAACGTGGTTCTTTGGGGAAGACCTGTGCCCAACAGTGGAGATCTATCAGCTGATGATGATGATGATGATGATCATTATACACAAGATATATAATAGTTAGTTACCGAGACATCAAACAGATACAGCGACCTTCAAAATGGAATACTACTACACTCATCACCGTTGGGATATACGACCTGGGACACTAGAATCTACACTTTTTTTGTTCTACTAAGCAACTAGACGAAGGCGCTGTCACTTGATATTAAGTGACATGCCCGCCTATAACAGCAGAAGGTAGAATAACACACTCCACCACATTGTGCTCGCCGCTTCTATACATGAGATGATAAATCTCTTTAAAACAGTAATTATACTTGTTGCGGCGCCCTTCAAACCGGAACATTACCGTTTGTTGCCTCTGCGGTGTTATCTACACGGTCTCCCGCAACAGAAACATAACTAATCGGTAAACGTTCATGATACTAAAAAAAAAAAGAAATAATCTTTATGGTCAGTGTGAACGCGCCCTAATGCCATCATACGCGTCCGAGCCTGCCAACAATAAGGATGTTTTGCAAAGGTGGACGCGTAGCTCCACCCCCGCTCTGCCTCTCCCTCTCCCCACTCCATCCCCCAAACGGCAATCTACCGAAATCAAATCAACCCACGACAGGACAGACACAATTATATTATAATACATCGTGTAACGTTGTAACTGTAAATATTTACATTTACATACGCTTCTGTCTGTGTGTGTGTGTGTGTAGATGATGACGGGCGGAGGGAAGAGAGAGAGAGAGAGAGGACGAAGAGAGGGACTAACAGAGGAACCGGAAGTGACGATTACTCTTTTAATATACACGAGGAGGCGAGACCTTAAAATATAAAAATTGGTATTGAGTAATTAAGCAATCCGGTTTGATGGGTGTTGCAGCCAACAATTGCCAATTATACACTGCCGTTGTAGGGGTTCGTAGGGGATGATTTGGGCGATTACCCACCACACGCCCCAATGAGGGTTGATAGACGCCATAGCCTCATCTGTTGATTAGCATGCTGCACCACGAGCTGATGAGCTTGGCTTTGGGCGCCGTGAGTTGTACGGGACCACTTACACCCCACAAGATACCTACCATATATAACGACCTAAACTTCATTAGCCGCAGCGCCCTTCAAACCGGATCGCGGTAATGTTGCTAGTACCTGTAAGCGACAAGTTGTCTCGATGTCACCGCCTGCTCACCTTGCAGCGGAAGCTGACAAGGCGCTGATCAAGTCTCAGACTTTCCTCAACCTGTGCCTTGAACTCGGTTCTAAAGCAATAATGCCAATTCAATTTACGACTGGCATTGGCATTGGCATGAAAGCCAGTGGTCGTCATTAATGAGTAAAATTGATCTTGGTCCCATCATCATCGTCATCAGCCGATAGACGTTCACTGCTGGACGCACGCACGCCTCCACCAAAAACCTCCACATCGATCTGCTCGCATCCTCCCGCAACCTTCACTAGATCGTCGCACCACCTGGTGGAAGGGCCTGCCACCACCACGTTACGCGGTCGCCATTCGAGGACCTTAGTGCCCCATCGGCTGCCAGTCCTTCGAGCGATGTGTCCTGCCCGTTGCCACTTGAGGCTAGCAATCCTTTGGACTATGTCGGTGACCTTAGTTCTCCTCATGTCCGATTCGATCACGCGGGGAAACCCCGAGCATAGCCCTTTCCATTGCCCTTGGTCTCGCTCGTGTAAAATCTGTTTTGATCACGCTCGTGTAAAACTGATCTTGGTCTTGCTCGTGTAAAATCTGTTTTGATCACGCTCGTGTAAAATTGATCTTGGTCTTGCTCGTGTAAAATCTGTTTTGATCATGCTCGTGTAAAATTGATCTTGGTCTTGCTCGTGTAAAATTTGTTTTGATCACGCTCGTGTAAAATTGATTTTGGTCTTGCTCGTGTAAAATCTGTTTTGATCATGCTCGTGTAAAACTGATCTTGGTCTTGCTCGTGTAAAATCTGTTTTGATCATGCTCGTGTAAAATTGATCTTGGTCTTGCTCGTGTAAAATCTGTTTTGATCATGCTCGTGTAAAATTGATCTTGGTCTTGCTCGTGTAAAATCTGTTTTGATCATGCTCGTGTAAAATTGATCTTGGTCTTGCTCGTGTAAAATTTGTTTTGATCATGCTCGTGTAAAATTGATCTTGGTCTTGCTCGTTTAAAATTTGTTTTGATCATGTTCGTGTAAAATTGATCTTGGTCTTGCTCGTGTAAAATCTGTTTTGATCATGTTCGTGTAAAATTGATCTTGGTCTTGCTCGTGTAAAATCTGTTTTGATCATGTTCGTGTAAAATTGATCTTGGTCTTGCTCGTGTAAAATCTGTTTTGATCATGTTCGTGTAAAATTGATCTTGGTCTTGCTCGTGTAAAATCTGTTTTGATCATGTTCGTGTAAAATTGATCTTGGTCTTGCTCGTGTAAAATCTGTTTTGATCATGTTCGTGTAAAATTGATCTTGGTCTTGCTCGTGTAAAATCTGTTTTGATCATGCTCGTGTAAAATCTGTTTTGGTGTTGCTCGTATAAAATCTGGTTTGGTCTTGCTCGTATAAAATCTGTTTTGGTCTTGCTCGTATAAAATCTGTTTTGGTCTTGCTCGTGTAAAATTGATCTTACTTTTGCTTTTTCGCAAGGGAAATTTAACAAAACCAAGACCACGGCCAAAACCAAGACCTAGACCAAGACTGTTCGAGTCATGGTCCTGTTCTTACTTTGCTCATAGTCCAGGTAGGTATCACGTGCACGGCTCATTGTACGTGGCTCCAAGGACCAACAGCCAGTAACGAGACCTGACACCATGCATCTCAGGGTTACGAGCTCAATGTGGAGCATTGTATGCTCTCCGACGTACCAATTAATGTGGTGACCAGTAGTGATGAGCAAAGGAAGACCAGGACCAAGACTTGGATAACATGTTAGTCTTCTACATACTCTTGTAAAATTAGTCTTGGTCTTGCAAAAAACCCAAGACCAAGAATTTCACTCTTTAACAGTGATAGGGCTTAATATCTTAATGACGACGACCAGGTCAATATGGTCCAGTGTAAATATTCTAACCAGCACCGTCAGATAGTAATATGCGGACTGTTTCTCTGGTCCCACTCGAAGGGCGCTTTGTAACCAGTGGAATTACTGCGGTAATGACACTTGACTGATATCTCAACTACGAGCTCAATGTGGTGCAGTGTATATATTCTAACCAGCACCGTCAAATAGTAATATGCGAACTGTTCCTCTGGTCCCACTCGAAGGGCGCTTTGTAACCAGTGGAATTACTGCGGTAATGACACTTGACTGATATCTCAACAACGAGCTCAATGTGGTGCAGTGTATATATTCTAACCTGCACCGTCAAATAGTAATATGCGAACTGTTCCTCTGGTCCCACTCGAAGAGCGCTTTGTAACCAGTGGAATTACTGCGGTAACGACACTTGACTGATATCTCAACTACGAGCTCAATGTGGTGCAGTGTATATATTCTAACCTGCACCGTCAAATAGTAATATGCGAACTGTTCCCTGTTCCCACTCGAAGGGCGCTTTGTAACCAGTGGAATTACTGCGGTAACGACACTTGACTGATATCTCAACAACGAGCTCAATGTGATGCAGTGTATATATCAGCAACCAAAAATATATTTAACAAGGCTAATGAATAGGGTCCTTAATATAGTTATACTTGTAGTCGCGGGCTAGTAAGAATAGCAGTAAGGTTAGCCCTGCCTGTCGTGAAAGGCGACTAAAAGGGTCTAGGACTTTCGCGGGCCTTGAGGGTGGGGTCTTTACCGCACAACACGCGGACCTGCGTGAACAGAGTATGGCTGGGATGCCTGGGAGAATTAGGCCCCTCAGAGCTGTGCGACCACCGAGCTTTTATTGAGTAAAAATCTCATACAACCCTCACTTCCCCCTAGTAGGAGATCTTTCGAAGAGTACCCTCCGAAAAAAAAAAAAAAAAGAGGTCTTTAATAAAAACAGTAACCAGAGATTAAAGCATTAGGAGGAATAACTCGTGTAAAATCAATTGAGGATAAATGTGGCGCAGTGTACATTCCGAGATGAGTACAATTAGGATAATATGGGTGTTCTATGACGTTAACACGCAGTATTACGTGATCGGGCAAATCCGGTGTTTACACCACATATCGCAGTACACTTCCGCCGCGAATGGCCCAGGTTCGATTCGGCCAGCATGCGACGTGATGAGTTCACCTAAATGTAAGTGATACGCTCGTCAACAACAACGTGGCGCCAGTTAAGATGATATTTACTGGCAACACATTGTACTCATCGCCTTGAGACATAAGCTGTAAGTCTCGTTACTCCCGTAATTTTACTAACTACAGCGCCCTTCAAACCGGATCACAGTGACGTTCGCACAGTACTGTCTGTCGGCTGCAACACGCGCTGCGGCGGTACCTACCTAGACGGTCTGCAGCAACAGAGACACTACCACCAGTTCAAAGATCGGTAACAGCTCTGAAGACGGTCGGAAGTCTTCTCCATCTGACCTTCCCTCACCTCGAAGGTATCACGTTAATGATGATGATCACACAACACGCTACATACAAGTGTTAGTGTAAATATTCTAACAAACATTATCATTAGGTCAACGGGTCATCAGTGTTGAGGACAAGTATCGGTCACCAACGACTTTGACCTTGGCAAGGTCATTCGCAGTGCTTCCGGTGTGGGTTAATGTGAAGACCTCGAGGGAAACTTATCATCAACAGCATCACTCAAAAACTAGTGACACTTCACTGCACCACATCTAGGTCATCACCAGCTCATAGTCAACCCCTGCTGGACATAGGTCTTCCCCAGAGATCACCACGTCAAGCGGCTGCTTCTCTCAACCCTCACCAGATCAGACCTACATAAGGTAAGGAAACGAGGGTAGGAACTTACATATCTGACGAAATGTCCAATAGACGGTTTCCCTTTCAAAGCTCGGGTGTAGGATAGGGTGAGGAGACCTGGATGGACAGAGGAAACTGGTATGTACTCGCCTGGTGGTCAAGCTGGTGGTCAAACTGGTGGTCAAGCGGGTGGTCAAGCTAGTGGTATGCCAAGTGGTACTCACCTAACACCATCCCCGGACGAGTCCACAGCGGATCACGGTTGTTCTTATCGATGATGAACATCTGATGAACCGAAGGGTTGGGCCGTCACCGTCTCTCCATGCTTCTGCAGCCTGAGGGAGGACCAGACAATATCGATCAGATTAAGGGTTGACTCCGCAGCATATTGGGGGTGTAAGGGAACGATGAGCAGCCCTATATGAAGCTCGTCCTAGACATTACTGCAGCGCCTATATCTGTTGCCAAACAGTAGTGTATTACTGTGATCCGGTTTGAAGGGCGCCGTAGCTATTATTGGTGGTAGGTGTATGTAGCTACAGACCGTCTAGGTACCATATTGCAGCCGACAAACAGCAGTGTGCAAACATTACTGTGATCCGGTTTGAAGGGCGCTGTAGCTATTATTGGTGGTAGGTCTATGTAGCTACAGACCGTCTAGGTACCATATTGCAGCCGACAAACAGCAGTGTGCAAACATTACTGTGATCCGGTTTGAAGGGCGCTGTAGCTATTATTGGTGGTAGGTCTATGTAGCTACAGACCGTCTAGGTACCATATTGCAGCCGACAAACAGCAGTGTGCAAACATTACTGTGATCCGGTTTGAAGGGCGCTGTAGCTATTATTGGTGGTAGGTCTATGTAGCTACAGACCGTCTAGGTACCATATTGCAGCCGACAAACAGCAGTGTGCAAACATTACTGTGATCCGGTTTGAAGGGCGCTGTAGCTATTATTGGTGGTAGGTCTATGTAGCTACAGACCGTCTAGGTACCATATTGCAGCCGACAAACAGCACTGTGCAAACATTACTGCTATCCGGCTTGAAGGGCGCTGTAGCTATTATTTGTGGTAGGTCTATGTAGCTACAGACCGTCTAGGTACCATATTGCAGCCGACAAACAGCACTGTGCAAACATTACTGCTATCCGGTTTGAATGGCGCTGTAGCTATTATTGGTGGTAGGTCTATGCAGCTACAGACCGTTTAGGTACCATATTGCAGCCGACAAACAGCACTGTGCAAACATTACTGCTATCCGGTTTGAAGGGCGCTGTAGCTATTATTGGTGGTAGGTCTATGTAGCTACTGACCGTCTAGGTACCATATTGCAGCCGACAAACAGCACTGTGCAAACATTACTGCTATCCGGTTTGAAGGGCGCTGTAGCTATTACAGGTGGTAGGTCTATGTAGCTACTGACCGTCTAGGTACCATATTGCAGCCGACAAACAGCACTGTGCAAACATTACTGCTATCCGGTTTGAAGGGCGCTGTAGCTATTATTGGTGGTAGGTCTATGCAGCTACAGACCGTCTAGGTACCATATTGCTGCCGACAAACAGCACTGTGCAAACATTACTGTGATCCGGTTTGAAGGGCGCTGTAGCTATTACAGGTGGTAGGTCTATGTAGCTACTGACCGTCTAGGTACCATATTGCAGCCGACAAACAGCACTGTGCAAACATTACTGCTATCCGGTTTAAAGGGCGCTGTAGCTATTACAGGTGGTAGGTCTATGTAGCTACAGACCGTTTAGGTACCACAACAGTAGAGTAGTAATAATTACTGGGGTAACAAGATCTAACATCTTATATCTCACGGTGACGAGCAATCAATTCAATGTGGTGTAGTGTATACCATTCTAATCGGCGTATTACTTACCATCAGGTGAACATACCTTCATAGAAGAAAAAAAAATATTAAAAATAAAAATCCTACCATCGGAAGTCTAAACCGACTATCTCCTCGATAGAACCAGGAGCCATCACAGTGTGATACATGTGATTATCACACACGGAGACAGTTACTCCTGACTCCTGTTAGGAGTCATGTATATGGTGGTAAAGATACACTCGCACATGTCAACCCTCCTCACTACATTAAGTCTCATACCCCGAGTATTTTCAATCATCATCATCAGCCTATAGACGACCACTGGATATAGGCCTCCCTCGGCCATCACCACAGAGTTCATTGAACGGAATTAAGCTTCAGTACAACAGTCAGACTCTCTGCGAGTTAGTGGTCGGTCAGCCTCGACTGTTACTCCTCAAGGTGCGCCAAGTGCTGATGGGGTTGACTCGGGCTCCGATAGATGTCGGACGGAGCCCTGAACACCCCACAGTACTTTCAGCAGCTCCTTTAATATTACCAGTGATGTTTACACGCTACAGTTCAGCAGCGATAGGAGCTGCGATGGTACTCAATAGGTCTCGATGAAGAGGTCCACAACCTATTTCTATAACAATGGATCATGTATAAACCGGCACAACCATTGTCATGCTGAATAGCAGTAAGGTTACCTATTTTATTACTACGTAAGAATGTTTCTTTGAAATCTATTAATAAACAAAAGATAACCTAGCTCATGAATAAATAAATATACAATAGCATGCTTTTGTGTATATATTTTAGAGAATTTAAAATACTTTCAAAATAATAATAAAATATATAAATATAAATAAAAAAAATAATATAAATAAAATAGTATTGGCCATACTCGGCACTGGAGCCGACCATCGCAATCATTAAAAAGGTCTAAAAAAATGAGGTGATAACACAACTAGTACCGACTTTAAACAGGCCACATATACTTTTACATAATGCCGTTTTGTCATAGAAAAAAAATTTTGATTAGATCTGTCAAAATATAGATAAGTATAATTATCCTGGCTGTATGGACTAAACTCCTTTGCCTTTAGGAATAAATTAATATCATAATCTGATAAGTATAATAACTTAAAAATATTAAGAGTATACTGTCATACCTTAAATAAGAAAATTAAAAGCTGATAAAGAATGCAATAGAACAAAGCTTTAAGCGGGAGCACTGATTTTCATTCGGACCAATAAATATGCAGTGATGCGGGACATATACATAATATAATATATAAAGCCATCATTTGATATTCTAATAAAAATTAATCAAAATTCACTGTTTTTAATCAGATTCATGCTCATTTTATTTGTTTTCAATAGTTTATAAATTAAGTTACAAACTAAAACTTCACCATAACTGTTTGTCAAAACACTCGATTCTTACTTTGCATAAATATTACGCAGAACTTATCCAATTTCATCACATATTAATGATTCATTGATATTGTTGCTCGCTATCAACACTGCTGATTAGAATTGCCAAGGCAAGGATATCACATTGCAAATAATAAGTACACGGTTCTTTTCATAATCACTCGCAAAAAAGTGGGACATAACGTACATAACAACCCACTTAAAACGCACAAAAAATTGCTTATGATACATATTTTCAATATACTTAAACAAGAATTATTACCTTTTATAAATTCTCGATTATTCGGTGACACTTTATTTAAAATTGTTACAGGAATATAAGATAAATAATAAGAAATTCACGATATTTTGTGGCGTGATACCGATTGAACAGTTTCACATTTGTAAAGGTTACATAGACTATATATTTATGAGAATAAATTGACAATAAACATGCGTTCGGAATTTTTATATAAAGAAAATAAATTATTCGTTATTTTATAACGATTATTTTAATAATAATGATATACATAATGCAATATAAATTATTTATCTGATTTATTATTTTCATACTTTTTCTAACTTTAAGAAGAATTATTGTAAACGATCTTAAAAATATAACAAACATTTATATTATGTCCCTGTAAATAACATTGTATTCAAATATAACAGAAATAAAATTTGTGATAAAAACTTTTATTTAATATTTCATTTGTTATTGTATTTATTACAATCATACTAATTGTATTTTTAAGTGAGATTAAATTAATTCTTTGCTTCATGTTATCTGTGTCAGCAGCACGTTCATTTGTTTATTCTATGTAGAATTATTTTCGAAACGTCAAATAAGAATTTAAGTGTCGTGCGTGGTTTTTTATTTAGTTTACTTTTAATTTTAAATTGCTAACGAACGATAGATATTTCGTTAAAAATTTAACAATAATTAATAAAAACCCATTATGGGTTTACCAGCCACACAACTACCAAGCGATAAGCTTCCACAGTGCTGGACAGACGACATTCGCATGAATGCATTATTTGCGCCGTTCAGGATAAAATCTGTAAACCCAGAATCTTGGGACATGAAGATGAAGTTTTGGTCCGATATGGTGCGCCAATGGTGTCGTTATAAAACTGACCCAATAGTATCAGCGGCTGATGTTAAAAGTGCTTTTCAAAGGAAAGGACGGACTGCGGCATGTGTTGATATAGTCATAGAAGAAATGTTCAGGTATATCATCCGTCAGAACGTCGATTAATTACAATACGTGAAAGTATTTTTTATCTAAAAAAATACCTTACCAATTAAAGACAATTTTACTCTTTAACCTTGAATTAGCGTATCGAGTTTTCGGTTTTGAAATCGCGCCAAATTCTTTGGTTCTTTGTTTACCGGATTGCAATACAAATATTGAATGCATAGATTTTTATCTTTGTCATTTCATATTAAGCTTAACAAAGTAATTAAAAGTTTCTCTGAAAAATCAGTGTACATTTTGAGCCATTGCAGTATTTATTATATAACAGGATATAACTGGTTTTTCTTTTATTGTAACTTATTAAGTACTAAGTCATATACCATTTAAAAAAGTAAAGAATAATTTGAATTACATGCTTATTCCCTATTGGCTTTTACAGGAATGGTGATTTGTCACCAATTTCAAAATATCTGCAAATACTTCACAATGGTCCTGAGAGTTGGGTCCATTGGAGCGCTAGAATGGCGTTTAGACCTGCAGTGTTTGCAGTTTCTACGATGCTGTCATTCCTCCCCATAAAGCAGCAACTTGATAATGATGGATTACCTAAAGCAAACATTGATTCCACTCAGAGATTTGTTCTTGAGAATGCTGTTAAGGTAACTGATAAGTACAGTTGCTCCTATAGTCTCTTAAGTTTTTTTTTTTTATATAATCACGCCTTTTTCCTAGTAGGGGTAGACAGAGGTGAATAAACACCCACATTCCACCAGATGTGGTCAGATTGGGTCCCATGTAACAGGGGGCGAGCCTGTTGCCACTTTATTGAGGCCACCACACGCACACACAAAGATGATTTCAGTGTGCTGGTTTCCTCACGATGTTTTCCTACACCGTTTGTATCTCGCTGTTGTAACTAAAGTTCGCAAATGTACATAATTTAAATATTAAGTCATCTGTACATGCCATGATCGAACCTGCGACCTTCGGAATGAAAGCCGTACACTCTAACTATTAGGCCAGAGAGCTACTATTATTCTTTTATATCTCTTTTTTAGGAAGAAGTGTAAAAATACCTTAACCCCCAGTGTGACATTCAAAGCTCCTCAGAGAATCACTCCAAAAAATTTCTTTGCTTATATTATTCATTATTATTTCTAGGACCAGGCCACAGAATTTTTAGAGAACTTCCCACTGGAAGAGCAACGCTTAGGCACAATTGATGAGCTCATGAAATGTAGCCAGTGGGAAGGAAGTCGGGAGACATTTGAGATTGTCCTCGGATATCTAGTATCACAGGGATTAGCTGTTAAAAAGGGGGATGTAGTCAAACTGGGTAAGAACTTTTTTTTTTCTAGTTAAATAATTCTTGATTCTTTATTCATCTTGCCGACCAGATTACTTAGTTATTGTGCTGATCGTAAGTGAAGTGTTTAGGTACAAAAGATTTAACGATGTCTCGCACTGCTTTATAAGAAAAGTGATATGCTCACCGACAACCAAGATATGATAGTTGAGATGTTAATGTTCACCGCTCGTAGTCACCACTTTAAATCCAATTACCTGGTTAACCGTCACCATATTTACTATGATAAAAACAATCCATCAAAAGGTCTTTATACTTCGGTATGTATCCATAGTAATAGTATAACCTGAGATTTAATAAATGAAATGCGTTTCAGCGGAGCCCAACAAAAAGGCTACAGCGGTGACGGAATCTGACGAAGCCCTTGTGAAGCTAATTTCAGCTGAAGCTAAGCTCGAGGCAGATATGGAGCGATTAGCTAAAGAACTAAATGCAGCCGACGCGGACGCAAGAGCTGCTGTGAAATTAGGCAACAAACTGGCAGTGAGTACTCAACCTGCTATTTTAGTAGACTCGGGATAGATATGGGTTAAGCTACAGCATCCTTTTAAGAACAGTAGTGTTGGAAGTCACTATTCCGTAGTAACTACAATCTCTGATAGAGACCTACCACTAGAAGGTCTCGTAGATTTCAGATGTGTGATCGATCTGTTCTGTTCTCACCACAGGCCAAGAACCACTTACGTCGGAAGCACAAGATAGCAACGCGTGCGCAGCGCTGCGACGTTGCCCTGGAGAACGTCCGGCTACTTCTTCATCAGATGAAGGAAGTCGACACCAATTCCATCATTGTTGATACATACAGGTATGATCTTCTTTTTAGACTTGATTCTTTATTTCACTTATCTGCTGTAACCAGACAGGTTCGAGAAGCTCTATCATATATCATCATATCAGCCGATAGACATCCACTGCTAGACATAGGCCTCCACCAAAGACCTAGACATCGATCGTCCTACGCTGCTCGCATCCAGCTGCTTCATACAACCTTCACCAGATCGTCGGACCACCTGGTAGGGGGCCTGCCAATACTAATTCTACTGGTAAGCGATCACCATTCGAGGACCATGGTAGCTGTCAGTCCTTCGAGCGATATGTCCTCCCCATTGCCATTGGAGGCTAGCAATCCTTTAGACTATATCGGTGACTTCCTGCGGATCTCCTCAGGGAAACCCCGAGCATAGCCCTTTCCATTGCTCTTGGTCTCGTTCCTGTGAAATCGGTTTTGGTTTTGGCACATACTGAGATTCGAACCTGCGACCATCGGATCAAAGTCCTCACGCTCTAACCATTAGGCCAGCGAGCAACCCCATACATGAATTGCCCTATGATGAAACACAATATACATATCAGTACAGTACTGCAACGGAGGTGGAGCGGAGTGATGATGTGAACTCATATCAATTCTAGGACCAGCTCCCAAGCGATGAAGCAGACGATGAAAGAAGGCAGCTTGGAAGAGGACTCGGTCTTCAATACTATGGACGAGTTGAAGGAGGTAAACTATTTTTTTCTTATATTATCACGCCTTGTCCCCCAGTAGGGGTAGGCGTGGTCAGATTAGGTCCCATGTAACCGGGGGCGAGCCTCTTGCCATACTATACTCATATATATATACATGTATGTATGTATGTTGTCGCGTGCTGAAGCAGGTAATGAAAAAAAAAGTTATGTCAAGTGTCAATATTTTTTGTCTATGTCTTTTTTTGTCCGTTATATCGGCTGACTGAGTTTCTGCTTCTTTCACGCAATAAAGATGGCGCGCATAAATAAAAAAAAAACAATTTTTAATCCATAAATATCTAAAATAAGCTGCAATCGAATCTACACACACACACATATATATATATGTAATCGAGTTTTTTGATTTTATAGCCGCCATCTTGTTGCGTGAACAAAAGCAGAAACTCTGTCAGCCAATATGACAGACAAAAAATATTGACTCTTTACATAGTGTTTTGTATATTTTTATATATATTTATACATATATATATATATATATATGTATATATATACATACCGTTAATTTAAAAAAAACACACTTTCATACCATTTCCTTCATTTTTCCCTCCATTTCATTTCAATACACATACGCCCCAATATCATACTGATTACTGTTGCTGGGTGTCTAACTGGAGACTAGTTTTGTACAACCGCAGCGCCTATTGCAGCCGACAAACAGTATTGTGCAAACATTACCGTGATCCGGTTTGAAGGGCGCTGTTATGTTACTGGTGGTAGTGGTAGGTACACTGCATCATATTGTGCTCATCGCCTAGAGACGTCGAATGTTAAGTGTAGTTACAATTACAATGTTCCGGTTTGATGGGCGCTGTTGTTGAAAATTACTGTGGTAACAAGACTTAATGTTTCATGTCGTGCAGTGTATGTCATCTTAATCAGCTATCATCATATATGCAGGTACTGGAGACGTACAACGAGGTTGAGAGAGCACTCGGCACTACCATCGATGACGTGGACGTGTCGGAGCTGGAGCAGGAGCTGAAGGACCTGCTCAACGCACCAGCAGCGCCTGGCGGTGGCACTCCTGGAAAAGAGAAGAGGGACAAAATTGTCCCATGTGAGATTTTTTTTTTTCATTCAACCATTGTGCTGATCGCCATAATTTCATCAGCACCGCGCCCTTCAAACCGGAACACTGACAGCTGTGCTGTTGAATCGAAGACTATCTGTCAGCCATGCACATATGGTGGATCACCAGTTTTTTTTTTTATTATTAGTCGCGTAACGATATGGGTAAGTACCTCACGTGATGGTAAAGTAATACGCCCGCCTATAACGTGAGGGTAGTTGGAATATTTACACTGCATCACATTGTGCATGTCTTGATACTGGTGGTAGGTCTCTTACCAGAGACAATCTACGTAGCTATCAATGCAGCGACTGCTAGTCACGGATTAATGTACAAACATTACCGTGATCCGGTTTGAAGGGCGCTGTAGCCTAATTACTGTGGTAACAATACTTTTTATATGTCAAAGCGATTAGTGAAATCTGTTGTAGTGTATACCATCCTAACCAGTGCCACGTTGCAGGCGTATCACTTAAAATCGAGTGAACGTCCTACTCCATCTAATGTTTGCATACTACTGTCTGTCGGCTGCAATAAGTCTCCGGCGACGGACACGCCATCTTCCCACTGCTGGGACTTTAAAGTGGGCTAAACGCGAGTGCGAGAGCTGAAGCCTGGAAATAAGCCGGAATCGAATCCTCGCCTCCACAGTCGCATAGTGGAGTCATGATCACACCGACACCATGTTCATCCTCGATGGCTGATGGATGAGGTCAGCTCAGGGGAACCATCGATGTAGACATTGTCAAGGCCCAAGTCCAAGGTGTCGAGGAACTCCACATTGACTCAGTCCAGTACGCTCATTTGTATCCTCCATCAGTATCAGAGATTATTGAGCTGCGGCCGCGAGCAGGCCAGCCGTCCAAGAGCAAGGAGTCCGAGAGGGAGTTCGTGTTCGACGGCGAGGAGCGGATGCTCGCGGAGCTGAACAAGCTCGGCCTCGACGACACCACACCGAAGAAGTCGGACCAAGCTTCGAGGCCAGTTCCAGTTGCCGAGATGTGTTCGGAGGCTGATGGTGAGACATTAGGCATCGTTTACACCCTCTCCTCTTTTCTCTCTCTACTTTCTCCTCTCTCTTTTATCTCTCCCTTCTCTCCTTTTTCACCCGTTTTTTGTTTCTCTCCTTTATTATGTATCTCTCTTTCTATTACTATCCCGTCCTCTTTCTGGTCTTCTCTTTTTTTTTTCACAAGCTGTTATCTCTTTCTCTTATTATCTTTCTCTTTTACAATCTCGCTCTTTTACCACATCTATTTCTCTCGATCTAATGCTCTATTTATCTTACTCTCTTACTCCATCTCCACTTCTCTCTAATCTCTACTCTTACTTCTCTCTCGATTTCCTTTTTTCCCTCCGATCGAACCGCTCTCGATCCGTAAAGAAAAAAAAAGTTATTCTTATGATCCTACCGCTCATGTATCACCCTGTAAGCATCTCCTAGTCTATTGAACCCATTTGTAACTGCTTTTTTTTTATTATGAATCCAGCTCCTATGTGTCCCAGCTGTGGGAACGCAGAGTGGGCAGTTTATGAATATCCAAATTAATTTCTGTATAAATAAACATGTCTGTGATGTACTCGTCAGATACATCGAAACCTCTGCAAGCCGAGAAGCCTTCGAAGCCGTGGTACCCACCACACGGGAGCTGTCTGCGGCCCGACGAGACCTGGTCCGAGGTCAGCGTGGACGCGAGCCTGAAGAGGCTCAGCGAGGGCTTCGGGGAGATAAGGATGGATGACAGGCTGCACCCAGGTTAGTGTCCCACGGCTCCTAAACTTACTGGTCCGTAGTCCGCCCACTCGAGGTCGATCGGAAATGCTGCGGCTCTCATTAAACTGGTTGGTTGTTGTAAGGAATATATGACCAAACTAATTTGATTATATCTCCGAAATAGACCTAGGTATCAACTCTCCGAGGCTAATACTAAAAAGGCAGTAGGATTTACTCGGTAAAGATTACTCATCGGGCAGTAAACATTCTAACTATAGTAATTATATTATAACAGTAGGCTGCAATAGGCTCTGCGGTGGTACCTAGACGGTCTGCAGCAACAGAGACACTAACACCAGTAATAGCTACAGCGCCCTTCAAACCGGATCACAGTAACTTGAGCACAATACTGTATATCGGCTACAATAGGCGCTGGGGTGGTACCTAGACGGTCTGCAGCAACAGAGTCACTACCACCAGTAATCGCCACAGCGCCCTTCAAACCGGATCACAGTAACGTTCGCACAGTGCTACCTGTCGGCTGCAACAGGCGCTGCGGCGGTACCTACCTAGACGGTCTCTGTTCTCGTTACTAGGAGTACTAATGTTTAGGTTTAAAAAAAAAAAAAAAAATTTTTCCAGGTCAACCGCTGCAGGTGGACTTCACGAGCCCACCGCGCCTATACAGCACTGACTTCCAGGTGCGCGACCACAAGATGGCGGTGCAAGGCGTCTGGCTGTACAACAACCGGGACGGGTGCAGCGCGGACCTTGCCGCCAGTACGGAGTACATAAGGTCTGTTACCATACATCATCATCATCACCATCATCACCATCAGCCGTTATACGTCCACTGCTGGACATAGGCCACCCCCAAAGATCCCCACATTTGTAGAAGTCCATACGGCTGGATTTAGGCCATTTCCCACCGAGCTGACCCAGGCTGCTGGGGGCCAGAGCCCCGTCTCTTTGCTAGCACGGTGCACCACGAGCTGGGGAAGTTGACTATGCACCCCACCAGCAACACCTACCATCTAATCATTAGCCGCAGCGCCCTTCTAAGCGGATCGCGGTAACCTTATAGTAATCGAATGTAGTATAGTCATGATTCTCAGCCGATAGACATGACCTCCACATCGATCCTACAGTGCCAGTGACCTTCACCAGGTCTTCGGACCAGCTGGTGGAGTACCTGCCAACCACGAGTTCCGGTAAGCGGTCGCCATTCGAAGACCTTGGACCCCATCAGCTATCAGTCCTTCCATGTGTCCCGCTCGATTCGTCGCTTTAATAAAAGAAAGTCTAATTAAAATGTTTAAGCTAGGATGTTTACACAGCGCTGCATTATGTTCGTCATATTTATGAAATTCCAAGTTTAGCTACTTACTAGCTACGACGCCCTTCAAACCGTCTTCAATCTATTATCATTCGCTCACTTCTCTCCTCTCTCTCCCTCTCCTTTTCTCCCCTCTCTCTCTTTCTCTCCACTATCCTCTCTCCTCTCTCTCTCTCTCTCTCCTCTCTCTCTCTCTCTCCTCTCTCATCTCTCTCCTCTGTCCCTCCACTCTGCCCTTCTCTCTCTCTTTCTCCTCTCTCCTGCCTCTGCCTCTCCTTGCTCCCGTCTTCATTTCCTGATTCCTATCTTTCGTCGTTCGCTCTCACTTCTCTCTTCCCCTCTTTCGCACTCCCCGTTTACCGCCTCAATAGAGCAGCCACCTCATTTCCTCACAAATTAATCGGAAGCCAAAGAGAGTTCCACTTCCAGCGCGTACGAGAGACCTGTGACGTGTTGGTATTCATATCTCACTCTCTTTCTCCTCCTCACAGTACGGAGAGCCCGGGCAAGACCGGCGGCAACTTCCAGATGGCGCCCGGCGGTGAGAGGAAGAAGCCCGAGCCGTGGCCGACGAAGAACGAGGAGGCCGACGCCGATGCCGACGAGTTGGAGAGGAGGCTGAACAAGCTGCGCGGGTTCAGACTCTAATACAGTACGTGATACCATAAACAATAGAGCGTAGATTGATGTAAGCGGCGTGGGTAAGCTAGTATTGAACCGACTAACCGAACCTGACGATCATCATGCAGCATTAGTTAGGACGACATACACTGCACCACATTACGCTCGAGGTAGTTTCATTGTCGATAACACTAATGCTTGTACACTACCGCTTAGCGATAGGAGCGGTAGTAGTGCCTACCTAGACGGTCAGATGGTCATTCTCGATACCTGATGGTAAATGCCACACCTGCCCATGAAAATGTAGCGCTGATTAGTATCGTATACACTGCACCGCATTGCGCTCGCCTTAAGATATAAGGAGTCAAAGGTCCTCATCCCAGTGATGATATAGATATATATATATATATAGCCTCGTGACAATGGGCAGGACTCATAACTCGAAGGACTGACTGCCGATGGAGCACCAAGGTCCTCCGCCGCAGGGCAAGCCCCTCATCAAGTGATCTCATGAAGGTTGCCAGAAGCCGCAGGATGCGGACAGCGCAGGTTCGATCTACGTGATCTTTGGTGGAGGCCTAACCCCAGCAGAGACACTGACCCACCCCAACAATAGAACTATCCACGCCGTAACTGTATCATATAATAATAATTAATAAAGGCAGAACGTGAGCTTGTCCTATCGCTTAGTCGAATTAAAAAAAAAACATGCTTATACTAATTTAAAATCGAACACATCAGATTCATTTCTGAATATATTTTTCATATGTACATACGATCATAAATGTAATAAGTAATATTCTTTATTCAAATGTTGGCATTTCTTTATTGAGGAAGGCAAAGGATTAAAATCCATACTGCCAAGTTTTAAGCGATTCGATTTTTTTCATATATCGACACCTCTAACAATGCGTGACCGCCAAAATACCAGTTCAGTACAGCAGATAAACATTTTTAGAGTTATTAAAATAATTATATATGGGAGAAATTTCTGAGTTTTAAACACGAAAAAAAATTTTTTTTTTTTTTTATTCGACTCAAAAACTGCATAAAAATCAATGTTAATACAAAAAACTAAGTAAAATAATCGATATAACTCGAGAAAAATGGCCGTCGCGTGCTGGTTAACGTACAACGAACGTATGAAACAAAAATAGCGACGCGAATGGCAGTATTATTACACGGTTAAATTAAACAGTCGCAACGTTCATATCTACCGGTGGCGCGACGCGTGCACTTGGCCGGGTAATAGTTACATTTTTCAGTCGAACAAATCTGAACCGTATATCCTACAACATAGAGTCCATTTAAATAAGCGCTTTGTATGGCCGAGTGTACCGCGGCGCGACGACCCCATTGTACATAGAAGCATACGAATTTGATCTTTAGTACTAAAGCTATAGAGTTGAGTTTTGAATAGTTCCATATATGGATGTTGTATCGTTCTTTGTATGTGACGATGACGTCACGCCAACCAGACCGCAGAGCAGTCGACGAATCATCCCAAGTTTAAAGGTCGTTTATGCTATAATGGCGCTTACGCCGTTTAAACCCGGAGGTGTCGATACGTTACAAAAACTTCCGCCATTTTTATTTCAAGCACACCACTGCGTACATCTCACATTTGAATAGTAATAAATATTTTATAGTTTTGTTAATATACATATATAACCTGTAGTTTTAACACGACAATGAATTTAACAGAGACGATGATGATATTCAAATAGTTTATAGTTATTAATAGTTTTTCATACAATTGTGTTTAATTATTAACCCGTTCGAGTTCTAGTTAGATTATCGGAAGTCCTTCTTCAGCTGTGGAAGTAAGAAGGAGAGAGAGCATTTCAAAATTGCCATCACAATGAAATAATAAAGATGTGTATCGGCTCATTAACGCTCCGTCTGTAATCAGTGGCGTCTCCAGCTACATCTCCGTGCGCGAGCGAGATGGATATAGTTCTCTTAATGTTCAGCTCTTGGTATGAAGAATGTTTTCACGACACGCGAACCTCGAACGGGTTAACGCTTTATGTAAATAAAGAAAAAAAAAAAAACTTTTGGAAAAACCCAAAAAAAAAAATGGTGACGTAGTAATTATGTGCTTTATTTTATAAATAGATGAAAATGTTTAAAAATAAAATTATGGAGCGGCCGAGCCTCAGTGGCATGGCGGTGGAAGTGCCTGCTTGCTGATGTCGACGGACGTAGTGTATATACCTTAGGTACGTAATAACAAATTATATAGAAAATAGCGTATTCATTGTTGAACTAACAGATACTGGATATTGATATTAATAATCATAACTGTAATCCAGGGATGGCAAACCTTTTATTTAAACTCGGGGTTATCTGTCAACAAGCTGCCTGACGCGGAGGTCCCCGGTTCCATTCCTGAGAATAAATAGCATGTTGGAAATAAAAAAAAAAATTGCTAAATGTCCATAGAAATTATTATCGCTGACTTTTTTTTTTTTTCAAATAAACTATTGTAAGTGATACGCCTGCTCATAACAACGTGGCGTTAGAGTGATATATACTGCACCACATTGCGCTCGTCGTGTGAGACATATGTTGAGTCTCGTTACCCCAGTAATGCAACTACAACGCCTTTCAAACCAGAACACCGATGTTTACAGTCCTGTTGCTATAATAGACGTTGCGGTGGTACTTGAATAGACAATGCAGCAACAGAGAACTACCACCAGTAATATCGATCGGTCCTTCAAACCGGAACTAAGTGATGTTTGCACAGTACTGTTTTAATTAAGCCTCGACACTACTATAATTTTGTAAGTTTATCACCAAACTTTGTTTTTTTTTTTATTTCATTGAGTACCAAACGTTTGCCGTCCCTGTCCTCATATATTATGATTAAGAGCTTTAAAACCGAGTGATGTGCCATTAGTTACAAACATTTGTTTGTCGAACATTTGATCAAATGTTGGGCAAATTAATGGTGGAATGTTTATTGCGTAGCGTAAGATTTCTCGTTAATATGGAATTATTAGTGGATTAGTTTTTTTTATTATTATTAAATAGGTCAGTGGTGAAATGGCAGCTGGTGGTAAGTGGTGGTATTGTGATGCGATGGTGAAATACATTAAGTGTAGTATTATCGTATACCTCAAAAGATTTTTTTTATAGAAATTTCAGAATCAGCTGTTTGAACTTTTTAATTACTCTATTAATTGTTATAGACAAAAGCATTTGTGTTATACGACACTTAATTTTCCCTTAAGTTAATCTGTGTCATTGTTAAGAAATAATATTTTTGATATTGATAAAAATATGTTTTGCTTTATTAATACATATCTGTAATAATTTTTATTGACTAATACAGACTATAGTTATGCAAATGTTGACATGCGTATATATATTTATTTATATATATATATATATATAATCTGTGGCCTATGTTGTAATATTTATAGTAACAAAGATTATTTTCGAAAATAAATTTTAATTACATGAAAATAAAATACAAAATATCTAAAATTCTCATTTTTTTTTAATCATTTAGATTTTATCACGCTACTAAAACAATTATTGCTTGGTATAGACATAGATAATGCGTTTTTTTTTCTCATACTAAAAATAATTATTTGACAAAGATATGTAAATAACTGTATTCGAGTTTTTTTTTTTAATAATATACAATTATGTTTATGCTATTAGTCTTTTTGATGACTAACACCTTCATTCATATTGGGGTATTTAAAAAGCTAACATCGTCCGCCATTTTGATGTACCCGTGACGTAATGGAGTAGCATACGTCATTCGCGCTCTGTTACTGGCTTTTGAAATATACTTTGTTTTTTTTTTAATATGTTAGAAATGATTACAAATTATTAAGGAATATATCTATAGTAAGAGTTAAACAGAAAATATATGTATCATATATATATGTTAATGACAATATCTGGTTCCTAACATATCGAAGGATTGGTTGTTTTGTGTTATTTTGTATATATATATAAACATTCAATGTACAGTTTGTATAAAGGAAAGTGTAAATAATTTTGTAAATATTAAAATTACTTGACATGCCAAAATTGTTTAATTTTTTTTTCTGATGTATAGTTTTCAATTTAGTTTCGCACTTTTATATTGTTTTATTTTTGGTATTTTGTTTAATTAAATTTTACTGCAAACACCTGAACCAGCTTTTTTTATTTCAACGATTTTGTTATTGACGACCACTGCTGGACTTTGGCGTCGGAGGAAGATCTATTTTTCTTTATTAGAAAAACCTGATGGTAAGGGGTTCCGCATAACAACTGACGGGACCCAATCCAAGCTCACCAGGTCGTGGTGCAACCTGCTAATCAACAGACGAGGGTCTGGCTCCCACCAAACCGCATTACGCCAGCGTGGTGGGAAATGGCCTAAATCCCACCATACGAACCCCTTCAAAGATCGTGGGAAGCCTCTAGATTTGATACACTATCGGCTGATGATGATGATGGTAAGTGATACGCCTGCCCATAACAATGTGTCGCTAGCTAGGATGTTTACACTACAACTATTGTTACCTTCCATTAGCTACAGTATCGTTCAATACAGACGGTAATGTCTGCACACCACTGCCAGGAGCTGCGGTGGTACGTAGACGGTCACCAGCAACAGTATATCACCAATGAAAAAGGATTTAAATAAATAAAAAAAAAAAAAAAAAATATTATTTTATTATAAAAAATATAATAAACAAGTAACAAAAATAAATTCTTATTGACTTTTAATGACTGAATGTATGGCGGAGAAGGCAACTTTTATGAATTTTATATCATCATCATCATCATCAGCTGATTAATGTCTACTCCTGTACGTAGGCCTTTCCTAAAGATCCCTTCGACCTTCACCAGATCGTCGTTCCACCTTGTGGCCTCAGCAATCCGTCACGAGCAGTATTTGTACAAGAGCTGTCTAGTCTAGTCTCGTCTAGTCTAGTCTTGTCTAGTCTAGTCTAGTCTAGTCTCGTCTCGTCTAGTCTAGTCTCGTCTAGTCTAGTCTAGTCTAGTCTCGTCTAGGTAGGTACTACAGCAGCGCCTACTGCAGCCTACGCGACAGTAGTGTACAAACATTACTATGTTCCGTATTAAAGGGGATCTCATCTTAGGGGGGAATTGCCATAATCGCCACGCTTGGCAGGCGGCTTGGCGATCGCAGTTACGGAGGCCCTATCGTGAAACGCTGCTGCCCGTCCCACGTCCGGGATTTCCCTCCGCTTCCTTGGATGGATATACCGCCATCATTCGGTTGACTGATTGCATTTGATGAAGTGTAAATGTACTCAATAGTCATATACACTTCAGCAAATGGGCGGTGGGGTCGTCACTTCCCGACGCCGGTCTGAGTGGAAATCTTTGGGGGAGGCCTTTATCCAGCAGTGGACGTCTTCCGGCTAATTGGATTGGATTGGATTTGTATTAAAGGGCGCTGTGGCTAGTGTAATTACTGGAGTAACGAAACTTAACGTCTCAAAGCGATGACCGCATTGATAAGCTGTGTATACTATTCTAACCAGCGCCACTTTATTATAGGCGGGGATTATCACTTACTATCAGGTGCAAGTCCTGCTCGTATCGTTTAAAAAAACAATTGTATCGACAATAAAATATAAGCGTTGCAGTGTATACGATCCTAAGTGTTGCTAATATGCTTGTTATGCTTTTATTTTAAACAGAGACGAGAGGAGTGGAACGTTCATCTGATGGTAAATGATACTGTTATACACTGCACCGCTTTACGGTCGTCGTCTTGAGACAAGATGTCGAGTCTTGTTACCGCAGTAATTACAAAGTAATGTTTGCACACTATCGCTTGGAGCTGCGGCGAGGTCTGGACGGTCTGCAGCAACAGAGACACTACCAACAAGTGAAGTCGTGTAGAATAGAAGTAACTTTGCAGCTATATGTGCCGAGTATCATCAACGTGTGATGATGATTTGAGATGACATGCACTCAGTAGATCATCAACGGTTCGGTGATGACCTACTGATGGTTGGGCGGTGGTGTTGCCAGATAGTCCGGCGCGCGACGTACGGCGGACGTCTGGGTAGGGATGTGCCCGCCCTCCGCTCGGAAGCCGTTCGCGTCCGCCTCGTACAGCACGTGGATCACCTGGAACGACACACGATTTGAAGTGCTGGCTGACAGCTGATACTGAACTGGAATACCAGTTTCCCCCTATCTCTATCTCTCAATGGCGATAGAGGATATAGATGTCTTTAACTATATCCTACTCTATCCTTTTCTCTCTCACTCTCTTATTTATCTCTGTTAGCCTATCTTTCTCTTCGTCAATATTTCTCTCCGTAAATCTTTCTCCCTGTCTATATTTCCCCCTGTCCATCTCTCTTACTGCCAATCTTTCTCTCTGTCAATCTTACTCGCTATCAATCTTTCTTCCCGTCAATCTTTCTCTCTGTGAAACTTTCTCCCTGACAATATTTCTCTCTGTCAATTTTTCTCCCTATCAATCTTTCGCGCTATCAATGTTTCTCCCTATTAATCTTTCTCCCTATCAATCTTTCTCTCTACCAATCTTTCTCCCTATCAATCTTTCTCCCTATCAATCTTTCTCCCTATCAATCTTTCTCCCTATCAATCTTTCTCCCTACCTATCTTTCTCCCTGTCAATCTTTCTCCCTATCAATCTTTCTCCCTACCAATCTTTCTCCCTATCAATCTTTCGCGCTATCAATGTTTCTCCCTATTAATCTTTCTCCCTATCAATCTTTCTCTCTACCAATCTTTCTCTCTATCAATCTTTCTCCCTATCAATCTTTCTCCCTATCAATCTTTCTCCCTGTCAATATTACTCCCTGTCAATCTCTCTCACTCTGCACATCTTTCACTATCAATCCATCTCTATATATCTACTCTACTTTAACGTCTCTTTCTCTCTTTCTATCATCTCGCTATATCTATATAGCAAACGTCTCCCATCTCCTTGTTCTCCTAGGGCTCATTAGTCAACGGGTACGCTCTGCGACCGTCAGAACATCGGCTCCGCGGGAGAGATCTCCATCATCACTCCGCACCTGTCCGTCCGGCGCCGTGTACTGGTACTGGCCCTCCACCACCAGGCTGGGCGCCTCTCCGGCCGCCTGCCGCAGCGACCCTCGCTGCTCATGGTATATACCGCCCTCTGCAAATGGAATATTAAATAGAGCTACACCACTGTTTCCGCCACCAACTAATACTGTGCGAACATCATTGTATTCAGGTTCGAAGGACGCTGCAGCTAATGAATGTAAACTCAACAAATGTGTGGTAATGTATACGATCCTAACAAGAGTTACCGATAGCGTCTCCTGGTGGTAGGTCTCTCACAACGGAACATACTACCGGGGGTACTACCGCAGTACCTATTGCCGACAAACCGTGCAAACATTACCGTGTTCCGGTTTGAAGGGCGCCGTAACTAGTGAAATTACTGGAGTAATGAGACTTTACATCTTGTCTCAAGGCGACGAGCGCAATTTGGTGCAGTGTATAACATCCTAATTATATATACGTTATGATCAGGCGTATCACTTAATATTAGGTGACCGTCCCGCTCGTGTCATCACTTTAATAGGAGAAAATGTAAATATTTGTCAGGATGTTTACACAGCGTTGCGTTTATAAAATTCTAAGTTTGATTATTTACTAGTCGCAGCGCCCTTCGAGCCGTGATCATTAAACGTACCGGTTTGTATTGCCCATCTGTAGGAGCCGTCGGCGTGGGGCCCGTCGAAGTCGTTCCTGATGATCCTCTCCACTTCCTGTCCCATCGCCGTCGCAGCCGTTAACATCTGCACACGAATTGAAATTAAAAAAAAAAAAAAAAAAAAAAACTATTCCATATATCCAAGCCAAGCCCACCAGCTCACGGTGAACCCTGATAATCAACAGACGAGGTTCTTGCTCCTACCAACCCGCAATGGGCCAGTGGTGGGTAATGGCCCAAATCCCTGCTCGATTGATGTGTGAATCTTTGGGTGTGGCCTTGTCCAGCAGTGGGCAACCATCGGCTGATGGTGATGTTATAAAACCATTGATGGACATATAAATATTTATTTCATATTAAAAGATGACTTATATATCTTCCAAGAAAGTCTTCAGCTGCAAACACTCACCACCAGTAGAGGTGGTGATGGTGAAGATTTACGATACGATGGTAGCTATACCACGTTCAGAACCTACCATCATCTATAACATATCGATTGCTATATATATATATTAACTGTTTCTCGACCATTTTGCTGACCGTACTACAGAATAACACTGCAAATGGCTTCCTATATCAACCGCTACCATAGAAACCGCATACATAACACTGAGCGAAAATGTTCATAATTCAATTACAAATAAAACTATAAAGAATATATGAAATTGAAAAAATAAACACCCTGTAAACATCTACAAATCATTCCGCGTCGAATGATAGCTTACCCGTGTAGATACGTTCACTCGTTTTCGAGTGATCAGTGAACAAAGACAACCCATTTTTGTTATATATATATATGTAATAGGGGGACCGGAAAGTAATGTCGTTTCTGGGCATGCCAATACTTGATTGTCATTTGTCAGCTCATTGTTTTGTTCAGAGGCGTACCAAAGACATTGTGAGGTTATAGTGATTTCTTTACTTATAGACAATTGAATTACAATTTTTTTTTGTAATTTTGGGTAAAATGGCCAGCCAAATACCAGAAGAGGTACACATCCGGCATTGCATGCTCTTTGAGTTTCGCAAGGGAAATAACGCAACAGTTGCTACCAAAAACATTTGCGATGTTTATCCAAATGCACTGGACATTCGTAAATGATGTGCCAAAGGTGGTTTTCCAAGTTCAAATCGGGTAATTTTGATCTTTCCGACTCGTATCGATCAGGAAGACCATCAGCGTTAGACAACGACGTGTTAAGGGCGGAAGTGGAAGCAAATCCGTGTCAGACGATCGAGGAATTGTCAAACAGTCTCAACAAACCTTGGTCGACCATCCACCATCCAAGAACATTTGAAGCAGATTGGAAAAGTAAGCAGAGCAGGTGTTTGGGTCCCGCATAATCTGTCCGAACAGAATAAGGCTAACCGATCAATCACATGCAACTTATTGCTTCAACGACACAACACAGAAGCGTTTTTTGATCGCTTGATCACAGGAGATGAGAAATGGGTCCTGTATGATAACCCAAAACGCAAAAGGCAGTGGCTCTCTCCAAATGAAATCCCTCGGAGTACTGCTAAGCCAGGTTTACACCCCAAAAAAGCGCTTTTGTGTGTTTGGTGGAGTATTCGCGGCATTGTTCATTTTGAATTACTGAAACCTGGAGAAACTGTTACTGCAGACCTCTACAGCGAACAATTGCAGCGAGTCAATCAATCTTTAATTGAAAAGTGGCCAGCGATTGTCAACCGAAAAGGCGTCATTCTCCAACATGACAATGCAAGACTGCATGACGCACTGCGCAAGGCGAACTCTAGAAAACCAATTAATGAATTGGGGTGGGAGGTGCTGCCTCATCCACCATATTCGCCCGATGTTGCACCATCGGATTTCCACTTATTCCGAGCGCTGCAACACTTTTTAAGTGGCAAAACATTTGCAAATTTGGATGATATCCAAAATGCCATCTCTAGATATTTTGCCGAAAAACCAATTAATTTTTATCGATCAGGGATTGAAAATTTACTCACTAGATGGCAAAAGGTTATTGACAATGACTGAAATGATGGGGAATACATCATTGATTAAAAATAAAGACTCGTTAAAAATGTGTGTTTGTATTTAGCGTAAGAAAACGACATTACTTTCCGGTCCCCCTAATAGAAGATAGATGGGGTTAGGACGACATGCGCGCCAAATTCGAGTTGCATTTTCAAATTTCGCGCGCAAACATAAAATGGCGCTGGTTAGGTAGCGATGATAATATATATATTACCTGTGTTACAGTAAAATCTTACTACTGTAATATATAATTAATTTTAGACTGTCTTCCAGTAAGAAAAATATAACCTTGTAATCACATGGGGCGGAGATGACGGCGCGACGTTCACCTGATTTTAAGTGACACTCCCGCCCATAACATGGCGGTAGTTAGGATGGTATACACTGCACTACATTGTACTCGCTTTGAGGCATGGTGTTAAGTCTAATTACCGCAGTAATTGCACTAGCTGCAGCGCCGTTACAATTGAAACTATATGAAGTACTTGCGATGATATACACTAAAGCATATTACACTCATACTAAGACATATCTCGTTACCGCGGTAATTGCGCTAGTTACAGCGCCCATCGAACCGGAACAGAGTAACGTTTGCACAACAGTATATGACAGCAGAAATACGAGATGTAGTATCATGTGTATAGGTTTGAAGGGCGCTGTAGCTACAGTTGGGACGACACTCAAGGCGACGAGTAGTTCCACATGGCCATCATCATCATCAGCTGATAGACGTCCACTGCTGGGCATAGACCACAAAAAAAAAAAAAAACTTATCATACATTTGCTACTACATTATTGTGAAACCTCTTCCTTTGTATGTACACAGTGTATGACTTCACTTAAAATTCCGTAACCTTTAACCTTTCTGCCGTTAACCTCTGATCCACTGCGGTTAAGATGTCACGTACAGTTACACAGAATGAGTTGTTAGCTTTCTCAAACACTCAATATTAAGTGTCATGTTTTTATTAGCGCAAGTAACACGTTAAATATATATCATAATTTACTTCTTAAATTAGCAGTATAATGTTTGTTAGTTCAGGAAGCAATGGAACGAGCTGAAGTGTGTGTATCGGTTTGAAGGGCGCTGCGGTTACAGCTGCAACGTCGCCGTTGTGACAGACCGTGTGTGTTCCGGTTTGGAAGGTGTTGTAGATGGTGTAATTACTGGAGTAACGAGCCTTAAAATGTTATATCTCAAGGCGAGTACGTGGTGCAGTGTATACCATACCACCACGTTGTTGCGGGCGGGCGTATCACTTAACATCAGGTGATCGACCCAGTGGTATCGTCGCTTTGATATATACAAAAAAGATTGTATATAAATTTGATTTTTTTCGGAAATTCCACGAAAATACTAATTACATGGTAACACTGAAAGGTCAAGAAGGTCAACAGTGTACTAATGGCGGCGCATACTTCAATGTCTCATTTAAATTAATAATAAATAACCTATATATAATATTACAGATAAAAAAAAAAGTAATATTTTAAATTCGCAGCAAAAAGGCGCCAACACATTAGAGTGATGATAGTTTTAACTTTTTTTTTTATTTAATTGGGCGACGGCACAAGTTTTTTTTTTTTTTCAATTAAACAAAGAGACGAGCGAGATTAATCTGCCTATAACTATATGGCTCTACTTAGGATGATGTACACTGCACCACAATTTTGATACATAAGATGTCGATTCTCGATATCTCAGTAATTACACTAGCTACAGCGCCGTTCAGACCGGATTACAGTAATGTTTGCACAGTACAACCTATAACAGAGACACTACCACCAGTAATATGTTTTAGACCTATAACCATATAGATGAAGATTGACCAGGGGTCGGCAACTAGATTTAGTTAATCCACTAAAATATTAACGTAGAAGTCCTTGAGACCGGATATATTTTGTTCTGATTATTTTCAATATTACATATACACTGCTAAATATTAATTTCAATATCTCTAATATTTTTGTTTGTTGTTAACAGATAAAAAAAAAATCATAAAAGCAAACGTCATCATCATCAGCTGATAGACGTCCACTGCTGGACAAAGGCTTCCCCCAAAGATCCCTACATCGATCGGTTCTGTGCTCCCCCATCGCCGGGCATCAGGAGCCGTCATTTGAAGTTAATGGAGGTGGATTTGGGCCATTTCCCACCACGCTGGCCCAATGCAAGTGGGGGCGAGAGCCTCGTCAATTGATCATCAGGATCCACCACGAGCTGGTGAGCTTGGCTTGACTCCCGTGAGTTGTGCGGGAACCTTTTTGAGGAGTATACCTCCGCCCCGTTAATGTAATGTTTAATTGTTGCGAATCACCACAGACAATAGACAAACAGAACATAGAATATAAACTAATTATATATTATTATAAGATTATATATAAGATTAATAATAATAGGTCACGTCCATTATGCCTTCTCAAAAAAAAAAAAAAAATATGTTTGTATAAAATCACTCCATACTTACCAATAATATTCCTGAACGTAACTGCATTGTGGAAATAAATATATATTTATATATATAAAAACTATTTCGCTAAAAACTATTTTTATTGTTTGATTTAAAAAAAATATATTCACTTTAGTTTTTTAATGTCAAGTGTATAGAAGGGCTCCTTTCGCGCGTTCGCGTTCCAAATGTTCGTGTGTGTTTGTATGTGTGTGTGTGTCGTAGGGACGGGACTGTCGCGGCGCGCGGCTCGTGTCGCACTACTGCGCCATACCGGCCGTTAAAGCTCACGAGCTCGTCACATTTTCCCCTTTCACATGTTACGTAGTGATGCGACGGGATCGGCCGACGGTAGTGATGTGACGCAACTTGATCGAAGTTCGGATAATTTAACAGGCGTTTGTTTTACATTCGACCTGAAGACGAGTGATACGCCGTCCATAACTACGTGGTGTTAACTAGAATATTCTATACTACATCGCATTACGATATCCGCTTTAAGACACATGTTGAGACTTATTACCTCAATGTTTACACTGACTACAGCGCCCTGCAAACCGGAACACATTAACGTCTGCACAGTACTGTCTGTCAGCTGCAACATGAGCTGTGGTGGGACCTACAATGAATAAATTTAATAATAAGCGCTAGTTAGAACGATATACTGTACACAAAACAGCGCGTCGCTTCATTACGTTACATATTAAATCTTTACTTTATCAATTTCACTGGCTACAGCGCCCTTCGAAACGGAACATAGTAAATTCTTCGACAAATCTTCCGACCCGTCTGTTGCTGTTGTTTTTTAATGCTGATGGTAAGCATGGATGTTATACTTTACCATCAGCCGGTAGACATCCACTGCTAGACATAGAACAGCTGCAAAGATTCCCATATTGATAAGGTTTGGGATTTATAAGCGGGATTTGGGCCATTTCCCACTACGTTGGCCCAAAGCCGATTGGTGGGAGCCAGAGCGAGCCAGAGCCTTGTCTGTTGACCACCAGGGTACACCACGAGCTGGTGAGGTTATCTTGGATGCCGTGAATTGCGCGGTGTACTCTTTACAGCCCCGCCATCGACATGTAATACTTGTTACGAATAACCATAGACAATACACAAACACAACATAAACTATAGATAATAAATACATGTTGTGAATGTCAAAAATATTGACATTATTTGTCAAAGAGTGGGACGATCACCTGATGTTGAGTGATACGCCTGTCCATAACAAGATGATGTTATTTGAGATATTCAAACGGCACCACATTGCGCTCATCGCCTTGAGATATAATACGCTGAGTCTCGATACCCCAGTGATTACACTAGCCACAGCGCCCATCAAACCGGAATAAAGGAATGTTTGTCAGCTGCAGTAAGCACTGCGGCTGTGCCGAGACGGTTTCGGAGAGGAATTCTTCGAAACCCTGTTTTTGGGGAGAAGTCAGGGTTATGTGAGATTCTTACTCACTGAAACCCTCTTCCCTGGTCCGCACCGCACCGGTGCTGCTCTTGGCGCGTCTCCGACTCCTCAGCTCTTCCTCCGAACCTGACCCACCTAGTACCACTGCTGAGTCCTGTCCGACGCAGTCCAGCTCGTTGGGCAATAATGGCGCCTACCACAGCATTGGGATTGTCGCCTGATACTACTAATTATAGCTCATGATATTTTCACTGATTTATGTATCCTTTCCATTCCTGGTGTACAGGCGGGTGCATAACTGTCTTTGTGACGCTACAGTGCTTATTAGACTACGTTTTTTTTTAAATTGCTTCCTTCGCATGATTCTGCCAGCCGCGCTGTGAGCGTGATACGAGTAAGGTGTTTCAGGCCGGGTTCTAAAAACGCTTTGTAGCGCTACCGGGCACATTAGATCCAGTAACATTGATTTAAGTTACCCACTTTGCATAATGCTTTGCTCAGTCGCATCATGAACGAGACACGCACGAGTGTTTCAAACATGAACTTAAAGTCCACCTGTAGATATGCATGGCTTGTTAGACCCTGTAAAGTATATTTAAGTTATGCCTTTCGCATATGGAAGTATTTGTATTTTCTTACTCGCAAGAGCGAGACGCGGACAAGGTGTATTCGACCTGGTATCGCATTGAACTTGTTGTCATTCAATCAGCTGTTGCTGACTTACTTGAGACAAACATCGTGACAGTTTAAGTAACATCTCAGCTCCAAACAGCACCGTGTTCCAGTTTGAAGGGCGCTGCAACTAGTGAAGATACCGCAGTATAAAAACATATCGTTTCATGTAATAACATGAGACAGTGTAAACATATACAATGTCGTATCACTTAATATCGTGTGAACGTGACACTCGTCGTTTAGTTTCACAACGGAATTGGATTTAGTAATTAACATCGATCCGTCAAAAAAAATATCTGCGATTCACAAAATGGCGGAAAATCGACTTTCACCATTTACTCTATTGTCCGTTTGTTTGTGATACTGTGACGTTTGTTATTCAAGATGGCGGCTCGGTATCGGTAACATTTATTAGTTTATCCTCCAGTTAGACAAATAATAACATATTATAATAAATAAAAATAATCAGTTCAATCAATACACAATGAAATATAATAGGGGGACCGGAAAGTAATGTCGTTTCTGCGCATGCCAATACTTGATTGTCATTTGTCAGCTCATTGTTTTGTTCAGAGGCGTACCAAAGACATTGTGAGGTTATAGTGATTTCTTTACTTATAGACAATTGAGTTACAATTTTTTTTTGTAATTTTGGGTAAAATGGCCAGCCAAATACCAGAAGAGGTACACATCCGGCATTGCATGCTCTTTGAGTTTCGCAAGGGAAATAACGCAACAGTTGCTACCAAAAACATTTGCGATGTTTATCCAAATGCACTGGACATTCGTAAATGATGTGCCAAAGGTGGTTTTCCAAGTTCAAATCGGGTAATTTTGATCTTTCCGACTCGTATCGATCAGGAAGACCATCAGCGTTAGACAACGACGTGTTAAGGGCGGAAGTGGAAGCAAATCCGTGTCAGACGATCGAGGAATTGTCAAACAGTCTCAACAAACCTTGGTCGACCATCCACCATCCAAGAACATTTGAAGCAGATTGGAAAAGTAAGCAGAGCAGGTGTTTGGGTCCCGCATAATCTGTCCGAACAGAATAAGGCTAACCGATCAATCACATGCAACTTATTGCTTCAACGACACAACACAGAAGCGTTTTTTGATCGCTTGATCACAGGAGATGAGAAATGGGTCCTGTATGATAACCCAAAACGCAAAAGGCAGTGGCTCTCTCCAAATGAAATCCCTCGGAGTACTGCTAAGCCAGGTTTACACCCCAAAAAAGCGCTTTTGTGTGTTTGGTGGAGTATTCGCGGCATTGTTCATTTTGAATTACTGAAACCTGGAGAAACTGTTACTGCAGACCTCTACAGCGAACAATTGCAGCGAGTCAATCAATCTTTAATTGAAAAGTGGCCAGCGATTGTCAACCGAAAAGGCGTCATTCTCCAACATGACAATGCAAGACCGCATGACGCACTGCGCAAGGCGAACTCTAGAAAACCAATTAATGAATTGGGGTGGGAGGTGCTGCCTCATCCACCATATTCGCCCGATGTTGCACCATCGGATTTCCACTTATTCCGAGCGCTGCAACACTTTTTAAGTGGCAAAACATTTGCAAATTTGGATGATATCCAAAATGCCATCTCTAGATATTTTGCCGAAAAACCAATTAATTTTTATCGATCAGGGATTGAAAATTTACTCACTAGATGGCAAAAGGTTATTGACAATGACTGAAATGATGGGGAATACATCATTGATTAAAAATAAAGACTCGTTAAAAATGTATGTGTTTGTATTTAGCGTAAGAAAACGACATTACTTTCCGGTCCCCCTAATATTATTAATACCAACCGTCGTCGTTAACCCTCCGCCGCCTGACAGCCCGCCGCCATCTTGTCCGCGCGTTCCTCCATGTTCTCATTATTTAAATGTTACCAATTTAAAAATAAAAAAAGTAATGACACCGATATAATATGCAATATATTTTATTATTTATTTAGTAACGGTAACATGCGTGTGAGACTGTCTCAAGCGCAATGTTTTATCTCGGCGTGTGATGAGGCTTAACGTCTCTTTTTTTTTTACTATCTATACTCTGTGTCGGAGTCAGAGTTATGTGCAGACTTCTAACCATTAGAGCCCCCTCAGTGGTCACCTTCAGCCTTTGTAGAGCCCCAGCCTCGTGAGTACTTCAATGAGCGGAGACCACGTCCAGCCGTTCCTCTTCAAGCTCGTTCAGAAGACAATGAGAACCCTCATCCCAACTGCCAAAGACCCCCAAGACCCTATTAAAGAAGGCTTCATTCACCGGCGCGCCGTGGCGCTGCTAGTTAGCACCACGACGGCTTCGTCTCCGAGCGTGAACTATCCTCTCTCGATCCGGTTCAGCAGCCTTCATCTGTATCATAACAGTTCACAAAAGGTGGCTGCAGCTCTCCATGCAATATCTCCTCCCAGCATCACCGACACAATTGCTGGCATGGAGAGGTTCAATCCAATCCGGAGACTTAACCTCATGTCTTCAGGCGACGGACACAATATGTAGTGTAAATATCCTAACCAGCGGCTCAGCATCACCATACTACTATGGCGGAAGGCTGACTATGCGATGTTAGTAGCTACGACTGCGAATTTCGATCTACCTGACCATTAATAAAATTCTCCGATATCTGGTTATCAGTTGGGAGTTCCCCATCGCTGGGCAAAGGATCTCCGCAGGGTTCAGCTCATCGATCCTTGAGTCTTGCAAGAAACATCTAGAACTGATCACCAGTAAGGAAGTCACTGGCCGATAGAAAGCTGATCGTATGGTTCTGTTTTTTTTTAACATCACACCCCCGGACATTAGTTGGCCCGGGCTTCGGTCCAATTCCTGATTTCTTCCTCATCCTCTCCTTACATCCTCATCTTCTATTCCGTTCTTACCTTCCATTCTTATCGCTTTCAACTATACTCCATTCCAATTCCTTCATTCGTCGCACGCACAGGAGACAACGTGATTAGGAGATCCATCAGACCTCACATCGCACTGAGCGTGTTAAGTACTACATCACAAAATGGCGCATTTACGCACCGCACCCAAATTATCACATACAGTTTCATCAACGATTACACTTACATAAGATACGAAGACCTGTTGATTAGCAGGAAATGTCTCCGTGGTGAATGGCTTCAGCTGTTACGTAATGTTTAGACAAACAGTTTTTTTTTTTTTTATACATTTAAGCGAAGATACAAGCGAGACGGCCACATGTTAATACGTTATACGCTTGCCGATAGTTTGAATGGGATATTGCACCATATTACGCTTATCGCCTGAGACAAGATGTTGAGTACGTTACCTCACTAGCTACAGCGCCCTTCGAATCTGACCACAGATCGCAGGACACCTGGACGGCCTCCAGCAACCTATCACCAGTAGAGTAGTAGTAAATGTGTGTTTTTTTTTATAGAAAACAACTATACTATACTAATATGTAAACAAATAAAAATACCAATACATTTTATTGTTTTTTTTTTTTAAAAACAATTTAAACGTCAATAAATGTCGTACTTTACGATAATTTATATAACACTCATTTAAATACAACGCGGCGAAGTGATTTGACGTTTGCCTTTTTTTAATATCTGATGTAAACGTCGTTAGCGTACACGTCGGAGCTTTTGAGCATACGAATTACAAATTAAATAAAATTAAAAACATTAACGTTATTATCATTGTTTTTTTTTTTTTTTTAGATTTTAGAACGATAATAAAATAACAGTGTCATGTGTAAATATTCTAATGCAGATAATAACGTGAATATTTAATTTGGATTGTTTTTTTTTTTAATTACAGTTCAAATTATTGGTTTTGTCATATTGAGCCAAGCTGTGTGATTTTTTTTTTTAAATCGATTAATTTCTTTTGCTATGATTTATGACAATACTGAAATTATGTTTATTTGATTTTTAAAAGACAAATGATTATCTTCCGCTGCACGGAGGCAGTTGGTTGTCAGATTTACTGGTGGTAGATCTCTGTTGGTACAGACTGTCTAGATTGGTTCCACAGCAGCTACGGCAGGAACCTGGCGCCGCGACCGACAAGGGCCGTCGGGCCGTTGCTCCCCTTGGAGAGGGTTCCTGGGGTGGATATGGTGATGCGTCTCGTATTCCGACGCGTCGCCACGTAGGGATTTTTAACAGGAGGGGTGCTTCACACCCCTCCTCGAGGTGGGCCCGGTCATTCGGGCGCCGTTCGAGGGGTCGTGGATGAACTGCAATACTTTATCCCGCGACCCCACGAACACGTGGATGAGAGTGGAATACCGTGTGAAGCTTTTTAGTCGTTTGGAGTCCGACACTACCACCGTCGCCGGTCCAATTTGGCGACGGGGTGTGCATTTCCATTAGCATTTTGTTACACGCGTATATAAAAAAAAAAAAAAAAAAAACCACCGCAGCTACTAATACTGCGGAAATATTACTGTGATCTTGTTTGAAGACTCTCTCGTCCGTTTGAAAGAGCGAGGCTAATTACCAGGGTAATTAGAGTCAAATACTTTTGTTTCAGACGACAAGCCCAATGTGTATTCACTGTCCTAAAAAATCCGGTAATATCTATATTAGATGAGATGAGATAAGTTTTGCACATCATCGAATGAAGGACAACTTATAATTCTCAGTACATTCTGTTTACATACATTAAGTAGTGTATATCACTCAGCTTCGCTCGCATACTTGCTTTATTTGCAAACCATCAAGGTTCTTCCTATCGCAGTACTCACTCCTGCCGCCAACCATTACTGTGTTCCGGTTTAAAAGCGGTTGTAACGAGTGAAATTACGACGAGCACAATGTGGTGCAGTGTATATCTATATAACTACATCCACAATCCGCTCGGTGTATAAGACGTCTTATTACTCCGGTAATTTACTGTTATAGTTAATCATATATATAGATTTAAATCCTACTAACTCCCACCAATCGGGGCAGCGTGGTGGGAAATGGCCCAAACCCTCACAAATTAATCCTTTCAAACGACGGCGTTTGGTACCAGACGGTACTAGAGACCATCTAACTGTAAGATCTTAGGAAACCGCTGAATGTGATGACCTAAGTGAGACTTATGTCCAGCAGTGGGCATCCATCAATTGATGATGATTTAAATCACTTTTAAATTCCATACAAACAAACAGATACAATGTTTATATATATAAATTAGTGGACATTTACAATAGTGATGGTCGTCACGAGAACAAGACCTAAGACAATCGTGGTCTTGGTCTTGGACATTCAGTAATAAAAATATCAATCCTTAATGGGTTCTGTAGATGTCTTATTTCTATACCAGCTACCCAGATGTCTGTCTACTAAAAGTTCACTGCTTTTAAAGTGTCTTTTGTTTCTTTTTCCCTCCTCTACTCTTGTGCGTCGCTACTTAATAATAGCCATTCGCTTGGACTGATGTCCAGGACATCAGTCCTCGCCAGTCCAAGACAGCGACCCAGAAAGATCTTTGTTTTGAGTCCCTTTCTGGTCCTTGTCTCAACTCACGGACTCAAGCCAACTTCACCAGCTCGCGGTGTACCCTGGTAATCAACAAGAGGCTCTGGCTCCCATCGATCCGCATTGGAGCAGCGTGGTGTCCATATGAACCCCTACAAACGACGGCGTCTAGTGTTCAGTTGGCCGGGAAGCCCTTGGATCCGGCTAGCACAGGACTGTTCGTTTTGGAGATCATCGGGGAGAAACCTATATCTAGCTGTGGGCTTCTATCAGCTGATAATATTTCCTCTGTCACTTGTTGTCTCATATACACTGGTGATAGCCTATTGCAGCCGACAAACAGTATGGAAACATTACTATATTCCGGTTGGAAGGGCGTCGTGGCTAGTGTAATTATTGGGGTAACTATACTCGACATATATTTCAAGCAATTTGCAATGTGATATAGTGTATATCATCCTAACTACCGTTTCATTGTTATAGGTAGGCGTATCACTTACTATCTATCTATATAATAGGGGGACCGGAAAGTAATGTCGTTTCTGCGCATGCCAATACTTGATTGTCATTTGTCAGCTCATTGTTTTGTTCAGAGGCGTACCAAAGACATTGTGAGGTTATAGTGATTTCTTTACTTATAGACAATTGAATTACAATTTTTTTTTGTAATTTTGGGTAAAATGGCCAGCCAAATACCAGAAGAGGTACACATCCGGCATTGCATGCTCTTTGAGTTTCGCAAGGGAAATAACGCAACAGTTGCTACCAAAAACATTTGCGATGTTTATCCAAATGCACTGGACATTCGTAAATGATGTGCCAAAGGTGGTTTTCCAAGTTCAAATCGGGTAATTTTGATCTTTCCGACTCGTATCGATCAGGAAGACCATCAGCGTTAGACAACGACGTGTTAAGGGCGGAAGTGGAAGCAAATCCGTGTCAGACGATCGAGGAATTGTCAAACAGTCTCAACAAACCTTGGTCGACCATCCACCATCCAAGAACATTTGAAGCAGATTGGAAAAGTAAGCAGAGCAGGTGTTTGGGTCCCGCATAATCTGTCCGAACAGAATAAGGCTAACCGATCAATCACATGCAACTTATTGCTTCAACGACACAACACAGAAGCGTTTTTTGATCGCTTGATCACAGGAGATGAGAAATGGGTCCTGTATGATAACCCAAAACGCAAAAGGCAGTGGCTCTCTCCAAATGAAATCCCTCGGAGTACTGCTAAGCCAGGTTTACACCCCAAAAAAGCGCTTTTGTGTGTTTGGTGGAGTATTCGCGGCATTGTTCATTTTGAATTACTGAAACCTGGAGAAACTGTTACTGCAGACCTCTACAGCGAACAATTGCAGCGAGTCAATCAATCTTTAATTGAAAAGTGGCCAGCGATTGTCAACCGAAAAGGCGTCATTCTCCAACATGACAATGCAAGACCGCACTGCGCAAGGCGAACTCTAGAAAAAATTAATGAATTGGGGTGGGAGGTGCTGCCTCATCCACCATATTCGCCCGATGTTGCACCATCGGATTTCCACTTATTCCGAGCGCTGCAACACTTTTTAAGTGGCAAAACATTTGCAAATTTGGATGATATCCAAAATGCCATCTCTAGATATTTTGCCGAAAAACCAATTAATTTTTATCGATCAGGGATTGAAAATTTACTCACTAGATGGCAAAAGGTTATTGACAATGATGGGGAATACATCATTGATTAAAAATAAAGACTCGTTAAAAATGTATGTGTTTGTATTTAGCGTAAGAAAACGACATTACTTTCCGGTCCCCCTAATACTATGTATCTTCTGAATATTTTAATACTTACTCTTGGTCTTGTATGGGTATGACTTTTTGATCTTGTTCGTGTTAAATTGGTTCTGGTCTTGATCTCGCTTTTCTATCACAAGACTGCGAGACCAAAACCGATTTCACTCGTCACTCATTCACTTCAATTTACGTATTCTGTCAGCGTAGCGTACTGCGAATATTTATTGCGCGAGTCGCTTGTGGAAATAAATTAACAAGGAATTCTATTTAATACTCAATAGTCAAAGGTTTCGTCGGCGCTCATTATTTAAGTATTCGTGTCAACATATAATATTATTGTATTCAATTAAGTAACGAGACGAGCGGGACGATCACCTGTTAATAAGTGATACGCCTGCTCATAACGTGGCGGCGACCAGGATCATATACGCTGCAATATATTGTACTCACCTTGAAACATGAGATGTGGAGTTGCGTTAATCCAGTAATTTCACTAGCTACAATGTCCTTTAAACAGGAACAATACTGTTCATCGGCTGCTAAAGGCTGTGGTGGTACCTAGACGATCTGCAGCACCGGAGACCTATCAGTATAGTTTCGTACTCTTAAGGCCTTATTGTTATCAGCAAGTGAAAGACTTTTTCCTCTCATTAATTGATATATTATATATAAGTAATTATATATATATAAAAAGAATTATATAATATAAATAATTCAATTAATAAAAAAAATTAACAATTTTTTTTTCAATCGATTACTTTTATTTGTTTTTTTCTTCGCAAATCAAAGGTTCAGTCATTAGGCTGAATAAGAAAGACTCGTGGCATAATCTCCGCCATCTTGTTTATCATATCATCTATTGTATTTAATGTTATTTGTGCAAAAAGATTTAAATGTAATAAGTAACATAAATACATTTTGGGGTGTAAGGGTTCCCGTACAACAGCTCACGGGGTCCACGCCAACCTCACCAGCTCGTGGTGCACCATGTTAATTAACGAGGATCTGGATGTGGCCCTAATCCCCACATATTTACTTGATCATGTAGGAATCTTTGATGGAGGCCTATGTCCAGTAGTTTAATGATTGTATATCTACTAGGGGTGTAAGGGTCCCTGCACAACAACCCACGGGACTCACGCCAAGCTCACCAGCTCGTGGTGGACCCTGCTGATCAACAGACGAGGCTCTGGCTGCAACCGGTGGCAGCGCGGTGGGAAACGACCCAAACTTTCATACGAGCCCCAACAAACGTGGAGATCTTTTGGGGAGACCTGTGCCCAGCAGTGGACGTCTATCAGCTGATGATGATAATGATGAATACATTGGATACCGCATCCAGTAGACACTAGTTTATTACTCAACATCTAAATAGATATCGTTACACAGTAAAGTCAATAGTAATGTTACGTAATGGCGCGACCGTGTTCGGCAATTGGTCAAGTGGCGGAGACCAGACCAGCGGCCTTGACCCACCAGCAAACAGGCGAGGAGAAGCCAGGTCCAATGGAACAGTCGCCATTGGACATGAGGAAGAAAACAGCTGTCCTGGGGACAAGACAGCTGATGGGGCACTGTGGTCTTCAACTGGCGACCGCTTACAAGACGCAGTGTTGATCCGAAAGGTTGCGGGAAGGGCCGATCGATGAGATCATTGGGAAAGACTATGCCCAGCAGTGGACAACTGTGGGATGGTTTATTCGATGTAACCGTGTTCCGGTTTGAAGGGGGTTGTAGCCAGTAATTATTAGAGTATTGAGATTTAATTATGTCTTCTTCTTTCTAGACCTTATCGCTTCTTTATTTGGGGTCATCGTCAGCCAAGTAGTCGCGGGTCTCCCAGGGTCTCCCTTTTCAGTTTCTAGATCCAGCGCTGACCTGTCTCCACCATATTTTCTTAAACTGATCTTACTTCAAAGGGACCTCTGACATGGATCTGCCGCATCCATTCTTTTCTCTCGTTCCTTGGTCTAGAACTCTGAACCATAGATTATAGTAGATCTAGAGCTTCTCTTTAACCCTAACCGGAACGCGTTTATGCAGTGTTCCGGAAAGCGGTTGCCATTTTGGCTACTTCCGTCAACACTGATAACGGAGCCTGAGTAATTAAATTTATCAGCTCTTGGCGGTTGGTGTTTACCATCCGGAGTGAAGGTGGCTGGTGAGCTTTAATGACAGGCATTGAATGAGGTAATATATGAAGTCTTAACTAGAGCCGCGTGGACGTCGCGCTCGCCTCGCTGTCATTTGAATTTAAAAAAAAAAAGTGCCTAACTGAAATTACTGATTACTGTAGTAACAAGATATGACTTATATCTCAATGCTGTATCAACGTCGTGCAGTGTATACCATCTTAACATCGTGTTGTTACCATCAGGTGAATGTATAGATAATATTTTCATTGAAACAAAATTATGGAGACTCTATGACTACTTGTGTGCCTATGGGTGTGTGTGTGTGTGTGTGTGTGTGTGTGTTATGATAAATTAATTTATTTTATTGACAGGCGCTTATTTTTCTTTCATCGCGATGTTTACATTGCAACATTACTGTTTGGAGGTTACCTTTCATAAAGGCGCTTGCACACTGGGGTTGATTGGGTGAACATTGCGACACGGATACTGTTTGTTATACTGGTGGTAGTGTCTCTGTTGCTGCAGACCGTCTAGGTAGGTACCGCCGCAGCGTCTATCGCAGTCCATACACAGTACTGTGCGGACATCACTGTGATCCGGTTTGAAGGGCGTTGTAGCTAATTTCTAGGGTAATTAGAATACATCCTACGTGTAAAGACGACCAGCATAGTGCATATATGTCATCATAACTAGCGTCACGTTGTTATGGGCGGGTGTATCATTTATTTGTGTATGAAATCGATTACGTAAAAAAAAATCGATTACGAAATTTCATTTGAAGTTTTAATCGATTAATCGAGAATCGTAAAATATTTAATGAACTGTTATTAAATATCATAAAGTATATTAATAATTATATATCTCTACGTTGCTTGGTGAAAGGCCATTCAGGTACTGCCGGGGTTACCATGCTTGTCTCTGTTGCTGCAGACCGTATAGGTACCGCCGCAGCGCCTGTTGCAGTCGACAGGCAGTACTGTGATCCGGTTTGAAGGGCGCTATAGCTTGAGTAATTACTGGCGTATTGAAACTTATCCTATGTATTAGGCGGCGTGCGCTATGCAGTGCAGTGTATATCATCCTAACTAGGGCCACGTGGATATTGGCGGGCGTATCACTTATTATCAGGCGAACGCACGTCCGGCCCGTCGCGTCGCTTCACCATCATCAGCCGATAGACGTCCAATCTTGAACATAGGTCTCCCGCAAGGATCGTTATTATGTTCCGGTTTGAAGTGTGCCGTAGCTAGTGTAATTACCGGGGTAACGAGACTCAACGTCTTACGTCTCAAGCCGACGTGGATAGTGTAGGACTATGTATATCATCCTAACTAGCGCCACGTTGTTACGGGCGGGCGCATCACTTACTAACAGGTGAACGTCTCGCTCTTCACGTCATAGATTAAAAAAGTATTGAAGTAAAAAAAAAAAAAAAAACATTTTATTAATTTTTATTTTTTATTACATAAATATTGGATTACAATAAAAGGTATAAAGCGAATCGATTAATATCGATTTTTTTTTTCATATTTTTAATATGGCAACATTTATTTATTCTGTCACATGTTCGATAAAGATTTATACTCTGTGCTGTCATATTAACTATATATATATAGTTATATCTGTTATGTGAACAGACATATATATATGCCGGGCGTTAGTTCAATTTAAACAATATGATAATTGAATACTGATATATATCAGCGGCCATTTTTTATATTCCCACTGTTGGGATTGATAACTCCACAGTCAGTCCCTCGTGGAGTAGGTCGAATGCGGATAACGTACAGGTACGCCTGATGTGTAGTGTTGCCAGCGTTAACTTATCTTTTCCTTGATTTTTGCGATAAGTTGAGGAAAGAGTCTTTTTAATAGTTTTTTTTTTTAATTATAAACAAATGACACGACGGCGACAAAAAAAAAAAAAGTGCAAATTAACTGGTGCAATAATAAGAATACTCTTCGCTTTTTTTTTTTTTAATTTTATATGCCGTTGTTATTTTTGATTAGCACAGCCCCACCATCAGAACATGATTTCTTTTTACGTGGACGCAACGTCTCCGTATACCCGCCGTCGCGGAGGCAAAGGCACGACCCCACCAGAGCCTGATGGTCCGCGCAGCCGCATCGCGGAGGGAGAGGAGCTACCGTCCATTCCACCTCAGTTGGCGCGTTGTATCGTACAGCGCGCCCTTGCCGTTAAAAATATTGGAAGACAATCTAAACTTAAATGTAATACACGTAGAAATCATCATTTGGCACGGGTATGTATACATATGTATATATATACATATATATATATATATATATCTAGTATGTATACTAGATCAAGAAAATATGAAAATGAACATACACTTATGTAGTTAATTGTAATCCAAATCTGTTGATATACCAGGTATGTTGGAGCGGAATAATACTCGTGAAAAATATATTTTTTTTAAAACAAAGATATTATAAAATATCTAGTATGTATACTAGATCAAGAAAGTATAAAAAATAACAAACATTATTATGTAGTCAATAACAATCCAAATTTGTTGATATTATTCAAGCGGAATACTCGTGAAAAATATATTTTATACAAAAACAATATAAAAAAATATCAAGTATTTAAACTAGGTACAATATCAAAACAGTCACCACTCGTCACCTCCATTGTAAAGTATCTAATATTTAAAAAATTGTTGATATACAGCATTTAGACATATTTGATAAATTAAAAAAAAAATTTTTTTTTCATCGAAAAAATAATTAATAAAAATTTTTTCATCGAAATAATAATTAATTAAAAAAAAATATTTTTTCAACGAAAAAATAATTAATTAAAAAAATATATTTTTTCATCGAAAAAATAATTAATTAAAAAAAAATATTTTTTCAACGAAAAAATAATTAATTAAAAAAAAAATTTTTTTTCATCGAAAAAATAATTAATTAAAAAAAAATTTTTTTTCAACGAAAAAATAATTAATTAAAAAAAATATATTTTTTCAACGAAAAAATAATTAATTAAAAAAAAATATTTTTTCAACGAAAAAATAATTAATTAAAAAAAAATTTTTTTTCAACGAAAAAATAATTTACTTACTTTACTATAAAAAAAAAAAACTAACATTCTCATATCCGTTATGAACACACTAAACGAATTGTTATTATTTGATTTCCGGTCAATAGCTGCTTACAAGGTGTATTAATACAACAATAATAATTTATTTATTACAAGTCAACGTGAATTAAAAAAAAAAAACTTAACCATTTGTTTAAGAAATTAATTAAAAAAAAAAAAAATTACCGTCTAATTAAAATTCGTAAACATATGAAACTCTTCTTTTGGCGCCAAACGTCAACTAGACACATTTGTACTTTAAGCGGGAAAAATTAAAGCTTCAAAATTTAAAAACGTTTTCCTACTACGTAATAAAGGTAAAAGTCTTTCGGCCGTACAGCCTAATTTTTTTTTTTTCTATTTATTTAAAAGACCTCCAACGATGGTCGTACAACATATAAAAAAAACCATAGCGTCAACCATAACCAATTTGTATAGACCTACATACGTATTCTGAATTTAGAGGAGACGACAGCAGGCGATGTTTGGTTATGGACTCATCATCATCAGCCGACAGACGTCCACTGCTGGGCATAGGACTCCCGGAAAGATCTCCATGGCGATCGATCCTGCGCTAACGACCATAGACTATACGACTTTTTTTTTTACCAGCCTAATTAATGCATCTATCTATGGTGCTGTAGGTTTGCTCCCACGAGGAATGAGTCCAGGTCATCTCCTCCACCAAGCTGTGCAAAATGCAGCTTGATGGATTTTAAAGAGGTCTGTTCTGCCAGTTGTGAACAGCAAATTATAGACTCCCACTGCTGGACTTGGCACCCCTAAGGATGTCCACTCCAATCGCTGCCAGACTGCCCACATCTACTGATTGTAGATCTCTGTTGCTGCAGACCGTCTAGGTAGGTACCGCCGCAGCGCCCGTTGCAGCCGACAGACAGTACTGTGCTAACGCTACTGTGATCCGGTTTGAAGGACGCTGTAGATATTACTGGTGGTAGTTACTCTGTTGCTATAGACCGTCTAGGTAGGTACCGCCGCAGCGCGTGTTGCAGTCGGCAGACAGTACTGTGCGAACGCTACTGTGTTCCGGTTTGAAGGACGCTGTAGATATTACTGGTGGTAGTTACTCTGTTGCTATAGACCGTCTAGGTAGGTACCGCCGCAGCGGCTAATGCAGTCGAAAGACAGCATTGTGCAAACATTACTGTGTTCCGGATTGAAGGGTGCTGCCTGTTAATTAAATTACTGCGGTAACAGGATATAATATCTTATGTCAAAAGCCGACGAACGTCCCGTCTCTCTGCTGTTGTCTTTTTTTTTTTTTTTCTAATGGTGTGAGTCCACGGGCCCGTGACCAGCCGTTACCTGCCGTCCAGCTTCACCACCGTCTCCATGTACACGGTGCTGTTCCGGTTCAGCTCCGCCGGCAGCATCTTCTCACCTTCCTCCACCGGCGCTGCCACCTCTTCAGCTTCTGTTAAATTAACGACCAGTTCCATTGAGAGGACCTTCGATCCGGATTCCGTATACGTATACGAACTCTCTCGCCGTACGTACGTTTCATTATAGAACCTACTTCCGCCACAAAACAGCACTGTGCAAACATTACCGTGTTCCGGTTCGAAGGGTGCTGTCACAATCGAAATTAATTTGTCTAATCAAACTATCGCTGGCGGTTGATCCTTCGAACCGGATGCCGTCTATATAAATACCATCACATCATCTATTTAGATCCCGAAACGAGGAGAGTGTAGTGTGAGAATGTTACTGTGTTCCAGTTTGAAGGACGCCGGTGACTAGTGATATTCGTATTAGCAGTCTCGTTATATCTATGTCAAGGCAACGAGCGACATGTTATCATCATCAGCTGATTGATGTCCACTGCTGGACATAGTCCCCCCCCCCCCTAAAGATTCCCACATCGATCGGGTTTCGTATGGGGGAATTTGGGTCAATTCCCATCACGCTGCCTAAATGAGGGTAGGTGGGAAAATTGCTCGAGCTGGTGAGGTTGGCTTGGGTCCCGTGAGTTGTAGTGCGGGTACCCTTAGTGTTGCAGTGTAAATATCCTAGCTGATGTTGCGTTATTATAAAGCGGGCTACACACTTGAGTTGGATCGCTTGACGGTGAGAGCGGCGTGCGCAAGCGCAGCCGCCGCGGCGACGGCGGCGAGCGTCCGGAACGACCAGCGCCCACCCATCCGCGCGTACAGCTGCCCGCCTAGAAGAGAGCCTAGCGCGAAACCTGCAAAAAAAAAAAAAAAAAGAACAGGTCATTTATCATACCGTGCATCACCTGATGGTAAGTGTTACGCCGCCCATGACAATGTAACCTTAGGGTAGTATACACTTTTGAAGCGTAACGTTAAAATTCATTGCCCCAGTGATTGAACTAGTCAGCGTCCTTCAAACCGGATCGCAGTAATATTCGCACAGTACTGCCTGTCGGTTGCAATAGACGCTGCGGCGGTACCTACCTAGACGGTCTGCAGCGACAGAGACACTACTACCAGTGATAGCTACAGCGTCCTTTAAACCGGATCACAGTAATTTCTACACAGTACTGTCTGTCGGCTGCAGCAACAGAGACACTACCACTAGTAATACAGGAGTAACCATCTTTACTAGAGATACGTATACAGGCGAATCAGTTACTCTTCTCTCCATTGAATATATATATATATATATATATATATTTAATGTGGGATAGACGTCCACGGCTGGACATAGTCCTTCTCCAAAGATCTCCACACAGATCAGTCCCGCGTTGCATGCAGTGGGTTCCACGATCCTCACCAGATCGTCAGACCACCTTGTGAGAGGCCTCCCAACACCACCTCTACCGGTACGCGGGCGCCACTCGAGGACCTTACTGCCTCATCAGCTTTCAGTCCTTCCAGCAATGTGCCACTGAAGTCTAGAAATCCTTTGGCCTATGTAGATCTTAATTCTTCCTTATCTCCACATATATACTGGACTCACCAACGCCGTCATCCATCCCGGCGACGATGCCCTGAACGGTTGCGGAGTACCCCTCGGGCGCGACGTGGGCAGCGTACCCGACTATGGTCGCGTAGCATAGAGCGTACGTGGGCCCCTGCATTATGGCCTGCAACACACGACAGCCATATACCAACCGATAAAAAAAAATATTTTAATAAGAACACGTAGTGCCAACATAACAAATTATATTTTCAATAAGCTCAACGATCGAACAAATGGAACTGTATTACCCGGCCAAGTGCACGCGTCGCGCCGCGGTGCACTCGTCCATACAAAGCGCTTGTTTAAACGGACTCTATGCTGTAGGGGACACAGTTCAGATTTGTTCGATCGAACAAATGGAACTGTATTACCCGGCCAAGTGCCCGCGTCGCGCCGCGGTGCACTCGTCCATACAAAGCGCTTGTTTAAACGGACTCTATGCTGTAGGGGACACAGTTCAGATTTGTTCGATCGAACAAATGGAACTGTATTACCCGGCCAAGTGCACGCGTCGCGCCGCGGTACACTCGTCCATACAAAGCGCTTGTTTAAACGGACTTTATGCTGTAGGGGACACAGTTCAGATTTGTTCGATCGAACAAATGGAACTGTATTACCCGGCCAAGTGCACGCGTCGCGCCGCGGTACACTCGTCCATACAAAGCGCTTGTTTAAACGGACTCTATGCTGTAGGGGACACAGTTCAGATTTGTTCGATCGAACAAATGGAACTGTATTACCCGGCCAAGTGCACGCGTCGCGCCGCGGTACACTCGCCCATACAAAGCGCTTGTTTAAACGGACTCTATGCTGTAGGGGACACAGTTCAGATTTGTTTGATCGAACAAATGGAACTGTATTACCCGGCCAAGTGCACGCGTCGCGCCGCGGTGCACTCGTCCATACAAAGCGCTTGTTTAAACGGACTCTATGCTGTAGGGGACACAGTTCAGATTTGTTCGATCGAACAAATGGAACTGTATTACCCGGCCAAGTGCACGCGTCGCGCCGCGGTGCACTCGCCCATACAAAGCGCTTGTTTAAACGGACTCTATGCTGTAGGGGACACAGTTCAGATTTGTTCGATCGAACAAATGGAACTGTATTACCCGGCCAAGTGCACGCGTCGCGCCGCGGTACACCCGTCCATACAAAGCGCTTGTTTAAACGGACTCTATGCTGTAGGGGACACAGTTCAGATTTGTTCGATCGAACAAATGGAACTGTATTACCCGGCCAAGTGCACGCGTCGCGCCGCGGTGCACTCGTCCATACAAAGCGCTTGTTTAAACGGACTCTATGCTGTAGAGGACACAGTTCAGATTTGTTCGATCGAACAAATGGAACTGTATTACCCGGCCAAGTGCCCGCGTCGCGCCGCGGTGCACTCGTCCATACAAAGCGCTTATTTAAACGGACCATTTAATTAAGACGTATAATTAGTTCAAATGTAGTCGGCTGTCCTGTCTCTTCATCTCGGTAAAGTTTTCTTTTTATTGAACGAAGCTACGGAACGAGTGAGACGTTCACCTGATGGTAAGTGATACGTAGGTCAACAACGCGGCGCTAGTTAGGATGATATACACAACGGTACATAGCGCCTGTCGCCTCGAGGCATATCATATTGAGCCTCTTCACCCCCGTGATTTCACTAGTTACAGCGCTCTTCAAACCGGAACGCAGTAACGTTTACACACTACGGTTTCTTGCTACATATATGAGGTGGGCACCATAACCTTAATGACTACAGCGCCCTTCAAACCGGAACGCAGTAACGTTTACACACTACGGTTTCTTGCTACATATATGAGGTGGGCACCATAACCTTAATGACTACAGCGCCCTTCAAACCGGAACGCAGTAACGTTTACCCACTACGGTTTCTTGCTACATATATGAGGTGGGCACCATAATCTTAATGACTTCAGCGCCCTTCAAACCGGAATGTAGTAATGTTTATACACTGCTGTTTGTAGCTAGAAATAGGAGCTGAGCACCATAATCTTAATGACTACAGCGCCCTTCAAACCGGAACGTAGTAATGTTTACAAACTACTGTTTGTAGCTAGAAATAGGAGCTGAGCGCCATAATCATAATGACTACAGCGCCCTTCAAACCGGAACGTAGTAATGTTTACAAACTACTGTTTGTAGCTAGAAATAGGAGCTGAGCGCCATAATCATAATGACTACAGCGCCCTTCAAACCGGAACGTAGTAATGTTTACAAACTACTGTTTGTAGCTAGAAATAGGAGCTGAGCGCCATAATCATAATGACTACAGCGCCCTTCAAACCGGAACGTAGTAATGTTTACAAACTACTGTTTGTAGCTAGAAATAGGAGCTGAGCACCATAATCATAATGACTACAGCGCCCTTCAAACCGGAACGTAGTAATGTTTACAAACTACTGTTTGTAGCTAGAAATAGGAGCTGGGCACCATAATCATAATGACTACAGCGCCCTTCAAACCGGAACGTAGTAACGTTTACACACTACGGTTTCTTGCTACATATATGAGGTGGGCACCATAACCTTAATGACTACAGCGCCCTTCAAACCGGAACGCAGTAACGTTTACACACTACGGTTTCTTGCTACATATATGAGGTGGGCACCATAACCTTAATGACTACAGCGCCCTTCAAACCGGAACGCAGTAACGTTTACCCACTACGGTTTCTTGCTACATATATGAGGTGGGCACCATAATCTTAATGACTTCAGCGCCCTTCAAACCGGAACGCAGTAACGTTTACACACTACGGTTTCTTGCTACATATATGAGGTGGGCACCATAACCTTAATGACTACAGCGCCCTTCAAACCGGAACGCAGTAACGTTTACACACTACGGTTTCTTGCTACATATATGAGGTGGGCACCATAACCTTAATGACTACAGCGCCCTTCAAACCGGAACGCAGTAACGTTTACCCACTACGGTTTCTTGCTACATATATGAGGTGGGCACCATAATCTTAATGACTTCAGCGCCCTTCAAACCGGAATGTAGTAATGTTTATACACTGCTGTTTGTAGCTAGAAATAGGAGCTGAGCACCATAATCTTAATGACTACAGCGCCCTTCAAACCGGAACGTAGTAATGTTTACAAACTACTGTTTGTAGCTAGAAATAGGAGCTGAGCGCCATAATCATAATGACTACAGCGCCCTTCAAACCGGAACGTAGTAATGTTTACAAACTACTGTTTGTAGCTAGAAATAGGAGCTGAGCGCCATAATCATAATGACTACAGCGCCCTTCAAACCGGAACGTAGTAATGTTTACAAACTACTGTTTGTAGCTAGAAATAGGAGCTGAGCGCCATAATCATAATGACTACAGCGCCCTTCAAACCGGAACGTAGTAATGTTTACAAACTACTGTTTGTAGCTAGAAATAGGAGCTGAGCACCATAATCATAATGACTACAGCGCCCTTCAAACCGGAACGTAGTAATGTTTACAAACTACTGTTTGTAGCTAGAAATAGGAGCTGGGCACCATAATCATAATGACTACAGCGCCCTTCAAACCGGAACGTAGTAATGTTTACAAACTACTGTTTGTAGCTAGAAATAGGAGCTGAGCACCATAATCTTAATGACTACAGCGCCCTTCAAACCGGAACGTAGTAATGTTTACAAACTACTGTTTGTAGCTAGAAATAGGAGCTGAGCACCATAATCTTAATGACTACAGCGCCCTTCAAACCGGAACGTAGTAATGTTTACAAACTACTGTTTGTAGCTAGAAATAGGAGCTGAGCACCATAATCTTAATGACTACAGCGCCCTTCAAACCGGAACGTAGTAATGTTTACAAACTACTGTTTGTAGCTAGAAATAGGAGCTGAGCACCATAATCGTAATGACTACAGCGCCCTTCAAACCGGAACGTAGTAATGTTTACAAACTACTGTTTGTAGCTAGAAATAGGAGCTGAGCACCATAATCGTAATGACTACAGCGCCCTTCAAACCGGAACGTAGTAATGTTTACAAACTACTGTTTGTAGCTAGAAATAGGAGCTGAGCACCATAATCGTAATGACTACAGCGCCCTTCAAACCGGAACGTAGTAATGTTTACAAACTACTGTTTGTAGCTAGAAATAGGAGCTGAGCACCATAATCGTAATGACTACAGCGCCCTTCAAACCGGAACGTAGTAATGTTTACAAACTACTGTTTGTAGCTAGAAATAGGAGCTGGGCACCATAATCGTAATGACTACAGCGCCCTTCAAACCGGAACGTAGTAATGTTTACAAACTACTGTTTGTAGCTAGAAATAGGAGCTGGGCACCATAATCGTAATGACTACAGCGCCCTTCAAACCGGAACGTAGTAATGTTTACAAACTACTGTTTGTAGCTAGAAATAGGAGCTGGGCACCATAATCATAATGACTACAGCGCCCTTCAAACCGGAACGTAGTAATGTTTACAAACTACTGTTTGTAGCTAGAAATAGGAGCTGGGCACCATAATCGTAATGACTACAGCGCCCTTCAAACCGGAACGTAGTAATGTTTACAAACTACTGTTTGTAGCTAGAAATAGGAGCTGGGCACCATAATCGTAATGACTACAGCGCCCTTCAAACCGGAACGTAGTAATGTTTACAAACTACTGTTTGTAGCTAGAAATAGGAGCTGGGCACCATAATCGTAATGACTACAGCGCCCTTCAAACCGGAACGTAGTAATGTTTACAAACTACTGTTTGTAGCTAGAAATAGGAGCTGGGCACCATAATCGTAATGACTACAGCGCCCTTCAAACCGGAACGTAGTAATGTTTACAAACTACTGTTTGTAGCTAGAAATAGGAGCTGGGCACCATAATCGTAATGACTACAGCGCCCTTCAAACCGGAACGTAGTAATGTTTACAAACTACTGTTTGTAGCTAGAAATAGGAGCTGGGCACCATAATCGTAATGACTACAGCGCCCTTCAAACCGGAACGTAGTAATGTTTACAAACTACTGTTTGTAGCTAGAAATAGGAGCTGGGCACCATAATCGTAATGACTACAGCGCCCTTCAAACCGGAACGTAGTAATGTTTACAAACTACTGTTTGTAGCTAGAAATAGGAGCTGGGCACCATAATCGTAATGACTACAGCGCCCTTCAAACCGGAACGTAGTAATGTTTACAAACTACTGTTTGTAGCTAGAAATAGGAGCTGGGCACCATAATCGTAATGACTACAGCGCCCTTCAAACCGGAACGTAGTAATGTTTACAAACTACTGTTTGTAGCTAGAAATAGGAGCTGGGCACCATAATCGTAATGACTACAGCGCCCTTCAAACCGGAACGTAGTAATGTTTACAAACTACTGTTTGTAGCTAGAAATAGGAGCTGGGCACCATAATCATAATGACTACAGCGCCCTTCAAACCGGAACGTAGTAATGTTTACAAACTACTGTTTGTAGCTAGAAATAGGAGCTGAGCACCATAATCGTAATGACTACAGCGCCCTTCAAACCGGAACGTAGTAATGTTTACAAACTACTGTTTGTAGCTAGAAATAGGAGCTGGGCACCATAATCGTAATGACTACAGCGCCCTTCAAACCGGAACGTAGTAATGTTTACAAACTACTGTTTGTAGCTAGAAATAGGAGCTGGGCACCATAATCGTAATGACTACAGCGCCCTTCAAACCGGAACGTAGTAATGTTTACACACTACTGTTTGTAGCTAGAAATAGGAGCTGGGCACCATAATCGTAATGACTACAGCGCCCTTCAAACCGGAACGTAGTAATGTTTACAAACTACTGTTTGTAGCTAGAAATAGGAGCTGGGCACCATAATCGTAATGACTACAGCGCCCTTCAAACCGGAACGTAGTAATGTTTACAAACTACTGTTTGTAGCTAGAAATAGGAGCTGGGCACCATAATCGTAATGACTACAGCGCCCTTCAAACCGGAACGTAGTAATGTTTACACACTACTGTTTGTAGCTAGAAATAGGAGCTGGGCACCATAATCGTAATGACTACAGCGCCCTTCAAACCGGAACGTAGTAATGTTTACAAACTACTGTTTGTAGCTAGAAATAGGAGCTGGGCACCATAATCTTAATGACTACAGCGCCCTTCAAACCGGAACGTAGTAATGTTTACACACTACTGTTTGTAGCTAGAAATAGGAGCTGGGCACCATAATCGTAATGACTACAGCGCCCTTCAAATCGGAACGTAGTGCTGTTTACACACTACTGTTTGTAGCTAGAAATAGGAGCTGGGCACCATAATCGTAATGACTACAGCGCCCTTCAAACCGGAACGTAGTAATGTTTACACACTACTGTTTGTAGCTAGAAATAGGAGCTGGGCACCATAATCGTAATGACTACAGCGCCCTTCAAACCGGAACGTAGTAATGTTTACACACTACTGTTTGTAGCTAGAAATAGGAGCTGGGCACCATAATCGTAATGACTACAGCGCCCTTCAAACCGGAACGTAGTAATGTTTACACACTACTGTTTGTAGCTAGAAATAGGAGCTGGGCACCATAATCGTAATGACTACAGCGCCCTTCAAATCGGAACGTAGTGCTGTTTACACACTACTGTTTGTAGCTAGAAATAGGAGCTGGGCACCATAATCGTAATGACTACAGCGCCCTTCAAACCGGAACGTAGTAATGTTTACACACTACTCTTTGTAGCTAGAAATAGGAGCTGGGCACCATAACCTTAATGACTACAGCGCCCTTCAAACCGGAACGTAGTAATGTTTACACACTACTCTTTGTAGCTAGAAATAGGAGCTGGCCACCATAACCTTAATGAGTACAGCGCCCTTCAAACCGGAACACAGTAACGTGTCTTAGACCTCACCTCTATAAACACCAGATGCCATGGATGCTGTATCAAAGAGATCAGCGCCAACCTCACGCCGTAGCAGAAGAGGGAGAACGTGAGAGTCGCGCGGTAGCCCCAGCGTTTGATGATTTTACCTGGAAATTAAAAAAAAAAAAAAACTCAAAACTCACAGATGATATACACTACAACATATTGCGCGTTAGATCTACGTTAATACTCGTTACTGCAGCAATTCAATTAGCTTCAGCGCCCTTCAAACCGAACAGAATACTGTTCGGATGTAATCCTGTGTGCCTGCTAATCAATAAACGAGCCTCTGGCTCCCACCAACCGGCGATGGGCTGGCGTGGTGGGAAATAGCCCAAATCCCCCACCATGAACCTATACAAATGTGGAGATTATTGGGGAAGACCTATGTCCAGCAGTGGGCATCTATCGCCTGATGATGATGTCCACTGTTCGAGGCTGCGGTGGTACCTAGTCGGGTCTCTAGCGACAGAGATGTCATCAATAAGGTAACTAACAATTCTAGGGAATGAGAGAAAGAGATAGAGATGGAGATAGCGAGAAGGAGAGAGGGAGAGAGATATAGACAGACGACGTTCTTTGTGTTATAAATAAAAGTTTAATACAATCCTATTGTTTTTCAATTTTTATATACGACCTCAAACTTTTTATATAACAGCTAGAAGTGAAGTTTTTTTTTTTTTTATTTATTTCCTACGGGGATCTTTTCCCGCCAACCCGCGTAGGGTCAGTGTGATTGGAAATGGCCCAAACCCCGCCATTGTGCACCCCTACCCGTTTTGGGAACTTTTGGCCTATACCCAGCAGTGGCCGTGTAAACATTACTGTGATCCGGTTTGAAGGGCGTTGTAGATATCACTGGTGGTAGGTCTCCGTTGCTATAGACCGTGTAGGTAGGTACCACTGCAGCGCTTACCGCAGCCGGCAGACAGTACTGTGCAAAAATTACTGTGATCAGGTTTGAAGGGCGCTGTAGTTATTCCTGGTGTTAGGTCTCTATTGCTACAGACCGCCTAGGTAAGTACCATCGCACCGCCGATTACAGCCGGCAGACAGTACTGTGTATACATTACTGTGATCCGGTTCGAAGGGCGCTGTAGCTAGTGCACTAGGGAAACTAAACATCAAACAATCTCAAGGCGAGCGCAATGTGGTGCAGTGTATATCATCGAACGTCCTCTGAGTTAATCTTCATCAGGTCTCAAGGTCGTTCATGGTGAAAAAGACACTCACCGGAGAAGAAGAAGAAGAGCAGTTCACCGATGAAACTCTGCGCCGCCACGACCACGCCCTCTATCAGCTTGATCCTCGCTTTACATCCGGTCTGCTCGGCCAGCTCCTCCAAGAACCTGAAGAACACCACCATCAGGTAAGCGACAGTAGCCAACGTATGTGGTGAGGATGGTGAAGCACCAAGAAGCTTTCCAGAGTTCTCCATCTCCCAGCATGCGGTGGTAGTTGTAGTACTCCGGTTTGAAGGGCGCTGTAGCTAATGAAATTACTGCGGTAACAAGACAACATATGTTTCACGAGTATCGTATGATGCTGTGTATATCATCCTAACTAGTGCCAGCCAGTGCGAACGTTACCGTGATCCGGTTTAAAGGTGGCTGTAGCTATTGCTAGTGGTAGTGTCTCTGTTGCTGCAGACCGTCTAGGTAGGTACCGCCGCAGCGCCTGTTGCAGCCGACAGGCGGTACTGTGCGAACGTTACTGTGATCCGGTTTGAAGGGCGCTGTAGCTATTACTGGTGGTAGTGTCTCTGTTGCTGCAGACCGTCTAGGTATGTACCGCCGCAGCGTCTATTGCAGCCGACAGGCAGTACTGCGCGAACGTTACTGTGATCCGGTTTGAAGGGCGCTGTAGCTATTACTGGTGGTAGTGTCTCTGTTGCTGCAGACCGTCTAGGTATGTACCGCCGCAGCGTCTATTGCAGCCGACAGGCAGTACTGCGCGAACGTTACTGTGATCCGGTTTGAAGGGCGCTGTTGCTATTACTGTTGGTAGTGTCTCTGTTGCTGCAGACCGTCTAGGTAGGTACCGCCGCAGCGCGTGTTGCAGCCGACAGGCAGTACTGTGCGGACGTTACTGTGATCCGGTTTGAAGGGCGCTGCAGCTAGTGTAATCACTGGGGTAACGAGACTCAACATTATGTCTCACGGCGACGAGAACAATGTGGTGCAGTGTTTACCATCCTAGCTAGCGCTACGTTGTTATGGGCAAGCCTTATCACTTAATTTCAGGTGAAGGCACCTATAAAAAAAAAAAAATTGGTATTCATAACTTTCTCACCAGAACATGTAGTAGATGATGAAGCTGTCGAAGGTACCGGCCACGACCGCGAACACGATGAAGATCAGGACCCTCGGCATGCGGAGCACCGCGCGCAGCGCCTTCCCAGAGTCCTCGGGGCCCGACAGCGATGGCAACTGTAACGGGGAGACAATCATTTATAGAGCTAATCCAGGGGTCGGCGACCTAAAATTTTAATAGGACTTAAGCTCCTAAAATTAATAATATTATTTCTATGAGGATCGAAAAAAAAAGGTTGGCGACCACTGCTGACGATATTTTTTAAAAAAAAACAAATGTTTACTTATATACAGTTTTGGTAACATTTAATACACGAATATCTTTAATATTCACGTTTGAGCTTTAAAAAAAAAGGTTGCCGACCACTGGACGATGATATTTTTTTTTAAAAAAAAATGGGGATGTTCACTTATATACAGTGTTTGGTACCGTATTCAATTCACAGATCTCTTTACTATTCACGTTTGGGCGTACAAAGGGTTGGCGACCACTGGATGATAATATTTTTAAAAAGAAATCAGGAATGTTTATTTATATACAGTGTTTGGTACCGTATTCAATTCACAGATCACTTTAACATCCACGTTTGGAGGTAAAAAGAAAAAAGGTTGCCGACCACTGCCATCATATACTACAGCCGTTCGACAATGAACTGGTCCAGTACCGCGAGGGCGCGGCAGCTGTACAGGTCGATGGCGGTCGCGACGATCGCCACCACGAACGCCGGCGTGAAGTCCTTGCTGCTGCCGGACACAGCATCCACCAGCCAACCACCAAGTAAAGCTGTCAAGCCGTAACCAGCTGTACCCCAAGCCCTCTGAGCGCCATATTTGGAAGCACCTTCCGGACCTGGAATCCAGACATCATGAAGAACATCACTTTACTGGCCGCCGTCTAGGTACCGCCGCAGCGCCTACTTTAAACAGTACTGTGCAAATATTACTCGAATATTACTGTGATCCGGTTTGAAGGGCGCTGTAGCTAATATAATTACTGGGGTAACGAGACTGAACGTCTTATATCTACGAGCGCAATATGGTGCAGTGTACGACGAAGATTATGATGATGATGATGATCACGATGACTATGATGACGAAGATTGTGATGATGATAATAATGACGATGACTATGACGACGACGACTATGGTGATGATGATGATAACGATGGCGATGACTAACACGACGAAGATTATGATGAAGATGGTCACGATGACTATGATGACGAAGATTGTGATGATGATAATAATGACGACAAGTAGCTCGCTGGCCTAATGGTTAGAGCGTGCGGCTTTCATTCCGAAGGTCGCGGGTTCAAACCTCGGCATGTACCAATGACTTAATATTTAAGTTATGTACATTTGTGAACTTTAGTTACAACAGCGAGATACAAAAACGGTGAAGGAAAACATCGTGAGGAAACCCGCACACTGATATCATCTTTGTGTGTGTGCGTGTGGTGGTCCCAATAAAGTGGCAACAGGCTCGCCCCCTGTTACATGGGACCTAATCTGACCACATCTGGCGAAATGTGGCTGGTTTATTCACCTCTGCCTACCCCTACTGGGAAAAAGGCGTGACTATATAAAAAAAAAAAAAAAAAAAAATAATAATGACGATGACTATGACGACGACGATTATGGTGATGATGATGATAATGATGGCGATGACTAACACGACGAAGATTATGATGAAGATGGTCACGATGACTATGATGACGAAGATTGTGATGATGATAATAATGACGATGACTATGACAACGACGATTATGATGATGATGATGATAACGATGGCGATGACTAACACGACGAAGATTATGATGAAGATGGTCACGATGACTATGATGACGAAGATTGTGATGATGATAATAATGACGATGACTATGACGACGACGATTATGATGATGATGATGATGACTAACACGACGAAGATTATGATGGAGATGACCACGATGACTATGATGACGAAGATTGTTATGATGATAATAATGACGATGACTATGACGACGACGATTATGATGATGATGATGATGACTAACACGACGAAGATTATGATGGAGATGACCACGATGACTATGATGACGAAGATTGTTATGATGATAATAATGACGATGACTATGACGACGACGATTATGATGATGATGATGATGACTAACACGACGAAGATTATGATGGAGATGACCACGATGACTATGATGACGAAGATTGTTATGATGATAATAATGACGATGACTATGACGACGACGATTATGATGATGATGATGATGACTAACACGACGAAGATTATGATGGAGATGACCACGATGACTATGATGACGAAGATTGTTATGATGATAATAATGACGATGACTATGACGACGACGATTATGATGATGATGATGATGATGACTAACACGACGAAGATTATGATGGAGATGACCACGATGACTATGATGACGAAGATTGTTATGATGATAATAATGACGATGACTATGACGACGACGATTATGATGGAGATGACCACGATGACTATGATGACGAAGATTGTTATGATGATAATAATGACGATGACTATGACGACGACGATTATGGTGATGATGATAACGATGGCGATGACTAACACGACGAAGATTATGATGAAGATGGTCACGATGACTATGATGACGAAGATTGTGATGATGATAATAATGACGATGACTATGACGACGACGATTATGATGATGATGATAACGATGGCGATGACTAACACGACGATGATTATGATGATGATGATGATAACGATGGCGATGACTAACACGACGAAGATTATGATGATAATGATCACGATAACTATGACGACGAAGATTATGTGTCATAATGACTATGATGACGATGGTGATGATGATAATAATGACGATGACGATTATGATGATCACGATAACGATGGCGATGACTAACACGACGCCGATTATGATGATGATGATGGTGAAGATGATGATGATGATATATATCTACACAAACTCACCCAAAACATCGAAGCAGACCGCGTCGCCTATGCAGTTGGCAACATTGAACGCCACAGTACCAACACACATCAGTACCACAAACACCCAGAAAACAGCTGTCGCATAAACGCCGCCATCTTGCTTCTCACTCGCTGTCCCTTCAACGATTCTGTCCAACGCCTTAGTATCCGCGTCCAGTGTGTTAGCACCTTTATAACCGCTCACCTCCCTCTTCAATCGGTCTTTGGTTGGGCTCTCCTCGAAGCATATCAGGTCGCAGTCTGGCCGCGGCGTGCAGGTCGTCCGACCCTCGCTGACCCCTACGTGCTCCATGCGGAGGAGGGAGCAGGTGGTCTGGTTGACGTGGTCCACGTATAGCACGTTCACGTAGGACTCGTTGGGCAGGTGCACCCGGATGTGGTGGCGCTCGTCGCAGCTCCAGTGGCAGGTCACCGCCTGCAGCGCGGTGGTGTTCCCGTACGGCATCACCGCCACGGTCTCGTTGAACTGGTAGACGGATCTGAGGAGGTGCTCCGGCGTTTCCGGCTCCGCCGGCATCGGAAGGAACCAGAGGCCGCAGTACGAACCCGTCATGACGACGATCAGGAGCATGAAGACTAGTTTCCTTTGACTCTGAAAATTAAAAAAAATATATTCAGTACTTGATGTATACTGCAGCTGGTGATAGTGTCTCTGTCGTTGCAGACCGTCTAGGTAGGTAGCGCCGCAGCGACTATCGCAGTCAACAGGTAGCACTGTGCAAATATTACTTGATCCGGTTTAAAGGACCAATAGATATTACTGGTGGCAGTATCTCTGTTGCTGCAGACCGTTTAGGTAGGTACCACCGCAGCGCCTTTTTTTTTTACGCGGGGGAAATGCCTTTGCATTCTTTATAAAGGTGCGCCGGAACACACAGCGCGCCCTCCCCTCGGCCTCTCACAGTCTGGGCTACGGATCCCCCTGAATCTGTCACCCAGAGGCCATGGGAGCCAGGAGAAAAAGCTCTCTCGACTTCCACCACCCAACCTCGCTCTCAACGTTTACAGGCTCATTTGGTGGGGTTTCCCAAGGCTTGACAATAGATGCCTCTATCAAAGCGTCTTTATTCATGCTTTTCACTGCCCATCTAGAAGATGTGGACCGACTACGGACATTTTTCTTCCTTGTTGGGTGACGCGCTTACTATCGCCGGTGAAGTGGAAAGATCGAAACGAAGATACAAGTGGTCAGACAAAGTCTCTACCTCTTCTAGCACTTTCCAATCTCTAACACAGCGTGCTATTACAGGTGAAGAGAACGAAACGTCCGCTACAGGTCCACCATGCCTACGCACGCACGTGTTGATTGATCCCTGGTTGAGTACCAATAAGACTGTCATGGTCACCCAATCCTCTAGTACTTCACCACGGGCATCTGTTATCCGGGAACCCCATGTCACTGATTTTGCATTAAGGTCTCCGATAACAAGCGCCGGTAGCGACCACCGCAGCGACAATCGCAGCCGACAGACAGCACTGTACGAACATTACTGTGATCCGGTTTGAAGGACCAATAGATACTACTGGTGGTAGTGTCTCTGTTGCTGCAGGCCGTCTAGGTAGGTACCATCGCACCGCCTATCGCAGCCGACAGACAGCACTGTACAAACATTACTGTGATCCGGTTTGAAGGACCAATAGATACTACTGGTGGTAGTGTCTCTGTTGCTACAGGCCGTCTAGGTAGGTACCATCGCACCGCCTATCGCAGCCGACAGACAGCACTGGACAAACATTACTGTGATCCGGTTTGAAGGACCAATAGATACTACTGGTGGTAGTGTCTCTGTTGCTGCAGACCGTCTGGGTAGGTACCATCGCACCGCCTATCGCAGCCGACAGACAGCACTGTACAAACATTACTGTGATCCGGTTTGAAGGACCAATAGATACTACTGGTGGTAGTGTCTCTGTTGCTGCAGGCCGTCTGGGTAGGTACCATCGCACCGCCTATCGCAGCCGACAGACAGCACTGTATAAACATTACTGTGATCCGGTTTGAAGGACCAATAGATACTACTGGTGGTAGTGTCTCTGTTGCTGCAGGCCGTCTAGGTAGGTACCATCGCACCGCCTATCGCAGCCGACAGACAGCACTGTACAAACATTACTGTGATCCGGTTGGAAGGACCAATAGATACTACTGGTGGTAGTGTCTCTGTTGCTACAGACCGTCTAGGTAGGTACCATCGCACCGCCTATCGCAGCCGACAGACAGCACTGTACAAACATTACTGTGATCCGGTTGGAAGGACCAATAGATGATACTACTGGTGGTAGTGTCTCTGTTGCTGCAGGCCGTCTAGGTAGGTACCATCGCACCGCCTATCGCAGCCGACAGACAGCACTGTACAAACATTACTGTGATCCGGTTGGAAGGACCAATAGATGATACTACTGGTGGTAGTGTCTCTGTTGCTGCAGGCCGTCTAGGTAGGTACCATCGCACCGCCTATCGCAGCCGACAGACAGCACTGTACAAACATTACTATGATCCGGTTGGAAGGACCAATAGATACTACTGGTGGTAGTGTCTCTGTTGCTACAGACCGTCTAGGTAGGTACCATCGCACCGCCTATCGCAGCCGACAGACAGCACTGTACAAACATTACTGTGATCCGGTTGGAAGGACCAATAGATACTACTGGTGGTAGTGTCTCTGTTGCTACAGACCGTCTAGGTAGGTACCATCGCACCGCCTATCGCAGCCGACAGACAGCACTGTACAAACATTACTGTGATCCGGTTGGAAGGACCAATAGATACTACTGGTGGTAGTGTCTCTGTTGCTGCAGACCGTCTAGGTAGGTACCATCGCACCGCCTATCGCAGCCGACAGACAGCACTGTACAAACATTACTATGATCCGGTTGGAAGGACCAATAGATACTACTGGTGGTAGTGTCTCTGTTGCTACAGACCGTCTAGGTAGGTACCATCGCACCGCCTATCGCAGCCGACAGACAGCACTGTACAAACATTACTGTGATCCGGTTGGAAGGACCAATAGATACTACTGGTGGTAGTGTCTCTGTTGCTACAGACCGTCTAGGTAGGTACCATCGCACCGCCTATCGCAGCCGACAGACAGCACTGTACAAACATTACTGTGATCCGGTTGGAAGGACCAATAGATACTACTGGTGGTAGTGTCTCTGTTGCTGCAGACCGTCTAGGTAGGTACCATCGCACCGCCTATCGCAGCCGACAGACAGCACTGTACAAACATTACTGTGATCCGGTTGGAAGGACCAATAGATACTACTGGTGGTAGTGTCTCTGTTGCTGCAGACCGTCTAGGTAGGTACCATCGCACCGCCTATCGCAGCCGACAGACAGCACTGTACAAACATTACTGTGATCCGGTTGGAAGGACCAATAGATACTACTGGTGGTAGTGTCTCTGTTGCTGCAGACCGTCTAGGTAGGTACCATCGCACCGCCTATCGCAGCCGACAGACAGCACTGTACAAACATTACTGTGATCCGGTTGGAAGGACCAATAGATACTACTGGTGGTAGTGTCTCTGTTGCTACAGACCGTCTAGGTAGGTACCATCGCACCGCCTATCGCAGCCGACAGACAGCACTGTACAAACATTACTGTGATCCGGTTGGAAGGACCAATAGATACTACTGGTGGTAGTGTCTCTGTTGCTGCAGACCGTCTAGGTAGGTACCATCGCACCGCCTATCGCAGCCGACAGACAGCACTGAACGAACATTACTATGATCCGGTTGGAAGGACCAATAGATACTACTGGTGGTAGTGTCTCTGTTGCTACAGACCGTCTAGGTAGGTACCATCGCACCGCCTATCGCAGCCGACAGACAGCACTGTACAAACATTACTGTGATCCGGTTGGAAGGACCAATAGATACTACTGGTGGTAGTGTCTCTGTTGCTGCAGACCGTCTAGGTAGGTACCATCGCACCGCCTATCGCAGCCGACAGACAGCACTGTACAAACATTACTGTGATCCGGTTGGAAGGACCAATAGATACTACTGGTGGTAGTGTCTCTGTTGCTACAGACCGTCTAGGTAGGTACCATCGCACCGCCTATCGCAGCCGACAGACAGCACTGTACAAACATTACTGTGATCCGGTTGGAAGGACCAATAGATACTACTGGTGGTAGTGTCTCTGTTGCTGCAGACCGTCTAGGTAGGTACCATCGCACCGCCTATCGCAGCCGACAGACAGCACTGAACGAACATTACTATGATCCGGTTGGAAGGACCAATAGATACTACTGGTGGTAGTGTCTCTGTTGCTACAGACCGTCTAGGTAGGTACCATCGCACCGCCTATCGCAGCCGACAGACAGCACTGTACAAACATTACTGTGATCCGGTTGGAAGGACCAATAGATACTACTGGTGGTAGTGTCTCTGTTGCTGCAGACCGTCTAGGTAGGTACCATCGCACCGCCTATCGCAGCCGACAGACAGCACTGAACGAACATTACTATGATCCGGTTTGAAGGACCAATAGATACTACTGGTGGTAGTGTCTCTGTTGCTACAGACCGTCTAGGTAGGTACCATCGCACCGCCTATCGCAGCCGACAGACAGCACTGTACAAACATTACTGTGATCCGGTTGGAAGGACCAATAGATACTACTGGTGGTAGTGTCTCTGTTGCTACAGACCGTCTAGGTAGGTACCATCGCACCGCCTATCGCAGCCGACAGACAGCACTGTACAAACATTACTGTGATCCGGTTGGAAGGACCAATAGATACTACTGGTGGTAGTGTCTCTGTTGCTACAGACCGTCTAGGTAGGTACCATCGCACCGCCTATCGCAGCCGACAGACAGCACTGTACAAACATTACTGTGATCCGGTTGGTAGGACCAATAGATACTACTGGTGGTAGTGTCTCTGTTGCTGCAGACCGTCTAGGTAGGTACCATCGCACCGCCTATCGCAGCCGACAGACAGCACTGAACGAACATTACTATGATCCGGTTTGAAGGACCAATAGATACTACTGGTGGTAGTGTCTCTGTTGCTACAGACCGTCTAGGTAGGTACCATCGCACCGCCTATCGCAGCCGACAGACAGCACTGTACAAACATTACTGTGATCCGGTTGGAAGGACCAATAGATACTACTGGTGGTAGTGTCTCTGTTGCTGCAGACCGTCTAGGTAGGTACCATCGCACCGCCTATCGCAGCCGACAGACAGCACTGTACAAACATTACTATGATCCGGTTGGAAGGACCAATAGATGATACTACTGGTGGTAGTGTCTCTGTTGCTGCAGACCGTCTAGGTAGGTACCATCGCACCGCCTATCGCAGCCGACAGACAGCACTGTACAAACATTACTATGATCCGGTTGGAAGGACCAATAGATGATACTACTGGTGGTAGTGTCTCTGTTGCTACAGACCGTCTAGGTAGGTACCATCGCACCGCCTATCGCAGCCGACAGACAGCACTGTACAAACATTACTATGATCCGGTTGGAAGGACCAATAGATGATACTACTGGTGGTAGTGTCTCTGTTGCTGCAGACCGTCTAGGTAGGTACCATCGCACCGCCTATCGCAGCCGACAGACAGCACTGTACAAACATTACTATGATCCGGTTGGAAGGACCAATAGATACTACTGGTGGTAGTGTCTCTGTTGCTACAGACCGTCTAGGTAGGTACCATCGCACCGCCTATCGCAGCCGACAGACAGCACTGTACAAACATTACTGTGATCCGGTTGGAAGGACCAATAGATGATACTACTGGTGGTAGTGTCTCTGTTGCTGCAGGCCGTCTAGGTAGGTACCATCGCACCGCCTATCGCAGCCGACAGACAGCACTGTACAAACATTACTATGATCCGGTTGGAAGGACCAATAGATACTACTGGTGGTAGTGTCTCTGTTGCTACAGACCGTCTAGGTAGGTACCATCGCACCGCCTATCGCAGCCGACAGACAGCACTGTACAAACATTACTGTGATCCGGTTGGAAGGACCAATAGATGATACTACTGGTGGTAGTGTCTCTGTTGCTGCAGGCCGTCTAGGTAGGTACCATCGCACCGCCTATCGCAGCCGACAGACAGCACTGTACAAACATTACTATGATCCGGTTGGAAGGACCAATAGATACTACTGGTGGTAGTGTCTCTGTTGCTACAGACCGTCTAGGTAGGTACCATCGCACCGCCTATCGCAGCCGACAGACAGCACTGTACAAACATTACTGTGATCCGGTTGGAAGGACCAATAGATGATACTACTGGTGGTAGTGTCTCTGTTGCTGCAGGCCGTCTAGGTAGGTACCATCGCACCGCCTATCGCAGCCGACAGACAGCACTGTACAAACATTACTATGATCCGGTTGGAAGGACCAATAGATACTACTGGTGGTAGTGTCTCTGTTGCTACAGGCCGTCTAGGTAGGTACCATCGCACCGCCTATCGCAGCCGACAGACAGCACTGTACAAACATTACTATGATCCGGTTGGAAGGACCAATAGATACTACTGGTGGTAGTGTCTTTGTTGCTACAGACCGTCTAGGTAGGTACCATCGCACCGCCTATCGCAGCCGACAGACAGCACTGTACAAACATTACTGTGATCCGGTTGGAAGGACCAATAGATGATACTACTGGTGGTAGTGTCTCTGTTGCTGCAGGCCGTCTAGGTAGGTACCATCGCACCGCCTATCGCAGCCGACAGACAGCACTGTACAAACATTACTGTGATCCGGTTGGAAGGACCAATAGATGATACTACTGGTGGTAGTGTCTCTGTTGCTGCAGACCGTCTAGGTAGGTACCATCGCACCGCCTATCGCAGCCGACAGACAGCACTGTACAAACATTACTGTGATCCGGTTTGAAGGACCAATAGATACTACTGGTGGTAGTGTCTCTGTTGCTACAGACCGTCTAGGTAGGTACCATCGCACCGCCTATCGCAGCCGACAGACAGCACTGTACAAACATTACTGTGATCCGGTTTGAAGGACCAATAGATACTACTGGTGGTAGTGTCTCTGTTGCTACAGACCGTCTAGGTAGGTACCATCGCACCGCCTATCGCAGCCGACAGACAGCACTGTACAAACATTACTGTGATCCGGTTGGAAGGACCAATAGATACTACTGGTGGTAGTGTCTCTGTTGCTGCAGGCCGTCTAGGTAGGTACCATCGCACCGCTTATCGCAGCCGACAGACAGCACTGTACAAACATTACTGTGATCCGGTTTGAAGGTCGCTGTAGCTAGTGTAATTACTGAGGTAACGTGACTCAACATGTGAGTATGTATCAAGCGACGGGCACAATATGATGCAGTGTATACCATCCTAATTACCGCCACGTCATTATGGGCAAGCGTAGAGTCGCTCGTCTTGGGGCTTAATAAAAAAAAAAAACTTATTATGAATAGACGAATTATTACTAGCCAGTTCATCATTACCACTGCTTGGAATTTTCGGGACTTCCCCACACAAAGACAGTCACTGTTCAATCATTGGCCAAGTGCGATTTGATAAATATCGCACATATAGTAAAAGCATTATAAGACATGGAACAGGTTCCGTCCACGTCGGGAATCGAACCAGCACCTCAGCAGTACAAGAGCCGGCTGAAGAGGATATCATTAGGAGCTCACCGGCCAGTAATCGACTGCGTATCCGAAGAGCGGCTTGGCCGCCGCCCACAGCAGCGGCAGTACTGCCGTCACCATACCCATGACGTCCGCCGAGATGCCGAGCTGACGGCCGAAGACGTTCATTTGCGGCAGGAGCGGACCCAGAGCTGGAAGAGAAGCAGAAAATGCAATTTTTTTTTTGTTGAAATGAAACGATCACGTGATGATAAGTGATATGCTTGCCCATAACTTAGCGCCACTTAACATGTCATACACTGCAACACATTGTGGTCGTCGCTTCTGAGACACTCCAAACCGGAACGCGGTAATATTTGCACCGCACAGACAAATATGTCCGCAGAAATAGGAGCTGCGGTGGTATCTGTATAGACGGTTGCCGGAAATGGTGACCTACCACCACCGGGACGATGATGATGATGAGGATGACGTTACCAGAGGAAATTGTTACAACGATGATCCATGGAACAGGTGGTTTGATGTCCATGGTTAGAACCACATCATCATGTCGTAGAGCTGCTGCTGTAACAGCATCAGCGTCATCACGCGACTGTTTTAGGTCATAAAAAAAAAAAAAAAAAACTGTAACAAATTCTCAGTAATACTACTTATCACGTGTTCCGCTCATGACACGGTAGTATTAACTTTTATGACCTATAACGGATGGCTGATGATAAGCTTGCTGAACACCTAACAAATATCAAATTTTTTTTTTTTTTTTTTTACATTTCCAATGTTATTAAATATTTAACTAATAATTAATTTTAAATAAATTAAAATATATATATATATTATACAATAATTCTTTTAAAAATTTTCGACGATGATAAGGACAATATTAAAAAAAAAAAAAAAAAAAAAGATTACAGGCTCATTAACAATTTCCTTTTGCCCCGCACATCGTGCAAAAGGTTAAGCGCTTGACAGCCGGCCTATCAGTGTCAGTTTCCCGCGCAATCGAGTACGGCCGGCTCGAGTGATTCAGTGCAGTTCCCGAGGAAGTCGCAATTTAGGGTCATTGGCAATGGCACAGACCTAGATAGTACTCTCGTGGGGATACAGAACTAGATTATCTTTATATAATATCCGCTGTACACAGAAGACCCCACTGTATTACTCTGTACTACATTGTTTCAACACTTACAGTAATTAAACAATATATATAGAGTTGATGAATATTTAAATGATGTGTTGAAATAAAACGCGACGATTCTCAAGTATGTTACTAGTATGCGATATTTACTGGTGATAAGTCTTCAGGTGGAAGTCTTCAGGATAAAATGCAACAGCTTTTCCACTATCAAAGACCACACAGCTCGAATTGAGATGAGAACTATGATGACCGCTTTCCGCATCCCCACTATACCTTTGCCCTCATCTCTTCCCTTTGGTAAGGTCTCAAGGTAGGCCAGCGCCTATTACTGTCGCCAAACACGTGTAAACATTACCGTGTTCGATGGTGGTAACTGCAATTACTGGTGTAACGATACTCATATCTCAGATGAGCTCAATACGGTGCAGTGTATATCATCCTAACGCTACCTTGGTATGGGCGGAAGTATCACAGCGTCAGTTAATAGCCCTGCTTGTTGTGAATCAAAAAAAATATTTTATGTAGTCTTCCGAGTTTCCTTTGACCGTCGTTCTCAAGTCTATCTGTCATTCTCCATTTTTTTTTTAATTCATCTTCACACTCTTGGAAGTTCTGAAGTAATGGGTCTATCTAACGTTTCCTAATAGTACATATCTCATGTATCTAGGCTTACTGAACAAAGTCTAAGTCGAAGAACTATACAACCTGCTGCATCTCGTAGAATACTAACGCAGTTAACCCCTTGCACTGCTTACCAACACCAGGTATGTATTGACTAAATCTGAACGCTATCCAGGTCATTAATTATTTACATTATTCAAGGGTGTGGGTAGAACGGCATACATCATTCTAACTGAACCTATGATCAATATGATCTACTCGTGTCTAGTGGAAGCTGGTCACAGATCAAAGGTCCACATATCACCTGCTTATACTATTGATAGCAAGTGATACTTCAGCGATCTTCATCACACCGAGATCTTGATATCACATGGATGGATTAGGTAAGAACGGTGGTGGGTGGTCCACTCGGCATATGACCGCATTCAATGGAGACTGTGGTCACAATCCTTGAGAGTGAGGGAGTGATGAAGAATAAGATTAAATAGTTACTCTTTACTTTCAAAATTTTGAACACCCTATTTACTACTGCTGGGGTACAAGCCTACCCTCAACATGAGCGATGGGCCTGACCTTGGTGACTTCACACACCTTACAATAAATCCTAATTCATGTGCGGGTTTCCTTCACCGCTCGCATTCCGCTGTTGCGACTAAAGTTTACATATATATTAGTCATCAGTACATGCAGAGATTTGAACCTGTGACCTTCGTGATGAAGGCTGCACTATTACACCAGCTTCTTGAAGTGCCTCTCCGACTAGTGGTTGGCGATCAGCGTTATACAGTCCCCTGTGGTTCGGCGGAACAATTCAGATGTTTCAGATATGCCGGTCCATTACCTGGTAATCCTCAACCATGACTATCGCCTTCTCCCCACTTTTCTTTAGATGGTGCATTTGTACAGTTAACAACGGTTATAATAGATAAAGAGTTATGATATATCATTATGTGATAAAACCCGATGATTAGAGGTCCGAGATTATGACTGTGATAAGCAACTTTACAACATACTCCACAAATGTTTATGCATGTTATAATGGAGATTATACACTTGCAATGGAGTAGAATAAATTAAATTTTATTGGCTCCTTTATATCTCTGCGGCGAGTTTAGATTGTGGTGTTTATTCGACGGATCAGCAGGATGACGGAGGCTTTCAGCAATGTATGATTAATTAGGATGATACACATGGTAATCACCTCGAGACATCATATACCTTATATCTTGTTACCACAGTAATTTCACTGGCGACAGTGTCTGTCAATACAAAGTAATCACCTCGAGACATCAGACGTTATATCTTGTTACCACAGTAAAATCACTGGCGACAGTGTCTGTCAATACACAGTAAACACCTCGAGACATCAGACTTTATATCTTGTTACCACAGTAATTTCACTGGCGACAGTGTCTGTCAATACAAAGTAATCACCTCGAGACATCAGACGTTATATCTTGTTACCACAGTAAAATCACTGGCGACAGTGTCTGTCAATACACAGTAAACACCTCGAGACATCAGACGCCATATCTTGTTACCACAGTAATTTCACTGGCGACAGTGTCTGTCAATACACAGTAATCACCTCCAGACATCAGACGTCATATCTTGTTACCACAGTAATTTCACTGGCGACAGTCTCTGTCAATACACTGTAATCACCTCGAGACATCAGACGTCATATCTTGTTACCACAGTAATTTCACTGGCGACAGTGTCTGTCAATACACAGTATTATTTCCCTAGATATCCAACGGGCCTACAGATGGTATGGAATGAGTCGTGTCATACTTTGCTTCAACCAATTATAATATCCGCTTACTTATTGTGTAGTATATTAAGATAAAGTATTGACTAAATATATAAATAAATATATAAACAATATTAAAATATCCCTTTGTATAAAATAGTGATGAATTCACATCATCATGAGGTACTTTCTTTAATATGAACTGGCAACTGGATTGTTTTCTCCTCAACGGATGGCCGTAACATTCCAATGTGACTATCGGGAAATTATATCATACCTTAGTATATCAAAAAAACGTGATACAACTAAAAATTCTATATTATTATGTAACACTACTTCGCAGCCTTTCATCTTGAGGCCTTTGTCCAGCAGTGGACGTCTTCCGGCTGATTGGAGAGAGTGGAGATAATTAGACCTATAACTGATCATCAGTTCCAAGAGCTACCTAATCTAAGTCATCAAAGTGGCCCGTATATTATTATGTAACACTACTTTGCAGCCTTTCAGCTTGAGGCCTTTGTCCAGCAGTGGACGTCTTCCGGCTGATTGGAGAGAGTGGAGATAATTAGACCTATAACTGATCATCAGTTCCAAGAGCTACCTAATCTAAGTCATCAAAGTGGCCCGTATATTATTATGTAACACTACTTTGCAGCCTTTCAGCTTGAGGCCTTTGTCCAGCAGTGGACGTCTTCCGGCTGATTGGAGAGAGTGGAGATAATAAGACCTATAACTGATCATCAGTTCCAAGAGCTACCTAATCTAAGTCATCAAAGTGGCCCGTATATTATTATGTAACACTACTTTGCAGCCTTTCAGCTTGAGGCCTTTGTCCAGCAGTGGACGTCTTCCGGCTGATTGGAGAGAGTGGAGATAATTAGACCTATAACTGATCATCAGTTCCAAGAGCTACCTAATCTAAGTCATCAAAGTGGCCCGTATATTATTATGTAACACTACTTTGCAGCCTTTCAGCTTGAGGCCTTTGTCCAGCAGTGGACGTCTTCCGGCTGATTGGAGAGAGTGGAGATAATTAGACCTATAACTGATCATCAGTTCCAAGAGCTACCTAATCTAAGTCATCAAAGTGGCCCGTATATTATTATGTAACACTACTTCGCAGCCTTTCAGCTTGAGGCCTTTGTCCAGCAGCGGACGTCTTCCGGCTGATTGGAGAGAGTGGAGATAATAAGACCTATAACTGATCATCAGTTCCAAGAGCTACCTAATCTAAGTCATCAAAGCGGCCCGTATATTATTATGTAACACTACTTCGCAGCCTTTCAGCTTGAGGCCTTTGTCCAGCAGTGGACGTCTTCCGGCTGATTGGAGAGAGTGGAGATAATAAGACCTATAACTGATCATCAGTTCCAAGAGCTACCTAATCTAAGTCATCAAAGCGGCCCGTATATTATTATGTAACACTACTTCGCAGCCTTTCAGCTTGAGGCCTTTGTCCAGCAGTGGACGTCTTCCGGCTGATTGGAGAGAGTGGAGATAATAAGACCTATAACTGATCATCAGTTCCAAGAGCTACCTAATCTAAGTCATCAAAGTGGCTCGTATATTATTATGTAACACTATTTCGCAGCCTTTCAGCTTGAGGCCTTTGTCCAGCAGTGGACGTCTTCCGGCTGATTGGAGAGAGTGGAGATAATAAGACCTATAACTGATCATCAGTTCCAAGAGCTACCTAATCTAAGTCATCAAAGTGGCCCGTATATTATTATGTAACACTACTTTGCAGCCTTTCAGCTTGAGGCCTTTGTCCAGCAGTGGACGTCTTCCGGCTGATTGGAGAGAGTGGAGATAATTAGACCTATAACTGATCATCAGTTCCAAGAGCTACCTAATCTAAGTCATCAAAGTGGCCCGTATATTATTATGTAACACTACTTCGCAGCCTTTCAGCTTGAGGCGTTTGTCCAGCAGCGGACGTCTTCCGGCTGATGGGAGAGAGTGGAGATAATAAGACCTATAACTGATCATCAGTTCCAAGAGCTACCTAATCTAAGTCATCAAAGTGGCCCGTATATTATTATGTAACACTACTTTGCAGCCTTTCAGCTTGAGGCCTTTGTCCAGCAGTGGACGTCTTCCGGCTGATTGGAGAGAGTGGAGATAATTAGACCTATAACTGATCATCAGTTCCAAGAGCTACCTAATCTAAGTCATCAAAGTGGCCCGTATATTATTATGTAACACTACTTTGCAGCCTTTCAGCTTGAGGCCTTTGTCCAGCAGTGGACGTCTTCCGGCTGATTGGAGAGAGTGGAGATAATTAGACCTATAACTGATCATCAGTTCCAAGAGCTACCTAATCTAAGTCATCAAAGTGGCCCGTATATTATTATGTAACACTACTTTGCAGCCTTTCAGCTTGAGGCCTTTGTCCAGCAGTGGACGTCTTCCGGCTGATTGGAGAGAGTGGAGATAATAAGACCTATAACTGATCATCAGTTCCAAGAGCTACCTAATCTAAGTCATCAAAGTGAGCCGTATATTATTATGTAACACTACTTCGCAGCCTTTCAGCTTTAGGCTTTTGTCCAGCAGCGGACGTCTTCCAGCTGATGGGAGAGAGTGGAGATAATTAGACCTATAACTGATCATCAGTTCCAAGAGCTACCTAATCTAAGTCATCAAAGTGGCCCGTATATTATTATGTAACACTACTTCGCAGCCTTTCAGCTTTAGGCTTTTGTCCAGCAGCGGACGTCTTCCAGCTGATGGGAGAGAGTGGAGATAATTAGACCTATAACTGATCATCAGTTCCAAGAGCTACCTAATCTAAGTCATCAAAGTGAGCCGTATATTATTATGTAACACTACTTCGCAGCCTTTCAGCTTTAGGCTTTTGTCCAGCAGCGGACGTCTTCCAGCTGATGGGAGAGAGTGGAGATAATTAGACCTATAACTGATCATCAGTTCCAAGAGCTACCTAATCTAAGTCATCAAAGTGGCCCGTATATTATTATGTAACACTACTTCGCAGCCTTTCAGCTTGAGGCGTTTGTCCAGCAGCGGACGTCTTCCGGCTGATGGGAGAGAGTGGAGATAATAAGACCTATAACTGATCATCAGTTCCAAGAGCTACCTAATCTAAGTCATCAAAGTGGCCCGTATATTATTATGTAACACTACTTCGCAGCCTTTCAGCTTGAGGCGTTTGTCCAGCAGTGGACGTCTTCCGGCTGATTGGAGAGAGTGGAGATAATTAGACCTATAACTGATCATCAGTTCCAAGAGCTACCTAATCTAAGTCATCAAAGTGGCCCGTATATTATTATGTAACACTACTTCGCAGCCTTTCAGCTTGAGGCGTTTGTCCAGCAGCGGACGTCTTCCGGCTGATGGGAGAGAGTGGAGATAATAAGACCTATAACTGATCATCAGTTCCAAGAGCTACCTAATCTAAGTCATCAAAGTGGCCCGTATATTATTATGTAACACTACTTCGCAGCCTTTCAGCTTGAGGCCTTTGTCCAGCAGCGGACGTCTTCCGGCTGATTGGAGAGAGTGGAGATAATAAGACCTATAACTGATCATCAGTTCCAAGAGCTACCTAATCTAAGTCATCAAAGCGGCCCGTATATTATTATGTAACACTACTTCGCAGCCTTTCAGCTTGAGGCCTTTGTCCAGCAGTGGACGTCTTCCGGCTGATTGGAGAGAGTGGAGATAATAAGACCTATAACTGATCATCAGTTCCAAGAGCTACCTAATCTAAGTCATCAAAGCGGCCCGTATATTATTATGTAACACTACTTCGCAGCCTTTCAGCTTGAGGCCTTTGTCCAGCAGTGGACGTCTTCCGGCTGATTGGAGAGAGTGGAGATAATAAGACCTATAACTGATCATCAGTTCCAAGAGCTACCTAATCTAAGTCATCAAAGTGGCTCGTATATTATTATGTAACACTATTTCGCAGCCTTTCAGCTTGAGGCCTTTGTCCAGCAGTGGACGTCTTCCGGCTGATTGGAGAGAGTGGAGATAATAAGACCTATAACTGATCATCAGTTCCAAGAGCTACCTAATCTAAGTCATCAAAGTGGCTCGTATATTATTATGTAACACTATTTCGCAGCCTTTCAGCTTGAGGCCTTTGTCCAGCAGTGGACGTCTTCCGGCTGATTGGAGAGAGTGGAGATAATAAGACCTATAACTGATCATCAGTTCCAAGAGCTACCTAATCTAAGTCATCAAAGTGGCCCATATATTATTATGTAACACTACTTCGCAGCCTTTCAGCTTGAGGCCTTTGTCCAGCGGTGGATGTCTTCCAGCTGATTGGATGGATGACTTCGCTGCACCAGTTTTGGCATGATAATGCAGCACATCAAATTCCACATTCGAGTAATTCTCATGACAACAGAAAGTACTAAATATCCATCAGCTAATTATATAATAAAAAGTATACAAATTATTTTTGTAACTTTAATTCAATAAAATTATTTCTATGCCTGTTTAAAAGAATGCTGATAGAGATATAATAAAAAAAATATATATTTTGGTTTAATATTATTTATCTTATTAATCATTATCACTTTTTTGTTGCTGTTTCAATCAACTTTTAATACTTAACATAAATAAGTTTGGAAATTTGCCGCTTATTATTTTAATAATAAAATAATAACATACTTGAAATGTTATCAAAATTCTTAAAAAAAAAAAAACATTTAAAAATTTATTTAATTATTCGTAAGAAAGCAATGGTGCTGATTGACATTTTTAATAATTTTACCGAAAAATTTTTTTCTTCAATGCAAATAATTTCTATTTAAGTTTATTAATATACCAAAAATGTTTCTGAAGTCTGTATATGTTCGTGTTGAAAGAGCGAATATAATTTTTATTTTGAAAGTCAATTACGAAATTATAACACTTACCAGCAAAGAAGAAGAAGAAATGTGCCTTTATGGGCAGAAGTTTCTTGTCGATTTTGAACTTCATGATGAATGAATATTTTTTTACAATATAATTATACACTACATCGTATTTAACATTTAACAATGCACAATATTGCTCCGTTCACAGGTCATTAGCCGAGATAACACGCGTACATTGCGAACTTGACTCGACGGCTTTCTATTCTCGTATCGTATAAAATTATAATCAGTCGTTCACTAAATACCTAATGTTATTGTTTACACAATTCGATATGTGTAACCACAGATAAAAATAAACTAGTATAAGATAATGACAGTTGTCTATGACTCCACAAAAGTTATAGACGAAATACAAATTAGATTTATTGGTTTAACTACATAAATAAACAAATATTATTTAGACCCTTAAATATTTGAATAATGTGAAAAAAAAATTAAATAATTTAAAAAAGTACGATAAATTAATCTGCACAGGAGTACACATAATATCTTTTTACATCTCTAATAATAAAATTATTTCGTATCTTTTAAACTTGATAAATTTTATATATATTTTTTATATTTTAAAATAACAATAAAAATAGTATATTATTAATATTTAATACCGACTGTAATTAATTCACATTTATGAATGACATTGCATGTTAGAATTATATTTTGGAATTGTCAAAGAAAGAATAATGATATGTAAAAAAATAATTAAAATGAAAAATACCTTAACATTACTCCGTAAAATATTAAATTCGTTTTTACTACAAACTCATGAAATCATTATTTTTTTTTTAAATAATTTATGCCAAAAAGGGGTTTTGATGCGTATACCATATCCAATCGATGTGCGTTATGAATATTTATTTAAAAAAGTAAAACGTTCGATTATTGTTTTTAAAATTGAACGAAAAACATATATCCTTCTTCCTTTGTTTTTAAATAAATTAAAAGTACAACAATGGAGGAGGAAGAGGATTTTGTGGGTTGTATTAGTTGTATGAATAATAAAGATTTATGCGACCTATTTGCTGTTTACGCCGAAAATGAAGAAACCTACGCGCAAATGTTAAAATCATGTTTTGATATTAAGGTTATGTTTACATTTAAATCGAACTTTTTACAGTACGACTATTTTCGTATTTTAACATATTTTATCTTGTATTATTTTAAATTAAAAACTTTGTTTATTAAGTGTTGATGTGATTATAGGTTTCTAACGAATATAAATTTATTTGTTCCGATTGCGCCGAGAAATTGGAGAAAGCTTCGACCTTCAAGAATCAAACCAATAAAAACCTAGCGATGCTTCAAAGTATTAAAGGTAACAATGTCTTAAATATTTTACGTTCTAATTAATTATAAGCTGATAGTAAACAGCCATTAAGATATTTTTGACACGTAATAGTTTTTAATAAAATCGTTTAATGTCTATCAAATCTTTTATTAAGTTGACAAAGCTATGAAATAATCAAGACGCCGTCTGGTTATCAATTATTAATTTATAAAATCCTAATACAGACGAAGAGTACCTCGACGAGTCTATCCTGGAGGAAGGCGAGAGCTTCACAGCAAATCAGCACGCACCTAATAGGACCACCATCGGCAAGACCACAGAGCTGACACCAAATTCGGAAGACAATGACGGTACCACAAACTCCTATGACCATTGGAAATTATTTCCAGTATATCATCAGCTATAAATTTCACTAAAAATTCTGATGTTTATATAACGTAAGGTCATACTGCATGAAGACGTTGTGTAACCATATTATTATGGATCGAGGATAAATAAAAATGTCGTCGAAGTGAAAAAGCAGATAATTCAATATGTGAGTGGAACTGATGATGGTGATGTGGCTCAGTGATAGGAGAATTGGACTGAAGACCATTGGTGGTAGTGTCTCTGTTGCAGACCGTCTAGGTACCGCCGCAGTGCCTGTAGTAGCCGACAGACAGTACTGTGCGAACGTTACTATGATCCGGTTTGAAGGTCGCTGTAGCTATAATTGGTGGTAAGTTGTTCATTGTTCATGCAGACCGTCTATGTAGGTACCACCGCAGCGCCTATTGCAGCCAAACTACTGTGCAAATGTTGCTGTGTTCCGGTTTAAAGGGCGCTGCAGCCAATAAGATTGCTGGCGTAACGAGGCTTAACATCTTATGTCTCAAAGCGACGAACAAAATGTGATGCTGTGTACATCATCTTAACTAGCGCCACGTTGTTATGATTTAACGTATTTCATCCATTAAGATCATGTTAGATGTAAAAAATCATATTACGCAGTCATAATGTCTCGTTACCGCAGTAATTTCACTAGCTACAGCGCCCTTCCAACCGGATCACAGTACCGCCTGTCGGCTGCAACAGGCGCTGCGGCGGTACCTACCTACACGGTCTGCAGCAACAGAGATATTTGTTTTTGTTTCGGGGAGGGATCTTCGAAAGATACCCAGCTTCTGAGGGCAAGTCAGGGTTATATAAGATTCTTATTAACTAAAACCCCCTCTATGTGATCTGCATCAGTGAATTAGGGGAGTCCCCTCTACACTTTGTGTAATACATCGCCGTGGAGGGGCCTAAACCCTTGTAGGCACCATCACTGAGCCCCCACACTCAAAGCCTACGAACCCTTAAACTCTTCTAGTCACCTTTTACGCTTACTTTGGTCATATTCTTACTAGCCAGAGATTACAGGGCCCTACAAGTATTCATATAAAGATACAGACACACATACACACGCACAGACACACACACCCAGACACACACACACCCAGACACACACACAAACACACACGCACGCACAGACACACACGCACGCACAGACACACACACAGACACACACACACGCACGCACAGACACACGCACATACACACACACGCAAAGACACACACACGCGCACAGACACACACACGCGCACAGACACACACACGCGCACAGACACACACACACGCGCACAGACACACACGCGCGCACAGACACACGCGCACAGACACACGCGCGCACAGACACACACGCACAGACACACGCACAGACAGACACACACGCACAGACACACACGCACAGACAGACACACACGCGCGCACAGACACACACACACACGCACAGACACACACACGCACAGACACACACACACACGCACAGACACACACACACGCACAGACACACACACGCACAGACACACACACACGCGTACAGACACACACACGCGCGCACAGACACACACGCACAGACACACACACACGCGCACAGACACACACACACACGCGCACAGACACACACACACGCGCACAGACACACACACGCGCGCACAGACACACACGCACAGACACACACGCACAGACACACACGCACAGACACACACACACACGCGCACAGACACACACACGCGCGCACAGACACACACGCACAGATACACACACGCACAGATACACACACACACGCACAGTCACACACGCACAGACACACATACACGCACAGACACATACACACGCACAGACACACTTGATACACAAATAGTTATACATAGTTCAATGCGTGCCTACAGACGACGGCAACTACGCTGATACACAATGAAGAGTTTTATATTTACAGACGCACACGAACAGAGCCGCGCGCCATACTTGAACTATCTATACAGATAATAAATTGCAAATTACTGTATCGATATAAATATATATTTTAGTTTCACCCGTATCTGGTCTACTTTATAATCTTATCTAGCGTTACAAATGATTTGTGATAAAGCGATAAATTTGCGAATGTCGATGCCTTTTTTGGATGTCGGAAATAGAAAGAGGCTAATAATTTAACATAAAACCTTTTTCTACGTCTATACCAGGTATTCACATACTAGATACTTGATGAAGTATTTACTTAAGCACATTCATATTGTATGCTGAAATATATATAGATTAATATATTTTTTTTAATTTTACGAGACAAACGCAACGTATAATACGCATGAGTATAACGCGGCGCTAGTTAGGATGATATATGTAGCACCACATTGCGCTCATGATTTTAAAAAAAAAATTGACCCAGTAATTAAAGTAAACGGAGTACTGTTTGGCGACAGAAATAGGTGCTGGCTTACCTTGAGACCTTACCATCAGTGATGTAGTTTATAGTCGTTTAAAGGGAAGAGATGAGGGCAAAGGTATAGTGAAGATGCGGTCATCATAGTTCTCATCTTAATTCGACCTGTGTGGTCTTTCATAGTGAAAAAGCTGTTGCATTTTACCACCATGGACCGCTTCACCATTTTGCGAGTGGACCAGTGATGCTGTACTAGCGAAGGCCTGATAACATTTGGGTCTATTATCGTTTCATTCATTCATTTGCAGACGTCGGCGAAGATCACGAGATCCAAGCGCTGGACGAGACTACGTGCATCTACTGCAACGTTCAGCTGCCGACGGCTGAGGAGGTGGACCACCACGTGCGCGTCGTGCACGGCCTCGAACCCAGGACCGGGATGCGAGTGAGGGAGTGCTCGCTCTGCGGCGCATCACTAAGGGACCTAGCTGATCACATTAACAGGTGCCATAAACCAACCTTACTACTCTCTGGTTGCGTGGATGATCAACTTCCGGACCACCACCGCCATATAAAGCTGCTGCTGGTGTAGAACAGCTGTCGGCTATCGTGAAAACCAGCTTCCTTATACCAACAGGAAATATGTAATTGTAGGAAGGTGATAGGGAGTGTGATGAAGAGACAAGGAATAGAGACAGAGTAGACAAGTAGATATATAGAAAGTGTAATAATATTGTAAGAAATATATAAATAAACATATATATAAGAAGATAATGTATACTAGATATATATAATATAAGGAAACGTGATACTAGATAAGGATATAAGGAAGTGTGGAATTAGATAAGTAGAAAACAAAAATAAGCAAAACTCTGATAGAATAGAAAAGTAAATTTAGAGACGGATGAAAGGAGAAGGGATGGAGAGTGAGTGATGGAAAATGAAGAGAGAAAGAAGAAAAGGGAGGAAGAATGAGGCAAGTAAGAAGGATAAAGGATAAGGAATTAATAGCAAAATAAATTTTAATAAAGAGACCAAAGAACAAAGAAAGATAGGGCCGTAGATAAAACAAACTAGGGTGAAGGCTTTTAAAAAAAAAAAAAAAAAAATGTGATGTGTCACAGGTGCCACAGCGCCAGCTCCGAAGCCGAGGGTCGGCAGTACGCGTGCCACTTCTGCGAGAACGTGTACAGCAGCAAGAAGGCCTGCTTCACACATCTGAGGATGAAGCATGGATGTAATGGGCTTTCTACTTCACCAATCATTTCAGCCTGCTGGTGGTCCTCACCTGAACGAAGGTCTAGATGTCTAGGATGAGTGCCTGCACCACATTGTCCTCGTCGCTCTGTGACATATGTTAAGTCTCGTAACAGCAGTAATTTCATCAGCTACAACTCCCTTCAATCCGGAACTGATATATGCATATTACTGTGATCCGGTTTGAGGGGCGCTGTAGGTATTACTGATGGTAGTGTCTCCGTTGACGGAGACCGTTTAGGTAACATCGCAGCGCGTATTGCAGCAGACATACGGCACCGTGTTCCGGTTTGAAGCGAGTTGTAACTATTGACGTTACTGGGGTAACGAGTGTTAACATCTTGTCTTAAGGCGTCTGTATACACAATTTGATAAATAGATTCATAAACTTTTCGATTGGCAGTAAAACTGTGCAACGACCACACACCGAAGTACTCGTCGAGCGACCGGAAGAAGTGCCACATCTGCCAGCGGGACTTCAGCCAGAAGCAGATCCTGAACAACCATCTGTGGAAGGCGCACGGATACGAGGTACCACTATCAGAAACTGATATCATCACCATCAGCCGACAGACCCCCACAGTTGGACATGGGCCTCCCCCAAAGACCCTACATCGATGGGTTCCGCGTTGCTCGCATCCAGGACTGACGGCCGTTGGGGCAGTAAGGTCCTCGAGTGACGCACGAGCACCAGGAAACTAATCTGGTTTTTTTTTTATTTCACGAAAATATGAACAAGATGTTCACCTGATGTTAAGTGGAACACGTGCTCATAACAATGTGGCGCTGGTGAAGATGATACGCACAGTATTAAACCAGCTATAGCGCCCTTCAAACTGGAACAATGTGGGGAAAGTTGGAATGATGTACTGCACCACATTGAGCTCATGATTGAGTTCCTAGTCTCTCCACCAACAGGTGGCTCCCTGTCTAGTAGGCAAGCTTCAAAACCTGGTATGATGCTGGTATCTTGGATCCGGAGCAACATGGATACACTGATGACCCAGTGTCGAAGAACAGGTCCACTTGCAGCTTACGCAGACCAGCTTCAGTCTTCAACGGGCTCGGGCAAAAACCTGTTCCAGCTGTTATACCAGCGAAGAAAAGCTCATTGGCAGCAATAGTCTTCTGTCAAATTATGATGATGCAGGAGTCAGATGAAGACACCCTTCAGAGTAGCTATAGAAGCAAACAAAATGGCCACCGGTTCTGCGGTGGGGACTGCTGTGGTGGTAACCCTCATCCTTCACTATCGTATATGGTTCCTGAGGTTCATAATAAACCAGTAGAAGCTCCACTCTAACTCCTCAATCCTCGAAAGGTGGAGAAGCGGAAGGCGTTCTTCTGCCCTCTGTGCAACGAGAGGGTGAGCTACGGTACCAACTTCAGCGCGCATCTGCTGCACCGGCACCAGGTGCGGGAGCAGGTGGAGCAGCTCGAGTTCAGCACCATGGATGGTGAGTAGCCAATAAACTTACTGCATTAACGAGAATTAATATCTTATCACTTAGTGATGAGTAGAATGTGTAGTGTATATCATCCAAATCAGCGTCACTTTTTTTTTTTTTTTTTTTTAACGTGTGTAGCAAAATGCTAACGGACCGCGCATCCCGGCCGGTAACGGGATAGTGTCGGACTCCAGCCGACTAAAAAGCTTCACGCGGTATTCCAATCACATCCGACATGCCCGAGAGTCATGGGATGACATCGATCAGTTCTTCCGCAACCCCCGAAATCAGCGTCACGTTAGGGGTAGATGTATCACTTACCATCGAGTGAACATCATGCGCGCGCTATCGCCACGAGGGTATTCGTAAGAATTTCCCCCACGTATAAAAAAATGGTTAGGTTAGGTTAGGTTAGGATTTTTTTTTTTTTTTTTTTGTATACGGGGTCGGGGAGCCCCAACGTGCCGGTCCCGCGAGGGGCCGGTACGGGACGGCAGGTGGGTGCCTTTGCTCCCCGCGGGCACCCACCAGGAGGAGTTTTATACGCGGAGGCGCCCGGAGAGTTGCTTGACTGAAACCCGGGCGTCTCCAGTATGCGTATGGCGGGACAAGCGGTGGTGGTTTTAGTGGGTATGGGGGTCACGCACAACACCTCAGTGGCCCCGAGCCCCACATAACCCGGCGTCCCCCCCCTGAAAAGGACGCTGAGTATGCGGTAACAGCATTTCCACCACCGATATAAAAAAAAAAAAAAAAAGGATTTTTATATATGGCCGCGGTTGTGTACCGAACGGAGATCCCGTGACTTCGTCAAACGCCGAAGGTGACCACCAAGTGGGTAAAAATCTCCACATAATTTTGACTCCCCCCCCCACCCCAAAGGCAGAGTATCTTTTCGAAGATCCCCCCCCAAACAAAAAAGATTTTTTTATATCCGTCGCGATGGCTACAACTATACTTCCGATGACGTCATTGCAGTGTTGCTGTTCTCGCTGGTTATGAGCGCCACTGTTCTACTTCAGCATGTTCCACCATCTCCCGTCTCCGTCACACCTGGCAATTGTTACAGACTTCATGCTGTTTAAAAGCGCGATACAGGAGGAGACTAAGTTCCGGTTCCGGAAGACCACGGCGAGCAAGCAGACCATAGAGGGCGTCCGCTCTCACTACATGTGCAGCCAGTCCGGAATATACGTGTACCAGGTGCCTCTCGTTTATAGATTCACCTGGAACGAGGAACTGGGTCCAGCCTCCTCGTTCCCGGAGACCGTCTAGGTAGGTACCACCACAGCTCCTACACCTGTCACCAAAGAGGCGCTGCAGCTAGTGAAATTACTGCAGTAATGAGAAGACCTCACGTCTCACTAGGAGCACCATGTGCTGCAGTGTATATGACTAACTAGCACGGCCGTTGTGAACTGATGGTATCATTATCATCACGTGAATATCACGCTCGTCTTGTAGCTTTGTCATTAAAAAAAAAACGTGTAGTTTATGATCATCATTTTGTGCTGCTGATGCTGTGGGCATCCTCAGCACCACTTGGAGATTGGGTTATGGTTCATTCTCTAAGTGTTGCCCAACCTGGTGGTAGGTCTCTGCTGCCGGAGACTGTCAAGGTAACCACCGCAGCGCCTATAGCACCCGACAAACAGTACTGTGCAAGCATTACTGTGTTCCGGTTTGAAAGGCGCTGTAGGTACTAAAGTTACTGCAGCAAGGAGACTTAACATGTGTATATCCTGACCAGCGCCACGTTGTTATGGGCGGCGTATCACTTGCCATCAGGTGAACGTCCCGCTCCCGTCTCGTCGCTTTGAAGACTTAACAGCTTCCGTGGACATGTGACGTCCACCACCTGTTCTTGACTGTCCCGCCATGAATTGGGGGTGTTTCCAGGGTAAGGGCAAGCGGCCAGCGCCGGAGAGGCAGATATACAAAACGGGCAAAGCGTGCCCCGCCCACATGATCGTCACGGAGACCATGGACCGCGTGCTGGTCACGTTCTACAAGACCCACGTGGGGCACGGCAGTGAGCAAGAATTCCTCCACATCTTTTTCTCCTCTCTTCACATCGACATCCAAAAACGTCCATTGCTTGACATCTTGGATGAAGAATTGGCCACCTTCTCCTCTTTTATGGATGGAACCCACGGGACCCAAGCCAACGTCATCAGCTCGTGGTGCAACCTGGTAATCAACAAACGAGACTCTGGCTCCCACCCACCCGTATTGGGCCGTACAGCGTGGTGGGAACTGGCCCAAATCCTCACATGAACCTTGACAACGACGACTGCTGGTGGCCGGTGATGTAAGCAGCACAGGGGCATGTGGGAACCTTTGGAGACCTTTAAGACCTATGTCCAGCTGTGGACCTTGGATAACGATGATGAATGTTGGATAGATGGGAGTGCATGGTGGGTCTTCTCCTCTCTCCTTGCAGTTTTTTTCTGCAACATCAGTTCTTCTAAGAAGGCTTACTCCGTCACCCCAGGACCTGACCCCACTGTCCAGGGCTTTGACAAAGCGAAGAATGTTTGACGCCGTCACCAAGAACAGCTCACAGACCCTGACCACATCATGATGGAACAGTACCCGGTTTTCGATCCTCACATCCAATTCCAATTTCCAATGTTTTGTAATGGTAGCAGTATGTACGGAAATACCTAATCCTTGTCCACGTTCCCCCCCTCCCATTTCCGGTGCCCAGCGTGCCCTTACTACGAGCCCCGGGAGCCGAAGAGGGCCAAATGCGATCAGTCGGAGGGCGACTCCTCGCCGCAGCTGATATGCGACGCGTGCGGCGCCGGCTTCTCCGGCGTGGACAAGTTCAAGAGCCACGTCGCCTCCCACGGCCTGAAGCTGTTCCCGTGTGAACATTGTGATGACGTAAGCATCATTTAGCAGCAGACCTTCACCATGCATCTGGCTTCACGGTCTCCGAGAGCCGTCTAGAGCAGTACCACACAGCCATAGGGGACCCACTTCAGGGGAACACTGGTACTGGTACGTGCCGATGATATACCGGAGCTCCTCCAAGCATTACTGTGTTCCGGTTTGAAGGGCGCTGTAGCTAATGTAATTACTGTGGTAACGAGACTCGACATCATACATAAAACCTTGATATACATATATTAGTGTATATATAGAGTATAATATTACTTTTCGTAACGGAAACCGCCTTGGTGACCAAATCCGGTTATAACCAGTTTTCACTGAGCATTTCAACCCATCATCCAAGGAGCTCGCCGTGCTCTATCAGCAGCACTAAACGCAGCCCCTCCGCCCGCACAGCTGTTCCAGAACATCGACGCCTGGACGCGTCACGTGAAGATCGAGCACGACGGAAACCTTGTATAGATCGTCAAGATCATCATCGTCAGCTGACAGACATCCACTGCTGAGCAGAAGCCTGCTCCGGAGATCTCCACAGAGTTCATTGGGCATCGGACCTTAGCCCACCACGCTCATGGTCAGAGCCTCGTCTGCTCTTCAGCAAGATGCCCTACATGCAGATGAAGTCGACTTGGGCTCCGCAAGAACCCCTCACACCCCTTGTATAGATAATTCCAAATATTTTTTTTCTGTAGTCTTGCAACACCGGTTCATTTCATTTATAACATTGATGGAATTTCATACAAAAAAAAAAAAAATATGTTCCCACTGCTGGGACTCGGAAATCATTTCAACGGAAGCTTATTTTATGCACAAAACTAACCTATAGCAGCTTTATTCATTATGGACTCGATTAATATATTCTTGTAGTGGTAACATTGACTCGGACACAAAAAAAATATTGTCTATGATAGTCTTCTGTGAACCTCTACAGTCTATGAAGTTTTACCCGCGTCACTCGGATGTATTAATCAATGGAGGTGGCAACGAAACTATGAAATCCTCGATAGGATGTAGCAACTCTAGATGGATGAGCGCACGTTTATCAGGTCTCCACCAGTCAGCACTTGGTTCTCGGTGATGATACCCTGGGTTACCACCCGCCACATCTTCCACGTGGTCTACTACATTGTAGTAAAGATCCACCGGCATCACATTCAGTAAGCAGCTATGCTCGTTACTGGTGACTAGCAAAGTGTGAGGTCCTCTCACTTCACTCCTTACCGTACAACAGTAAACGTCAATCGATCATCCTCCGATAGATGCCCACTGCTGGACGTAGGCCTCCCCCAAAATAAGTCTACATCGATGGGCCTTCAGTCTGCATGACCACCTCCGACCGCCGTTTATAATAGTGAATTTGGGCCATTTCCCACCACCCTGGCCCAATGGTTGGAAGTCGGAGCTTCTGTTGATCATCAGGCTGCGCCACGAGCTGATGAGGTTCGGGTTGAGCTTGGCTCCCGTGAGTTGCGCTCGACTCCTCACCTCCCTAATATGAAATAGTCATCATCAGCCGATAGACGTCCACAGCTGGACATGGCCCCCGCCCACAAAGATCACATACAGTCAGCATGGTCTCCTGTACCGCTGGGCACGGGGGGTTGTATGTAGTGATACATACTGGTGGATTTGGGCCATTTCCCACGACCCTGGCCCAATGTCTGTTGGTTGGAAGCCAGAGCCTCGTCTGTTGATCAGCAGGCTGCACCACGAGCTGGTGAGCTTGGCCTGGCTCCCGTGAGTTGTGCGGTAACCCTTGCACCTCTAATGTGAAATAGTACACGTAAGAGCAAGTAAATATATTGGTGTGCGTATAGACTAGCGTTTGACGTTTCGTCAGCTGTTCGCCGGCCGGACGCCATCTTTATCAGCGAAGCCACAGATTATATAATTCAGTAAGACTAAAATGTTAATTTTTTTTTAATAAATGATCGCCTGCCGTTTTGTTTTAATGATTTGTACCAATAAAGATGTCGCACAATGTTGTTTTTTTTTTTTTTTTGCGCATTTAAAACGGCAATTTTTTTTTTTCAAAATGGCGGTTACAACCGCCTGATAACGGTCACCTGATGGTAAGTGATACGTCTGCCGATGACGTGCCGTTAACGGTATACACTGCGCCGCAGTGTACTCGTCGTCTTAGATGTGTAGCCTCTTCACTCCAGTAATCTCGATAGTTAAACGTCCTTCAAACCGGAACTGATTTCTTTTCGCGCATGCCGTAGGGCCAGTATGATGATAGCCGTTTGCATTAGTAGATACGGCCGCGTAGATTGTTCCTTTATCTTAAAGAGAGAGCAGACGAAGGTACCTTCCATGTATCAAAAATGAATGTTCTTTATACCAGCGACAAGACGAGCGGGACGTTCACCCGATTGTAAGTGATACGCCCATAACAACGTGGCGCTAGTTAGGACGATATATACTGCACCACATTGCGCTTGTATGAGTCGTATGTTAAGTTGTGCTACCACAGATAACTAGCAACGGCGCCCTTTAAGTCGGTTCTGGCTCTCACCAACCAGCGTGGTGCGAAAGGTTCGATATCCCCTCCACATGAATCCCTGCCCGATCGATGTGGGAATCCTGGGGGCGAGGCCCATGTCCAGCAGTGGACGTCCATCGGCCAATGATGATGATTAAGAATGAAACAATTCAAAGACGTATAAATATATATTTGATATAATTTACAAGAAGCGTATTACATATTAATGAGACCGAAAAAGTTTTTTTTTTTAAATTCATAGACAATAGTTAAATTTGCCATAGTGCTAATAAAATAAGTCATTGTTTATGGTTAAACATATATAAAATATTTACTTTTATGAATGTTAAAAATTTTTTTTTTTTTTTTGTCCTTGCGCAGGAGCGTAAGGACCTAGACCTTCTGGAGGGAGTCAGGTTTGTAAGGAATTTCTAACCTATAAAAGTTATGTGAATGCGCTGGGAGGTATGTGTTGATAGGAATATATGCGACCTACCCAACATCCCGAAGGCCTCTGATCTTCCAGAACCAATCATCATCATCATTGGGTGTCTTATCCGGTGTACAATAATCTTTTGATATATCATTAGAACTGTATATTTAGTAGTTCACTTCTGAATCCCTGGGTACTGGCGCGCGGCAGGTGGGGCAGGTCCTCTGCTTACTCAGCCAGGGTCTTATGCAGGACGTGTGGAAGCGGTGAGTGCATGGCAGCACGGTGACGCTGCAGATTGAGTCCAAGCACACCGCGCACGACTCGCAAGCTACGTCGCGGTTGCGGCTGAAAATTGATTATCACAGTGTCATCATCAGCCGAACGGCCTGGACTTCCGTCGATCGATGCACCGCCATTGATCTGCCGGTGGTAGTGTCTCTGTTGCTGCAGACCGATTAGGTAGGTACCGCAGCGCTTACTGCAGCCGACAGGCAGTGCTGTGCAGACATTACTGTGATCCGGTTTGAAGGACGCCGCAGCTAGCGTAATTACAAGGGTAACGATAATATACATAGTTCTACTTTATGCTCGTTTGTTTGAGACATGTGTCTCGTTACCCCATTGATTGCACTAGCTACAGCGCCTTTCAAACCGGAACACAATACTGTCCGTCGGCTGCAACAGAGACACTATCACCAGTGTTATTAACTAATATAATACTACATAAATCATTATCATCAGCCAATAGACGTCCACAGCTGGACATAGGCCTACCCCAAAGATCCCCACATCGATTGGAAGTGACATAGGGGGGATCTGGGCCGTTTCCCACCACTCTGGTGAGGTTTGTCTAGTTCCTGTATATCTTCAAGTCTAATTAGACATTTTTCAATTTGTTACCTCGTTTTTATCACCTGTTTAATATCGGGAGTATTGACAATATAGTATTTTGAAACCTAGTATTGTCATAAAGTAGTACTGATATATGGAAATGATATATCTATGGGAATATGATAGAATAACCTTATCGCACATCAAAAAGCTGTCTTGCAGCTGAAACTTGTTTATATCGTGGAAATTTTTTAAGCATGCCGCCTATGTCCAGCAGTGGGCGTCTATCGGCTGACGATGACGCATATCGTCGTCACAGAAAATACTTGAATGCACTTACAAAGTTGAGCTAGGAGCACTACTTGTATTTCGACCGCCGCCACGTGGACCGTTAGCCGCGCTGCATTGAGGGCTTTCGTTTGATCCACCGAAGAAGTACGCCAGTCCTGCTCCAATGGCCACGCCCACGACGCCAGCGATTCCAGCCATAGCTAGGCCGGAACTTTCGTTATCCGAAGCGCCATTTTCGTCTTTGTCTGTATTGTTGGAACTCATATTTAAAACGAAACGAAACGACAAGCGCGACCGCCGCGCAATAACTTGTTAGCTTGTCTAAAACTAATCTAGAACAAAGGGTACAGTGGCGCGTCAAACAAGTGCCGCGAAGCTGCCAACATTCAAGAACGAAAAGTATTGCCAGAATAAAATTTATTTATACCCCAATAATACCTTCGTCAGGCAGACCATTTGTGTCACGTTTACTCAATTCAAGGATATTCCTAACCAGTCGATAGTAAAAAAAAATAAAGAACCTTATCTTATTTTGCAAAAGAACGCAGTTGAGAAGAAAAAAAACCGGTTGTTAGATGTACCGTCAGTCCATTTTATAATCCGATTTGAAAGGCCTTTTTTTGTTTTACGTTGGTGAACTGCTGTCGCATATTTGCTCTTGCGGTAAAACAGTTTATGTCGGAATTGCACCGACGATGTTCCACCTTCCTTGTCACATCTATAACGGCGCAGCGGAACAGAACAGTCTTGCCCAGTGTGTGGGCATCGGTAAATGATTATTAGTTTACATTTTTGTTTTTCAGTAAATAGATAAAATAAACGTAAATGTGAAGAGGAAATGGTGATGAAGAAGTGTTTTATTGACGGTTCCATATTATTATTCATCTTATTGTTATTATTATTCAAATAAATATTTATTTAAAGTATCAACCTGTTGGTCTGTTGGTCTTGATCACGACTTCAGTGTTCGGATCCGGGATTCCGACAGCTTATTCAACATATCGAAATCGAAATTTTACCTATTTCATTTGTCTTACAAAGTACCTGGTAACGATGCTTTCGAAACCGGTAATACCCTGCGTTACAAGAAAAAAAAATTATTATGCCACAAGTTGGCAACATACAGAATCGAAATAATTTTTCTTTCATATAATGCTTTAAAATAAAATACTCGTAATGTAATGAATTTAAGAATAATGTAAAATTTTAGTAAATTAATATTATCATAAATATATACACTACTTCGATTTACTCGGTTCATTGAAGTTATAAAAATAAAATATCTTGAGAGTACACTGTGCGTTATGTCAACGAAAAAGACAACAGATGTAGTAAAAAGTACGCGATGTTCCCCTCCATATGATTACCTACCCAATCGATGTGGGAATGTTGGTGGCCTATATCCAGCAGTGCACGTTTATCGGCTGATGATGATGATGTATAACATAGATAAAACGAAAGCATTTACTTCCGCACCTGATACGCGTACTTTAGTACAAATACCTAGTCCTAAAACCTGTTCCCGCATACGTGTTGCAATGTGACAGCTGTATTGAGTTAGACGCCATAATTAAAACTTTAAATCGCACTCAAGTTTAAACGGTGAATTTAGTTTGTGTATTAAGTTATTAATAACTTTAACACCAAATAATCAAAGCGTGTGCTGTGCTCTCCATTCGGCTCTAGTAAATAAATCGTGTAATTACGTTTAATAAGATTTCATTGTAATTATCTATATCAATTGTTGACAAAATTGTGTTTGTACTTCGGAACCGTGTTGCGTGAAAATGAGCCAGTGAATTGTTTTGACAGGAGGTTCATCATCATCATCATTAGACGGACGTCCAGCAGTAGACGTCTTATTGATTTGTTCGAATAAATTTATTTATCAACACTGTAAGTACAATAAAGATATCTATCATTATTACTTCTTTTTTTTAATTCTAATATTGTTATCATTATTTCATTAATAAACGTAATATTACTTAACAAACCTGAAAGTCTTCTATCACTGGAGTCCGTAAGGTATCTCCCAACAACTATAAAGTTCAACTTTCAGCAGTAATTAATTTATGATATAAGTATCGAAATTCTGAATTTCAGGATATTGTTTTTCGAAATAAACAATCGCTCGTAGTTCGGGATTTAATGACCATAACTCTGTATGTTTTTTTTTTAATGAGAAAATAAATAAATATCTATAACGTTCGGGGGTTTGTGATATTCGTATGGAGATTTACAATCAACTTTTTTTTTTTTTTTTTTTTTTTTATCCTGCGATCGGCTTAGAAAGCCCTTAACAGATATGTTGCAGGAATCATTGGCAGGAGAGCTGGAATAAATATATTAAAGTTCTTTTTTACTTTCTTCATTAAATTTATTGATTTTTGCATTAGTTTCCTTATTCAATTAAGCAATGAAAGAGGGGGGATGTTAAACATGACGGTAAGTGATACTCTTGCCCATAAAGCACACTCAACAGACGAGCGTGCATGAAGACGCTTATGTAAGTGGAGGAAGCGAGAGAGGTGTGCCAGGATCGTAGCAGGTGGAGAGAGCTGGTCTCTGCCTACCCCGCTGGGAACGAGGAGTGATATATATGTATGTATGTATAAAGTGGCACTGGTTCAGATGAAATATTCTGCACAACAATGCGCTGGTCACCAGAATTTCCATGTCCATGTTTACACACTACAGCAGGTCTGCCGCAATAGGCGCTGTAATATCTAGTTTTCTAGAAACAGAGACCATATCAACCCGCATACAGCGAGCGTGGTGTGAAGCCTCCCCAATCCTCCCACATAAATCCCGACCTGATTGAGGTGGGAATTCATTGGGAGAGGTCGGTATAGCAGTAGACATCTATCAGCTGATGATCACAGATTAAAGACTAGCAGCACATTATTATAGACAAGTGCATACTAAGTAGATGTCCTAAAGAAAGGCCGGATCAAAAGCACACGCAACCGACGAGCGCGCATGAAGACGCTTATGTAAGTGGAGGAAGCGAGAGAGGTGTGCCAGGATCGTAGCAGGTGGAGAGAGCTGGTCTCTGCCTACCCCGCTGGGAACGAGGCGTGATATATATGTATACTAAGTATACCAGTATGAAGTGAGCGTCAAAGTACAAATGTCTTGATAGGGCACATTTGTTTTGAACCTCTTTTTTTTTTTTTTTTTTTTTTTTTTTTTTTTTTTTTTTTTTTTTTTTTTTTTGCTGTGACATCTGTGAAACATATTCAGTCTACATCAAGTCATTGAACAGACAACATCGTATTTTTTCATCGTGTTAAAAAATGTCGAATTTTGTACCGGAAGATGCTTGTCGAGGCATATGCTGATCATGTTCTAACAGAAGCAACATGCAATAGATGCTTTCAACGGTTCGGAAATAATGATTTTGATGTGAGAAATGGAGAACGGGGAAGACCGGCAAAGAAGTTCGAAGACGAACTTGCAAATGTACATAACCTACAGCACCCTTCGAACCGGACTACAGTGATATTCGCACAGACACCACACGACACCTTGTGTCGGCTGGTATACGTTGCTGCAGTACTTAGACGGTCCACAGCAACAGACACTACCACCAGTAAAATCCGCAGCGTCCTTCAAACCGGATCGCATTGCTGTATGTCGTCTACAGTCATCAGTAATCTACTGTCTTAACGCAGGGTACGTGGTGCATTGGATGGATGGAGATGACACTTTGAATCAAAAGCTTCAACACATGATGTAAATATTTTTTTTTTTTTTTTTATAGTCACGCCTTTTTCCCAGTAGGGGTAGGCAGAGGTGAATAAACCACCCACATTTCGCCAGATGTGGTCAGATTAGGTCCCGTGTAACAGGGGGCGAGCCTGTTGCCACTTTATTGGGACCACCACACGCACACACACACACAAAGATGATATCAGTGTGCGTGTTTCCTCGCGACGTTCTCCTTCACCGTTTGTATATCGCTGCTGTAACTAAAGCTCACAAATGTACACAACTTGAATATTAAGTCATCGGTACACGCCGAGGTTCGAACCGGCGACCTGCGGAATGACAGCCGCACGCTCTAACCGTTAGGCCGGCGGGCTACTTCTCGCGAATGCTCTTATGTATAAATCGAATGAAACAAGAAAACGATTTGAATAGATTTAATAAGATTTCATCGCTGACCGTTTACAAATCAAACACCATAGATAACAGAGCATTTATATAATTAATCTGTATACAAAGAACAAATGTCAAATTGGAAATATATTTAATAACCGCTTCAGGACTTCATCGAGATCACCATCCCTTTGATCTGCGTCGAAAGTCATTTTGTTCCATATCACATTCATAATCGGCCCAAGAACAAACCAAACGGGCCGCTCCTCGGACAATGATCTATCAATAGTTCTATATATCACAACTTATATTAAGGCATCGGACCTGGCTGTATGGAAAGTCCTTTGCCTTTAGTGATAAGTTAATATCGTCCTCATTAAGGCACAAGTGACACTACAGCTAACATACAATTGTCTCTTTCATATCAATAACAACACATTTATAAGTATTTAGATTTAATTAGGTTTTACCTTTGACTAAAAAAAAAAAAAAAAAAAACTATTGATCGGTTCCGCTACAAATAAAACATACAAAAATATAATAGTAAACTTATATAACAATATGGATATTGATCACCGGCCCGTGGTGGATGCTGTCAATGAACAAACGAGCCTGGCCTCTGCAGAGCAGCACGGAGCCATGTTGGTGAACATCCTCAAATTCACACCGACAACTTTTGGTGCCGGGATGTGCAGGAGCTAATGATGGATGTTGAGGCGCTGGAGCCAGGCCAGCATGGGACCGTCCAATGTGGAGGTCTCCGTGCGAAGCTTATGCTCAGCAGCTGCTGAAGTATCAACCTTCGGTGCAATGAAGCCTCTAGTATGTTCGACGATGGCCAATTTCTATTATCTATGAATATTACAGCAGTCTCATTTAACCAAAATAGTGTGTAAACTATCAACGGACCGGTGCCTTCCACCATAGACTATAAATCACATCGCCCACCAGCTGAGATCGCAATTAAACACTAAACCTGATTTAATAACAGATCCGCTTTAAATAAACCCTAGGCATTATCTAAAGCTCTTAAATAATCATTTATTTTTAATTTATGATTAATTAGAAAATACTTTAGTTTTTTTTTTTTTTTTTTTTGGATTTCTCACAAGTTTTCGCGCCATTCCATCGATCCAGTCGAACGCCATTTTTAAAGCTAACGCCACAGAATATTAATAGTGATTTTATTGGATAACACCTGACAGCACGACTATACATTTATATATGATTTCAACGATTTCCCATTCACGAATCCATAGACAAAGAGTTTTTAAAAAAAAAAAAAAACATCCAATAGATAAAGAAGATTAATTTTCAATTCGTTAAATACATTTAAATAGTTACATTTGATATATAAATATTAATAGAAAAAAATATATATAACATATATACGAACTCTTTAGTATGTGAAATTAGTTTTTAATCTGTGTAAATATATAGACAAATGATTAAATATTAAATATAAAAAAAAAAAAAAACAATTATTGGAGAATGTTTGAAAATGGCGGGAAAATGATAATTTTCAATACTAGAGTGATAGATTATAGATAAGGGTAAGAAAGCTTGAGTGATAGAGACGGTTGGGTGGATTGTGAATGGGGGAGGGGGAGTTTGTGTTTGTATGTGATGTTCACGTCCCAGGGAAACTTCAGGTGTGTACCAATAATTGAGCGATCCGTGTTTATCCAGAAGTCCGTACCGGCAGGCCTTCGGATCACTCTTCAGCGAGGCGTGGCAACTGAAATATTAATAACATTATATTATATCGCTGAACTATGCGACTGTGGATACCACTGCATCATTAATGGTCAAGCTTTGATCCGGTTTGAAGGTGTCATGTGGTAGAATTGGAGTAATGAAAGGATATATAGAATGGAGTGGTTCCATACAACTCGTGGGATCCAAGCCAACTGTACCAGCTCGTGTTGAAGCTTGATGATCAATTGGCCAGGCTTTGATCCGGTTTGAAGGTGTCATGTGGTAGAATTGGAGTAATGAAAGGATATATAGTATGGAGTGGTTCCATACAACTCGTGGGATCCAAGCCAACTGTACCAGCTCGTGTTGAAGCTCGATGATCAATTGGCCAGGCTTTGATCCGGTTTGAAGGTGTCATGTGGTAGAATTGGAGTAATGAAAGGATATATAGTATGGAGTGGTTCCGTACAACTCATGGGATCCAAGCCAACTGTACCAGCTCGTGTTGAAGCTTGATGATCAATTGGCCAGGCATTGATCCGGTTTGAAGGTGTCATGTGGTAGAATTGGAGTAATGAAAGGATATATAGAATGGAGTGGTTCCATACAACTCGTGGGATCCAAGCCAACTGTACCAGCTCGTGTTGAAGCTTGATGATCAATTGGCCAGGCTTTGATCCGGTCTGAAGGTGTCATGTGGTAGAATTGGAGTAATGAAAGGATATATAGAATGGAGTGGTTCCATACAACTCGTGGGATCCAAGCCAACTGTACCAGCTCATGTTGAAGCTCGATGATCAATTGGCCAGGCTTTGATCCGGTTTGAAGGTGTCATGTGGTAGAATTGGAGTAATGAAAGGATATATAGAATGGAGTGGTTCCATACAACTCATGGGATCCAAGCCAACTGTATCAGCTCGTGTTGAAGCTTGATGATCAATTGGCCAGGCTCTGGCTCCCACCGACCCGCATTGGGCCAGAGTGGGAAGTGGCCCAAATCGAATATGAGGCGTCTGTTGTATGACCAGTTGATGTGGAGTCGTCGTGGGAGGTTTAAGTCCAGCAGTGGACGTCTATCAGCTGATGATGATGACACCATCCTCACTAGTGCCGTGGTTACCTTTAGCTAATCGGCGCGTCTCCGACAGTTGGGGCAGGTCTCCTTCTCCTGAAGCCAGGGCAGGATGCAGGCGTGGTGGAACCGGTGCGTGCAAGGCAGCACCATCACCTCCTGGTTGAGTGTGATCAGCTCGAAGCATATCGAGCATTCCTCATTCGTCCAAGGTCGATCACGGCTGGAGGAAAGCGAAACCACATGTATATATCATCACCATCACCATCATCAGTAGATACATGGCGTTAGGATAACACACACTGCAACCCATTGTTCTCTCTGTGTCGTTATCTCAGAAATTCCACATGCTAAAACCCGCTTCAAACTGGATCATGGCGCTTAGTATGATACAGCGCGCAACAGTACTCGATACCGCAGTAATCGCACTAGCTACAGCGCCCTTCAAACCGGACCAGTAATGCTTGTCCGCTGTCCAAATGAAACAGGCCAGTCTAGCGGTAGGTTTCTATTGCTGCGGACCGTCTAGATACTACCGCTGCGGCCGATAGACAGTACTGTGTTCCGGTTTGAAGGGCGTTGTGGCTAGTGAAGTTACTGGGGTAACGCGACTCGACATCTCGTGTATCAGGCGACGGGCGCGGCGCTGTGTATAACATCATAAAGGGTATCACTTACTATCAAGTGATCGTTCCGCTCGTCTCTTGAGGGTAATAAAAAAAAAAAAAAAAAAAAAAAATCAATCACCACCGTCCCCGTCTGGACGTTATGTTAAAGTACACACACTACCCTCAATTAACTGAAAATAACCTACAAAAAAAAAAAAAAAAACACGCTATCACGCACGAGACGAATAATTAAAATGCTTTTGCGCGATTAAAAAAAAAAGCTGGTTCTAAAAGCCTAAGTCACATACTCATACCTAAATTTTAAATTGAAAAAAAAAAAAAAAATGTGTATTCTATGCACTGTGGCGGGCAACGATAAATACCAGAAACTAGGTGACAAAATAATTTATAGTATTTTCAATAGTTGCCATATAAAACTACTGTGATCCGGTTTGAAGGACCGATAGCTGTCACTGTTGGTAGTGTCTCTGTTGCTGCTGACCGTCTAGGTAGGTACCGCCGCAGCGCCTGTTGCAGCCGACATACAGTACTGTGCGGACGTTACTGTGATCCGGTTTGAAGGGCGCTGTATATATTACTGGTGGTAGTGTCTCTGTTGCTGCAGACCGTCTAGGTAGGTACCGCCGCGGAACTATCGCAGCCGACAGTCAGCAATGTGCAAACACTACCGTGATCCGGTTTGAAGGGCGCTGTAGCTAGTGCTATTACTGAGGTATGGAGAATCCACATCTTATGTCTCAGGCGACGAGCGCTATGCGGTACAGTGCGTATCATGCTAACTAGTGCCGCATTGTTATGAGGGTATCACTTACCATCAGGTGAACGTACTGCTAGTGTCGTCGCCTAATTGAATTAAAAAAAAAATACTATAAATACTTTTAAGTATTAAATATCTGGTTTTAAAATTATGTATGTGACTAAAATTTGGATGGGGGGGGGGAGTGTTTAAGTGCTCCCGCACAAGCCACCCTCACCAGCTCGTGGTGGAACCTGATGACCAACAGACGAGGCTCTGGCTCCCACCAACCAGCACTAGGCCAGAGTGGGGGGGGGGGGGGAAAGGCCCAAATCTCTCCATCCAAATCCCCACCCGATCGATGTGGAAGGCCCATGTCCAACGGTGTACTTCTATCGGCTTACATATATTAAAAAAAAAAAAAAAGAATCCTGTTTTCTTAATATACTCTGCTTTTAGTTCTTTATCTATTACCATAGTACAGTTATCCCTCGCATAACACGGTAGTATAACGACGCATATTCATATTACGCGATTCCTATGCTCCCGGGAATTCCCCTATACGAAACGGGGATTTCCCTCATTATTTCTTTACTGTGAAATTTATGATTGTACAGTTCGTAATTAGTTACGCACGTGCGTGCACGTGTGGCCAATTGTGTTCTTATAACTTTTAAGTAATTTTGTGTATTAAAAGGATTACCTTCATAATTTTTTTTTTTTTTTAATATTCCATTTATACCCTCCTTATCGAGACAAGTTAAAATTAATTATACGTAACGCGTCGGTATATTCTTTTTTTTTTTATTACGGTGAAATCTTAAATGATACTCTGCTTCTGGGGAGAAGATAAGGGTTAAGTGGGGCTTCTACCCACTAAACCCCCCTCCTCAGTGGTCTCCGTCAGTGCATTAGTAGGGGCTCCAGGTTCTACGGAACTCACCGATGCCTATACGGGAATATTCTTACAACGCGGAACCAATCCACCGCGTTATGGGGTGGTGGGGATTACTGCATATTGTAGTTATAATCTGTGCCTAGTCTTCGATTGTTAGTTTTTTTTTTTATGTTTCACTTATTGGATGGGCACATGCGTTATAAATTCTGATTACTTTTTTTTTTTTGTTACAGATGAATAAATCTCTTTTATTATTATTGTATATTAAAAAGTGCTATTCTTTAAATTTCGTGTATGATGAAATCGCCATTTTTTTTTTATAATTTGGTCTTGGAGAATTATTGTTAATTAGTACAATTCCATTTACAAATGAAATGAGGGTACATTGTGATTAGACTAGAGTGTAAGGACAGTTGGACGCAGTCTCCGGCTACCGGGAATATCCTCTCTAAAGTATACAGCTGGAGACTCTCCTGGCCTTTAACACTGAAGATGACCACCAAGAAGGATCTGGATATTAAAATACTCAACCCTAACTATCCTCCGTAAAGCGAGCAATCTTTAAAAACTTCACCGATCACAAACTCATGCAAATTCCACCACAGACAAAAGACAACCTGATTAAAAGAGCAGTGACAAGTTGAACTACTAGTAGACACACAATTGTATGGCCTCAGCTCTGTTGATTTCTGATCGACCACAACCACCACTGACAGACAAAGACGGAAGATGGTTCAGCATGCTCGCATTGAATACTTTAATAGTATAATACCCTCACTGCGGTTCAATCAACATGTGTAGCTGGAGTGTAAGAGCTTCGCTATCAGCCTCATCTCTTGTTCAGCATTGAAAGTTGATGCAGCTCAAGTTACTCCGGTGACTGTCTCGATACAGTGAGAGCAATGTGTATACATCATGTCGACCAGCCGTCACATTGTTAGGGGCAGTTGTATCATTTAATATTCTACTTGACGCTTAGTCATATACAAGAGCTGGTGCCATCGGTGTTAGTATATCTATAACAAATCATATTCAAAAGCTTACTATGTGCTCAATTGCTCCCTTTCAGTGTTCCCACCCTCATAGTATCTGAAAACACAATTATATGATTTCTATATAGTACTTCTTCGGGAACTGTCACTACAAAACTGGTAGCGAGTCTCTGTTGCGAGACACTATTTAGATATCACCTCAGCCCCTACTTCTCCCACCGGAGAGTAGTATGTTAACATTACTGTATGGAAGGGGACTGTGGCTAGTAAGATTACTGTGGTAATGAGAATATAACATCAGATTAATTCGCTCGTCTCGTTGCTTAGTATTAGATTTTGAGTTAATCAATGGCTAGTGCTGTACATCATCACCAAGTTACAACCAGCTTGTCACTCCATCAAATTTCCTCCCTGCAATCTTCACCATGTCTTCGAACTATGCAAGTAAAATAATTTTAATGCAGGGCGTAGGTTGAGAACACAAACATGGTACATGTGAGGTAGTTATAAAATAGTATGGTTACGGGATTCAATTATTGAAAGCTACTAATGCAATCTGTTGCACTGTAAACATCTTAACGAAGCCTTTCATAGTTACAGGCAGACATTGCTTAGCATCAGGTGAACGTGATCTCTTGGAATCCCAATTTTAATATTTTCAAAAGCATGGCGGTTTGGTGCTCTCGCTGTAGTCACTTAGAAAAGTATTACCCGATCATTTCTATTTATAAAAACACTAGTGATGGACATGTATCAGGTGGTGATGGTGATGATGATGGAAGTCTACAGTACCATTACATATCCCTTTGTTATACTACAGTACACAAAACTCATAATAAATATATATTTTTTAAATAAATACAAATTAAAATAGCATTATGTTAATACATTGTCATGCGTAGGTAGTTAAAAAAAAAAAATTATATATAAATACCCACAATTTATGACCACTGTCTACATATCATAGTTAATATGAAATTAGTAAAAGTAAATATATATATAAGCGGTAAGTCTCTGTTGCTGGTCACCGTTTGGCAAGTACCACCGCAGCTCCTTTTGTAGCTGGTAAACAGTAGTGTAGTAGACATTACTGTGTCTATGGTTAGTGAAATAACTGTTGTAACGATACCTTTTATATCCAACTCTAGTACAATGTCTTGCGGTGAACATCTCAACAAACACTAAATTATTATCTTTGGTCGAAATACTTGTAATTAGGTTGAATGTATAAGTACGAAGAAATTTCCAAATACCCTCGCTATGCTATTTTACCCGTGAACTAGTTTATATCATTCAGTGTTTGTTTAGGTTAATGCCCAGTCTTTTGTAAATTAGCTACCCTTTTAAAAAAAAAAAAACCATTGTACCCCCGATACATAATATTTAATTATAGATTTATACTCGTATATCTATTATATATTAATAATTAATTCTCTCTCTTTCCAATCATGTTATTAGTTCCAGCACCCACCATGGCGACTTTTGGTGAATTCTCATTACTACCGTACTCTAACCTAACCTAACCTAACCCTCCACCATACTCTAAAGACTCCACAATCAAACTAAAACACCATTCAACTTACGAACTTCCTTGACCTCTTCTATACCTAGACCTGAGTTGAGCTAACACATGACCCATCACAGACGATGTATGCGTGTACTCAGGTAGATCTTCGGACTCACTTGTCATATCCCATTCGGACATATCAGACTCTGACCTCGAACTGGACTCAGTGTTATATCCAGCTGATGAGAAATGTGCGGTAAACATATCTCGCAACTCGTTACATATGATATTGTTTGTGTAGCGGAAACTGATCCCAGTTTCCTCTATGTAGCTGTAATCACTGTTGTTCGATCTGTTGGAGCTTATTGAACTATTTGATATGTCATCATACGAATCGTCCGAGGTCGAGTTTTCAGAATATGTTGTATATTCATCCGATTCCATCTCCATTATTAGGCTAACGTTACGAGAATTCCTCTCTCCGTCTCTGTCATGTTTTAATTCAAAGATTCAATTTAATGAAAGAAAGAGATGGTTTATATACGATAAAAAAATTTATTCTTTTTTTTAACAAACAACAGACGCTTAAATTGTGTTTGTGGTGTTTTCACATCTTACCTATTTTCTAGAAAACCTAAGTCCCTAGTTCAATTCAAAGAAGGTGTTCGGATTTATATCCACTTGGCTACTGTCTACCAGATCAATATTGGAAATCTCCATTCATTAGAGCATCATTGTGTTCTAACTATCAACATAGGAAAGCTGGAGTATTCTATGCGAGCATGCTTTACCATAAAACTAACATGAGCATCGGCGTAGGTTTCCAATAATAGAGGTCTACACAGAGCCTTATTTCGTTTTAATAATTAACGCTGAACTAAAATTCAGTTGGAATTCCAGAAGTATGTGCTTCTTAATAAAGAGTTACATCTAAAATTAGTCTAAAAAAAATTATAAATAGGCTAGGTTTAGACCATGTCACCACTGAATGTTGGGCACTATTGTGGTTGCACACTAATCTTTTAGATAAAAAAAATATAAGTGACATTGTGAGTCAATGCTTGAAATAAACGAGCATTACTCTGATATAAGGCAATGCGTCAACATTGAAGATAGCTAGAAAATTTTCTAGTAAAGCTTATTACTAGATATCAAAAAGTGAGATGTATTTACTTTTAGATCCATAGAGAACACAAAAATTTATATTCTTACTTTATAGGATATAGAGGGTAGATTTACCAATACATCAATATAAATATATACTATTATAAACAGTGCTACAGTAATAGAATTATTTAAAAATGATGTCCTTGGATAAGTTGTGAAAGGAATAAATACAGTAAGTTTTAAAATATCCTTTCATTGTTTTTTATTAAATGAATGATGCGATTGTTTTAAGTATTAAATGTAGAAATTGAAAAGAAATAATTAATTTACTCTTACAATTAATATATAGTATTACTCACAAAATAAACAATGATTACAGTAAAAGTTACTATATTGTAAAAATAAAAACAGGTAGTTTTAAAATGACCTTCTGAAAAGTTGTTCTGGCTACTACGTCGCAATATATTATAAATAGGTATGATGCAATCTACTGTCTGCGTTTTAAGTAATCAATGAATAATATAAAGTGAAAACTTACAACGGTTCCGAACGCCAGCCAGAGTCAGTGGCACCTTCGCCGTGAGGGTTTTCTGGCCGCTTGCTAAAGAAGTAGTATAACGCGGCCCCAACGCCGACGCCGATGGCGGCTGCAGCTAGACCGAATCCGCGACTAGGGCAGCCAACCTTCTGCCTGTCTTCCTCGCGAAAACTCATATTAAAACGTGTGCTGCTACCAAGTCCAAACTTAACAGTCTACCTTCTCAAACAAAAACATGAAATAAAGTTAAACGTCAAACGCAACCATAGATGAACTGTTACAAAAAAAAAAAAAATCGATTGATTGTTCGTATTCGATACATCGATTTTAATTATTTCATCGAATAAATCGAATAATGATAAAAAAAATCTTTAAAATATTTTTTATATAATCAAGAGGAATGAAGGATTTTTTATACATTTCAAAGAGAAGTAACGGAAGGTTAAAACATATGATAGACATTTTTCGACATCATCAAGATTATCCGATAGCATTCCACAGTTGGACATAGACCAAAATACTTTAAAGTATTATCAATGTTTGCCATATTAAATGCAAATTAAAATTTATTTTAATAAATACAATTGATCGACTAACACTATAATTTTCTAGATTTCCACGCAGTCTTATATAAATTTTATTTGATCGTAGAGGTGTAAAAAAAAAGTCTTTAATGTAAAATACTATCAAGTATTTAATAAATGTTTTTACACTACTAAAACAATTTGAGGAATATTTTAACTGATTTTATAAACGATGAAATGTTTTATTAGATTATTTTTTTTTTTTGAACCTTTTATATCTTAGAGATATGTCGTCAGTCCCATTGTCTGTAAACAGGACGATACAAAAAAAATTAAAGTTACGACATATCAAAAACATCTCGTATTTTATAAAAATATTTGAATTAAGTGTTAAGTACTTGATAGTATTTTCGAACACAGCGCGCGTACTTGGAAGGAAATCCCCGTTTTTTGATAACAAGTTGAAAAAGTAGTGTTTCAAGTTTAGTCGATCGTTGGAGTGGCTCGTATTGACAACTGTATAAGAAATATTTAACAACAGTAAGTTTTTTTTGTTTGATGATCATCAGTAGACTCCTGCTTTCTTCTTTCTCCTGCCCTTTTCTCAGCTATGTAGAGTCGGCGCTTAGATCTGCGTCTAGCCCTATAACTATCCACATTCATTCTCATCCTCCATTGCTAATTCACGAGGTTAAAAAAAAGGGAATTAAAATGATAACACGAAACTGCGTACATCAAACAGGATATAGTAATGAGTGTATATATATAAGTGGAATGTGGTATTTTAATCAATGTTGCAATCGTCGTTTTGTCACTTCTTATGGTTCATCTCTCTTGACCGTTCTACTCCTTCCTATGCAATGATGATATGACATGTATGTCTTCAGAAATTCCTTCTCCGTCTTGATGTATCCTCATTCATTACAATTTTAATTACAAGTTAGAGTGTGAAAGGAAAAGAATGAATGATGATAATTAGAAAATAGACATAAAGAACTAAAGTGTATGATTAATGTAAATTTAATAAAATTATAAAGATGGTAAATGAATTTGACAATAAAAGGCAATGTTATGAAATACACCATAAAATTAAATATATGTTTCGACAATAAACACATTTGCTTATTTAAATCTAACAGACACATCGGTAACTTATCAATACACAATACTTAAGTATGTTTATGTATCATCAGTCAAGTACTAAATGACTTATGAAAAAAACATCTAAATTAGAAAATCTTGAAAGAAATATCCAACTGCCCGTGGTTTATAAATCAGGAGATTCATGAGCACCTCAAAATCTAGACTGTTAAAGATATCAAGACCTGGAGTATGAGATACAGGAGCTGGGATCCTAATAAGCTTGACACGCAACTAACCATACCGGACCTAATAGACAGGCCTGAAAGGCGACAATCCTAAGTCTTGATCGACACGGTTGACAGAGTGGAGCAGTCTCGATGGAGATTTAGTTCTGACCGCCTAACAGCTGTTAATACATCTGCTCATAGTCTAGCTGACTGATTGCAAGATAACAAAAAAAGAAAAAAAAAAAGAAATTAGATGATGTGAAGAAAAAAAAAGAAACTTATGTATTATGAGTGTTATTCACCTTCGGTAAACCATCGCTTCATGTGATCAGCATAGCTAGATGTACTGATTGGTACTTCCCAGGCACTATTCATTTTTTCTAAATTTTTAGGTTAAGACCACTACTACTCTGTTCTTTTTGTTCCAATTTTTTTTTTTTTTTTTTTTTTTTTTTTTTAGGTGATATTCTTGTCGCAGTTTTTACAACCATAGCGGCTTCATCGGACTCAGAGCTCGCAGATCCGGCATTCGCGAGCTAAAACAATAAAAATTATATATATATATATATATACATAAAGTAGTATGTATGAGGGGGAGGAGAAAGTTGAGAAGATATTGGATGTGGAAAGGTTGAAGAGTTGGCTAATGCTATGAGGGGAGAGAAAGGGGTGTTATTAAATATATACATAGATAAATATATATATGAATTTTTGTTCTAACTCCATCGCCAACCTTATACTGTACCTTTCCCGTCTTATATTATTAAAGTATTGTCAGTTTTCTTCTAATATTATTTGTTGTTTAACTCGGTTTCTGTGTTCCTCCATTTCATCTTTATACTGCTGAATGTTCTCTTCATCCAGTGATACCTGATTTTTTACATTCACCCCTGTTCTCATCTTTGCTCCCACCAACAGCTCAAAAGGTTTGTTTCTCTTAAAAGTGCTATTAATGGCTCGTTGAGCTCGGCTAAAATTCTTGTACCAAACACCGGAGTCCTACAAACACACTTATTAACAAGGAGATTATGATGCGATGAATCCTCTCAACCTGCCCATTTCCTCGAGGAACACCGGTGGTTTTTGTTGTGTTGCATGCTTTATTCCTCACAGTACTCCGCTAACTTTAAGTACCCTTAAAAGTCAGTAAAAGTATAAGTAAAGTAGCTTCTCATTCACATCATGATCATAGGTTTCCCTTAGAGATCTTCACATCAATCCATAGTCATCATGGCCTCCGGTAATACCGGACAGTAGGGTTCGTTGTTCGTAAAGCTTCATACATACCTTGGTGGTAGCCAGAGCTTCGTTAGTAGATCAGCAGGCTGCACCACGAGTAGGTGAGGTTGGCTTGGGTCCGCTGAGTTGATGTGCGAACTTACACCCCTGCGGACCACAAGCGAACAATCTTATGAATTACCGAATGTTTGCTGGTGTATCTGCAATGGTTTCTCTACTGGCTGAAGATTTACTCGATAAATGCATTCACTATTGTCTAGATATAATCATATTGCTTTCCCGTCCGAGTCAAAGGTCCAACATGATCCAAATGGATAGTATCCAACGGACTAGATTTCTTTCCGATGGTGTTTAGACATCCTCCGTGCTTTCTCTCCTTTTTGGTAGCTAATCAACATGGAATACATGTTACTATAAAATCTTCGATATTCTTAACAATCATTATTAATATCTTCTTTCCATTTCTTCTTAGAAAAGCGACCGTTACTATGAACTCTCATCGATACTTCTATTTCCATAGCCTTCGGTAATACCAATAACTTCTCATCTCCCCATAGTATACAGTTTCCTTTCCAATAGTCTTGATATGGTTTTTCTTTACAAATCACCTTAATAGCACTTAGCTCTTCACCTCGTTGCTGTGCTCGTCCCAAGTTGTCTCGGAAGGTAGTCACCTTTACAAATGGGTACCGACTCAGGGCTTCATTTTAGCTCCAGCTCGTTCCATATTGAAGTCATACTCATTGAGAAATAATCATTCTACTTTCAGAGATAGGTCCTTTCCCTTAAAAGGCTTTGTAGTCCGTTACTATCTAGAAATGGATACCATAGAGGTAAAAAGGAATGTCGTTCGAATACAAGCATTTGACATCCTCCGTCTAATGTCTATGATCATGTGGAAGCAGTTTGTCACCAATGCTCAAGTCCTTGAGAGAGAACTGCAAACAGGCTGACAACAGTCATTCAAAGAAAGGTTGCTTTTATCTGACCCATCGGGAGTCATAAATGACTTCCCAAGGTTGATCCTGGAGGGCAAAATCCCTGAGAAATGTGCACATGGTAGATAGCGGATGATATGGGCTGACAACATAAAGGAGTGGACGAGGTTTAATTACCATCAAAACAATAGCTGAGGATCGAATTGGTTTTCTCAATCTGATCCCCTGAAACTTCAGTTTGGAGACGGCACCTGATGATGATGACAGGTAAAAGAGAGGCTCTTTTTCCATCCTTCATATAGTGCACTTTGAAGTCCTGTATTTGGCTGATACAGCTGCAAAGGCCACACTCGAGGCATCTGTGCGTAGATCTATTTTTATTAAAAACTTTCAGTTCAGGTCTTGCAGCTCTCCTTCCATCTGCAAAATTCTGGTCTTTGTTCGTCTTCAAAAATGAAGTGGTTTTCCTTTTCTAGGAAGTCGGTAAACAGCATAGCCTTCTATATACTTTCTGAAATATGAGGTCAACCGAATAAAGCTGTGGAGCTGTTTCCCATCCTTCGGCTCCGGATATCTCAGCACCTCATCTGTTCTCACTGGACTTTGTCTAATGCTTCCATTCTTAACTATATGACCTAGGTATTCAATCTCACGCTAAATCTTTTAAGCTTTCTTGGAGACCAAACTCTGATGACACTTTCAGTACCAACTTCAGTCGTTCTCCTGCCTGTCTTCCATCTTCAGCTGTAACTAAGATGTCATCGGTATATATCATAATTACTTAAGTGATCAGTTCCCTCGTAATATACTTTGGAGAATTTGTCACACCGAAGGGTGCTCAAGGAAATTCAAATTGGCCATGATGGGTTACAAAAGATGTGTATTGAACTGGCTCTACTGATGCATTCAAATTAAAAAAAAAAAAAAAAACGAAATCCAACACGCTACATACCTTTGTCCCACAAGGTTATCCATCATATCAAGAACAGAAGAATCTTTTTATTTTATAATCTGTAGTCAACATGGACTCTGATAGAACCAGCTATCTACTCCACCAAGACCTAAAGGTTAGAATATTCAGAAAATATCACCTGAACAACTCCGGTCACCAACCACTCGTACCTGGTCTTCAACTATCTTCTGCTCTGTCGACGATATACGTCGCGGTCTACAACGGTCTGTTACAGACGGCGTGAAATGGAACAAGCGACAACATGTCTTCTCTTACAGCTTGACCACTGACATGGACTGTGAAACATGTTAACGTGAGGAAAATATCACTTTCATCATCATCATTTCAATCGGTGGACGTCCACTGCTGGACATTCTACTGCGGGGAAAGGTCTACTGTCAGGAACAGTATACTGCGTGGAAAAGCTTACTGTGCGGAAAAGTCTACTGCGTGGAAGTTTACTGTGAGGAAAAGTCTACTGCGTGGAAAAGTTTACTGTGAGGAAAAGTCTACTGCGTGGAAAAGTTTACTGTGAGGAAAAGTCTACTGCGTGGAAAAGTTTACTGTGAGGAAAAGTCTACTGCGTGGAAAAGTTTACTGTGAGGAAAAGTCTACTGTAAAGAAAAGTTTACTGTGAGGAAAAGTCTACTGCGTGGAAAAGTTTACTGTGAGGAAAAGTTTACTGTTAGGAAAAGTTTACTGCGTGGAAAAGTTAACTGTGAGGAAAAGTTTACTGTTAGGAAAAGTTTACTGCGTGGAAAAGTTTACTGTTAGGAAAAGTTTACTGCGTGGAAAAGTTTACTGTGAGGAAAAGTTTACTGTTAGGAAAAGTTTACTGCGTGGAAAAGTTTACTGCGTGGAAAAGTTTACTGTGAGGAAAAGTTTACTGCGTGGAAAAGTTTACTGTTAGGAAAAGTTTACTGCGTGGAAAAGTTTACTGTGAGGAAAAGTTTACTGTTAGGAAAAGTTTACTGCGTGGAAAAGTTTACTGTTAGGAAAAGTTTACTGCGTGGAAAAGTTTACTGTGAGGAAAAGTTTACTGTTAGGAAAAGTTTACTGTTAGGAAAAGTTTACTGCGTGGAAAAGTTTACTGTTAGGAAAAGTTTACTGTTAGGAAAAGTTTACTGTTAGGAAAAGTTTACTGTTAGGAAAAGTTTACTGTTAGGAAAAGTTTACTGCGTGGAAAAGTTTACTGTTAGGAAAAGTTTACTGCGTGGAAAAGTTTACTGCGTGGAAAAGTTTACTGTTAGGAAAAGTTTACTGCGTGGAAAAGTTTACTGTTAGGAAAAGTTTACTGCGTGGAAAAGTTTACTGCGTGGAAAAGTTTACTGTTAGGAAAAGTTTACTGCGTGGAAAAGTTTACTGTTAGGAAAAGTTTACTGCGTGGAAAAGTTTACTGTTAGGAAAAGTTTACTGCGTGGAAAAGTTTACTGCGTGGAAAAGTTTACTGTTAGGAAAAGTTTACTGCGTGGAAAAGTTTACTGTTAGGAAAAGTTTACTGCGTGGAAAAGTTTACTGCGTGGAAAAGTTTACTGTTAGGAAAAGTTTACTGCGTGGAAAAGTTTACTGTTAGGAAAAGTTTACTGCGTGGAAAAGTTTACTGCGTGGAAAAGTTTACTGTGAGGAAAAGTTTACTGTTAGGAAAAGTTTACTGTTAGGAAAAGTTTACTGCGTGGAAAAGTTTACTGTTAGGAAAAGTTTACTGCGTGGAAAAGTTTACTGCGTGGAAAAGTTTACTGTTAGGAAAAGTTTACTGCGTGGAAAAGTTTACTGTTAGGAAAAGTTTACTGCGTGGAAAAGTTTACTGCGTGGAAAAGTTTACTGTTAGGAAAAGTTTACTGCGTGGAAAAGTTTACTGTTAGGAAAAGTTTACTGCGTGGAAAAGTTTACTGCGTGGAAAAGTTTACTGTGAGGAAAAGTTTACTGTTAGGAAAAGTTTACTGTTAGGAAAAGTTTACTGCGTGGAAAAGTTTACTGTGAGGAAAAGTTTACTGTGAGGAAAAGTTTACTGTGAGGAAAAGTTTACTGTGAGGAAAAGTTTACTGTGAGGAAAAGTTTACTGTGAGGAAAAGTTTACTGTGAGGAAAAGTTTACTGTTAGGAAAAGTTTACTGTTAGGAAAAGTTTACTGTTAGGAAAAGTTTACTGTTAGGAAAAGTTTACTGCGTGGAAAAGTTTACTGTTAGGAAAAGTTTACTGTTAGGAAAAGTTTACTGTTAGGAAAAGTTTACTGTTAGGAAAAGTTTACTGCGTGGAAAAGTTTACTGTGAGAAAAAGTTTACTGTTAGGAAAAGTTTACTGCGTGGAAAAGTTTACTGTTAGGAAAAGTTTACTGCGTGGAAAAGTTTACTGTTAGGAAAAGTTTACTGCGTGGAAAAGTTTACTGTTAGGAAAAGTTTACTGTTAGGAAAAGTTTACTGTTAGGAAAAGTTTACTGTTAGGAAAAGTTTACTGCGTGGAAAAGTTTACTGTGAGGAAAAGTTTACTGTTAGGAAAAGTTTACTGCGTGGAAAAGTTTACTGTTAGGAAAAGTTTACTGCGTGGAAAAGTGTTCTGTGAAGATAAGTCTTCTGTGAGCAAAAGTTTACTGTGAGGAAAAGTCTACTGCGTGGAAAAGTTTACTGTTAGGAAAAGTCTACTGCGTGGAAAAGTTTACTGTGAGGAAAAGTTTACTGCGTGGAAAAGTTTACTGTTAGGAAAAGTTTGCTGTAAAGAAAAGTTTACTGTGAGGAAAAGTTTACTGCGTGGAAAAGTTTACTGTGAGGAAAAGTCTACTGCGTGGAAAAGTGTACTGTTAGGAAAAGTTTACTGTTAGGAAAAGTTTACTGCGTGGAAAAGTTTACTGTTAGGAAAAGTTTACTGCGTGGAAAAGTGTTCTGTGAAGATAAGTCTTCTGTGAGCAAAAGTTTACTGTGAGGAAAAGTCTACTGCGTGGAAAAGTTTACTGTTAGGAAAAGTCTACTGCGTGGAAAAGTTTACTGTGAGGAAAAGTTTACTGCGTGGAAAAGTTTACTGTTAGGAAAAGTTTACTGCGTGGAAAAGTTTACTGTTAGGAAAAGTTTACTGCGTGGAAAAGTTTACTGTTAGGAAAAGTTTGCTGTAAAGAAAAGTTTACTGTGAGGAAAAGTTTACTGCGTGGAAAAGTTTACTGTTAGGAAAAGTTTACTGCGTGGAAAAGTGTTCTGTGAAGATAAGTCTTCTGTGAGCAAAAGTTTACTGTGAGGAAAAGTCTACTGCGTGGAAAAGTTTACTGTTAGGAAAAGTCTACTGCGTGGAAAAGTTTACTGTGAGGAAAAGTTTACTGCGTGGAAAAGTTTACTGTTAGGAAAAGTTTGCTGTAAAGAAAAGTTTACTGTGAGGAAAAGTCTACTGCGTGGAAAAGTGTACTGTGAGGAAAAGTCTACTGCGTGGAAAAGTTTACTGTGAGAAAAAGTCTACTGCGTGGAAAAGTTTACTGTGAGGAAAAGTCTACTGCGTGGAAAAGTGTACTGTGAGAAAAAGTCTACTGCGTGGAAAAGTGTACTGTGAGAAAAAGTCTACTGCGTGGAAAAGTTTACTGTGAGAAAAAGTCTACTGCGTGGAAAAGTTTACTGTGAGGAAAAGTCTACTGCGTGGAAAAGTGTACTGTGAGAAAAAGTCTACTGCGTGGAAAAGTTTACTGTGAGGAAAAGTCTACTGCGTGGAAAAGTGTACTGTGAGAAAAAGTCTACTGCGTGGAAAAGTTTACTGTGAGGAAAAGTCTACTGCGTGGAAAAGTGTACTGTGAGAAAAAGTCTACTGTGAGGAAAAGTCTACTGCGTGGAAAAGTTTACTGTGAGGAAAAGTCTACTGCGTGGAAAAGTGTACTGTGAGAAAAAGTCTACTGCGTGGAAAAGTTTACTGTGAGGAAAAGTCTACTGCGTGGAAAAGTGTACTGTGAGAAAAAGTCTACTGCGTGGAAAAGTTTACTGTGAGGAAAAGTCTACTGCGTGGAAAAGTGTACTGTGAGAAAAAGTCTACTGCGTGGAAAAGTTTACTGTGAGGAAAAGTCTACTGCGTGGAAAAGTGTACTGTGAGAAAAAGTCTACTGCGTGGAAAAGTTTACTGTTAGGAAGAGTCTACTGCGTGAAAAAGTCTACTTCGAGCATAAGTCTACAGTGAGGAAAAGTTTACTGTTAGGAAAAGTCTACTGCGTGGAAAAGTTTACTGTTAGGAAGAGTCTACTGCGTGAAAAAGTCTACTTCGAGCATAAGTCTACAGTGAGGAAAAGTTTACTGTTAGGAAAAGTCTACTGCGTGGAAAAGTTTACTGTTAGGAAGAGTCTACTGCGTGAAAAAGTCTACTTCGAGCATAAGTCTACAGTGAGGAAAAGTTTACTGTTAGGAAAAGTCTACTGCGTGGAAAAGTTTACTGTTAGGAAGAGTCTACTGCGTGAAAAAGTCTACTTCGAGCATAAGTCTACAGTGAGGAAAAGTTTACTGTTAGGAAAAGTCTACTGCGTGGAAAAGTTTACTGTTAGGAAGAGTCTACTGCGTGAAAAAGTCTACTTCGAGCATAAGTCTACAGTGAGGAAAAGTTTACTGTTAGGAAAAGTCTACTGCGTGGAAAAGTTTACTGTTAGGAAGAGTCTACTGCGTGAAAAAGTCTACTTCGAGCATAAGTCTACAGTGAGGAAAAGTTTACTGTTAGGAAAAGTCTACTGCGTGGAAAAGTTTACTGTTAGGAAGAGTCTACTGCGTGAAAAAGTCTACTTCGAGCATAAGTCTACAGTGAGGAAAAGTTTACTGTTAGGAAAAGTCTACTGCGTGGAAAAGTTTACTGTTAGGAAGAGTCTACTGCGTGAAAAAGTCTACTTCGAGCATAAGTCTACAGTGAGGAAAAGTTTACTGTTAGGAAAAGTCTACTGCGTGGAAAAGTTTACTGTTAGGAAGAGTCTACTGCGTGAAAAAGTCTACTTCGAGCATAAGTCTACAGTGAGGAAAAGTTTACTGTTAGGAAAAGTCTACTGCGTGGAAAAGTTTACTGTTAGGAAGAGTCTACTGCGTGAAAAAGTCTACTTCGAGCATAAGTCTACAGTGAGGAAAAGTTTACTGTTAGGAAAAGTCTACTGCGTGGAAAAGTTTACTGTTAGGAAGAGTCTACTGCGTGAAAAAGTCTACTTCGAGCATAAGTCTACAGTGAGGAAAAGTTTACTGTTAGGAAAAGTCTACTGCGTGGAAAAGTTTACTGTTAGGAAGAGTCTACTGCGTGAAAAAGTCTACTTCGAGCATAAGTCTACAGTGAGGAAAAGTTTACTGTTAGGAAAAGTCTACTGCGTGGAAAAGTTTACTGTTAGGAAGAGTCTACTGCGTGAAAAAGTCTACTTCGAGCATAAGTCTACAGTGAGGAAAAGTTTACTGTTAGGAAAAGTTTACTGCGTGGAACAGTCTACCGTGAGGAAAGAACCTAATTAAAACGTTTCAGCCTCTTAGTGATTATTATTAATTTAATTAAACAATAATAATTACGTTAAATTTTGTGTAGAAATAATTAAGAAATAAAATAATCGATTTTTTTTCTTGAAGAAAATCGAGAATTTTTTGTAAAACATTTAAAAAATTATTCACTCACGTACCATTGTCTTTGGATGCGATATTGCATACATAGATAGGATACGAGCTGTACTTTAGCACTGACGGACCTTTTACACATTACCAATCATCCTGTATATAATATATATACAGGGTGAATCCACCGCTGGGACATACATTCTCTAACGTCATCCACCAAACTTGATCATCAGCTTCTCGCATATATATCGAGATTTTTTTTTTTTTTTTAATAAGTATTTTTTGAAAAATACTAGTACTTGGATCGGGTTCCGCATAATAGCTCACGGGTTCCAAGCCAACCTCACCAGCTTGTAGTGAACCCTGATGATCAACAGACGAGGCTGGTGGGAAATGACCCAAATCCCCCCCATATGAACCATGGTCATGGACATCTTTGGGAGAGCCCTATGTCCAGCTGTGGACTACTGATGACGATGCCGTCTGAGTACCACCGCAGCTCCAAACAATACTGTGGAAACATTACCGTGATCCGGTTTGAAGGGCGCTGTATCTATAATTACTGCGGTAACAGGACTCGACATCCTCATGTCTCAGGTGACGAGCGCAATGTGGTGCAGTGTATAGCATCTTAACTCGCGTCATGTTGTTAAGCGCAGGCCCCGTCTCGACGCATATATCTTTTTTTTTTTTAATACTCGTTCGGTGCATGGTTCATTGAGCTGAGCCTAATTTTTTTTTTTTTTTGATTTCTTGATTTTACTTATTCTTCTTTCTTTTTCTCTTTCATGATCAATTTTATAAATTTTATTCTTCTGTTCATCGTCTCTATGGTTTTACTTTTTTTTTTTTTTCGTACCTTTGCCCGTGGCTGTGGAGGGTGGGGATGTGGTTTCCCTGTTCCCCTGGTGGTTGTTATGGACACAGTTAATTATTTAATGGTTTATACCAGTGATGGAGCTATGGGCGAGGGGACTGGTGTACGGCGCCGTGGTGGTGGCGACGGTGGTGGCGGTGGCAGTCGAGCTGTGGCAGTCGCGGCACGTGCCGGAGCCCTACGCCGCGTACGGCCGGAGGAGGCGCACGGACCAGCACTGACATTGACGAGGTTTTTTTTTTTTATTAACCGAATTTTGCGTGATTAGTGGAAGCGGTGATTAGTGGAAGGCGGCACTGTGCGGACGTTACTGTGATCCGGTTTGAAGGGCGCTGTAGCTGTTACTGGTGGTAGTGTCTCTGTTGCTGCAGACCGTCTAGGTAGGTACCGCCGCAGCGCGTGTTGCAGCCGACAGGCGGTACTGTGCGGACGTTACTGTGATCCGGTTTGAAGGGTGGTGTAGTTAGTTTAATTACTGGGGTAACGATGCATAACATTACGTAATGTGGCGTTTCATTATACCTGATTTTGAGTGACACGCTTGCTTATAACAACGTGGCGTTAGTTAGGATAGTAAACACTGCACCACATTGTAATTAACCACTAAAGCAATTTCACTAGCTACAACACCCTTCAAACCGGATCACAGTAACGTTCGCATAGTACCGCCTGTCGGCTGCAACACGCGCTGCGGCGGTACCTACCTAGACGGTCTGCAGCGACAGAGACACTACCACCTGTAATAGCTACAGCGCCCTTCAAACCGGATCACAGTAAGGTTTGCACACTACTGTCTGTGCTACCTAGAACGTTCGTAGCAACATACCTTTTTGATCGCAGGTGATACCTTACTTCCGGGGGGAAGATAAGGTTATGTGGGGTCTTATACCCACTGAAACCCCCCTGGGTGGTCTCCCCCATTGCATTAGGGCGAGCTCCGGGATCTCCCCCTGCACTCCGGCTAAAGCATCCCACGAATGGCAAAGGCCCCGGAGAGCTTTTCAGTCGCTTTATACGACAGCAAGGGACCTTAAGCAGCGGATACACTCGCCAGTATTCGCGCAGCGTTCCAAATTCAAAATACGTACCGACGCATGCGCACGACGACCGCGCCCATGGAATATTCTAGAAAGTTCGAGATCGTTCCATTCTATACGTATAGTCGATGACTCATCGCTTACTACTCACGTCGCTCCGTATATATCATTCTCGAACGTTCTAGAACTCACAATCGAACTGTTATTAATATATTCTTTTTTTTTTTCAGATGAACAACAAGATGGCGGCTGCGGTGTCGAGCAATAAATCATCAATCATTTATAATATATATATATGTGTGTCAGCTGTTCCCGGCACTTTCAATCCATTCTTAGCCGATTAAACAGTAGAGGTGACGTCATCACTAAACTTTGAGTGTTCACGTGTAATAGTCTCGGAGATCGCGCGATGGGTCAATGAACCTTGGATATATCCTATGTATATAAGAATAGTCGTGTGGTGTATACATTGAGATTATTTTTTTGAGTAAATTAAATATATATATATATATATGTATATGTATGTATGTATGTATTTTAGTCACTCGTTATTGCGTGATAATAAATGAATTGACTAGTAGTTTGTGTTATTGATCAACCTTACCTTTGAACGATTGGTTATGAGGTACTTAAGTCCGCGCCTGTGCATTTGCAGAAGGGGTTTGTATGTAGATGGCGGGAGTGCAAGGGGTTTGTACGTAGAGGGTTGAAGAGCAAGGGTTTGTACGTAGAGGGTGGGAGTGCAAGGGGTTTGTACGTAGAGGGTGGGAGGGCAAGAGGTTTGTATGTGGAGGATGGGTGGGCAAGGGGTTTGTACGTAGAGGGTGGGACAGCAAGAGGTTTGTACGTAGAGGGTTGAAGAGCAAGGGGTTTATACATAGAGGGTTGAAGAGCAAGGGGTTTGTACGTAGAGGGTGGGACAGCAAGAGGTTTGTACGTAGAGGGTTGAAGAGCAAGGGGTTTGTACGTAGAGGGTGGGAGTGCAAGGGGTTTGTACGTAGAGGGTGGGACAGCAAGAGGTTTGTACGTAGAGGGTTGAAGAGCAAGGGGTTTGTACGTAGAGGGTTGAAGAGCAAGGGGTTTGTACGTAGAGGGTGGGAGTGCAAGGGGTTTGTACGTAGAAGGTGGGAGGGTAAGGGGTTTGTATGTGGAGGATGTGAGGGCAAGGGGTTTGTATTTAGAGGGTGCGAGGGCGAAGGGTTTTTACGTAAAGGGTGGGAGGGTAAGGGGTTTGTATGTAGAGGGTGAGAGTGCAAGGGGTTTGTACGTAGAGGGTTGCAGGGCAAGGGGTTGGTACGTAGAGGGTTGAAAAACAAGGGGTTTGTACGTAGAAGGTGGAAGGGCAAGGGGTTGGTACGTAGAGGGTTGAAAAACAAGGGGTTTGTACGTAGAAGGTGGAAGGGCAAGGGGTTGGTACGTAGAGGGTTGAAGGGCAAAGGGTTGGTACGTAGAAGGTGGGAGGGCAAGGGGTTTGTATTTAGAGGGTGCGAGGGCGAAGGGTTTTTACGTAAAGGGTGGGAGGGTAAGGGGTTTGTATGTAGAGGGTGAGAGTGCAAGGGGTTTGTACGTAGAGGGTTGCAGGGCAAGGGGTTGGTACGTAGAGGGTTGAAAAACAAGGGGTTTGTACGTAGAGGGTGGGAGGGTAAGGAGTTTGTATGTAGAGGGTGCGAGGGCGGGGGGTTTGTGCGTAGAGGATGTAATGGAGAGATTCGGATCATCCACCGACCCGCAGTGGACGGGCGCAGTGGGGCTGAGGCCCAATACCCTCTCAATGACTTGGGGAAGGTCTATACCCAGTAGTGGAGGCTATCGGTCTGATAAGAAGGTCCCAGGTTCGATTCACTCGGCGTGTGATTAGTCTGATTATTGCAGAGCAGCTTCGACCATCATTAGTTTATTGTGATAATTAAGATACAGTGAAACTTTCACCATCGAAACTCCACTTAAGTCTATGTGGTGACGAATTCATTAAACAGAGGAACCAATGGTTTAGGTTTTAACTTAGTCTAAATCTAGAAATTGTTGAAGCGGAAGTTCCATGAAATATTTTTTGATGTTGATACTTCTATTGTGAGTGCGTGAATTGAATTTTATGAAATGAGACAACTGTATATGTATTTATAGCGAGAGAGAGTGAGACGGATATAGTTCCACAATCGAGTCATCTCTTTCCCCCGCTCCAGTCCGAAACGCGCCCACTGCTTACTACACCCAGACGAGCTCTCGCGCTGTATCGCTCTCTCACTCAAAATATATAGAATGAGAGAGAGAGAGAGAAAATTAGAATTCTACAGTGTTTTGTTCTATCTCAATCCGTTCTTTCATACTTTAATAGAATTGTCGGACTACGTCCCTCTCGCTCTGTTTACAGCTTCTATAATATATCCATCTCGCTCTCTCAAAAACTAGGAGTAGCATCACTTCACATATGAAGGAAGGAGAGAGCAACATTGAAACCTATAGTACATCATTTCACTTTCTCATACTTCAATGTAATTGTCGAACAACCTCCCTCTCGCTCTGTTTACAGCTACCAGAATATATCCATCTCGCTCTCTCACAAACTAGGAGTAGCATCACTTCATATATGAAGGAAGGAGAGAGCAACATTGAAACCTATAGTACATCATTTCACTTTCTCATACTTCAATGTAATTGTCGAACAACCTCCCTCTCGCTCTGTTTACAGCTACCAGAATATATCCATCTCGCTCTCTCACAAACTAGGAGTAGCATCACTTCATATATGAAGGAAGGAGAGAGCAACATTGAAACCTATAGTACATCATTTCACTTTCTCATACTTCAATGTAATTGTCGAACTACCTCCCTCTCGCTCTGTTTACAGCTTACAGGATATATCCATCTCGCTCTCTCACAAGCTAGACAGAGTAACATCACTTCATATATGAAGTAAGGAGAAAGCAACATTGAAACCTATAGTACATCATTTCACTTTCTCATACTTCAATGTAATTGTCGAACTACCTCCCTCTCGCTCTGTTTACAGCTTACAGGATATATCCATCTCGCTCACTCACAAGCTAGACAGAGTAACATCACTTCATATATGAAGTAAGGAGAAAGCAACATTGAAACCTATAGTACATCATTTCACTTTCTCATACTTCAATGTAATTGTCGAACTACCTCCCTCTCGCTCTGTTTACAGCTTACAGGATATATCCATCTCGCTCACTCACAAGCTAGACAGAGTAACATCACTTCATATATGAAGTAAGGAGAAAGCAACATTGAAACCTATAGTACATCATTTCACTTTCTCATACTTCAATGTAATTGTCGAACTACCTCCCTCTCGCTCTGTTTACAGCTTACAGGATATATCCATCTCGCTCTCTCACAAACTAGGAGTAGCATCACTTCATATATGAAGGAAGGAGAAAGCAACATTAAAACCTATAGTACATCATTTCACTTTCTCATACTTCAATGTAATTGTCGAACAACCTCCCTCTCGCTCTGTTTACAGCAACCAGAATATATCCATCTCGCTCTCTCACAAACTAGGAGTAGCATCACTTCATATATGAAGGAAGGAGAAAGCAACATTGAAACCTATAGTACATCATTTCACATTCTCATACTTCAATGTAATTGTCGAACAACCTCCCTCTCGCTCTGTTTACAGCAACCAGAATATATCCATCTCGCTCTCTCACAAACTAGGAGTAGCATCACTTCATATATGAAGGAAGGAGAAAGCAACATTGAAACCTATAGTACATCATTTCACTTTCTCATACTTCAATGTAATTGTCGAACAACCTCCCTCTCGCTCTGTTTACAGCAACCAGAATATATCCATCTCGCTCTCTCACAAACTAGGAGTAGCATCACTTCACATATGAAGTAAGGAGAAAGCAACATTGAAACCTATAGTACATCATTTCACTTTCTCATACTTCAATGTAATTGTCGAACAACCTCCCTCTCGCTCTGTTTACAGCAACCAGAATATATCCATCTCGCTCTCTCACAAACTAGGAGTAGCATCACTTCATATATGAAGGAAGGAGAAAGCAACATTGAAACCTATAGTACATCATTTCACATTCTCATACTTCAATGTAATTGTCGAACAACCTCCCTCTCGCTCTGTTTACAGCAACCAGAATATATCCATCTTGCTCACTCACAAGCTAGACAGAGTAACATCACTTCATATATGAAGGAAGGAGAAAGCAACATTGAAACCTATAGTACATCATTTCACTTTCTCATACTTCAATGTAATTGTCGAACTACCTCCCTCTCGCTCTGTTTACAGCTACCAGAATATATCCATCTCGCTCTCTCACAAACTAGGAGTAGCATCACTTCACATATGAAGTAAGGAGAAAGCAACATTGAAACCTATAGTACATCATTTCACATTCTCATACTTCAATGTCATTGTCGAACTACCTCCCTCTCGCTCTGTTTACAGCTACCAGAATATATCCATCTCGCTCTCTCACAAACTAGGAGTAGCATCACTTCATATATGAAGGAAGGAGAAAGCAACATTGAAACCTATAGTACATCATTTCACATTCTCATACTTCAATGTCATTGTCGAACTACCTCCCTCTCGCTCTGTTTACAGCTACCAGAATATATCCATCTCGCTCTCTCACAAACTAGGAGTAGCATCACTTCACATATGAAGTAAGGAGAAAGCAACATTGAAACCTATAGTACATCATTTCACATTCTCATACTTCAATGTCATTGTCGAACTACCTCCCTCTCGCTCTGTTTACAGCTACCAGAATATATCCATCTCGCTCTCTCACAAACTAGGAGTAGCATCACTTCATATATGAAGGAAGGAGAAAGCAACATTGAAACCTATAGTACATCATTTCACATTCTCATACTTCAATGTAATTGTCGAACAACCTCCCTCTCGCTCTGTTTACAGCAACCAGAATATATCCATCTTGCTCACTCACAAGCTAGACAGAGTAACATCACTTCATATATGAAGGAAGGAGAAAGCAACATTGAAACCTATAGTACATCATTTCACTTTCTCATACTTCAATGTAATTGTCGAACTACCTCCCTCTCGCTCTGTTTACAGCTACCAGAATATATCCATCTCGCTCTCTCACAAACTAGGAGTAGCATCACTTCACATATGAAGTAAGGAGAAAGCAACATTGAAACCTATAGTACATCATTTCACATTCTCATACTTCAATGTAATTGTCGAACAACCTCCCTCTCGCTCTGTTTACAGCTACCAGAATATATCCATCTCGCTCTCTCACAAACTAGGAGTGGCATCACTTCATATATGAAGTAAGGAGAAAGCAACATTGAAACCTATAGTACATCATTTCACATTCTCATACTTCAATGTAATTGTCGAACAACCTCCCTCTCGCTCTGTTTACAGCTACCAGAATATATCCATCTCGCTCACTCACGAATGAACCAAACCAAAGGTCCACATCCACTGCACGTTATTTAATTGGAAATAAAAAAAAAAACAGTAATAAAACCACGCCGTACTTCAAATGAATGTTTAATTATTAAAATCTGCCTCAAGGGTATATACACTTGATTGCGAAACAAGCAACCGCGGCGCTCTAGCCTAGGTGAAAGAAAAAAAAAAAAAAACATACGCCTTAAACACTAGAACACAAGAAAATTAAAATGCACTCCCTTTTTGTAAATGGCAAACTCGCGAACCGCGCCCGCGGCAGTGTGCGCACCCCAACGCCCGCCTCGACCGAGCGCGCGTCCCACAGCTGGGCACAGCACACCCAGAGAAATCACGAGTGCTCCTAGCAACTGGATCGACTTGCGACACGAAACGAACAGCCACAATTTTCCCACAGCTGGGACTCGAAGCCCACGCCGCTCGTGTAAGTTGTTAGATGCAGTACAAAGAAAAGCTATCGTTTGATATATATCGATTTCCTCGTCTTCCGCAGTATGGTGATTAGTGGGCATCGGACCCACGCGTGGGATGTCATAGTGAACCATGTTCTTTCAAGGCGAGCGGGACGTTCACCTAATGTTAAGTGATATCCTTGATCTTGTTAGGATGTTTACCACATTACGCTCGTCTCGAGATATGTGTTAAGTCTCATTACCGCAGTGTATAAACTACAGCGCCCTTCGAGCCGGAACGCAGTAATTTATCCACACTGCCGTCTGTCGGTCCTACCTACACGGTCTGCTGCAAGAGACCTGCCGCCGATATCTGTACAGCGCTGTCGGTTAAGTGAAGCGGTTAGTCTTCCGTGTCCCAGTTAACGCTTTCAGTTCAGTTGAAGCTGGCTGCTGGGGTCCGAACGCGCCGCGAGCACCCCGTATAAACCTCCTCGAACAGCGCAACGTGGGAAGTAGTCGAGTCCGGAGCAAACGGGCCTCCTTGCCGGCCGATATGATATAAATGAAATAAACGCGATACCTGGCCGCATGGACGCAGGCCGCTTAAGAAATTAAAAAAAAAAAAAAAATCTATTCAGTTCATTGTGTTGGTATTGAACACATTTAGATGATTTGAAAATGGAATCGATGCGCGGCAGACGTTCAAATAGTATTCGTTTCGTGTAAACAGATCAGGTGTCGCCAACCTTTCCATCTACGTAATAACAGTTAAATTTTTTTTCATATAAACAAAGCAGTTGTCACCAACCTTTCCATTTCTGTGATACTTAAGCGTTATTGTTCATTCTTCATATAAACAAAGCAGTTGTCACCAACCTTTCCATTTTTGTGATACTTAAGCGTTATTGTTCATTCTTCATATAAACAAAGCAGTTGTTACCAACCTTTCCATTTCTGTGATACTTAAGCGTTATTGTTCATTCTTCATATAAACAAAGCAGTTGTTACCAACCTTTCCATTTCTGTGATACTTAAGCGTTATTGTTCATTCTTCATATAAACAAAGCAGTTGTCACCAACCTTTCCATTTTTGTGATACTTAAGCGTTATTGTTCATTCTTCATATAAACAAAGCAGTTGTTACCAACCTTTCCATTTCTGTGATACTTAAGCGTTATTGTTCATTCTTCATATAAACAAAGCAGTTGTTACCAACCTTTCCATTTCTGTGATACTTAAGCGTTATTGTTCATTCTTCATATAAACAAAGCAGTTGTTACCAACCTTTCCATTTCTGCGATACTTAAGCGTTATTGTTCATTCTTCATATAAACAAAGCAGTTGTTACCAACCTTTCCATTTCTGCGATACTTAAGCGTTATTGTTCATTCTTCATATAAACAAAGCAGTTGTTACCAACCTTTCCATTTCTGCGATACTTAAGCGTTATTGTTCATTCTTCATATAAACAAAGCAGTTGTTACCAACCTTTCCATTTCTGCGATACTTAAGCGTTATTGTTCATTCTTCATATAAACAAAGCAGTTGTCACCAACCTTTCCATTTCTGCGATACTTAAGCGTTATTGTTCATTCTTCATATAAACAAAGCAGTTGTCACCAACCTTTCCATTTCTGCGATACTTAAGCGTTATTGTTCATTCTTCATATAAACAAAGCAGTTGTCACCAACCTTTCCATTTCTGCGATACTTAAGCGTTATTGTTCATTCTTCATATAAACAAAGCAGTTGTCACCAACCTTTCCATTTCTGCGATACTTAAGCGTTATTGTTCATTCTTCATATAAACAAAGCAGTTGTCACCAACCTTTCCATTTCTGCGATACTTAAGCGTTATTGTTCATTCTTCATATAAACAAAGCAGTTGTCACCAACCTTTCCATTTCTGCGATACTTAAGCGTTATTGTTCATTCTTCATATAAACAAAGCAGTTGTCACCAACCTTTCCATTTCTGCGATACTTAAGCGTTATTGTTCATTCTTCATATAAACAAAGCAGTTGTCACCAACCTTTCCATTTCTGCGATACTTAAGCGTTATTGTTCATTCTTCATATAAACAAAGCAGTTGTCACCAACCTTTCCATTTCTGCGATACTTAAGCGTTATTGTTCATTCTTCATATAAACAAAGCAGTTGTCACCAACCTTTCCATTTCTGCGATACTTAAGCGTTATTGTTCATTCTTCATATAAACAAAGCAGTTGTCACCAACCTTTCCATTTCTGCGATACTTAAGCGTTATTGTTCATTCTTCATATAAACAAAGCAGTTGTCACCGACCTTTCCGTTTCTGTAGACAGCTGGTTTATATTATACAAACCGCAATACAGAGGCCGTTAACCTTTTTGGTTGATTTTAAGAGAGCGATTGGTATTGGGGGGTTTATAAATAGCCCGTTCCGTATGAAATTTAAAAATGTACGAATGTCAGAAAAGGTTCGCCACCCCTGATGGCAGTCGTCGTTCACACACGTATTAGTGAACACACACACACATATATATATAATAGACAATAGTTTTACACCAAATTTGTACACTTTTAAACAATAGACATATTTAAAGTAAATTAGGCAAAGGCATCATTATCATACATCCACATACATACATTTTAATTAAAAAAAAAACTTCACATTCATATAAAATACGATGGTAAATATATACAACTCGTATATACATATGTGTGCGTTTTTTTTTATATGGTAAAGCGGAGGATGTTCACACTGCCGCTCGGATGGTGAGCATCGGGGGCCCGCGCCGGTGTAATGCGCGACCAACTCAAACCTACGCACACACACGAACTACTGTCAGCTTACAAATGTACTTAATATGAAAAAAAAAAAAAAAAAAATTGTACACAATCCAATCCGGTTTTGTACTTCAACTAAGAAAAATCGTAGTAATATTAGTAGTAAAAAAAAAAAAAAAAATTGTATGTGCTCATGACGATGACGTCATCGAGAAATTCGCTCGCGCCCGATTACCCGACTACCCTCACGTCGCGCTTCCGGCCGGCCGTCGCCCAACTCCCCGCCGTTCAGCTTACCACACTAACTTAACCTAGTCAGCAATAAATTTACTGTTCAGTAGTAAACGGCAAATTAAAATTTGAACTTAAAACGATTAGTTCCGTACAACATTATTGCTGGTCTCGACATCCGCGCGGGGAACCCCGAGGGCGTCGCCCTACAGCTGCTGAGAGGGGCTAGTTAGGATGATGTGCACCGCGCCCGCATCGCGCCCGTCGCTTCGTGACGTTAAGCGTCTTCAGTGGTCCGGTTTGAAGGGCGCCGCAGTGAACGCTGCTGTTTGACAACAGCGCCCTTCAAACACGATCGCGACGACGGCGGAAACTTTCGATCCGGCGGGGCCGGAACGGTCACCCATCATCGCACGTCACGAGGGCAAAGGCATCTGTCAAGTATTGCGAGAGACATTGTCAAACTTAAACACTAGAAATGTACTTGTAGTGAGGCCGCTCAGCTCAATCCCCGGATTTATTACCCCTTCAACCCCCACCCCCCTTTCCGTTTCCTACAACCCTCAACTCAACCTAGAGGCGGGTCTAGTACTCACATGGATATTGGAATCTAGTTAAACTAATATAAAGCAGGGGTATAAAACATTTGCATTGTAATACATTTAAAATTATATAAATCATCAGGTTGACTACCACTGGAGGGGAGATGGAGGATGAGGGAAGTTCTCCCCCTTATTAATCAGCTTCCGGTATACACAGTAAACTTAAAGTAACAAATGAATTAACAAAGTGCGATACAATAAAAAGTGTCATCACTCGATATCGAGTGATTGATTTGTATTGCTCTAAATGCGTATTTAACTTTCCGATAACGATCCAAAGGTTTGTCACCGCTGCGTTTGAAATGTGTGCGGATTGGCGGGCGTGGGGGTCTGCGGCGTCCTGCTCCGGGGGCTCCGTGCGCGGGTTCTCGCCGTCACGGCGCGTCGCCTTATTCGCGCAGCTTCAGCGCGTGGTCCTTGATGGCACCACCGTCACCCTCGGACACGAAGCGCTTGCGGCCCCTGGTGACCAAAAGCTTATGTAAAAGACCAACCTGCGAATTATTATGATCCGGTTCGAAGGACCTATCGAATTCTAATTCGTTCGGGCATTGTGACGCTGTCGTGGCGGCGGAACAACTCACGGATGCACCACATTTCAGACGCTGGCTGAGGCGTCCGACATTCCCAAGAGACCAGTCTCCGACGACCTAGTCCTCGCCGCCACCTCTGTGATGTTGAGGATGCTGGTGCTGATAACATTCAGCTCTCACCTAGTGGGCATCCGCTTGAGGACCTCCTCCCCCAGCCGGAACTTGTGCTGGCAGCGCTCGACGAAGCGGTCCAGCATGATGTACGCGAGCGGCACGTCCAGCACTATGTCGGACATGTCCTCCAGAACGCGGAGGAAACCCTGCGAAACGTGATCACCGACTTGAGCAAAGGCCATCGCCGGCGAGCTGACGTCACCAACAGAGACCAGGGTCCAGGTCAGTGTCGGGCACAATTAATTTCTCATGAGTTGGACACTGTGGAAGTGGTAAACAGACAGAGAGAGAGAGGTAGAGAAGAAGAGATCTTTCTCCTTCTCTCTCTTTGAAGAACTGGCATGATTGGAGAAGCAACTTGGCACCGATGCTCAGAGTCGTCCAGAAGCTGAACCACGTCTGGTCTTCCGTGATCTTTGGGTCAATGGGGCCATGAGGAGCATTGTCCCTGATCCTACAAGCATTAGTCACCCTGTCTTCTTTTCTGGATTGCTGACGTGGCGAGGGTCTGGTGGTGGTCGATCAGCTGGTGTACTCACGCGGTCCATCTGGTCCGGCGTGACGATGACGCACCGCCGCAGCTCCGCGAGGAAGGTGCACAGCTGTTCCTCGACGCTGGAGTTGATGGCTTCCACAGCGAGCAGCACCGTCTGCGTTTGAAACAATTTCACCACATTGTACTCGCTGGAGAGATTATGATAAGTCTTGTTACCGCAGTAATTTCACTAGTCACAGCGACCTTTGATACAGATATGTTTCGCAACAGACATAGGAGCTGCGGTGATACCAGTTATATCTATGGCTCCTTCAAACCGGATCACAGTAATGTTTGTGAGCTGCAATAGTGGCTGAGGTGGTACATACATAGACCTACCAGCAGTATTATCCATGGGTCCTTCAAACAAGATCACTGTAATATTTGTCAACAGCAATAGTCACTACGGTGGTACATACATAGACAGTCTCCGGTAACAAAGACCTACCACCAATAATATCTATGAGTCCTTCAAACAGGACCACAGTAATGTTTGTCAGCTGCAATAGTGGCTGAGGTGGTGCCTACTTAGATGCTCTCTGGCAGCAGAGACCCACAACTGCCTCTATAGCTGATCGGTTAACTGCCAGCTTTGTAATGTCTCAGGTTCAATTCCAAGGTCAAATGTTGTTTCTATAGAGGAGTTTCCTTGAACCCTGTGTCCCGGACTCCCTGGACTCACCTCATAGACGAGCTCATGATGGAAGTGCGGCACTTCCAGCTCCCTCACGCAGCGCATCGCTTCGGCGAGATCGCCCGACGTCAGGTACTCTTTAAGCAGGAGCTGGATCTGGCGAATCAGCCACTTCACAGGCCTGAAAAATACAACAACTGTGCTATGACATGGTCGAGGGACATGATACTTCGACCTGGAAAGGTTTATTACTCCTGGCTGCGCAAATAAAATGCCACCTTCATAGCCAACTCGTGCACCGCGTCATCAGCCGATAGACGTCCACTGCTGGACATGGGCGTCCTTCAAGGATTCCCACAGCGATCGGTAGAAAAAGATGGGGGGCCATTTTCCATCACTCGGGCCCAATGCGGGTTGCTGGGAGCCAGAGCCTCGTTAGTCGATTACCATGGTGCACCACGAGCTGATGGGGTTGGCTTGGATCCCGTGAGTTGTTGTGCGGAACCCAATAGTCCTAGTCACGATGTCGCTTCCAAATTCAAAACGAGTATGACTCATGCGCGCCCATCGAATATTCTAGAAAAATCGACCGCCTTCCATTTTGTGACGCAACGCGCATTAACTACCGCCGAAGACTCGTGGCTCTGTGCAAACGTCGCGCTTTCTCGGTCTGAATATATGAGAGAGTGAGATGGATATAGTTTCTGTATAGTTCCACTATCGCGAGACTCTTTCCCCCGCTCCGGCCCGCAGCGCGCCAACTGCTCCCCATACCTAGACTAGTCTCCGCGTTGTAGCACTCTCGCTCTGAGTGTATGAAAAGAGAGAGAGAGAGAGTTTCTGTGTGCCGGTTTGAAGGTCGCTGTAGCTATTGTAACTACTGGAGTATTGGGTCTTAACATCTTAAGTCGTGCATGCAGTGTATACTATCGTAATAAGCCAAACTTTGTTATGACCAAGCGTATCATTTACCATCAGATGAACGTCGCAGTTGTTCCGTTGGATAAAAAACAAATATTCACCTGATGCCGCCGCCGAAGCCCCAAATGTTGTCTAACCTGACGAGACCTTGCTTCATCGAGAGCAGCGTTTCCGCCCTATGGATGGCCTGTCTGCAAACATAAGTAGACATTTAGGCGACTAAAAGAGTCAGAGGTACGATTCTCACTGAACTTTCGCCTCTAAAGGAATGTAAAAGGATACCGACATGTTCATGGAACAAGTAAGTAGCACTTATTATCAAGCGTACTGAGTCCCAGCAGTGGGAATATTAAGTAGGATATTATCTTCAATAACAGGTACATCTGTCCAATTGTCTAAACTCCACCACCAGGTTGTGTTTCTTATCTTTCACACTTTCACATTGCTGGTAGTCCCACTGCTGGGTATAGGGATCCCAAGATTTCAAGGTTTATAGAATCCGAGATACATAACTGCCGCTGTTTAAAATCAAGGTCGATCATTGACTGACTAGGTCAGGGAAGCTGCTAGTTGGTGTACCATGAGCTGGATGTAATCACCTGGCCGGTGCTGTCATCTCCGCCTGCGCCTGCGTCTGCACGAAGCGCGGCGGCAGGCAGTCGTCGGCCACGCAGCGCGCGATGAAGTTGGACAGCAGCACCGCAGCGTCGGGCGTGTCCAGCACCAGGTCCGGCAGCTTGTCCAGTAGCCGCTCGAAGGCTGAACGAGCACAACGTTAATTTATAATATGGACATTGATTTCAGCAGCTTCGTAGAGATGCAGCGCGGAGGTCCAGGTCCAGGTCCGAATCCGGAGCCACTTGTGAAATTTGATTGTAACTGTGCTTAGTCAACTTATAAAAGCTGGAGTGTTCTGGCCGAACTTCATCATCAACCTCAGACCCTCGCCTCGCTTTTGAAAGCTGAGTGGTATCTTCCCCCCTCCCCATTTATAAGTAAGGTATTTACCAATTGCAATATCCTTAGCCGAGAAGATCCTCCCATAGAGATCAGAGATGAGGACTGATGCCATCTCGCAGTGTGAGGGCTTGTGGTCCAGGGCTATCTCGATGATCGTCTCGCACACCTGCAGCGGAAGGTGACGCATAGAATATAGAGCACACCACAGCGATGCTGGCCATCGTCATCATCAAGGGTTCCATTACTCACCAAGTGGCTGCGCTTCGCTGTAACGAACTCGAGCAGGTCTTCAGCAGCGGCGTTGGTGTCGCCGTGCTCGAAGTACTCTAGTATCACAGGTTCCGATTTTCTCTGTGGATGAAGATCACAGATAATATCTGGTGGTAGGTCTTTGATGCCGGAGACCGTCTACTTAGGCACCACCGCAGCGACTACTGCAGTAGTATGCGAACGTTATTGTGTTCCGGTATGAAGGGCGTTATACCATTGAAATTACTGGGGTTAGGAGACTTGACATCCTATGTCACAGATCGACGAGCGCAATGTGGTGGTATACATACCATCTTAATTAGAGCCATGTTTTTATGGGTTGGCGTTTCACTTACCATCAGGTGTTCAGCTCGCGTCGTCGCTTCATTCAGTTAAAAAAAATGGTCTTTTGAAAAGAGAGAGAGAGAGAGGGAGTGATTGAAAGGGACGGAAGAAGATATGTAATACAGCGATGATATTAAAGTAGTACACTTAAATATAGAGAGGCTCCCGCAGAACAACTCTAATGGGAGCTAAGCCAACTTCACCAGCTCGTGGTGCGGCCTGCTGATCAACAAATGAGGGTCTGGCTCCCACCAACCCGCATTGAGCGAACGTGGTGAGAAATGGCCCAAATCCCTTCCCGATCCAGGTGGGAATCTTTGAAGCCTAGGTTCAGCAGTGGACTATCAGCTGATGGTCATAATACTTCAATATAGGTGAATGTGTTGTAACAGTTGTCTTCGGTTCGATTGTTGTTGTCGTGTGTCGATATTGGTCGGAGCCGGTGTTAATGCAGCTGCAATATCCACTAGTGGGCATATTAAAATAATCATGTCCACAGCCTTGCCGTGTCTCCACATCGAGGTTCAGCATTGAATCCCAATGAGATGTGACCTTAGCGCCGGTGTGGCCTGCCGGCTGGTCATTGACCCGCCTAGTTGTAATGCAACGGATGAACGAGCGAGGCAAGGCTGCCGGCAAGCTGATGCAATGCACTGAGGTTTTATGACGGCAAGCTATATTGCCCAATTAACATTCCCACTGTTGGGATTCGGGTTTTATCGACAAGGAAAGAGTCGAGCCTATTTAACCATTATATCCGAGTGTGAAGAAACGATCTACTTAATTTTCCCACAGCTGGGACTCAGGGCTTACTTTAGTAGAGGGTGCAGGTCATTTATCCACCAAGTGTGGACAGCCTACTTAATATTCCCACTGTTGGGACTTGGGGTCTTCACTCACAAGGAAAGAGTCGAGCCTATTTTTAATTCATTATAGCCGAGTGTAATGAAATGACCTACTTAATATTCCCACAGCTGGGACTTCGGGCTTACTTTAGCAAAGAGGATCAAGGTCATTTATTCACCATTCTAGATGAGTGTGGACAACCAGCCTACATGATATACCCACAGTTGGGACTCGGGGTCTTCTTTCAGGAGGAAAGAGTTGGACCTATTTATCCTCTCATTATAGTCGAGTATAAAGAAACGTCCTACTTAATATTCCCACAGCTGGGACTCAGGGCTTACTTTAGTAAAGAGGGCCAAGGTCATTTATCCACCATTCTAGATGAGTGTGGACAACCAGCCTACTTGATATACCCACAGCTGGGATACGTACAGAACGAATGAGAAGGTAAACAGAGAAAGAGAGATTGATCGATTATTTTATTGATCGAAGTATGAGATAAAGTAGAGTGTAATATAATATACTATGGATTTCATGTATCTGTCTCGCTCTCACTTCATATAGTTAGAGCGAGAGAGCGATACAGTGTGGAGACTAGTCGCGGTGTGCGGAGCAGTTGGCGCGCTGCGGGCCGGAGCGCGGGAAGGAGACGAACTATAGACCAACTATATCCGTCTCACTCCCTCTCACGCTAAACCCTATAAATACATTTATAGCCGTCTCTTTCTCGTTTCATACAATCCATTTGTTAAGCCGTGATAAGGACTGATAACACCATTCCGCTTTGTGTATGTCCACGTGTAGGGGGGAGGCACTATCCTCGACCACCACCATTGGAGACCAACTGATGGCTCAGCTGATGGTGATACTTTCATAACAACGTCGCCGTAGTTAGGATGACATACACTACGGCGTATAATACTTGCTGCTGTAGTACCTAGATGGTCTTCAGTATAAGAGACCTGCCTTCAGGATCAGCTCGAGCCAGAGGAGGGTAGATGACAAACCCGATGCAACATTGAGATCGAGAGGCTGGTTGGAACCGAACATCATAGAGGAAGCCAGAGCTCAGACTTGGATGGACCACTTGCTGATGGGATAAGGTTACCCGGAAGAGCTGTTGGGCGCTGACCAGTTGGAAGGATGCTGTACAGCATGAGCTCCGCGAGCTCCAAGCAGTGGACTGGCAAGAGGCTGTGCGAAGCTGACAACCCTGGAGCTCTAGTATCGGAAGCCAAGACTAGCTTTCGGTCGCTGCACCAGAGAAGTGTACTATGTCCAGCAGCCATCTATCGGCTGATGGTGATGATGATATACACTAAACACATATATATATATAAATATATGTTTAGTATGTATTGATAAGTTAGTAGGTCAGAGCGTACAGACCGCTAGCCGCCATTTTATAATCGCGATATAAGATACATTTGTGTGCGTGTGTGTATGTGTGTGTGTGTGTGTGGTGTTTTGGCTCAGCGTTGTAGAAGACTCGCGGAGTTCATTCACACCGCGATAGCAGGGCCGATGGTTGCGTGCGAGTGACAGCGAGCTGATGATATATATATATATATATCATCATCATTATTATTAGCTGATAGACGTCCACTGCTGGGCATAGGCCTATCCCAAAGATCTCTACATCGATCGATCTTGCGCTGCCTGGATCCAGCTGCTTCATGCAACCTTCACCAGATCGTCGGACCACCTGGTGGTGTGGGATATATATATAAATATATATATATCATCAGCTATATCAGCCGCCATATATAAGGCAGCCATCAAAGAGGAATGGCGTCGTACTAAGATTGTGTCCAACAACGTGAAGCGATGACCGCGACCACTCAGTCAAGAGCTATACCGACAAAGAAGAGATATATATATATATGATGATATATGCAAGGCGTTCAATTTTGATATGATTCATCATCATGTCCACTGCTGGACGGGCCTCACCTAAAGATCGTTCCTGAGCTGCCCAGCTGCCGGATAGTAGGAGCCGCCGTTAGTAAGGGTTCATATGGGGGAGATAGGCCATATCACATTCTAATAGGATGATCACCATGGATTCCTACCATCAAGCAGTAAAGTCCAAATATTGCTTTGAAAGATGTGTAAACCAAAAACTATATATATATATATATATGTAATGGTAGTAGTGTATATCATCCTAACTAGAGCCACGATGTTATGAGCAGGTGTATCACTTAAAATCAGGTGATCGTTCTGCTCGCTTTGAATAATAAAAATACGTAGCTCTAATTACTATTCGTTGAACCGATCCGTCCCACTGTTGGGCATAAGTCCAAAATCTTATCATAAAGCTTGTTCGCATCGTTCACTTCACTATAAAAGTGTATCTGATATAAGTTTGTGGTAATTCTTCACTTCCGGTTATAAATTCAGAAACCGCTTCCGCTTATCACGCGATCCGCCCCGCTGTAAGTGCGTCCCCACAGCTAAGTGGATAGTAGGTCTCGTTTAATAGAATGTGTCGCAACGGCTGCGCGCGTCGCATTCACGCGACAGTTTTTTTTTTTTTTTTACACCCAGTGTGGGTACAATGAACAACCATTCCCAACAATCGTTTTTGACAGTTCTTGAAGCTCGAGCTTCCGATCAATGATTGTGAGGAAGTGGTGAACCAAAGAACCAAGGATTTCGTGGGCATTTAGAAATCCCAATAGTGGGAAAATTAAGTAGGTGGTTGATTGTATTAATTTTCGTGGACTTGTGATATCCGCCAAGCTGGCCTCCGCAAATGATAAACCAGTTGGCTGTCCTCGTGAAAACAGGGTCCGAGTCCCAGCAGTGGGAATATTTAGTGAACTGTTTGTTTTAGTTTTGCTCCAGCTGTCCACGACCGGATATTGTAGGTCTTCCTCGCGTTGCCACTATCCTATGGCAGATGTTGACTCACCACTACTTCCTCTGGATCGGCCTCGACGATCACCTGCTTGAACTCGATGTCGCCGTTGGTGACGGCCTCCGAGTCGTAGTTGGGGTCGTTCGCGTCCTCCTCGTACTCCTCGAGGAGTTCGCAGCCGGGCGCGCCCCACACGCCTTTGCCCCCAGCGCCACCTTCAATAATAAAAAAAAAAAACTCAACAAAATTCACACAAGATACAATTGAAACTTTGTATTCTGGTTAACTTGTGAGAGAAAAGAAGAGAAGAAAGGGAGAGAGGAATACAAATGTCGGGTGGGAGAGAAAGCGAGCGATATAAGGTTAGAAGAGAGAGAGATAAAGATTGAATGTCAATGTAACGAAGAGAAATAAAATGGAGAGAAAAAGAGAGGACAGGAGAAAGGAAGAGAGAGAGAGAAAGTGAAGGAGAGGAAGGGAAATGGAGGTAAGGAGATAAAGCGAGGGAAAGAAGGGTAGAAGAGAGAGAGACAAAGATTAAATATGAATGTAACAAAGGAAGAGAAATAGAGGGGAGAGAAAAAAGAGAGGACAGGGGAAAGGAGATACAAAAGAAGATAAAGGGAGAGAGAGGAAGAGAAATGAAGGGAGGGAGAGAAAGCGAGGGAAAAAAGGGTAGAAGAGAGAGAGAGACAAAGATTGAATGTGAATGTAACAAAGGAAGAAAAATGAAGGGGAAGAGAAAAAAGAGAGGACAGGGGAAAGAAGATAGAAAGGAAGAGCAGAGAAAGGGAGGGAGAGGAAGAGAAATGGAGGGAGGAGAGAAACAGAGTTAGAGGAGAGAGAGATAAAGATTGATCGACATATTTGACAACATTGACAATCAAAGTAGAAAAGGAAGATAAAGAGAAGAGTAACATAATGAACTATACATATCAGGGTTTCTCTCTCTCTCTTTCTCCCTCTCATGTATTTGTTCGTATCCACAGTGCCTGGCGCGGACGCTAGTCTGAACGATGTTAGCAGTGACGTCATCGTTAGATGTCAAGGAGTCTGGTGGATGCTGATGATACAATCGGCAACACCGTTCAAGGACCACGCCACAAATTAACCTCCGGCCCCTCAAAGGTCCTGCTGCAAAATGAATCGCTTCCGATTGCCTAATAAGCAACCGTTATTCCGTCGTAATAGTCGACTAAAATGGTCATAGCAGTTGGGAGTCAGAAACTTATAGTAGCATTCACAAATTTGAAATAAACTGCTCGATTAGCGTCCGAAAATACCCGAATAGTACTTGCCGACAAATTTTTCCCACTGCTGGGATTTTGGGCAGTACCCCGTGAGATAGCGGAAACGGATACTACGAGTCGTCGACAGCTATTAAATTGTATAATGAAGCGTTGGTCTCCATTCCGGGTGTGCGGTTCCGTTCGAGAATCTCACCCGCCACCCTGCGCAGCGCAGCAACAAAGCCCTATCGCGCACTGCAACACTAAACGGTCGCACGTTTACGGGGCGGATACATAGAAGATGACCTTGGCAGCAATGTTGATGTCATGTTATTGTTTGTGTTAATCTATTCTATACATGTATATATGTGTGCGTGTGTGTCTGTGTGTGTCTCTCTCTCTCTGTCTCTATCTCCCTCTCTCTCTGTGTGTTCGTGTGTGTCTCTCTCTCTGTGTGTATGTCTCTCTCTCTCTCTATGTGTGTGTGTCTGTGTGTGTGTCTCTCTCTCTATGTGTGTGTGTGTCTGTGTATGTGTCTCTCTCTCTATGCGTGTGTGTGTCTGTCTGTCTGTCTGTCTGTCTCTCTCTCTCTCTCTGTCTCTGTGTGTGCGTGTGTGCGTCTCTCTCTCTCTCTGTGTGCGTCTCTCTCTCTCTCTCTCTTTCTCTGTGTGTGTGTGTGTGTGTATCTCTCTCTGTGCGTGTGTCTCTCTCTCTCTCTCTCTATCTCTCTCTGTGCGTGTCTCTCTCTCTCTCTCTCTCTCTATCTCTCTCTCTCTCTCTATGTCTCTCTCTCTCTCTGTGTGTGTGTGTCTCTCTCTCTCTCTCTGTGAGTTTGTCTTTCTCTCTCTGTGTGTGCGTGTCTCTCTCTCTCTCTCTCTCTCTCTATGTGTGTGCGTGTCTCTCTCTGTGTGTACGTGTGCCTGTGTGTCTGTACGCACAATACGGTGCAGTGTAAACATCCCAACTATAATTAAATCGTTATAAACGAGTGTATCACTCACCATCAGTTGATGGTCTCGCTCGTCTCGTCGTCCGCTCTGATGGTAAGTGATAACGTTTTTATACTTAACACACGTTGCGCTTTAAGATATAAAAATCATGTTACCGCAGTAATTTCATTAGCTACAGCTATAGCGCCCTTCGATACACACACATGCACAATGTATACACACTTCTTCCTGTCGGCTGCAATAGGTACTGCGGTGGTGTAACTAGATAATATCATTCATATCTAGTTTAATGATTGGATAGATATATATAATATATATATACAGAGGTAGATAGATATATAGTTAAGTAGATAGATATATAGAGGTAGATAGATATATAGTTAAGTAAATAGATATATAGATAAGTAGATAGATGTATAGATAAGTAGATAGATGTATAGATAAGTAGATAGATATATAGATAAGTAGATAGATATATAGAAAGGTAGATAGATATATAGATAGATAAATATATAGACAGGTAGATAGATGTATGGATAGGTATATAAATAGATATATCTTTCTCTTTCTAACTACTTATAACAACCTATGGAGTTGAGGATTAAATCTACGGCGCCCGCTACGGTAATAGGCGACGCAGGGTTGTGACCTTGAACTTGAGACAGGGCTGTCCACAAATCTACCGAACTAGGCAACAGCCCCCTATTCACGCTAGTGGCGCAGCGGTTAACCGCCCACCTGATCCGGTGGTGCTTAATTCGATTCTGAAGTTCCATGTGGGTTGGGTATGTATTTCGAGTCTTGTTACCGCAGTAATTTCGTTAGCTACACAACACCTTTCAAACCGGATCACAGTAATGTCTGTACACTACTGAAACTAACATCGCGGTGGTACATACCCAGACTGTTACCGGTAATAGAGATTCACCCAACAGTACTAATGGATGTGAGTTTTACATATTATATTTTGTTATTAAAAAAAAACGTGTGACAACCCTAATCGGATGGAGAGGGTTGAAATAAAAATGGGGTTGGATGTATCGTTAGGAGCAACCCTCGCCGGTCTCACGCTGGGGTGGGTACGGAGTTTTAACCTAGACCTAACTAGGGATCAATAGTTCAAGGTCACGCAGATTCATTGGTGGTGCTCTGTTCCATCTCCGAATAGTAGTGTACGACTATTGTGTTCCGGTTTGAAGGGCGCCCGTTTAATTACTGCGGTAACGAGACTTAACATCTGATAACTGGATAACAAAAATAATATCGTGTTAAAAATCCAACCCCTCCCCCATATGAACCGTTCTAAAGCACAGCTCCTAGCGGTACTCGTGGCTATACTAATACTATGGACCGATCGATATGGTTTTTTTTTTTTTTTGGGAGTTGTTTTGTCCAACAGTGGGCAATTACCGGCGGGTAATAGAACATCCCCACAATATTCGTATAAAGGACCGTATCTCTCGTGGCTTCGTCAATTAATAAATAGCCCTCGTAATTATTCCCACCGCTGGGACTCTGGGCATCCTCTCGGTCAGATTCAATTGATATCGGAATATGTGTATACCTTCAACTCAATGATCAACGAGTACCAAACCTCGGCTCTTACAAAAATGTTATTGTTCCGGTTTGAAGGGCGCTGTAACTAGCGAAATTGATAAGCAAGACGGTGCGTTATATTATCATGCCCAAAAAGGTGCAGTGTAAATATACTAACTATCACGCCTTTTTATGTGAGCGTATCGCCATCAATCAGACTTGTTACCGCAGTAATTTCACTAACTACAGCATACTTCAAATTTGCAGAATATGACGCTAGTTAGGATGAGTACACTGCATCACATTAATACATGAAATATCTCGTTACCGCAGTAATTTCACTAGCTACAGCATACTTCAAACTTGAAGAATGCGACGCTGGTTAGGATGAGTACACTGCACCATGCACCCATTATTACACGAAATGTTGTCTTGTTACCGCGGTAATTTCACTAGCTACAGCATACTTCAAACTTGAAGAATGTGACGCTAGTTAGGATGAGTACACTGCACCATGCACCCATTATTACACGAAATGTTGTCTTGTTACCGCGGTAATTTCACTAGCTACAGCATACTTCAAACTTGAAGAATGTGACGCTGGTTAGGATGAGTACACTGCACCATGCACCCATTACTACACGAAATGTTGTCTTGTTACCGCGGTAATTTCACTAGCTACAGCATACTTCAAACTTGAAGAATGCGACGCTAGTTAGGATGAGTACACTGCACCATGCACCCATTATTACACGAAATGTTGTCTCGTTACCGCGGTAATTTCAGTAGGTATAAAGCATTTCACTGGTAGACAGTAACAGATCCACCATCAGTAGTATATATATCATCGTCAGCCGATAGATGTCCACTGCTGGGCATAGGTTCCCACATCGAACGACTAGGGATTCATATGAGCGGTTTCGGCTCCTAGTGTATGTAGGCCCGCCCAGCAGTGGACGTCTGTCGATCGGTGCCCAGCCGCCGAATACTAGACGCCGTCGTTTATACTGGTTCTAAGGTAAAGATGACCATGGATTCTACCATCGGGCAGTAGTGTCCAAACACCGGTTTGAAAGACGTTGTGTAAATAAACTATATATATATATATATATGTATATATTCTCCTCAAGGCACAGTATTGAATGATGGAAAGTTGTTTACTCGCGTTTGCGCAACGTTTCGTTGAACCTATACCGTGATGCAATTTGATCAGCAACGCCAGTTGTTGTCAACCTTTTTTATTTATGGTGCCCATTAAAAAAAAACATCACAACATGAGAATAAAATATTATTATATAATAAATACCAAAAAAAAAAGATGAGACGAGCGGAACGTTCACCTGATAATAAGTGATATAGATACCATATTCCGCTCATCATTTGCGACGTAAGATGTCACGATTACACTAGCTACAGCACCCTTCAAACCGGAACACAGTACTGTTGGTCGGCTGCAATGGTACTTACGTAGACGGTCTGCAGCAACCGAGACCTACCACCAATAATAGCTACAGCGCCCTTCAAACCGGATCACAGTACTGTCTGTCGGTTGCAACAGGCGCTGCGGTGGTACCTACCTAGACGGTCTGCAGCAACCGAGACCTAACACCAATAATAGCTACAGCGCCCTTCAAACCGGATCACAGTACTGTCTGTCGGCTGCATCAGGCACTGCGGCGGTACCTACCTAGAAGGTCAGCAGCAACAGAGGCTCACCATCAGTGACGGTGACGACAGCAGGTTGAATATAGCTGGTATATAGTGAGAGGTACCACCCATCAGAAATTTATAACCTTAACTTTTTTTTTTTTTTTTCGGGTGATGTTGCTGTTAGTACTGTCGACGACTGTTGCAGCTTCAACAGTTTCCGCCATCACCAGCTCATCAGACATTTCGCAATCTACCCACATTTTGTTTAATACAACGAAATGATTTTAATTACGCATTACGCTCGCTTCGATCTGTTAACCGGGGAATTCCCTTTTTAATTGCGTAAGATATAACGAGCGCGAGCTCTTTCACTAGGACGTATCAGTACGTCACGCCCGGAGAACTTACGAAACTATACGTCCCATCCGTTCCAGAGCGCCTTATGTCCTTCCCATATTCGTATTTATACGTCCCGTTCGGTTAACAAGCTAAAACATTGTGGTGCAGTGTATATCATCCTAAGTTCATGTTGCTCCAATCCGAAGGGCATTGTCGCTAATGATGTTACTACAGTAACGAGATTTAATATTTAGTGACGGACCGTTGAGCATAATGTGGTGCAGTGTATATCATCCTACGTTCAAAAATCGAATGATGGTATAGCTAGTGAAATTACTACGGTAGTCATATTTCACATTGTCTTAATGTTAATCGGGGAATTCCCTTTTATAACAGGCGCGAGTTCTTTATCTAAGACTAATATTTCAGAAACGTATTTATGTCCTACCCGCACTCGCTATCGCTTCCGTTTGACGTATTTATACGTCACGCTCGGTTATCAGGTTAAAAGCGTCTCTATAAACAGTAATGTTCGCATACTATTGAGCGATAGAGTTATGTGCTGCGGTGACGATATCAACGTCACGCTAGTTAGGATGTTTACACAACATTACACTCGCTACGAGTACACCCTCTAGATATAGTAATTCTTGCTTACTGCATTCATCGATCTCTTAAGAACTTCTTAGTAGATTATCTTACTGTACATTGAGATTTTTGAAGATAAAGGGTGTCTGGCGGCAGATTTATATTTTAAAAAACGAACATCTCAATAAGTTATAAACAGTGCGGGGGGAAGGTGGTGTCATTAGAATCACCGATCGTGCGGATTTCTTAGTCGCGATGTCGCAGTGGTCGGGTGAGCATCGCGCGTTCGCTATTGAAGCATTTTTCAAGAGTAACGATTCTTACGTACTCGCTCCGACAGCCGACAGTTTTGTTCACATTTCAATATTCGACGGATAGACGATGGGCCGAGTGTGAATTTAATTCGTTCGTGGGTGGAGAGGTTCCGCGCAACTGCTTCGGCTATGAACACACCACGGCCAGGACCTGGTCGATCGTCAAGGACCCCCGAAAACATTGAACTGGTTGAACGCAATTTACGTGAAAATGCACGACTTTCGATACGGAAAAGGGCAGCTTCACTGGGACTTCCAAGAGCATGCGTGCATGAAATTTTGAAACAAGATATGAAGTTTCATCCTTTTAAAATTCAAATAATTCAAGAATTGAAAAAAAATGACTTTGCGTCACGCAAATTTTTTTGTGAATTCCATTTTTTGGAGCGACGAGGCTCATTTCCATTTAAACGGACACGTAAACAAGAACAACACACAAAATTGCCGTTACTGGGCTCTAAGAACTCGCAATCCTCGACTGAAGCACCAAAAACCATTACATTGCCCAAGGGTAACTGTTTGGTGGTTTGGTGCGCTTTATCCACGAATGGGATAATCGGACCATTTTTTTTTGAAAATGCACGGGGCCAAGCGACGAAGGTCAATGGTGAGAATTATCGGCTCATGATTTCGAATTTCTTTTTGCCGAACCTGCGAGCTCATTCACCATTCTCATCATTCTCATCACACACGTGGTTTTAACAGGACGCGGTACAGGTGCGACCGCACACACGGCCAGAGCTTCGATGGATTTGTTGCGAGAAAATCTCCCTCAAAAACTGATTAGTCGCTTTGGAGACATCCCGTGCCCACCGAGCTCACCCGACCTAACTCCAATGGATTTGTTTTTGTGGGGCTACCTCAAAGAGAGAGTTTACGCCAACAATCCGCGAACTGTTGTGGACTTGAAAGAAAATATTCGGCGAGAAATCAGCGCAATTGAACCAAGTTCACTGCAGCGCGTGGCACGGAATACGAGGCTCCGTTTCCGTTTACGACCAGTGTGTGTGTGTGCAACAGGATGGAAGACATTTGGATGACGTTATCTATAAACAAATGAAATCCGCATTTGTACTATATCTTTTAATACTTTTAGTAAAATTATATGTCAAACATATTATTTTTTATTTCAATTTGAAAACATAAATCTGCCACCAGACACCCTGTACATACAGAGGACGTCCGTTGACTGATGGTGATATTAAGACCAAGGACCAAAGATAGAGGCTATTACCATCATCATCATCATCATCTTTATCTGAAGAAACTTCACTGGACATAGGTATCGTAATCATTATATTATTATCACCAAATTATCAACACTTACTGGTGGTAGTCTCTGTTGTCGGAGACCAGCTCCAAGCGGTAGTGTGCAAACATTACTGTTTGTATTGAAGGACGCTGTGGCTAGTGTAATTACTGCGGTAACGAGACTAACATCTTACGACTCAAGACTACGAGCGCGATTTGGTGCTATTAATACTATACATACCTAGGGCCAGGTTGTTATGGGCGAGCATATCACTTACAATCAAGTGAATGTCGCGCGCACCTAGGCCTTTTTTTTTTAAAAAAAAAAAAATCATGAAATGACTTCCACCGGGCGACACCAAACCAAACTGATAGTGTATCGAAGATCATTGTAAAAAAGGAAGATTGATTGAATGATGGTCTTCGTAAAATAATAATAAAAAGGAAGAGAGGTTGAATAATGGTGTTCGTAGAATAATAATAAAAAGGAAGAGGTTGAATAATGGTGTTCGTAGAATAATAATAAAAAGGAAGAGGTTGAATAATGGTGTTCGTAGAATAATAATAAAAAGGAAGAGGTTGAATAATGGTGTTCGTAGAATAATAATAAAAAGGGAGAGGTTGAATAATGGTGTTCGTAGAATAATAATAAAAAGGGAGAGGTTGAATAATGGTGTTCGTAGAATAATAATAAAAAGGGAGAGGTTGAATAATGGTGTTCGTAGAATAATAATAAAAAGGAAGAGGTTGAATAATGGTGTTCGTAGAATAATAATAAAAAGGGAGAGGTTGAATAATGGTGTTCGTAGAATAATAATAAAAAGGGAGAGGTTGAATAATGGTGTTCGTAGAATAATAATAAAAAGGAAGAGGTTGAATAATGGTGTTCGTAGAATAATAATAAAAAGGGAGAGGTTGAATAATGGTGTTCGTAGAATAATAATAAAAAGGGAGAGGTTGAATAATGGTGTTCGTAGAATAATAATAAAAAGGGAGAGGTTGAATAATGGTGTTCGTAGAATAATAATAAAAAGGGAGAGGTTGAATAATGGTGTTCGTAGAATAATAATAAAAAGGAAGAGGTTGAATAATGGTGTTCGTAGAATAATAATAAAAAGGGAGAGGTTGAATAATGGTGTTCGTAGAATAATAATAAAAAGGGAGAGGTTGAATAATGGTGTTCGTAGAATAATAATAAAAAGGGAGAGGTTGAATAATGGTGTTCGTAGAATAATAATAAAAAGGGAGAGGTTGAATAATGGTGTTCGTAGAATAATAATAAAAAGGGAGAGGTTGAATAATGGTGTTCGTAGAATAATAATAAAAAGGAAGAGGTTGAATAATGGTGTTCGTAGAATAATAATAAAAAGGGAGAGGTTGAATAATGGTGTTCGTAGAATAATAATAAAAAGGGAGAGGTTGAATAATGGTGTTCGTAGAATAATAATAAAAAGGGAGAGGTTGAATAATGGTGTTCGTAGAATAATAATAAAAAGGAAGAGGTTGAATAATGGTGTTCGTAGAATAATAATAAAAAGGGAGAGGTTGAATAATGGTGTTCGTAGAATAATAATAAAAAGGGAGAGGTTGAATAATGGTGTTCGTAGAATAATAATAATAAGGAAGAGAGGTTGAATAATGGTGTTCGTAGAATAATAATAAAAAGGGAGAGGTTGAATAATGGTGTTCGTAGAATAATAATAAAAAGGAAGAGGTTGAATAATGGTGTTCGTAGAATAATAATAAAAAGGGAGAGGTTGAATAATGGTGTTCGTAGAATAATAATAAAAAGGGAGAGGTTGAATAATGGTGTTCGTAGAATAATAATAATAAAAAGGAAGAGGTTGAATAATGGTCTTCATAGAATAATAATAAAAAGGGAGAGGTTGAATAATGGTGTTCGTAGAATAATAATAAAAAGGGAGAGGTTGAATAATGGTGTTCGTAGAATAATAATAAAAAGGGAGAGGTTGAATAATGGTGTTCGTAGAATAATAATAAAAAGGGAGAGGTTGAATAATGGTGTTCGTAGAATAATAATAAAAAGGGAGAGGTTGAATAATGGTGTTCGTAGAATAATAATAATAAGGAAGAGAGGTTGAATAATGGTGTTCGTAGAATAATAATAAAAAGGGAGAGGTTGAATAATGGTGTTCGTAGAATAATAATAAAAAGGAAGAGGTTGAATAATGGTGTTCGTAGAATAATAATAAAAAGGGAGAGGTTGAATAATGGTGTTCGTAGAATAATAATAAAAAGGGAGAGGTTGAATAATGGTGTTCGTAGAATAATAATAAAAAGGGAGAGGTTGAATAATGGTGTTCGTAGAATAATAATAAAAAGGGAGAGGTTGAATAATGGTGTTCGTAGAATAATAATAAAAAGGGAGAGGTTGAATAATGGTGTTCGTAGAATAATAATAAAAAGGAAGAGGTTGAATAATGGTGTTCGTAGAATAATAATAAAAAGGGAGAGGTTGAATAATGGTGTTCGTAGAATAATAATAAAAAGGGAGAGGTTGAATAATGGTGTTCGTAGAATAATAATAAAAAGGGAGAGGTTGAATAATGGTGTTCGTAGAATAATAATAAAAAGGAAGAGGTTGAATAATGGTGTTCGTAGAATAATAATAAAAAGGGAGAGGTTGAATAATGGTGTTCGTAGAATAATAATAAAAAGGGAGAGGTTGAATAATGGTGTTCGTAGAATAATAATAATAAAAAGGAAGAGGTTGAATAATGGTCTTCATAGAATAATAATAAAAAGGGAGAGGTTGAATAATGGTGTTCGTAGAATAATAATAAAAAGGGAGAGGTTGAATAATGGTGTTCGTAGAATAATAATAAAAAGGGAGAGGTTGAATAATGGTGTTCGTAGAATAATAATAAAAAGGGAGAGGTTGAATAATGGTGTTCGTAGAATAATAATAAAAAGGGAGAGGTTGAATAATGGTGTTCGTAGAATAATAATAATAAGGAAGAGAGGTTGAATAATGGTGTTCGTAGAATAATAATAAAAAGGGAGAGGTTGAATAATGGTGTTCGTAGAATAATAATAAAAAGGGAGAGGTTGAATAATGGTGTTCGTAGAATAATAATAAAAAGGGAGAGGTTGAATAATGGTGTTCGTAGAATAATAATAAAAAGGGAGAGGTTGAATAATGGTGTTCGTAGAATAATAATAAAAAGGGAGAGGTTGAATAATGGTGTTCGTAGAATAATAATAAAAAGGGAGAGGTTGAATAATGGTGTTCGTAGAATAATAATAAAAAGGAAGAGGTTGAATAATGGTGTTCGTAGAATAATAATAAAAAGGAAGAGGTTGAATAATGGTGTTCGTAGAATAATAATAAAAAGGAAGAGGTTGAATAATGGTGTTCGTAGAATAATAATAAAAAGGAAGGGAAGTTGAATGTTGGTCTTCATAGAATAATAATAATAAGGAAGGTGAATGATAGTCTGTGTAGAATAATAATAATAAGGAAGAGAAGGTGAATGTTGGTCTTCATAGAATAACAATAATAAGGAAGGTGAATGATAGTCTGTGTAGAATAATAATAAAAAGGAAGGGAAGTTGAATGTTGGTCTTCATAGAATAATAATAAAAAGGAAGGGAAGTTTAATGTTGGTCTTCATAGAATAATAATAAAATTAATTCTCCCAACTAACCTGGCCATACTTAAATGATCAAACAGCGAAATTAAAAAAAAAACACGTTGAGAAAAATTGCAACCCTTAAATTTTTTTATTTTAAGCTACGTGACGAGCGCGACGTCCACCTGATGGTAAGTGATACTCTCATCAATAACGTGACTCTAGGTAGGATATACCGTGCCATTGAGAGGCACGTCGAGAGAGAGCCCTATCAGTGATAGCTATTGGTCCTTCAAACCGGATCACAGTAATATTTGGCGGTACCTACCTATATGGTCTGTACCATCAACGACCTACCACCAGTAATAGCTATAGGTCCTTCAAACCGGATCACAGTACCGCCTGTCGGCTGCAACACGCGCTGCGGCGGTACCTACCTAGACGGTCTGTACCATCAACGATCTACCACCAACGATAGCTATAGGTCCTTCAAACCGGATCACAGTACCGCCTGTCGGCTGCAACACGCGCTGCGGCGGTACCTACCTAGACGGTCTGTACCATCAACGACCTACCACCAGTAATAGCTATTAGTCCTTCAAACCGGATCACAGTACTGCCTGTCGGCTGCAACACGCGCTGCGGCGGTACCTACCTAGACGGCGTGCAGCAGCAGAGATACTACCACCAGTAACCAGACATGGAAAATAAAAGGGTGGAGGAGCCGCCGATGAATACGTAAACAAAGATGACCTACGGCAATTCCGAACCGCAACTGCGCAGATGTCGGAATCGGCCCCGGTGACCTTGAAACACTAAAATGTCGCTCCAACTGTTATCGCATCAACAGACACACCGTAACACGAGCTATCACACTTAACACGTTCCATCACGGTTCGCAAAACAAACGTGATATATATATACAAATTATCACACGTCAACTGTACCGAGTTGTATGAAACTGATTTCTCATACAAATTTAGTCTCAATTTTTCTTTACAACAAAATGGCGGTAAATCCAATTGGATATGTAAATATGGCTTATCGGTATATACTTTGGTTATGTACAATCATGAATTAATGATAATGATAATGATAACCCTCGGGATGCCGGGTGTGATGTAAACAAAAACCGAGACGGCCGCATTGTAAACTTGTATACACAGTTGAAGCGTTCACGGAGCTATTCCAGAAGCTTCCATCGGGAGCGTTGGAGCACTGAAAGCTGATAAATTCGATATAAGTGGAGGTTACCTTTCTTAGGCAGGCCCCTCCCGTGGCCATTTCTAGGACGTCGGCTGTTCTTCCAACTTCTGTATTTAGGTAACGGAGTCACCGCGCCGACCGCCTCCTTGCTGTTGCTCCTGCCGTATTTCTTGTTTTTGCGCTTGATCCGCCCTGAATGGGAGCCGGCGGCGTCGCCAGCGCCTCCGTCGGCGACCGCCTTATCACTCTCGTCCACCGCCACGTTTTCCGTGTCGGAAGCGATGCGGTCGACTTCCATTGCTAACCGGCTACGAGTTTACCGTGTCTCTGCGGATAGTTCGTACGCGATTGTACCGTTTCACTGTTACAGAACACGTCGAAGGGCTTTTATAACGACCATCAAATGGTGGGAACGAGCGGGGTTTATTACACGTATTCGGTGTTATGTATGCACTTGTGCGTATTTGTTTTGAGAGCTCGACCGACGCGAAGATAGCAGAATAACACGATGAAATAATAATACGCGGGCTGCCAACATGGCGACATGAAACGTTGCGGAACTAGTGTCAACTTCGAGCGCACACTAACTTTCAGTCTGTTAACGATTAATAATAAATTTCTTAAACAAAAAATAAGATAAATAAAAAAATTGAATTAATACTTATTATTATTTAAAATGTTCTCCTTTGTGTAATTATTTTTAAACACAATTTGAATAAAATCACAGAACTTAAATTGTTTAACGTTAAAATGTTTTTTTTTTGTTATTCAATATTTAACATACTCATAAATATTTTAATAATTTCACTTTATCTAATTATAGATTCGTTAAAAATTCGGTGGCTGTAAAGAGTTCTGCTGGAAATCTTTCAGAGCATAAAACAAATTAACCTGCACACGGTGCACTCTCCTAAACAGTCTCTGATCTGTCACTAACCTGCAATGAGACTAAGGCTCAACTCTCTCTACAATAATTCTTGAGGAATACTTATACCAAGCAATGAGCGTTATCCGGCCGATAAGACGAAATTTTCGATTTTGATTTAATGTACTGATGAAAATTTATGTGACAAAAATTTTAAAATCTCTATTTTAATCTATTATGATTTTTTTCTAAAGATATTTTATGTAAGAATTAACATGTTTCTTCATAAATATAAATTATTAAAAAAACTTTGGCCCAACTTCATACCATCTGTAGAAATATCGCACGTTGATTACATTGTCTGCAGGGACTGCCAACCTAACGATAAAATAAAGTATGAAATATAATATTATTATACATAGATACACAAAACAAAATTACCTAATTATGAACGCACTGTTATATCACTTACGAAGAGAATTATTTTATTGTTAATCGTTGTGACTAACATTTTATCTAGTAACAATCGAAGTGTTAACTTGTCCTTTATATTACCTAGTGCGTGTTAATATTTACAAAATGAAGAGGCGTAAAACAAATGTTTTGATGAAAAAGTTAGAAATGCTCAACACCCAAGACTACAGCGATGACATAAGTTGGTCATCGAGCGATAACAGTGATTGTGAAAATAAATCTAACAGTACAAGTCTAGGTTCAATTTCGAATTCACATAGAAAGGCGAAACGTAAGAGAAAATTTCATACAAATCTATCCAGTCTAGACGTAAGTGTAATAAACCCATCAGACACTAAAAACCAGACAAGTAATGATAAATCGCCAATTAGTTCGAAATATAGTAAAGATGTTTCAGTCCCACAAAGTCCTCTAATAAAACCAAAATTGTTAGCTTATAAAAATGATATTAACATACCTAATACACCAATATTAAATAATAACATAGTAAATAACAGACCGGAAAACAAAAGTCCTATTTTGGTTCTTAAGCACCGATCAATTGCTGTATCCTCTAATGTAAAAAAGAAATTATTATATGAAATTGATAGAAATGCCCAAAAAGGATGTAATACTGATGATATTTTTAACAAAAATCTTGAATCAAACAATCATACTATACAAGTGGAAAAAGAGAACGAGCCAAACATTGAAACTGTGTTGAATAGAACTGGAAGTTCAAGCAGTGAGTCTTCATTAAAAGTTTCAGGAGTGATGGGCAAACACATAACAAAGTTAGATTTAATGAAAAAAGTACAATCATATTTTGATAGCCATTTCAGTTCAGATTGCACATCGCAGCATTCCATTAGCGAATGTGAAACAGTTACACGGCAGAACACACCAAAATCGAGTGACGATTACGAAATATCTAATTCCTTATCTCAAACCAAATGTATGCAGGTAACCCGCGAACATGATGACTGCATAAAAAATAATGAGACCGGCTTGGAAAAGAGAAAGAAGATTAAATATAAAAAAGACGGTCTGGCTTACAGACTTAATAACCTATTAAAGAAACAAGACTGCAATATATCTTTGTGGCAACACGAGAAGTACTTAGCGAGCAATTCGAATTTCATCATACCCAAAAGTGAATACACGGGATTCAGAATTAAAAGAGTAACATTCAAATATAACTGCTGCTTAATCGAGGGTAGAGATCTGAATGATGATGATTATCTGTTATTAATAAACGCATGCTACGTGAACAGTACTTGCGTTGTGGCCCCCGATCACATGTTAAAGTTATACGAACCTTATAATGTTATAAATTTAAATGATATAAGTAAAGTTATTGTTAACGTTTGCAAGTTTGAATGTGTACCGATCAAAATGTGATCGTTGTGATAAATAAAAGGTATACTCCGTTGCTATAGCTTTCTTTATTGGTTTTACTGTAGTGTAATATATAAGCTATATGCTGAGGAGCTGGTTCTATCATTTGCTGAATAGTGTGTCTCCGTTGAACCCACTGGATACGAGCAATGTGCGACCCATCAATATGTAGAGCTTCGGGTAGTTCTATGTTCAGGGACATCAATCTGTTAATGATGATGATAAAGTCTATTGCTACAGTCCCCCTAGATACTGCCAGATGTTCACCTGTTGGTAAATGATACTCCTCTGCATATACACTGCTTGTCTCTCGAGACATATGATGTTGAGTCCCGTTATCTCCAGTAATTTCATTAGCTACACCACCCTTCGACTTGGAACACAGTAACATTTGCACAGTGCTGTCTGTCAGCTGCAATGGTACTCCGTCATGAGACGGTTACCACCAGTAAATATTTTTTTAATTATTTATTTAATTTCATATGAATCCTACAATGTACGTTCAAAGCATCCTTTCTACTGAACGTCTTCCCACATGTGGAACACATGTGAGGCTGATGTCCACTGTGGGTCGCCTCGTGGTTTGTACACTGTATCTTCTGCGCAAAGGATTTGTTGCATACTCCACAGATGTAAGCCTTCAGACCACTGTGGATGAGACAATGTCTGTCCAATGAGCTCTTTTTGGTGAACCTGGAGACAAACATCATGCTACAGTAAGCAGAACCCTGAAATTGTAATTACAACTATATCCATTCTATAGTAAGAGTTACATCATCACGATCAGGTCAAAAGGAAAGTCAACGAGGATATCACAGGTGGCAGGTCTTTGTTGCTGGAGAACATTTAGGTACCACTGCAGCTCCTATTACAAACAGTACCATGATGCGTTTTGAAGGGCACTGTTGCCAGTGAAATTATTAGGATAGTGGGACGTTCATCTGATGGTAAGATCTACATACTATGGGAAAGATGTTAAGTCTCATTAATAAGTAATTATACTAGGGAGAACTCCTTCCAATCCGGAACACAGTAATGTCCTCACATTCTGTTCGGCAGCAGATATAGGAGCTGCGGTAGTACCTACATAGATGATCTCCGGCAATGGAGACTTACTACCAGTGAATCGTGTTCCAGGCGATGAGTGCAATGTGGTGTATAACATCCCAACTATCACTACATAGTTATCGGCATGTGTATCAATTAACATCAGGTGTTTATCCCACTTCTCTCATCTTTCCGTTCAATAAAGGTTGAACCGACAGTTACTATAACAATCTGTACAAAAATGAACATTTATATCAAGTTGAAAAGATCTAATCGGCCAATCAATAATTCTCATAAAACTGTACCGAGGGTAAGAATGTATAGAACATACCTCTTACCACAGGATGTACACTGCAACGGTTTATATCCTTCATGAGCATTCAAATGGGTGTTCAATGAATGCTTCGCTGAGAATCTTTTCTCGCACAGTCTGCATTCATGTAACTTGACACCGGAGTGACTTAATAAATGTTCATCGTACCTCTTTTTTATAGCGAATGCTTTCGAGCAAACTCCGCATATATACACATTGTGCAAGGTGTGCAACTTCATGTGCAGTGTAAGGGACTTTTTGTTTTTATATCGCTTGTCGCACATCATACATTTATGGACGTCAGTATCTTTAGTATCGTTTATCAGAACCCTCAACCTATTAACAGTCTCTATATTTCTGTTTACACTGATCACTTTGTGATCCGTTATTACATTAGCTTTCATGTCTAATATCAAACCTCTAGTGTTCAATGGACCAAAATTAAACGACACACAGTCACTTTTCAGTTCTATTAAATTTTCTTTATCATTTATTATACTTTCATCTACAGCTCGTCCTTTAATTATAAAATCATCTGTATGTTCCATATTTACTATTTCCTTCAAGGGTGCAGTACTGTGAGACTTCAAATGGGAGGCCAATGTATCTTTCCTTGCAAAACCTTTACCGCAAATATCACATAGGAATGATTTATCATTAGTATGCACTGCATTGTGTATTTTTAAATGAGATTTTTGATTAAATCTCTTACTGCATATATCACATCCGTAAGGTTTTGTCCCACTGTGTGTTAATATGTGTCTCTTTAAATTGAACTTGTTGAAAAATTTTTTGCTACACTCCTCACATGTAAAACATCTACCGTTTATATGAATCTTTTCATGTGTATTAAGACTTTGTTTATGTGTATACTTTTTACAACATATATAACATTGGAACAGTTTACGTTGCATATGACTGTTTTTATGCGCTGCTAATTTACTATATGTGTTATATGACTTATTACACATCGGACATGTAAAGATTTTGTAAATTTTATGTGATTTTATATGTGATACAAGGTCACATTTTCTCGTATAATATTTTTTGCAATAATCACACTGATATTGGCATTTATTTATGTTCATTTTGGATATTACACCGTCAGTACAAATAGTAAACAAACGAAGCTGTTATTTTTGACAGATATTTAAAGCTAAATGAATATAGAACAGACTATCATACTACTTATTACTTTGAAGGCAATAAATTTATTATATTAATTTACTACATTATATTTTTAATTAAAAATATAATGTAGTAAATTAATATAATCAATTATAAAAATAAAAATCAATTATAAATAAAAAATAATAAAACCAATAGAGTAATTTATATACAAATTACTCTATTGTTTTTATTGTTTTTCTAGTTATAATTCTTGTGAAAGAAAAAAAAAAAACAAATAAAAAAGGTTTAAATTATTACAACATATTTGGAGATTTTGAACTGTTATCGTAATTTATTTTCTTTACATAATTTTTATTATTATTATAATCATGTTAAAATCATATTATTAATTCATTTAATTTTTATTAGATAGGAATTAAATAATTATATTTTACTTTAAATTTCCCGAAGTTAGTTTCAATCGAAAGCTCAAATTTCTGGCAACACTGCTGGAAAACCTTCAGGCTCACGCTAAGGAGCTTTCAGTCGATAACTTTACCGATACACTCGTAACACCCTGATATCGTTTGCTCAAAATTGGCACTAATTATATATAGTTTATATAAACTATTGTGATAGTTTTTTTTTATTAATCTGTACTATATTAACTCTTCCTCTTTATTTATATGTGTTATTTATTGTAATGATTTCAAATCTGCTAGTTTTAGTAAAGTGTATTGATTATTATTTGTGAAGTGGTGTTGATAAGTTACAGCAACGGGGTACGTACCGAGCATCAATACTAAATAAATTATAACATAATTATTTATATATTTTAGCAAATTTAATTCAATTAACATCTATAAAGCTAATTAACACACAACTTACGATATTCATTTATAACTTAATACATGAGCTTAATATTAGTCATACTCGTAAAAATTTATACGTATGTTATCACTTTTTTGACAGGATTTAGATATAACATGATATATATAATAGATATATATTTATTAATTTTTATTTTATAAATTTTTACAACTCCATTTTGTAATGTAAATACATTACAAAATGAAAATGCTGAAATCGATTCGCATAGGGTCCCGCACGATAATTCACGGGACCCAAGAGAACCTCACCTGCTTCTAGTGCAGCTTGCTAATCAACAAAAGAGGCTCTGACTCCCACCAACCCGCATTGGGTCGGCGTAGTGGGAAATGGTCCAAATCCCCCCCATACGAAGCCCTACAAACGAGAGTCGTAAGAAGCCTCTGGATGCGGGCAGCACGGGATCGATCGATGTGGAGTTCTTTGTGGGTGGCGTTCGTCCAGCAGTGGACAGTGGAAGTGTTCCTCACACATAAGAACTTTATACCGATGATTAATAAGTCAATAAATCTTTTTAGGACTAATGTGGGCAAAGACTAAATAATTTTCCCCATTTTTAGGGTAATTTTTTAGATTTTTTTTCAACATCACACTTAAGTGTATAAGTTTTCGAGTCGGCTCTGAAGTAACATTCCTGAGTACTTGTTGTAGTAGTGTCCGACGCGTCTTACTGTGTTCCGGTTTGAAGGACGGCAACTCACGACTTAACATCTTATGCATTGAGGCGACGAGTTCAATATAGTGCAGTGTATACCATCCTAACTAATACCACATTGTGGGCAAGCGTATAACTTACCATCATTACTCATCGTTTAAATAAAATTACATTGCGCTCGTTTCCTTGATACATATGATAGATTTCGTTAGTAATTTCACTAGCACCAGCGCCCTTCACACCGGAACTTACCGCCCGTCTCATCGCTTCGTAGTTTAAAGCGTTTACATATTGAACACTAGTAAGAAGTAACATATTCATAAAATGCTAACTTATCTTTTACTTACATCAAGTTAACACACACTTTTTTTTTTTTTTTTTTTGTAATGGAGAGGGGGAGCTTTTAAAAATGATATCCTGCTTCTGGGGGATGAGTAGGTTATGTGGGATTTTTACCCATTAAAACCCCCTCGATGGTCTTCTTCAGTGCGTTGCGGGAACCCCCGGGATCTACGGAACGCACCGGCACCTCATGCAATCCCCGTGGAGGGTAGTCCTACATATCCTAGCTTTGGTGCGACAAGCACTAGATCAACTAGTACTTGTTCATCCCGGGCTCGTTTAATGGGCAATGGGGGCTCCCTTCCACCTTTAAAGGCCACGAGCCTGAGAACCCTTTCTAGTCGCCTTTTACGGAAGGCAGGGCTTACCTTAGTCCTATACTTACTAGCCTGAGACTACAGCACTGAGCAACAGAGACCTAGATTTTTAAATGTCATCATTATCAAGAAGTCCACTGCTGGACATAAGTCTCCCCTAAAGATCTCTTCGTTCGTAAGGGTTCGTTTGGGAGGATTTGGGCCATTTCCCACCACTCTGGTCCAATGTGGGTTGATGGAAGCTAGGGCCTCGTCTGTTGTGCGAGCTTGGCTTGGCTCCCGTCAGCTGTGCGGAACCCATTTCCAAATTTGAATATGAAAAACAAATAAATGGGGTGGTTTAAAAAAATAAAAATGGGGTAGTTTAAAAAAAAAAATGGCGTGTTCGTACGCAATAGCGTTGTAATAAATTTAACGGCATTGTAATGTTCTATTTTTAAACGTCCGCCATTTTGAATCAGTTCACTAGGTTTACGAGCGGCCCCGTAAGGGTTAGAGGGGGACAGGGCTCTACCGTGGGAGGGAGAGGGCAAGCTTAACTATGGAGGGAGAGGTTTTATATTTAACTTTTTAATTCCTTTATTTCATTTTCATATACGTAGAAGAGGAAGAATCTATTGCAGCCGACGGCACCGAGAAAAGCGTGACACTTGATTTTAAGTGATGCCATATAAGATGATATACAGTGCATTGCGACCGTCGCCTGAGACGTACAATGTCGCTTCCAGTTGCCTCAGCAGTTACAAATTACAGCGCCCTTCAAACCGGATCACAGTAACGTCCGCGCACCACTGCACTGTACGGTAGAAATGTGCAGTCTGTAGTAATGGGACGTACGAGCAGTAACTGTACTGCGCAATCGTTACTGTGTTCCGGTTTGAAGGGCGTTGTAGGTTAACATCAGGTGACCGTCGCATCGTCTCGTTGCTAGGTTGGATTTAAAAAAAAAAAAAAAAAAAAAAAAAAAAAAAAAAAAAAAAAAAAAAAAAAAAAAAAAAAAAAAAAAAAAATACCCAACCCGGATGAATTCAAACAGCTCAAGGCAGTGCTTTGGAGAACATGTTACTAGAGACCTATGTCCAGCAGTGGACGTCCACAGATCTAAATGATCGTTTGATATATATAGGGGTGTAAGGTTTCCCACTAACTCACGGTAGCCAAGCCAACCTGACCAGCTCGTGGTGACCCCTGATGATTAAGACGCCGCTCTGACTCCAACCTACCCTCATTGGTGACAATTGGCCCAAATTCTCCCCACCCCCAAATATGAACTATAAACGTGGAGATCTTTGGAGGTACCGCCGCAGCGCCTATTGCAACCGACAGACAGTACTGTGCGTGTATTACTGTGATCCGGTTTGAAGGGCGCTGCAGCTATTACTAGTGGTAGTATCTCTGTTGCTGCAGACCGTCTAGGTAGGTACCGCCGCAGCGCCTATTGCAACCGACAGACAGTACTGTGCGTGTATTACTGTGATCCGGTTTGAAGGGCGCTGCAGCTATTACTAGTGGTAGTATCTCTGTTGCTGCAGACCGTCTAGGTAGGTACCGCCGCAGCGCCTATTGCAACCGACAGACAGTACTGTGCGTGTATTACTGTGATCCGGTTTGAAGGGCGCTGCAGCTATTACTAGTGGTAGTGTCTCTGTTGCTGCAGACCGTCTAGGTAGGTACCGCCGCAGCGCCTGTTGCTGCCGACAGACAGTACTGTGTGGACTTTACTATGATCCGGTTTGAAGGGCGCTGCAGCTATTACTAGTGGTAGTATCTCTGTTGCTGCAGACCGTCTAGGTAGGTACCGCCGCAGCGCCTATTGCAACCGACAGACAGTACTGTGCGTGTATTACTGTGATCCGGTTTGAAGGGCGCTGCAGCTATTACTAGTGGTAGTGTCTCTGTTGCTGCAGACCGTCTAGGTAGGTACCGCCGCAGCGCCTGTTGCTGCCGACAGACAGTACTGTGTGGACTTTACTATGATCCGGTTTGAAGGGCGCTGCAGCTATTACTAGTGGTAGTATCTCTGTTGCTGCAGACCGTCTAGGTAGGTACCGCCGCAGCGCGTGTTGCAGCCGACAGGCAGTACTGTGTGGACTTTACTATGATCCGGTTTGAAGGGCGCTGTAGCTTTTACTGGTGTTAGGTGTCTACTGCTGCCGACTAAGTAGGTACCGCTGCAGCCGATAAACAGTACTGTACAAACATTACTGTGATCCGGTTTGAAGGGCGCTGTAGCTTTTATTGGTCGCAGCGCCTATTGCAGCCGATAAACAGATATCACTGTGATCCGGTTTGAAGGACCAATAGAGTGGTAGGTCTCTGTTGCCAGCGACCGTCTCCTCGTTGTTAATAGCAGGCGTGATCACTTGGCATCACGTGATCCTTCCGCTGGTGTCGTTGATTAAAAAAAAAAAAAAAAGTAGTAATGTATTAATATTACTCGTTCCGAGTAATATGCAAGTGCGTACATCAAAGAGATAGAGGAACGTAAACATATTCCATAGACTAATGTAAACTCTTAGAGCAAGCGACGTGGCACTAGTTAGGGTGTCCGGTTCGAAGGACGCTGTAGCTGGTTTAATTACCGAGGTAATAAAAGTCTGTCTTATGTCAGAGGCGATGAAAAAAAATTGCATTGTGCTCGTCGCTTTGAGATATGACATGTCAGATTTCGTTAGTATATTTATCTAGTTACAACGCCCTTCAAACCGGATCACGGTAATGCCTGTCGGCTGCTATAGGCGCTGCGGTGGTACCGTCCATCTAAGTGGGCATCACCGCAGCGCCTATTTCTGCCGCCTAACGGTAATGTGCAAACATTACCGTGATCCGGTTTGAAGGGCGCTGTAGCTAGAATAGTTACTGGGGTAAACGACGACGAGCCCGGTGTGATGATGTTATGGGCGTGTCACTTACCATCAGGTGAACGCCCTGTTCGTGTCATAGCCTTTGTGATTTAAAAAAAAAAAAACTAAGACGATCTGAAGCAACAGAGACCCACCACCAGCAAGTAAAGTAAATCCGTATGCCCAGCAGTGGACATCCGTCAGCTGATGACGATGACGACTCACAGAAACTGGAATATATGTAATCTGGCGCGCGATTTTGGCGCCAATTCAAAATGGAGTATAAACAAAATGGACGCCGACTTAAAACAGATTTGGTGCCGCCATTACCCGGCCAATGTAATTTGAGCTTTATGACCTATAGGCTATAAAGGTTAAAATCTAACCTGTTGATAGAGAATTAGTGTTTAATGAAGCACTGACGTAAACCGAACTAAAATGGAACGTTATGTGTGTTTTATTAACACTAGTTTTTTTTTTTTTTAGACAAAGGTATAAACGAGATGCAGTATGTTTGATTGCCTTTCTGATTGAAATAAAAAAAAAAGATTTTTTTTAATGAATATATTAATAGTATATGGCAACCTCACCTGCTCGTGGTTTCAGCAGACGAGGCTCTGGTTACCAACAACCCGCATTGGGCCAGCGTGGTGGGGAATAGCCCAAATCTCCCCTATATGAACCCCTACAAGTGTGGAGGTCTTTGGGTGAGACTTGTGTCCAGCAGTGGACGTCTGTGGGCTGTTGATGATGATTAGACAAAGCGATGGAGCGAGTAGGACGTTTACTTGGTTGTATGAGCCGGCAACACATTTTACTGGTAGTGTCTCTGTCGCTGCAGACCGTCTAGGTAGGTACCGCCGCAGCGCTTGTTGCAGCCGACAGACAGTACTGTGCGGACGTTACTGTGATCTGGTTTGAAAGACGCTGTAGGTTTTACTGGTGGTAGGTGTCTATCGCTACCGACCGTCTAGGTAGGTACCGCCTCAGCGCCTGTTGCAGCCGACAGGCAGCACTGTGCGACCGTTACTGTGATCCGGTTTGAAGGGCGCTGTAGGTTTTACTGGTGGTAGGTGTCTATCGCTACCGACCGTCTAGCTAGGTACCGCCTCAGCGCCTGTTGCAGCCGACAGGCAGCACTGTGCGACCGTTACTGTGATCCGGTTTGAAGGGCGCTGTAGGTTTTACTGGTGGTAGGTGTCTATCGCTACCGACCGTCTAGGTAGGTACCACCGCAGCGTCTGTTGCAGCCGACAGACAGTACTGTGCGGACGTTACTGTGATCCGGTTTGAAGGGCGCTGTAGCTTTTATTGGTGGTAGGTGTCTATTGCTACCGACCGTCTAGGTAGGTACCACCGCAGCGTCTATAGCAGCCGACAGATGGTGTGATCCGGTTTGAGGTGCGCTGGAGCTAGTGGGGTTACTAGGATACGAGACTCGATATCCTATGTTTCAGGCGACGAGCGTTATCTGGTGTTGTGTATGTCATCATAAATAGCGCTACGTTGGTATGGGCAGGCGTATCACTTAATTTCAGGTGTATCCCGCATCATCTTCACTTCGTAGTATAAACGAAAATATTATTTTAGGTTCTATCAAAAATTCGAATGGAATGGGTTATCTATGCTCGGGGATTCCCCGCGTGATCGAATCAGAAATGAGGAGATCCGCAGGAGAACCAAGGTCACCGACATAGTCCAAAGGATTGCTAGCCTCAAGTGGCAACGGGCAGGACACATCGCTCGAAGGACTGACAGCTGATGGGGCACCAAGGTACTCGGATGGCGACCGCGTAACGTGGTGGTGGCAGGCCCTTCCACCAGGTGGTGCGACGATCTGATGAAGGTTGTGGGAAGCAGCTGGATGCGAGCAGCGTAGGACGGTCGATGTGGAGATCGTTGGTGGAGGCCTGCGTCCAGCAGTGGACGTCTATTCGGCTGATAATCGGCGAAAGAAGCGACGAAACGAGCGCGGCGGTCACCCGATGATAAGTGATACACTCGTAACAACAGTGCTAGTTAGGATGTTATACACAATATCACAATGCGTTTCTCGCCTGAAACTTATGATGTTTACTCTCGTTACTCTAGTAATTTCAATAGCTACAGCACATTTCAAACCGGATCACAGTAATGTTTACACAGTGCTGTCTGTTATAATAAGTTTATGACCAATGACCAGTAATTGAAACTAATTAAATAAACATAATTTTTTTTCCAAATTTAATTACAGTAATTGTAGCTAAATAATTAAATAAACAATATTATTTTTTCCAAATTTAATTACAGTAATTGTAACTAAATAATTAAATAAATGTAATTTTTTCCAAATTTAATTACAGTAATTGTAACTAAATAATTAAATAAACAATATTATTTTTTCCAAAATTAATTACAGTAATTGTAACTAAATAATTAAATAAACATAATTTTCTTCCAAATTTAATTACAGTAATTGTAACTAAATAATTAAATAAACATAATTTTTTCCAAAATTAATTACAGTAATTGTAACTAAATAATTAAATAAACATAATTTTTTCCAAAATTAATTACAGTAATTGTAACTAAATAATTAAATAAACAATATTATTTTTTCCAAATTTAATTACAGTAATTGTAACTAAATAATTAAATAAACATAATTTTTTTCTTCCAAAATTAATTACAGTAATTGTAACTAAATAATTAAATAAACATAATTTTTTCCAAAATTAATTACAGTAATTGTAACTAAATAATTAAATAAACATAATTTTTTCCAAAATTAATTACAGTAATTGTAACTAAATAATTAAATAAACATAATTTTTTCCAAAATTAATTACAGTAATTGTAACTAAATAATTAAATAAACAATATTATTTTTTCCAAATTTAATTACAGTAATTGTAACTAAATAATTAAATAAACATAATTTTTTTCTTCCAAATTTAATTACAGTAATTGTAACTAAATAATTAAATAAACATAATTTTTTTCTTCCAAATTTAATTACAGTAATTGTAACTAAATAATTAAATAAACAATTTTTTCCAAATTTAATTACAGTAATTATAACTAAATAATTAAATAAACATAATTTTTTCCAAATTTAATTACAGTAATTGTAACTAAATAATTAAATAAACAATATTATTTTTTCCATATTTAATTACAGTAATTGTTACTAAATAATTAAATAAACATAATTTTTTTTCTTCCAAATTTAATTACAGTAATTGTAACTAAATAATTAAATAAACAATATTATTTTTTCCATATTTAATTACAGTAATTGTTACTAAATAATTAAATAAACATAATTTTTTTTCTTCCAAATTTAATTACAGTAATTGTAACTAAATAATTAAATAAACATAATTTTTTTCTTCCAAATTTAATTACAGTAATTGTAACTAAATAATTAAATAAACAATTTTTTCCAAATTTAATTACAGTAATTATAACTAAATAATTAAATAAACATAATTTTTTCCAAATTTAATTACAGTAATTGTAACTAAATAATTAAATAAACAATATTATTTTTTCCATATTTAATTACAGTAATTGTTACTAAATAATTAAATAAACAATATTATTTTTTCCATATTTAATTACAGTAATTGTTACTAAATAATTAAATAAACATAATTTTTTTTCTTCCAAATTTAATTACAGTAATTGTAACTAAATAATTAAATAAACAATATTATTTTTTCCATATTTAATTACAGTAATTGTTACTAAATAATTAAATAAACATAATTTTTTCCAAATTTAATTACAGTAATTATAACTAAATAATTAAATAAACATAATTTTTTCCAAATTTAATTACAGTAATTGTAACTAAATAATTAAATAAACAATATTATTTTTTCCATATTTAATTACAGTAATTGTAACTAAATAATTAAATAAACAATATTATTTTTTCCATATTTAATTACAGTAATTGTTACTAAATAATTAAATAAACATAATTTTTTTTCTTCCAAATTTAATTACAGTAATTGTAACTAAATAATTAAATAAACAATATTATTTTTTCCATATTTAATTACAGTAATTGTTACTAAATAATTAAATAAACATAATTTTTTTTCTTCCAAATTTAATTACAGTAATTGTAACTAAATAATTAAATAAATATAATTTTTTTTCTTCCATATTTAATTACAGAAGCAGAATATGGAGGTGATGGTATATCAAAGAAAATTACTCTTCCTCACTTGCGTTCTCCTTTCAACGTGGACTATTAAAGGTGAGTTTCACTGTCTCCGCGCCTTGTTGCCCGAACTCTCGATGTGGGATATATTCTTGATGTAGATCGGGCTGCAAGCCACAGCGGCTCTTACAGCTCATCTGACACTGTGCTCGTGGACCCGGATCCACGGCCTGAGGTTTTAGAAACTAAAATGTGCTACGCGGGATGTAGCTATCTGGCGGATGATGCTGTATATTGTGTGTGTCTGGTTCTTGTTGTGCTTTATCCGGCGATTCTACTCGGTCGTCGAGGCCGGGCGCGGGCCCGTTCCCCGACTACCTTCGCCTGTATCGGAATCTCTGGGCGGCGAGGACCGCCCACGGTCGCGGGTGTACTTAGTGTACGCGGTGTGTGAGTGGCTGCGGCGCCGCGTTCTGAAGCGAGGGCGGCGTGATGCTGATATTCGGATCTCGATGTGTTGCAAGGATGTATCGTGTACTTTGTAACAAGGATATCTTTTGTACTATGTATAAAGGGTGAGAAAAATGAGTAGCTCGCCGGCCTAACGGTTAGAGCGTGCGGCTTTCATTCCGCAGGTCGCCGGTTCGAACCTCGGCGTGTACCGATGACTTAATATTCAAGTTGTGTACATTTGTGAGCTTTAGTTACAGCAGCGAGATACAAACGGTGAAGGAGAACGTCGCGAGGAAACACGCACACTGATATCATCTTTGTGTGTGTGTGTGGTGGTCCCAATAAAGTGGCAACAGGCTCGCCCCCTGTTACACGGGACCTAATCTGACCACATCTGGCGAAACGTGGGTGGTTTATTCACCTCTGCCTACCCCTACTGGGAAAAAGGCGTGATAATATTAAAAAAAAAAAAAAAGTATAAAGGATGTCTCTTGTTCTTCGTAACAAGGTATTCTCCTGTGCTTTGTTACAAGAATGTCGCTTGTTCTCTGTAACAAGGAACCCACATATTGTGTAGGTAACAGCAGTGTGCAAAAATTACTGTGTTCCGGTTCGAAGGGCGCTGTAGCTTGGGAAATTACTGGGGTAACGAGACTCATCTCATGTCTCAACTGACGAGCGCGATGCAATGCAGTGTATACCGTTGTGAAGAGCGCCACGTTATATGCAGTTTTACCGTCAGGCAAACGTCTCGCTCGTTACCGGTAATTTGCATTAGCTACGGGTGCTCTTCGAAAGTAATGATTGCATGCTGCCATTTGGAGCCGGATATAAGAGCTGCAGTGATAACTACTCGGTCACAAAAAAAAAAAAAAAAAAAAAAAAAAAAAAAAAAAAAAAAAAAAAAAAAAAAAAAAAATATATATATATATATATATATAGCTACCACTTCACGCTGCTCCAGTGCAATGCATCGATTGCTTCAAATGCGTGTCGATGAACGGCCGCTTCCCGGCGTGCGACGACCCGTTCCACAACAACCACTCGCTGCATATGCTGGAGTCGCCGTGCATGGGCGGCAGGAAGGGCAGGGACGGACTGTTCCCGGCCACCTCTTGCATCAAGATCGCCGGCGTTTTTGGTGAGTGGTTTTTTTTTTTTATTGACCGATATCGGCAAGTGGTACGGCCTGATTATAACGAGGCCCGAAAGAAGAAGAGGAGGAAAGAAGAGAATGAAGAAGGCACGAAAAATATGTAATGGACAAAGGAACAACAAAGTCCAGGCCCGAAAATGCTCGGAGAGTGTTGTCAAAAAAAAAAACAATATATATAAAAAAAAAATGGCGCTAATTAGTACCTACATCTCACCTCAGTAATTTTATTTGCTATAACGCCTTTCAAACCGGAACATCGCAATATTTGCACGGTACTGTCTGTCGGCTGCAATAGGCCCCGCGTGCGTACCTAGACGGTCTGCAGCCACAGAGATCTTACCACCAGTAATATCTATTGGTCCTTCAAACCGGATCACGGTAATGTTTGCGCAGTACTGCCTATCGGCTGCAATAGGCGCTGCGTTCGTACCAACGGTTCTATTTCGTCTAAAACTACTTTTGGGCAGGTTCTAAATGGATTGTATGAAACGTGAAAGAGACAACTATATATGTATTTAGCATGAGAGAGAGTGAGACAGATATAGTTTCTATATATTTCCACTATCACGCGTCTTCTCCTCGCGCTCCGGGCCAGCAGCGAGGCAACTGCTCCGCACACCCGGACTAATCTCTGCACTGTTTCGTTCTCTCGCTCTAAATGTATGAAGGGAGAACGAGAGAGGGATACATTGAAATTTACTACATTATTTTACTCTCTCATTGTTTTGTATAATACTTCAATCAATACATATGTCGGTCAATCGTTCCCTCTCTCTCTACTCACCAGCTCCGCAGTATATCCATCTCGCTCCCTCACAAGGAATCTAGAGTACTACGGTTCATTTTTACACGCCTAGTGAACTTACTAGTTTCGCTTTGACTGAGGGATTAGACATTGGTGTTAGGTCTCTGTTGCTGCAGACCGTCTAGGTACCACCGTAGTGCTTATTGCAGCCGACAGGCAGTACTGTGCGAACATTACTGTGATCCGGTTTGAAGGGCGCTGTAGCTGTTACTGGTGGTAATATCTCTGTTGCTACAACCATCTAGGTAAGTACCGCCGCAGCTCCTATTGCAGCCGGTAAATAGTACTATGCAAAAATTACTGTGATCCGGTTTGAAGGGCGCTGTAGCTATTACTAGTGGTAGGTCTCGGTTGCTACAACCGCAGCTCTCATTGCAGCCGTTAAAGCATACTGTGCAAACATTACTGTGATCCGGTTTGAAGGACCGATAGAGTGGTAGTGTCTCTGTTGCTGCAGACCGTCTAGGTAGGTACTACCGTAGCTCCCATTGCAGCCGACAGACAGTACTGTGCAAACATTACTGTGATCCGGTTTGAAGGGCGCTGCAGCTATTGTAATTACGGGGGTAACGATACTCGACGTCTTATAGCTCAAGGCGAACAACCCAACCTAACTCTTAACTGTTATGGACAGCATCTACCATCAGGTAACTGCCGTCTACCACGTTGACGCGGCTGTACCGTCAGCAGATTAGTTGGCGCTATTGTATGTGTACCTTCGCAGACGACACCGGCGAGTCCATCACCGTCAGGGGCTGCGGCCTGGACTCCGGCACCGCCACCACCGACACGGAGATCATACGCATGTCGCACTGCGGCAGGTTCTACTACAACGACAGGTGAGCCCGTGTATATATCCTGACACCGACCTGGACCGCCTCTAACCCTGGACTCAGGCCGAAGACCTGTTCCAACGCCAGCGGTTACCCAACAGTCTTATCATCAAAATTAATCACCTGTTCATCTAGTAATTGATTGTCCAAAATACGGTCTCAAAAGACCATGACACAGGACTGGTGGTACTGGTGGTAGGTCTCTTTACTGGTAGCAAGTCTCTTTACTGGTAGCAGGTCTCTTTACTGGTAGCAGGTCTCTTTACTCGTAGCACGTCTCTTTACTGGTAGCAGGTCTCTTTACTGATAGTAGGTCTCTTTACTGGTGGTAGGTCTCTTTACTAGTGGTAAGTCTCTTTGCTAGGGTAGGTCTCTTTGCTGGCGGTAGGTCTCTTTACTGGTGGTAGGTCTCTTTACTGGTGGTAAGTCTTTTTGCTGGCGGTAGGTCTCTATACTAGTAGCAGGTCTCTTTAGTGGTGGTAGTTCTCTTTACTGGTAGCAGGTCTCTTTACTGGTAGCAGGTCTCTTTACTGGTAGCAGGTCTCTTTACTGGTGGCAGGTCTCTTTACTGGGGGGAGGTCTCTTTACTGGTAGCAGGTCTCTTTACGGGTAGCAGGTCTCTTTACTGGTAGCAGGTCTCTTTACTGGGGGGAGGTCTCTTTACTGGTAGCAGGTCTCTTTACTGGTAGCAGGTCTCTTTACTGGTAGCAGGTCTCTTTACTGGTAGCAGGTCTCTTTACTGGTAGCAGGTCTCTTTACTGGTAGCAGGTCTCTTTACTGGTAGCAGGTCTCTTTACTGGGGGGAGGTCTCTTTACTGGTAGCAGGTCTCTTTACTGGTGGTAGGTCTCTTTACTGGGGGGAGGTCTCTTTACTGGTAGCAGGTCTCTTTACTGGGGGGAGGTCTCTTTACTGGTAGCAGGTCTCTTTACTGGTAGCAGGTCTCTTTACTCGTAGCAGCTCTTTACTAGTAGCAGCTCTTTACTGGTAGCAAGTCTCTTTACTGGTAGCAGGTCTCTTTACTGGGGGAGGTCTCTTTACTGGGGGAGGTCTCTTTACTGGTAGCAGCTCTTTACTAGTAGCAGCTCTTTACTGGTAGCAAGTCTCTTTACTGGTAGCAGGTCTCTTTACCGGGGGAGGTCTCTTTACTGGTAGCAGGTCTCTTTACGGGTAGCAGGTCTCTTTACTGGTAGCAGGTCTCTTTACTGGTAGCAGGTCTCTTTACTGGGGAGAGGTCTCTTTACTGGTAGCAAGTCTCTTTATCGGTAGCAGGTCTCTTTACCGGTAGCAGGTCTCTTTACTGGTAGCAGGTCTCTTTACTGGTAGCAGGTCTCTTTACTGGTAGCAGGTCTCTTTACTGGTAGCAGGTCTCTTTACTGGTAGCAGGTCTCTTTACTGGTTGTAGATCTCTTTACTAGTGGTAGGTCCCTTTACTAGTGGTAGGTCCCTTTACTGGGGGAGGTCTCTTTACTAGTGGTAGGTCTCTTTGCTAGGGTAGGTCTCTTTGCTGGCGGTAGGTCTCTTTACTGGTGGTAGGTCTCTTTACTGGTAGCAGGTCTCTTTACTGGTGGTAGGTTTCTTTACTGGTAGCAGGTCTCTTTACTCGTAGCACGTCTCTTTACTGGTAGCAGGTCTCTTTACTGATAGTAGGTCTCTTTACTGGTGGTAGGTTTCTTTACTGATAGTAGGTCTCTTTACTGGTGGTAGGTTTCTTTACTGGTAGCAGGTCTCTTTACTCGTAGCACGTCTCTTTACTGGTAGCAGGTCTCTTTACTGGTAGCAGGTCTCTTTACTCGTAGCACGTCTCTTTACTGGTAGCAGGTCTCTTTACTGATAGTAGGTCTCTTTACTGGTGGTAGGTTTCTTTACTGGTAGCAGGTCTCTTTACTCGTAGCACGTCTCTTTACTGGTAGCAGGTCTCTTTACTGGTAGCAGGTCTCTTTACTCGTAGCACGTCTCTTTACTGGTAGCAGGTCTCTTTACTGATAGTAGGTCTCTTTACTGGTAGCAGGTCTCTTTACTGGTAGCAGGTCTCTTTACTGGTAGCAGGTCTCTTTACTGGTAGCAGGTCTCTTTACTGGTAGCAGGTCTCTTTACTGGTAGCAGGTCTCTTTACTGGTTGTAGATCTCTTTACTAGTGGTAGATCTCTTTACTGGTGGTAGGTCTCTTTACTGGTGGTAGGTCTCTTTACTGGTGGTAGGTCTCTTTACTGGTGGTAGGTCTCTTTACTGGTAGCAGGTCTCTTTACTGGTAGCAGGTCTCTTTACTGGTAGCAGGTCTCTTTACTGGTAGCAGGTCTCTTTACTGGTAGCAGGTCTCTTTACTGGTAGCAGGTCTCTTTACTGGGAGGAGGTCTCTTTACTGGTAGCAGGTCTCTTTACTGGTAGCAGGTCTCTTTACTGGTAGCAGGTCTCTTTACTGGGGGGAGGTCTCTTTACTGGTAGCAGGTCTCTTTACTGGTAGCAGGTCTCTTTACTCGTAGCAGCTCTTTACTGGTAGCAAGTCTCTTTACTAGTGGTAGGCCTCTTAACCGGTAGCAGGTCTCTTTACTCGTAGCAGCTCTTTACTGGTAGCAGGTCTCTTTACTGGTAGCAGGTCTCTTTACTGGTGGTAGGTCTCTTTACTGGTGGTAGGTCCCTTTACTGGGGGAGGTCTCTTTACTGGTGGTAGGTCTCTTTACTGGTGGTAGGTCTCTTTACTGGTAGCAGGTCTCTTTACTGGTAGCAGGTCTTTTAACCGGTAGCAGGTCTCTTTACTCGTAGGAGCTCTTTATTGGTAGCAGGTCTCTTTACTGGTAGCAGGTCTCTTTACTGGTAGCAGGTCTCTTTACTGGTAGCAGGTCTCTTTACTGGTAGCAGGTCTCTTTACTGGTAGCAGGTCTCTTTACTGGTAGCAGGTCTCTTTACTGGGGGGAGGTCTCTTTACTGGTAGCAGGTCTCTTTACTGGTGGTAGGTCTCTTTACTGGTAGCAGGTCTCTTTACTGGTAGCAGGTCTCTTTACTGGGGGGAGGTCTCTTTACTGGTAGCAAGTCTCTTTATCGGTAGCAGGTCTCTTTACCGGTAGCAGGTCTCTTTACTGGTAGCAGGTCTCTTTACTCGTAGCACGTCTCTTTACTGGTAGCAGGTCTCTTTACTGGTAGCAGGTCTCTTTACTCGTAGCAGGTCTCTTTACTGGGGGGAGGTCTCTTTACTGGTAGCAGGTCTCTTTACTGGTAGCAGGTCTCTTTACTGGTAGCAGGTCTCTTTACTGGTAGCAGGTCTCTTTACGGGTAGCAGGTCTCTTTACTGGTAGCAGGTCTCTTTACTGGGGGGAGGTCTCTTTACTGGTAGCAGGTCTCTTTACTGGTAGCAGGTCTCTTTACTGGTAGCAGGTCTCTTTACTGGTAGCAGGTCTCTTTACTGGTAGCAGGTCTCTTTACTGGTAGCAGGTCTCTTTACTGGTAGCAGGTCTCTTTACTGGGGGGAGGTCTCTTTACTGGTAGCAGGTCTCTTTACTGGTGGTAGGTCTCTTTACTGGGGGGAGGTCTCTTTACTGGTAGCAGGTCTCTTTACTGGGGGGAGGTCTCTTTACTGGTAGCAGGTCTCTTTACTGGTAGCAGGTCTCTTTACTCGTAGCAGCTCTTTACTAGTAGCAGCTCTTTACTGGTAGCAAGTCTCTTTACTGGTAGCAGGTCTCTTTACTGGGGGAGGTCTCTTTACTGGGGGAGGTCTCTTTACTGGTAGCAGCTCTTTACTAGTAGCAGCTCTTTACTGGTAGCAAGTCTCTTTACTGGTAGCAGGTCTCTTTACCGGGGGAGGTCTCTTTACTGGTAGCAGGTCTCTTTACCGGGGGAGGTCTCTTTACTGGTGGTAGATTACTCACGTCGCAGTCCGTCTAGGTATCTAGACTCAAGATATATCTCGAGAAGACGAACACTATATGTTGCTGTGTATACTATCCTAACTAGCGCCACATGGGTATCGGCGTATCACTTACCATCAGGTGACAGACCCGCTGATAATAACCCTACAGTAACCCGTCTCCTCTACCACCAGGTACGTCCACGGCTGCCTGCAGAGCTGCAACGACGCGGACGCCTGCAACTCTTCGGAGAGAACACCATCAGCTCTACATCCGGCGCGCTACCTGTTACTGCTAGCTGCGATGGTATTGAGTTAACAGCGATCGCATTAACGCGACCATAGCGTAATTGATAATAAACGCGTATTAGGATAATATACTATGAGAGCATATCATCATCATCATCATCATCATCATCAGCTGTTGCAAGTCCACTGTTGGGCAAAAACAACTAAAACTCCACTGAATAGTTAATTTCTTTAGCATGAAAGTATTATACGTGTGTAATAGATGTACTCGCTTTGTACTGCAGCGGCACGGTGTAAGTATTTTTAAATACTAGGCCTAGATACCGGGTTTATTAATACTTTAAAGTATTTTTTATAGTATTATAAAAAATGAATATCATTAATGCTTATATTATTTATATCAAGTATATATATATTGATTTAAATTTAACTACAGTTATATATTATATTATTAAATATATATACTATGTTTAAAGAACATAGTATGTTGTATACGCATAGTAAAAAATACTTACTGGTGGTTAGTATCTGTTGCTGGAGACTACAGGTACCGCCGCAGCGCCTATTGAAGCCGACGTACAGTAGTATACAGACATTGCTGTGTTCCGGTTTGAAAGGCGCTGTAGCTAGTGTAATTACAGAGCTACAACGCCCTTCAAACCATGAGACCAATCACTAGTATTCCGCATATATATTATACTAGCTATTGCCTACGCTTTACTAGACGTAACAATCATACTGGCGTCTGTTGCAACCGACCAGCAGTAGTATACAGACATTGCTGTGTTCCGGTTTGAAAGACGCTGTAGCTAGTGTAATTACAGAGCTACAACGCCCTTCAAACCATGAGACCAATCACTAGTATTCCGCATATATATTATACTAGCTATTGCCCACGCTTTACTAGCCGTAACAATCATACTGGCGTCTGTTGCAACCGACCAACAGTAGTATGCAGACATTGCTGTGTTCCGGTTTGAAGGGCGCTGTAGCTAGTGCAATCAATGGGGTATTGAGACCCTATATGTTATACCTCAAGCCCTGAGTACAATGTGGTATTGTGTATAACATCCTAACTAGCGCCATCACTTACAAGTGATCGCTCTGCTTGTCGTTACGTAGAAAAAAAAATACCTAATATTTTATATTCTTATATCACTCAAATATATAGCAAAATAGTATGAATACTTTGAGGTATTAAATACTTTGTATTTTAATATTTATCTCGAGTACCTGTTGCGCGTACTTGGTATTAAATACCTGTTATAATTTAACATCTTTCCTTTATAACACTCTATAGACTATAGAAATTTATTAAAGCAATAATTTACTTTTACTTAAAGCTGGTAATAAAAAATGATAATATATTACTAGTAATATACTTTTTTTTTTTTTTTATTCAACGAGGCGAAGGTATGTGTAGGACGTTCACTTGATTATAAGTGATGACACTCTAACATGGCGCTGGTTGTGTTATACACTGCGCCATATTACGCTCGTCGCCTTGAGTTATAAGATGTTGATTCTGTTTATTCCAGTAATTACAGAAGCTACAGCGCCCTTCATACCGGATCACAGTAATGTTTGCACAGTACTGTCTGTCGGGTGTAATAGGAGCTGCGGTAAGATCTAGAGGATCTGTAACAACAGTTTTTTTTTTAGTTTTATGTGGGGGAAATGCCTACGCATACTCGTTCTCGCGGAGGCAAGGACGGGTTATGTCGGACTCGCACCGACTAAAACCCCCACTATGTTCCCGACTCGTCGCCTGGTGGCAAGGGTCACGGGTACAGCTTGGTGCCTCTGTTCACGACCCTCACCGACGCTGGCCGCTTTCGCAGCCCCACCTCGGTAGGGAGGGATAACCCCCCTGCAGGGCGCGCCGGAACATGCTGCGCGCCCCCACCTCCGCCTCCATTGTGGAGCCCGGGAGATATACTCTCCAGGCTCCGCGCGGCGGACAGATGTTGGGCCCGCCGCTAAACGTTAGCGGCCGCGGAGGATAGGGAGAGCGGCGCATCGTAATACCGACACTCCTCTTCCCCCGCGGCCCCACCGCCGTCGCATCGCTGTTGCGACACCGGTTGGTCGCGGAGGATACCTCCTCCGCGACCCCACCTCGGCTGCAGATGCGCTATAAATCGCCCTTGCAGCCGGCCGCAGGAGGCAGTATAAAGCCGCCCCCGGCCGCTCCGGTGAGCTCCAATTATACCAACTCCACCCCGGAGCGGCCGTTACGGCCGGCCCTGCGCCGCGGGCCGACCGGATGGGTTCCGCTTAGCTTCACCGAGTTGGGCCCCACGGTTACTAAGCCCCTCTGCCACGACAAGGCGGGAACCCGTTGGAGGGGATGAACTTGTGGTAGGTCTCCATTGCTACAAACCGTCTTGGTAGATGCCACCGCAGCGCCTGTTGCAGTCGACAAACAGCATTGTGCAAACATTACTGTGATCCGGTTTTAAGGGCGTTGTGGCTAGTGTAATTACTGGGGTAACACTCAACATCCTATATCTCAGATGACGAGCACAATGCGGTGCAGTCTATAACAACCTAACCATCGCCACGTTGTTGTGGACAAACACTTACCATCAGGTGAACGACGCTTGTGTCAACACTAAATAAAAAAAAAAAAATCAAGTAATGATTCAATAGGATGCGACACCAGAGTAAACTAGCAACTGAAGACCAGACAGAAACATTAAGAGTAAGGAAGAAGATAACCACACCCTTCATCATCATCACCAACCGATAGACGTCCACTGCTGGACATAGGCCTACAACAGAAATTTCCACGTAGTCTGTTCCAGCTGCACCCAGCGGCTTCCCGCGACCTTAGTCAGCATGGCTTCGGCACTGCCGGGTACCAAGGGCCGTCGTTTATAGTGGCTCATATAGGGGAGATTTGGGCCATTTCCCACTCTGGCCCAATGCCCAGATCGTCGGCCCACAGGGTGGGGTCCAGCCCACCCTCAAATAATGTCAAATAAGATATCAAACGCTGATATATCATTTGTTTTATTCATTTAGAATTTGTACACTATTTTATAATAAAGCTACTATAAATTATGTAAACAGATTAAAAAGTACAACAATTTACATGTTTTTTTTTTTTAATTAAGCAACGAGACCAACGGAAAGTTCACCCGATGTTAAGTGATAAATCCGGCGCCAGTTATAAACTGTACCATTCTATTTTATTTTTAATAATTTTTTTATCGAATCGATACAAAATCGATTACAGGATTTATAATCGAACGATCGTTGCCTTTTTAACGATTTATAACCTCATGTAACGCGGTATAAAATGACAGAATCAAATTAATTATTATTTTGTTTTAAAGCAATAAACAGTGCCGTGCAGTGTATATATTTCTAATTAACGCCATTATTATATAATATTAATTAAAGATTACTTTTAAATGTAAATGCAGTGTTAAATAATTTTTAATGACGCCATGTTCTGTGTTCACGTCTGCGATGAAGTACTTCATACTACAAGAACTCGTCAAGGTTGCTTTCCACTGTCACGCCCGAAGAGCTTTCAACACTAACCGCATCTATGAATAGAAAGATAAATATATAATAATGTCCGCCATTTTTTTTATCGGTGGCGAGCTCCTGTTACCGGAGACCATCCCGGTAAGTAAAAGACGAATTTATCTGTGACAATCTAGTAGTAATTAGAATACTGCCTGTATTTACTAGTTTCAACAGTAGGAGCTGCGGTGGTCTGCAGCAACAGACATACCACCAATGAAGAAAAATATCTAACAGTGTCAGCTATTCCCACAGCTGGGAATTGGTGCTGCCCATCACAAGAGTAACAGCATTCATCCACAATGGATAGCCGGTTAACCGATGTTGCCTGCTACAGTAACTGTTCTAGCGGTTACTTCACGAGGACAGCACCTGAACGGTCTCCGGCAGCACAGACCTTCCACCAGTTCCGCATACAATTGGTGATGTGAAAAATGTGGGCTACGTGACGCTTAGAGTGGGTTCGATTCCCACTGAACTTCCGGTGATGGCAAAAGGAGATAACTCAAGGAAACCGACATGACAGACAAAGCCTTGGAGAACATGTGACTTCCGCCAATCGTTGGCGATCTCCGGAGATTAATCCATTGACTTGTTCGAGAGTAGTCCCAGCAGTGGGAACATAGATGTATGCTTATGTACCTGTATTAACGTAGGCTTTAACTTCCGTGGGAATGGAGTCGCACTTGCATCTCTTCAGATCTTCCAGTGCTCTTATTTCGGAAGGAAGGAGTTTTGATTTATCCACTTCTGAAAATTTTATATACTATTATACATAGGATGATATACACTGCACCATACAGCCCTCATCGCTTTGAGACATATCATATTAAGTCTCGTTACCGCAGTAACATCACTAGGTCCGACGCCTTTCAACTTGGAGAAAAATAAAAAGCTGGTTAGGATGATATACACTGCAACACATAGCCCTCATCGCTTAGAGACATAAGATATTAAGTCTCGTTACCGCAGTAACAACACTAGGTCCGACGTCATTCAACTTGGAGAAAAATAAAAAGCTGGTTAGGATGATATACACTGCAACACATAGTCTTCATCGCTTAGAGACATAAGATATTAAGTCTCGTTACCGCAGTAACATCACTAGGTCCGACGCCCTCCAACTTGGAGAAAAATAAAAAGCTGGTTAGGATGATATACACTGCAACACATAGTCTTCATCGCTTAGAGACATAAGATATTAAGTCTCGTTACCGAGTAACATCACTAGGTCCGACGCCCTCCAACTTGGAGAAAAATAAAAAGCTGGGTAGGATGATATACACTGCAACACATAGTCTTCATCGCTTAGAGACATAAGATATTAAGTCTCGTTACCACAGTAACATCACTAGGTCCGACGCCCTCCAACTTGGAGAAAAATAAAAAGCTGGGTAGGATGATATACACTGCAACACATAGTCTTCATCGCTTAGAGACATAAGATATTAAGTCTCGTTACCGCAGTAACATCACTAGGTCCGACGTCATTCAACTTGGAGAAAAATAAAAAGCTGGTTAGGATGATATACACTGCAACACATAGTCTTCATCGCTTAGAGACATTAGATATTAAGTCTCGTTACCGCAGTAACATCACTAGGTCCGACGCCCTCCAACTTGGAGAAAAATAAAAAGCTGGTTAGGATGATATACACTGCAACACATAGCCCTCATCGCTTAGAGACATAAGATATTAAGTCTCGTTACCGCAGTAACAACACTAGGTCCGACGCCCTTCAACTTGGAGAAAAATAAAAAGCTGGTTAGGATGATATACACTGCAACACATAGTCTTCATCGCTTAGAGACATAAGATATTAAGTCTCGTTACCACAGTAACATCACTAGGTCCGACGTCCTTCAACTTGTAGGAAAAAAAAGATGGCTAGGATGATATATACTGCACCCCACTCTGCTTTCGTCGATGTGAAACATATGCCATTATTTCTCGTTACCGCGGTAATTACACTAGATACGGTAAGTACATTGCGGTTGGATGGATAGGATAAAAAAGTCGACTATTTGGAAGATGCTCGACACACTCACCGATGGAAGGTTCGGATGGGGTGGACTCCTCGGTCCAGCACCTGCACCCTTTGCCTTCAGCTTCCTTCTCCTCCCGCCGACGTCTGATCTCCGAGGGTAGTTCCTTAGGACCTGTAACAGTTGAGCAAGTACACTTTCCTTGGGTGGGTATTCTACAGATTATAATCACTACATAAAACTACAAACCATATTGACTACATATCATCATCATCATCAGCCGACTTTAGTCCACTGCTGGACATAGGCGTCCCCCAAAGATCTCCACATCGGTCGGTCCTACCCAGCCCGTAACCAGCTGCTTCCTGCGACTATAGATTACTACACATTTGCTACAGACTATATTGATTACATATACTAACGACTACATAGGCTACACATACTGCATACTATATTGATGACATATACTACAGGCTATATAGGCTACACATACTGCATACTATATTGATTACATATACTAACGACTATATAGGCTACACATACTGCATACTATATTGATTACATATATTACAGACTATATAGGCTACATATACTACAGACTATATTGATTACATATATTACAGACTATTTAGGCTACATATACTACAGACTATATTGATTACATATATTACAGACTATTTAGGCTACATATACTACAGACTATATTGATTACATATATTACAGACTATTTAGGCTACATATACTGCAGGCTATATTGATGACATGTATTACAGACTATATAGGCTACATATACTACAGACTATATCGATTACATATACTACCGAAAATATAGGTTACACATACTGCAGACTATATTGATTACATATATTACAGACCATATAGACTACATATACTGCAGACTATATTGATGACATGTATTATAGACTATATAGGCTACATATACTACAGACTATATTGATTACATATATTACAGACTATTTAGGCTACACATACTGCAGACTATATTGATTACATATATTACAGACTATATAGGCTACATATACTGCAGACTATATTGATTACATATATTACAGACTATTTAGGCTACACATACTGCAGACTATATTGATTACATATATTACAGACTATTTAGGCTACACATACTGCAGACTATATTGATTACATATATTACAGACTATTTAGGCTACATACACTGCAGGCTATATTGATGACATGTATTACAGACTATATAGGCTACATATACTACAGACTATATCGATTACATATACTACCGAAAATATAGGTTACACATACTGCAGACTATATTGATTACATATATTACAGACCATATAGACTACATATACTGCAGACTATATTGATGACATGTATTATAGACTATATAGGCTACATATACTACAGACTATATTGATTACATATATTACAGACTATTTAGGCTACACATACTGCAGACTATATTGATTACATATATTACAGACTATTTACGCTGCATATACTGCAGACTATATTGATTACATATATTACAGAATATATAGGATACATATACTGCAGGCTATATTGATTACATACATTACAGACTATTTAGGATACATATACTACAGACTATATTGATTACATACATTACAGACTATTTAGGATACATATACTACAGACTATATTGATTACATACATTACAGACTATTTAGGATACATATACTACAGACTATATTGATTACATACATTACAGACTATTTAGGATACATATACTACAGACTATATTGATTACATACATTACAGACTATTTAGGATACATATACTACAGATTATATTGATTACATACATTACAGACTATTTAGGATACATATACTACAGACTATATTGATTACATACATTACAGACTATTTAGGATACATATACTACAGACTATATTGATTACATACATTACAGACTATTTAGGATACATATACTACAGACTATATTGATTACATACATTACAGACTATTTAGGATACATATACTACAGACTATATTGATTACATACATTACAGACTATTTAGGATACATATACTACAGACTATATTGATTACATACATTACAGACTATTTAGGATACATATACTACAGATTATATTGATTACATACATTACAGACTATTTAGGATACATATACTACAGACTATATTGATTACATACATTACAGACTATTTAGGATACATATACTACAGACTATATTGATTACATATATTACAGACTATATAGGCTACACATACTGCAGACTATATTGATTACATATATTACAGACTATATAGGCTACATATACTGCAGACTATATTGATTACATATATTACAGAATATATAGGATACATATACTGCAGACTATATTGATTACATATATTACAGAATATATAGGATACATATACTGCAGACTATATTGATTACATATATTACAGACTATATAGGCTACATATACTGCAGACTATATTGATTACATATATTACAGACTATATAGGCTACATATATTGCAGATTATATTGATGACATATGTTACAGACTATTTACGCTGCATATACTGCAGACTATATTGATTACATATATTACAGAATATATAGGATACATATACTACAGACTATATTGATTACATATATTACAGACCATATAGACTACATATACTGCAGACTATATTGATGACATGTATTATAGACTATATAGGCTACATATACTACAGACTATATTGATTACATATATTACAGACTATTTAGGCTACACATACTGCAGACTATATTGATTACATATATTACAGACTATTTACGCTGCATATACTGCAGACTATATTGATTACATATATTACAGACTATTTAGGATACATATACTGCAGACTATATTGATTACATATATTACAGAATATATAGGATACATATACTGCAGACTATAATTATGACATATATTACAGACTATTTAGGCTACATATACTGCAGACTATATTTATGACATATATTACAGACTATTTAGGCTACATATACTGCATACTATATTGATTACATATATTACAGACTATTTAGGCTACATATACTGCATACTATATTGATTACATATATTACAGACTATTTAGGCTACATATACTGCATACTATATTGATTACATATATTACAGACTATTTAGGCTACATATACTGCAGACTATATTGATTACATATACTAAAGACTATTTAGGCTACATATACTGCAGACTATATTGATTACATATACTAAAGACTATTTAGGCTACATATACTGCAGACTATATTGATTACATATACTAAAGACTATTTAGGCTACATATACTGCAGACTATATTGATTACATATACTAAAGACTATTTAGGCTACATATACTGCAGACTATATTGATTACATATACTAAAGACTATTTACGCTACATATACTGCAGACTATATTGATTACATATATTACAGACCATATAGACTACATATACTGCAGACTAAATTGATTACATATATTACAGACCATATAGACTACATATACTGCAGACTATATTGATGACATGTATTATAGACTATATAGGCTACATATACTGCATACTATATTGATTACATATATTACAGACTATTTAGGCTACACATACTGCAGACTATATTGATTACATATATTACAGACTATTTACGCTGCATATACTGCAGACTATATTGATTACATATATTACAGAATATATAGGATACATATACTGCAGGCTATATTGATTACATACATTACAGACTATTTAGGATACATATACTACAGACTATATTGATTACATACATTACAGACTATTTAGGATACATATACTACAGACTATATTGATTACATACATTACAGACTATTTAGGATACATATACTACAGACTATATTGATTACATACATTACAGACTATTTAGGATACATATACTACAGACTATATTGATTACATACATTACAGACTATTTAGGATACATATACTACAGACTATATTGATTACATATATTACAGACTATATAGGCTACATATACTGCAGACTATATTGAAATATGTAATTACATACATTTTGTAGATATTATTATGTAAATCTATAATATAGTTTGTAGTATATGTGCTAAGAACTATATTGACCATATACAACTACAGACGGGGGTAGATACGAAAAACGGATGGAGGCGAAAAGCTGAGCGCCGTATTTGGTGGAAGACATTGACGAAGGCCTACATCCAGCAGTGGATTGAGTAAGGATGCTGCTGATGCTGATGATGACTACAGACTATATATACTACAGACTACATAACAGAAGCTCAGTCATTATCGTAACCAAGATTCTTCACGGCCTCATATGACCCACTTTTATACTGAGTTACGAGAACTACTTAATACCTCTGAGGTTTCACCATCAGACTGGTCGGCTCGATGCAGTGTTTGGTCTTCAGCAGACCTGTCACCAGCTGCGGTACTTACACGGCGTCTTCGGGTAGGGCTCGGTCCTCTCCAGCGCGTCCGGGATCTTCCTGCTCATGAAGTAGTGGTAGTCCGGCCGGTGCACCGCCGGCGGCAGCGCGCCGACCGCCCGTTGGAACACTGCGGACGGTACACCGATCAGGATGTGCGGATAAGTTGTAGTGATGGTGAAGTCGATGATGAATGATGGTATGAATTGATGAAGTAATTGTCATATTATAGATCATTGCTCCACACAATCTTTTTTTATCAAGATAATGTCTTTTTTTTTTGTTAAGTGTCATAAAATAATCAATAATAATGAAATGATGAGATAATTAAATAATGAGATGATGAAATACTAAAATTATGAAATATTGAAATGGTGAAATAATGAGATGATAATATATTAAAATTATGAAATATTGAAATGGTGAAATAATGAGATGATTATATATTAAAATTATGAAATATTGAAATGGTGAAATAATGAGATGATAATATAGTAAAATTATGAAATATTGAAATGGTGAAATAATGAGATGATAATATAGTAAAATTATGAAATATTGAAATGGTGAAATAATGAGATGATAATATAGTAAAATTATGAAATATTGAAATGGTGAAATAATGAGATGATAATATAGTAAAATTATGAAATATTGAAATGGTGAAATAATGAGATGATAATATATAAAAATTATGAAATATTGAAATGGTGAAATAATGAGATGATAATATAGTAAAATTATGAAATATTGAAATGGTGAAATAATGAGATGATAATATATAAAAATTATGAAATATTGAAATGGTGAAATAATGAGATGATAATATAGTAAAATTATGAAATATTGAAATGGTGAAATAATGAGATGATAATATACTAAAATTATGAAATATTGAAATGGTGAAATAATGAGATGATAATATAGTAAAATTATGAAATATTGAAATGGTGAAATAATGAGATGATAATATAGTAAAATTATGAAATATTGAAATGGTGAAATAATGAGATGATAATATATAAAAATTATGAAATATTGAAATGGTGAAATAATGAGATGATTATATATTAAAATTATGAAATATTGAAATGGTGAAATAATGAGATGATTATATATTAAAATTATGAAATATTGAAATGGTGAAATAATGAGATGATAATATATTAAAATTATGAAATATTGAAATGGTGAAATAATGAGATGATAATATAGTAAAATTATGAAATATTGAAATGGTGAAATAATGAGATGATAATATAGTAAAATTACGAAATATTGAAATGGTGAAATAATGAGATGATAATATAGTAAAATTACGAAATATTGAAATGGTGAAATAATGAGATGATAATATAGTAAAATTATGAAATATTGAAATGCTGAAATAATGAAATGATAATATATTAAAATTACGAAATATTGAAATGGTGAAATAATGAGATGATAATATAGTAAAATTATGAAATATTGAAATGGTGAAATAATGAGATGATTATATATTAAAATTATGAAATATTGAAATGGTGAAATGATGAGATGATAATATATTAAAATTATGAAATATTGAAATGGTGAAATAATGAGATGATAATATAGTAAAATTATGAAATATTGAAATGGTGAAATAATGAGATGATAATATAGTAAAATTATGAAATATTGAAATGGTGAAATAATGAGATGATTATATATTAAAATTATGAAATATTGAAATGGTGAAATAATGAGATGATAATATATTAAAATTATGAAATATTGAAATGGTGAAATAATGAGATGATAATATAGTAAAATTATGAAATATTGAAATGGTGAAATAATGAGATGATAATATATTAAAATTACGAAATATTGAAATGGTGAAATAATGAGATGATAATATATTAAAATTACGAAATATTGAAATGGTGAAATAATGAGATGATAATATAGTAAAATTATGAAATATTGAAATGGTGAAATAATGAGATGATAATATATTAAAATTATGAAATATTGAAATGGTGAAATAATGAGATGATAATATATTAAAATTATGAAATATTGAAATGGTGAAATAATGAGATGATAATATAGTAAAATTATGAAATATTGAAATGGTGAAATAATGAGATGATAATATAGTAAAATTATGAAATATTGAAATGGTGAAATAATGAGATGATAATATATTAAAATTATGAAATATTGAAATGGTGAAATAATGAGATGATAATATAGTAAAATTATGAAATATTGAAATGGTGAAATAATGAGATGATTATATAGTAAAAATATGAAATATTGAAATGGTGAAATAATGAGATGATAATATAGTAAAATTATGAAATATTGAAATGGTGAAATAATGAGATGATAATATATTAAAATTACGAAATATTGAAATGGTGAAATAATGAGATGATAATATATTAAAATTATGAAATATTGAAATGGTGAAATAATGAGATGATAATATATTAAAATTATGAAATATTGAAATGGTGAAATAATGAGATGATAATATAGTAAAATTATGAAATATTGAAATGGTGAAATAATGAGATGATTATATAGTAAAAATATGAAATATTGAAATGGTGAAATAATGAGATGATAATATAGTAAAATTATGAAATATTGAAATGGTGAAATAATGAGATGATAATATATTAAAATTACGAAATATTGAAATGGTGAAATAATGAGATGATAATATAGTAAAATTATGAAATATTGAAATGGTGAAATAATGAGATGATAATATAGTAAAATTATGAAATATTGAAATGGTGAAATAATGAGATGATAATATAGTAAAATTATGAAATATTGAAATGGTGAAATAATGAGATGATAATATATTAAAATTACGAAATATTGAAATGGTGAAATAATGAGATGATAATATAGTAAAATTATGAAATATTGAAATGGTGAAATAATGAGATGATAATATAGTAAAATTATGAAATATTGAAATGGTGAAATAATGAGATGATAATATAGTAAAATTATGAAATATTGAAATGGTGAAATAATGAGATGATAATATAGTAAAATTATGAAATATTGAAATGGTGAAATAATGAGATGATAATATAGTAAAATTATGAAATATTGAAATGGTGAAATAATGAGATGATAATATATTAAAATTACGAAATATTGAAATGGTGAAATAATGAGATGATAATATAGTAAAATTATGAAATATTGAAATGGTGAAATAATGAGATGATAATATATTAAAATTATGAAATATTGAAATGGTGAAATAATGAGATGATAATATAGTAAAATTATGAAATATTGAAATGGTGAAATAATGAGATGATTATATAGTAAAAATATGAAATATTGAAATGGTGAAATAATGAGATGATAATATAGTAAAATTATGAAATATTGAAATGGTGAAATAATGAGATGATAATATATTAAAATTACGAAATATTGAAATGGTGAAATAATGAGATGATAATATAGTAAAATTATGAAATATTGAAATGGTGAAATAATGAGATGATAATATAGTAAAATTATGAAATATTGAAATGGTGAAATAATGAGATGATAATATAGTAAAATTATGAAATATTGAAATGGTGAAATAATGAGATGATAATATATTAAAATTACGAAATATTGAAATGGTGAAATAATGAGATGATAATATAGTAAAATTATGAAATATTGAAATGGTGAAATAATGAGATGATAATATAGTAAAATTATGAAATATTGAAATGGTGAAATAATGAGATGATAATATAGTAAAATTATGAAATATTGAAATGGTGAAATAATGAGATGATAATATAGTAAAATTATGAAATATTGAAATGGTGAAATAATGAGATGATAATATAGTAAAATTATGAAATATTGAAATGGTGAAATAATGAGATGATAATATATTAAAATTACGAAATATTGAAATGGTGAAATAATGAGATGATAATATAGTAAAATTATGAAATATTGAAATGGTGAAATAATGAGATGATAATATAGTAAAATTATGAAATATTGAAATGGTGAAATAATGAGATGATAATATAGTAAAATTATGAAATATTGAAATGGTGAAATAATGAGATGATAATATAGTAAAATTATGAAATATTGAAATGGTGAAATAATGAGATGATAATATAGTAAAATTATGAAATATTGAAATGGTGAAATAATGAGATGATAATATAGTAAAATTATGAAATATTGAAATGGTGAAATAATGAGATGATAATATATTAAAATTACGAAATATTGAAATGGTGAAATAATGAGATGATAATATAGTAAAATTATGAAATATTGAAATGGTGAAATAATGAGATGATAATATATTAAAATTATGAAATATTGAAATGGTGAAATAATGAGATGATAATATAGTAAAATTATGAAATATTGAAATGGTGAAATAATGAGATGATTATATAGTAAAAATATGAAATATTGAAATGGTGAAATAATGAGATGATAATATAGTAAAATTATGAAATATTGAAATGGTGAAATAATGAGATGATAATATATTAAAATTACGAAATATTGAAATGGTGAAATAATGAGATGATAATATAGTAAAATTATGAAATATTGAAATGGTGAAATAATGAGATGATAATATAGTAAAATTATGAAATATTGAAATGGTGAAATAATGAGATGATAATATAGTAAAATTATGAAATATTGAAATGGTGAAATAATGAGATGATAATATATTAAAATTACGAAATATTGAAATGGTGAAATAATGAGATGATAATATAGTAAAATTATGAAATATTGAAATGGTGAAATAATGAGATGATAATATAGTAAAATTATGAAATATTGAAATGGTGAAATAATGAGATGATAATATAGTAAAATTATGAAATATTGAAATGGTGAAATAATGAGATGATAATATAGTAAAATTATGAAATATTGAAATGGTGAAATAATGAGATGATAATATAGTAAAATTATGAAATATTGAAATGGTGAAATAATGAGATGATAATATATTAAAATTACGAAATATTGAAATGGTGAAATAATGAGATGATAATATAGTAAAATTATGAAATATTGAAATGGTGAAATAATGAGATGATAATATAGTAAAATTATGAAATATTGAAATGGTGAAATAATGAGATGATAATATAGTAAAATTATGAAATATTGAAATGGTGAAATAATGAGATGATAATATAGTAAAATTATGAAATATTGAAATGGTGAAATAATGAGATGATAATATAGTAAAATTATGAAATATTGAAATGGTGAAATAATGAGATGATAATATAGTAAAATTATGAAATATTGAAATGGTGAAATAATGAGACGATAATATAGTAAAATTATGAAATATTGAAATGGTGAAATAATGAGATGATAATATATAAAAATTATGAAATATTGAAATGGTGAAATAATGAGATGATAATATAGTAAAATTATGAAATATTGAAATGGTGAAATAATGAGATGATAATATATTAAAATTACGAAATATTGAAATGGTGAAATAATGAGATGATAATATATTAAAATTATGAAATATTGAAATGGTGAAATAATGAGATGATAATATATTAAAATTATGAAATATTGAAATGGTGAAATAATGAGATGATAATATAGTAAAATTATGAAATATTGAAATGGTGAAATAATGAGATGATTATATAGTAAAAATATGAAATATTGAAATGGTGAAATAATGAGATGATAATATAGTAAAATTATGAAATATTGAAATGGTGAAATAATGAGATGATAATATATTAAAATTACGAAATATTGAAATGGTGAAATAATGAGATGATAATATAGTAAAATTATGAAATATTGAAATGGTGAAATAATGAGATGATAATATAGTAAAATTATGAAATATTGAAATGGTGAAATAATGAGATGATAATATAGTAAAATTATGAAATATTGAAATGGTGAAATAATGAGATGATAATATATTAAAATTACGAAATATTGAAATGGTGAAATAATGAGATGATAATATAGTAAAATTATGAAATATTGAAATGGTGAAATAATGAGATGATAATATAGTAAAATTATGAAATATTGAAATGGTGAAATAATGAGATGATAATATAGTAAAATTATGAAATATTGAAATGGTGAAATAATGAGATGATAATATATAAAAATTATGAAATATTGAAATGGTGAAATAATGAGATGATAATATAGTAAAATTATGAAATATTGAAATGGTGAAATAATGAGATGATTATATATTAAAATTACGAAATATTGAAATGGTGAAATAATGAGATGATAATATAGTAAAATTATGAAATATTGAAATGCTGAAATAATGAAATGATAATATATTAAAATTATGAAATATTGAAATGGTGAAATAATGAGATGATAATATAGTAAAATTATGAAATATTGAAATGGTGAAATAATGAGATGATAATATAGTAAAATTATGAAATATTGAAATGGTGAAATAATGAGATGATAATATAGTAAAATTATGAAATATTGAAATGGTGAAATAATGAGATGATAATATAGTAAAATTATGAAATATTGAAATGGTGAAATAATGAGATGATAATATAGTAAAATTATGAAATATTGAAATGGTGAAATAATGAGATGATAATATAGTAAAATTATGAAATATTGAAATGGTGAAATAATGAGATGATAATATATAAAAATTATGAAATATTGAAATGGTGAAATAATGAGATGATAATATAGTAAAATTATGAAATATTGAAATGGTGAAATAATGAGATGATTATATATTAAAATTACGAAATATTGAAATGGTGAAATAATGAGATGATAATATAGTAAAATTATGAAATATTGAAATGCTGAAATAATGAAATGATAATATATTAAAATTATGAAATATTGAAATGGTGAAATAATGAGATGATAATATAGTAAAATTATGAAATATTGAAATGGTGAAATAATGAGATGATAATATAGTAAAATTATGAAATATTGAAATGGTGAAATAATGAGATGATTATATATTAAAATTACGAAATATTGAAATGGTGAAATAATGAGATGATAATATAGTAAAATTATGAAATATTGAAATGCTGAAATAATGAAATGATAATATATTAAAATTATGAAATATTGAAATGGTGAAATAATGAGATGATAATATAGTAAAATTATGAAATATTGAAATGGTGAAATAATGAGATGATAATATAGTAAAATTATGAAATATTGAAATGGTGAAATAATGAGATGATTATATAGTAAAAATATGAAATATTGAAATGGTGAAATAATGAGATGATAATATAGTAAAATTATGAAATATTGAAATGGTGAAATAATGAGATGATAATATATTAAAATTACGAAATATTGAAATGGTGAAATAATGAGATGATAATATAGTAAAATTATGAAATATTGAAATGGTGAAATAATGAGATGATAATATAGTAAAATTATGAAATATTGAAATGGTGAAATAATGAGATGATAATATAGTAAAATTATGAAATATTGAAATGGTGAAATAATGAGATGATAATATATTAAAATTACGAAATATTGAAATGGTGAAATAATGAGATGATAATATAGTAAAATTATGAAATATTGAAATGGTGAAATAATGAGATGATAATATAGTAAAATTATGAAATATTGAAATGGTGAAATAATGAGATGATAATATAGTAAAATTATGAAATATTGAAATGGTGAAATAATGAGATGATAATATAGTAAAATTATGAAATATTGAAATGGTGAAATAATGAGATGATAATATAGTAAAATTATGAAATATTGAAATGGTGAAATAATGAGATGATAATATATTAAAATTACGAAATATTGAAATGGTGAAATAATGAGATGATAATATAGTAAAATTATGAAATATTGAAATGGTGAAATAATGAGATGATAATATATTAAAATTATGAAATATTGAAATGGTGAAATAATGAGATGATAATATAGTAAAATTATGAAATATTGAAATGGTGAAATAATGAGATGATTATATAGTAAAAATATGAAATATTGAAATGGTGAAATAATGAGATGATAATATAGTAAAATTATGAAATATTGAAATGGTGAAATAATGAGATGATAATATATTAAAATTACGAAATATTGAAATGGTGAAATAATGAGATGATAATATAGTAAAATTATGAAATATTGAAATGGTGAAATAATGAGATGATAATATAGTAAAATTATGAAATATTGAAATGGTGAAATAATGAGATGATAATATAGTAAAATTATGAAATATTGAAATGGTGAAATAATGAGATGATAATATATTAAAATTACGAAATATTGAAATGGTGAAATAATGAGATGATAATATAGTAAAATTATGAAATATTGAAATGGTGAAATAATGAGATGATAATATAGTAAAATTATGAAATATTGAAATGGTGAAATAATGAGATGATAATATAGTAAAATTATGAAATATTGAAATGGTGAAATAATGAGATGATAATATAGTAAAATTATGAAATATTGAAATGGTGAAATAATGAGATGATAATATAGTAAAATTATGAAATATTGAAATGGTGAAATAATGAGATGATAATATATTAAAATTACGAAATATTGAAATGGTGAAATAATGAGATGATAATATAGTAAAATTATGAAATATTGAAATGGTGAAATAATGAGATGATAATATAGTAAAATTATGAAATATTGAAATGGTGAAATAATGAGATGATAATATAGTAAAATTATGAAATATTGAAATGGTGAAATAATGAGATGATAATATAGTAAAATTATGAAATATTGAAATGGTGAAATAATGAGATGATAATATAGTAAAATTATGAAATATTGAAATGGTGAAATAATGAGATGATAATATAGTAAAATTATGAAATATTGAAATGGTGAAATAATGAGATGATAATATATTAAAATTACGAAATATTGAAATGGTGAAATAATGAGATGATAATATAGTAAAATTATGAAATATTGAAATGGTGAAATAATGAGATGATAATATATTAAAATTATGAAATATTGAAATGGTGAAATAATGAGATGATAATATAGTAAAATTATGAAATATTGAAATGGTGAAATAATGAGATGATTATATAGTAAAAATATGAAATATTGAAATGGTGAAATAATGAGATGATAATATAGTAAAATTATGAAATATTGAAATGGTGAAATAATGAGATGATAATATATTAAAATTACGAAATATTGAAATGGTGAAATAATGAGATGATAATATAGTAAAATTATGAAATATTGAAATGGTGAAATAATGAGATGATAATATAGTAAAATTATGAAATATTGAAATGGTGAAATAATGAGATGATAATATAGTAAAATTATGAAATATTGAAATGGTGAAATAATGAGATGATAATATATTAAAATTACGAAATATTGAAATGGTGAAATAATGAGATGATAATATAGTAAAATTATGAAATATTGAAATGGTGAAATAATGAGATGATAATATAGTAAAATTATGAAATATTGAAATGGTGAAATAATGAGATGATAATATAGTAAAATTATGAAATATTGAAATGGTGAAATAATGAGATGATAATATAGTAAAATTATGAAATATTGAAATGGTGAAATAATGAGATGATAATATAGTAAAATTATGAAATATTGAAATGGTGAAATAATGAGATGATAATATATTAAAATTACGAAATATTGAAATGGTGAAATAATGAGATGATAATATAGTAAAATTATGAAATATTGAAATGGTGAAATAATGAGATGATAATATAGTAAAATTATGAAATATTGAAATGGTGAAATAATGAGATGATAATATAGTAAAATTATGAAATATTGAAATGGTGAAATAATGAGATGATAATATAGTAAAATTATGAAATATTGAAATGGTGAAATAATGAGATGATAATATAGTAAAATTATGAAATATTGAAATGGTGAAATAATGAGATGATAATATAGTAAAATTATGAAATATTGAAATGGTGAAATAATGAGACGATAATATAGTAAAATTATGAAATATTGAAATGGTGAAATAATGAGATGATAATATATAAAAATTATGAAATATTGAAATGGTGAAATAATGAGATGATAATATAGTAAAATTATGAAATATTGAAATGGTGAAATAATGAGATGATAATATATTAAAATTACGAAATATTGAAATGGTGAAATAATGAGATGATAATATATTAAAATTATGAAATATTGAAATGGTGAAATAATGAGATGATAATATATTAAAATTATGAAATATTGAAATGGTGAAATAATGAGATGATAATATAGTAAAATTATGAAATATTGAAATGGTGAAATAATGAGATGATTATATAGTAAAAATATGAAATATTGAAATGGTGAAATAATGAGATGATAATATAGTAAAATTATGAAATATTGAAATGGTGAAATAATGAGATGATAATATATTAAAATTACGAAATATTGAAATGGTGAAATAATGAGATGATAATATAGTAAAATTATGAAATATTGAAATGGTGAAATAATGAGATGATAATATAGTAAAATTATGAAATATTGAAATGGTGAAATAATGAGATGATAATATAGTAAAATTATGAAATATTGAAATGGTGAAATAATGAGATGATAATATATTAAAATTACGAAATATTGAAATGGTGAAATAATGAGATGATAATATAGTAAAATTATGAAATATTGAAATGGTGAAATAATGAGATGATAATATAGTAAAATTATGAAATATTGAAATGGTGAAATAATGAGATGATAATATAGTAAAATTATGAAATATTGAAATGGTGAAATAATGAGATGATAATATATAAAAATTATGAAATATTGAAATGGTGAAATAATGAGATGATAATATAGTAAAATTATGAAATATTGAAATGGTGAAATAATGAGATGATTATATATTAAAATTACGAAATATTGAAATGGTGAAATAATGAGATGATAATATAGTAAAATTATGAAATATTGAAATGCTGAAATAATGAAATGATAATATATTAAAATTATGAAATATTGAAATGGTGAAATAATGAGATGATAATATAGTAAAATTATGAAATATTGAAATGGTGAAATAATGAGATGATAATATAGTAAAATTATGAAATATTGAAATGGTGAAATAATGAGATGATAATATAGTAAAATTATGAAATATTGAAATGGTGAAATAATGAGATGATAATATAGTAAAATTATGAAATATTGAAATGGTGAAATAATGAGATGATAATATATTAAAATTATGAAATATTGAAATGGTGAAATAATGAGATGATAATATAGTAAAATTATGAAATATTGAAATGGTGAAATAATGAGATGATAATATATAAAAATTATGAAATATTGAAATGGTGAAATAATGAGATGATAATATAGTAAAATTATGAAATATTGAAATGGTGAAATAATGAGATGATTATATATTAAAATTACGAAATATTGAAATGGTGAAATAATGAGATGATAATATAGTAAAATTATGAAATATTGAAATGCTGAAATAATGAAATGATAATATATTAAAATTATGAAATATTGAAATGGTGAAATAATGAGATGATAATATAGTAAAATTATGAAATATTGAAATGGTGAAATAATGAGATGATAATATAGTAAAATTATGAAATATTGAAATGGTGAAATAATGAGATGATTATATATTAAAATTACGAAATATTGAAATGGTGAAATAATGAGATGATAATATAGTAAAATTATGAAATATTGAAATGCTGAAATAATGAAATGATAATATATTAAAATTATGAAATATTGAAATGGTGAAATAATGAGATGATAATATAGTAAAATTATGAAATATTGAAATGGTGAAATAATGAGATGATAATATAGTAAAATTATGAAATATTGAAATGGTGAAATAATGAGATGATAATATAGTAAAATTATGAAATATTGAAATGGTGAAATAATTATTTGATAATATAGTAAAATTATGAAATATTGAAATGGTGAAATAATGAGATGATAATATATTAAAATTATGAAATATTGAAATGGTGAAATAATGAGATGATAATATAGTAAAATTATGAAATATTGAAATGGTGAAATAATGAGATGATAATATATTAAAATTATGAAATATTGAAATGGTGAAATAATGAGATGATAATATATTAAAATTATGAAATATTGAAATGGTGAAATAATGAGATGATAATATAGTAAAATTATGAAATATTGAAATGGTGAAATAATGAGATGATAATATAGTAAAATTACGAAATATTGAAATGGTGAAATAATGAGATGATAATATAGTAAAATTACGAAATATTGAAATGGTGAAATAATGAGATGATAATATATTAAAATTATGAAATATTGAAATGGTGAAATAATGAGATGATAATATAGTAAAATTATGAAATATTGAAATGGTGAAATAATGAGATGATAATATATTAAAATTATGAAATATTGAAATGGTGAAATAATGAGATGATAATATATTAAAATTATGAAATATTGAAATGGTGAAATAATGAGATGATTATATAGTAAAAATATGAAATATTGAAATGGTGAAATAATGAGATGATAATATAGTAAAATTATGAAATATTGAAATGGTGAAATAATGAGATGATAATATAGTAAAATTATGAAATATTGAAATGGTGAAATAATGAGATGATAATATAGTAAAATTATGAAATATTGAAATGGTGAAATAATGAGATGATAATATAGTAAAATTATGAAATATTGAAATGGTGAAATAATGAGATGATAATATATTAAAATTACGAAATATTGAAATGGTGAAATTATGAGATGATAATATAGTAAAATTATGAAATATTGAAATGGTGAAATAATGAGATGATAATATAGTAAAATTATGAAATATTGAAATGGTGAAATAATGAGATGATAATATAGTAAAATTATGAAATATTGAAATGGTGAAATAATGAGATGATAATATAGTAAAATTATGAAATATTGAAATGGTGAAATAATGAGATGATAATATAGTAAAATTATGAAATATTGAAATGGTGAAATAATGAGATGATAATATAGTAAAATTATGAAATATTGAAATGGTGAAATAATGAGATGATAATATATTAAAATTATGAAATATTGAAATGGTGAAATAATGAGATGATAATATATTAAAATTATGAAATATTGAAATGGTGAAATAATGAGATGATTATATATTAAAATTATGAAATATTGAAATGGTGAAATAATGAGATGATTATATATTAAAATTAATAAATATTGAAATGGTGAAATAATGAGATGATTATATATTAAAATTATGAAATATTGAAATGGTGAAATAATGAGATGATTATATATTAAAATTATGAAATATTGAAATGGTGAAATAATGAGATGATTATATATTAAAATTATGAAATATTGAAATGGTGAAATAATGAGATGATTATATATTAAAATTATGAAATATTGAAATGGTGAAATAATGAGATGATTATAACGAAGTGACGAAATGAAATAATGAAGTACTGGTAAGGAAACAGAGAAATAATTGAATCTTCTTCTTCTTCTTCTTCTTCTTACTAGAGCTTGTTCCATCTTTACTTTGAAGAGTCGACCCTCCAGACCATTCTTCTAAATCTATCTCTGTCTTGTGTCATAGCAAATAATTTATACAAAAAAAAAAAAAAAAAGAAGAAATAAATAAAAATTAAACAAATTAATACGTTCAAAAATAAATTAATAATTCAATAGTAGGATGCCTAGAATCTAGAATAAATTAATTAATTAAAAAAAAAAAAAAAAAGGACCTATTATCATCCGAAGGACAGAGCCGGTAGCTCAGAAATATCACCTTTCCTTTTGTTTTTCAAGTAAACGAGACGAGCGGGACGTTCACCTGATATTAAGTGATACACCCGTCCATAACAACGTGGCGCTAGTTAGGATGATATACACAGCACCACACTGTGCTCGGTGCTTGGGACAAGGGATGGGTTGCATCTAATTACATTAGCAATTACACTAGTTACAACGCCCTTCAAACCGGATCACAGTAATGTTTGCACACTGCTCTTTGTCGGCTGCAACAGGCGCTGCGGCGGTACCTACCTAGACGGTCTGCAGCAACAGAGACACTACCACCAGTGATAGCCACAGCGCCCTTCAAACCGGATCACAGTAATGTTTGCACACTGCTCTTTGTCGGCTGCAACAGGCGCTGCGGCGGTACCTACCTAGACGGTCTGCAGCAACAGAGACACTACCACCAGTGATAGCCACAGCGCCCTTCAAACCGGATCACAGTAATGTTTGCACACTGCTCTTTGTCGGCTGCAACAGGCGCTGCGGCGGTACCTACCTAGACGGTCTGCAGCAACAGAGACACTACCACCAGTGATAGCCACAGCGCCCTTCAAACCGGATCACAGTAATGTTTGCACACTGCTCTTTGTCGGCTGCAACAGGCGCTGCGGCGGTACCTACCTAGACGGTCTGCAGCAACAGAGACACTACCACCAGTGATAGCCACAGCGCCCTTCAAACCGGATCACAGTAATGTTTGCACACTGCTCTTTGTCGGCTGCAACAGGCGCTGCGGCGGTACCTACCTAGACGGTCTGCAGCAACAGAGACACTACCACCAGTGATAGCCACAGCGCCCTTCAAACCGGATCACAGTAATGTTTGCACACTGCTCTTTGTCGGCTGCAACAGGCGCTGCGGCGGTACCTATACGGTCTGCAGCAACAGAGACACTACCAACAGTATATATGTGAAGGAGTTATACCATCATCCACCGCCTCCTTCGCGTCGATGTAGACCTGGTAACGCTCGTATATGCTCATCTTCAGGTCCAGCTCCAGCACCTGGTGGTCCAGTGCGCGTCTCCTCGACAGGGTTACAGCTGCAACAGATCATGACGTGAGCATATCTATTCAATATCCCATCATCATCATCATCAGCTGATAGACGTCCACCGCTCAGTGGGCATCTATCACTCCAGCCGCTTTTAGTCGACTATAATGGGCAACTAAAATGTTCCGGTATTAACCTTCGTGTATCATGTCGTTGAGCTTGCATCGCAGCTCGCTCTCCAGCGGTATGCGCTCGCTGAAGGACCTCGCCGCCGGACGAGGACGACCTGGTGGTGGAGAATATGGTGAGAGTTGCTTCTGTACTCCATCATGATGACTATCTGATGGTAGGTCCAGTAAGTTTACTAGTAATATTAAACGCAGTAATGTCGGTAGATATAGAATATACATAGACGGTGTCCGGTTGTTACTGGTGGTAGGTACCATCACAGCTCCTATTTCTGCCAACAAACAGCAGTGCGCACACATAGCCGCGGTCCGGTTTGAAGGGCGCTGTAGCTAGTGAGACTCAGCATTATATGTCTTAGGCGACGAGCACAATATAGTGCCTATTTCGGCCATCAAACAGCAGTGTGCTAACATTACCGTGTTCCGGTTTGAAGGGCGCCGTAGCTCGTGTAATTACTGGGGTAACAACATCATATATCTTAGGCGACGAGCACAATATGGTGCCTATTTCTGCCACCAAACAGCAGGGTGCTAACATTACCGTGTTCCGGTTTGAAGGGCGCCGTAGCTCGTGTAATTACTGGGGTAACAACATCATATATCTTAGGCGACGAGCACAATATGGTGCCTATTTCTGCCACCAAACAGCAGGGTGCTAACATTACCGTGTTCCGGTTTGAAGGGCGCCGTAGCTCGTGTAATTACTGGGGTAACAACATCATATATCTTAGGCGACGAGCACAATATAGTGCCTATTTCTGCCACCAAACAGCAGGGTGCTAACATTACCGTGTTCCGGTTTGAAGGGCGCCGTAGCTCGTGTAATTACTGGGGTAACAACATCATATATCTTAGGCGACGAGCACAATATCGTGCCTATTTCTGCCACCAAACAGCAGTGTGCTAACATTACCGTGTTCCGGTTTGAAGGGCGCTGTACCTAGTGTAATTACTGGGGTAACGAGACTTAACTGTCTTAGGCGACAAGCGCAATGTGATGAAATATATATCCTCCTCACCAACTCCATGGGTTAGCGTGTCACTTAACATCAGGTGAAAACTTATCGACGCATAATTAAAAAAAAAAAAAAAAAAAACAAAATCCTTTCACCATTTCTTTAAAGCCTCCTACTTCGAAGGTTCTTTAGTCCTCCGTACTATCAGTATCCTGAAGATTCTGCCCATATAACCAGATGGTTGGAGGAGCTATTGGGGAAGTCCCCCTTAATCGATTACTGGGATCAAACATTCATCACCATCGCCTTAATTAATGGACGCCCACTGCTGGACATAGGTCTCTTGTAACGTCCACAAAACACGAGTCCGAAGGCACCTACTTTTAATGCAGATGAAACATGAGAGCTAGTTTGAATCGTCACCAATCACCAGGGTCAGTCATCATCATCATCCGATCGACGGCCATTGCTGGACGTAGTCTAACCTAACCTAACCTAACCCTTTTTTGGTTTCGGGGGAGAAATCTTCGAAAAGACACTCTGCCTTCAGGGGGGAAGTCAGAGTTATGTGGAGATTTTTACCCACTAAAACCTCCTCGGTGGTCACCTTGCGAGGTCACGGGATTCCCGTTCGGAACACACCCGCGGCCTCGCAGCCGCCATGCTGGGATAGCCCGTCCCAGGGTCTACTTTATTCAGACCCTATCAGCCTCGTGAGTACTACTTCAATGACCGGAGACCACGTCCAGCCATTGTCCTCCTCAGGGTCGTTTAGAAGGCGATGATAACCCCTATCCTGATCGCCAACAACCCCAAACCTAACCAGTTCACATCGATCGGTCCTACGTTTCCGGCGACCTTCGTTAGTAAGGGTTCACATGTTGCACCAACCTGACCCAATCATTATCAGCAGCTTCCGTTACCAAGGTTACCATACCATTTGATGGAGACAAAGTTTTCATTAATACGCACGCTTGGTGACAATCCAGCGAGGATCGTCCCTGGAGTCGGTTGCTGTCGGCTCCATATCCAGATGGCAGACTCGGCAGCGGCACATGTCGTCCAGAAGAGCACCGCATCGCGTACAAATTTCTAGAAGATTACTCATATATATATATCCCAGAAGTAGTTATGGGTTTGAGGAGAAAGTCCATGGGTGAATGATCATCAGCTGCATATCTACTGGATCTGGCGAGGGTAAGAGCTGCTGCGTCCAAGTCTATCTAGATCTCCTCCTCTGGAGATAAAGAGGTTTACATCTCCAAGAATATAGCTCCTGTAGCTGTCATGGCTGCCGTATATCAGCGAAGATTGATATCAGTTTTGAGGGCTGCCTTTCCACTATCATCATCAGCATCATCATCATCACCAAGTAGGTTCCTTAGGATAATCCTCAAGATTTGTTTAACCTTCTTTTACGTCCGCTTCATCGAGGAGCTTGAAGATTGTGCGCCTTGTCGTCTCCAGCTTGGCGTCCTGCAGTGTAGAGATCCTGTGCCTGGAGGCCGCCTTATGCGCTTCGGGTAGAAGGAACTGCTGCACCAGTTCAGCCACCAGCTCGTTCTGTTCCGCTGTCGACCTGAACATGGCGGTAAATATGAAAAAAGAAAATAATCGACACGCAATTCTCTTTTTCTTTTACGGTCATCAAACAGTTCTTGGGGTGTATTAACTGGTTAAATTACTGTGGTAATTCAACACCTGGTATCACCTGGTGACAAGTTTGATGCGGTGCAGGGTACATCATCAGAACTAACACCAATTTCTTGATGCACCCAACACCAGATGAACGTCCAACTCCTAGTTCTACTGTATATAAATCTCCTAACATGGAGCCGTTATCCCTCATGGCCTTGTCCATTCTGTCTGCCTTCCCTTGCGCCATCCTCACAGCATCTTCCTCAGCAGCCAGTTCCACTCCCTCCTGCACGATCTCCCGGAGGTAAGCGTCCACAGTCTCCTGCGTCACCCCCAGCACCTGAACATGCACTTGGGAATTAAGGTCACCACCTCCATAAGATATCTAGCAGACTAACTTCTGTTAAGATTAAAAGAAGAAGGAGTCAGTCTGACCCGCTTGAACATCTCGTCGTGCTCCCTCCTCCTGTGTTCTTCTTTCTGTCTTCTACCAGCTTCCGCCGCCTCTCGCATGGTCTTATCGCGCACTGGAACAAGTTTATAACAACTTCAATAGACAACTCCATCAAGTCTTCCCTATGGTATATAGTACTTGGTAACTAGTATATATGGTACGTGATGGTAAGCACTACGCTTTACCAATAACAGTGTGATCCTAGGAAGGATATTTACACTACACCACACACCTTCACGACGAGATATTGCACCAGCAATAGTCTTAATTACAGCGCGTTTAATAATAGAATTCGGTAACGTTATTACTAGGTATCTATACTAGGTATTTTATTTAACAGTTTTAGATACTTATATATATATTTATAAAGCAATGGTATTTTTTTTTTATATATATAATTACGAGCAATGAGTATGAAGGCGTGATGCTTCCTCTCCTCCTTCAATCTCCTCAACTCCTTTTCTAAGAAGTCCAAAGCAGAAGCCACTGCGCCGCCGCACAGTTCATCCACCAGCGCCGTAATGGCGTCCTCCTGTAACCATCAGATTTGTTAGATCTCAAACATGGAGACCTAATCATCAGCTGATAGACGTGCACTGCTGGACACAGATCTCCTCCAAAGATGCCCAGGTTTGTAGGAGTTTAATTGGGAGGATTTGGGTAATTTCCCACCGTGCTAGCCCAATGCGGGTTGCTGGAAGCCAGACCTTCGTCTTGATCATCAGGCTGCACTACGAGCTGATGAGGCTGGCTTGGGTCCTGTGAGCTGTTCTGCTGGTCCTCTTACACCCGTAAACATGGAGACCTGTTCCAAAATAATTCTGTCACTGCTTTTTGGATTACCTTCTGGTCGGCCTCCGTGCGCAGGGCGACGTGATCGCGCGCCTTCGCCTCTTCTCTAGCGATGCGCGCCTTATCCTCTTTCTGGAGCCCGTGCGTGGTCTTCAACTCCTCAGTCAGCTCAGCAGCACGGGTACGGCCCTCGTACATCTAAAAGCATACGTCAAACAACTAGGTATGATTATTCGTAAAAGTAATGCATGAAACTATAGCAAATTGAGTTTCTGGAGTTAGGATCCTATACACTGCACCACACCCTGGCTGTCCATGAGATATATCAGTTCAGTGTTGTTACCTCAGTAATTTCAACAACTACAGCACCGTTGAAATTGGAACAATACGGCGCTGGTTAAGAGGATATATACTGCAGCATTTCGTGCTTCTCAACGTGGGACATAAGATATTAGGTCTTGTTACCATAGTAATTACATTAGCTACAGCGCCCTTCAAACCGAAACACAGTAATGTTTGCGCTGTCTATCAGGCTGCAATAAAATGCTGGTGTGATCTACCAAATTTTGGACGGCGCGTCCTCTGATGATCTTCTGAAGCAGCAGCGCTTGCTGGTGGTCATCTTCTTCTTCGTCGTCGACGGCTTCCACTTCGGGCGTCGGCGGGCGCTGGATTCCGGTCTGCCGGCGTGGCTTCAGCACTTTCAGCGGTCCGGCGGAAGTGAGGGTCGCGCCGAGCCTTGCCTCTGGGTGTGAAGACCAGGTAAGAAATGAAGATCGGATACTCCCAATTCTTAGTGACTGTCATCAAACATTTGATTCCTCCTGACACAATCTGGATCCGATCCCGGAGCCCCATGATGTAAGCCATGGTTGATGGTTTATGGCTGCCACCACAACAGAACAGCCGATAGCCTATCAGCAGCAGGATCGGAGTATTCCAGATGAACTGCATCATAGTCTACTAAATGGTAATAACTTTTCAGGTCGTCGTGAAGGTTCTTGAGGAACTGCTCGCTCCACTTCGTCTCCCTCTCGCAGAGCTGCGTAGTGTCCCGTGGCAGATGGTGGCCGGAGCAGGAATGCTTCAGGTCCTGCCCGCATCTGTCCAGCCAGGCAGGCGGCTCCGCTGCCTTTATGTGATCTTCTAGAACTTCAGCCATATCATAATTTATTAGATTCTTTCAAGTCCATTGACAATCAATTTATGAATACTACCAGGTCATCCCCAACCTACCACCAAATTTTAAGATACTCTGATCATATTTGGACAGAATCTGGATGAGGTGGTTATGGTAAAGATGAGGGTATACCAACATGGAGTCGAACAGCAGCTGGTACCTACTAGGTCAACATTCCCACAGGTCTGAGACGAGTTGAGAAAAGTGGTGAGGAAGCTGGTGGATGGTACGGGAGTAAGAGCCTTTACCGACCAAGCATGACCTTCAGTGATGAATCGGAAAGAGAAGAAGAGAGAAGGAATATGTTCGTCCAAAAGAAACCAGTCGATGATGATGATGAAAAGAATTCAGGTCTGAAAGAGAAATGAAGACCTGTATGATACATTTATGAATAGGAGCTGATGATTAATGGCATATTTATAAATTAATAAATCCTATAACGTGGAAGCTCCATATGGAACAGGTGGGTAGTTTGACAGCTGGACCAACGACCTGGTATGAATACCAAAGGAAGTCGTTGGATGCAGGGGGTGTAAAGGGTTCAGCCCATCTTACGGAGACCAAGAGAACCTCAGCTGCTCGCGATGCACCCGGCTGAACAGCAGGCGAGTCCAGCATGGTGGGACTAAGGCTCAATTCTTCCTCCAATTAAGATCCTTGAAGGATGCCAATGCCCAGCAGTGGGCGTTATCAGGCTGATAAGATGTAGGCGGCATTGGAAAGGTATCCTAACTGGCGCTGACGGTGAGCTTACCACGAGGTATGCTTACCCAAGAACGAAGGGTCATAAGTAATGTCCGCGTGCCTCCTTCGAGCTTGGTACCCGTTCCTGGATATTGGCGCGTGGAGTACGGACGTTGGGTCAGCGGCGGCGGCGGTGGGAGCACCACCACCACGTGACGCCCTCATCTCCTGCACCAAGCCCTCTTGACCACCTCGGCTGTGATACGCGTTCAGTTTTCTCAATTCTGCAAGACAAGTTTATGAATATTTTACTTCTGGGTAAACTTAACCCTGGCTCCATTCCACGGGAATTGAAGATCTGGTGAAGATCAGGAGTAGGAGATGCACATGAGCTGATCTCGAGGAAGTACATTAGACTTGACTTAAGAAGCTCAAATTTCAAACCTCTGTCTCTCGTCCGACGGATGTTATCAATTTTCTTCTCCATCTCACATTTCTTGTTCGCCCACAGCTTCGCCAGCTTGGTGCTGACGCGGCCGGTCCTCTTCTTCCTGCTGTCAGCCTGCATACGGTGCAGCAGCACCAGCCTGATGTCTTGCAGCTCGTCGATCTCCTGACAACGACCGGGTAAACGTTATCATTGAAAGCTGTCCCGACTCTTACCTCGGTGGTTTCTTACCTGGTTTCATTGTCATATACATGGCGATCAGAACTCTTCTCTTCTTAATCTCCGCTAAAGAAGAAAGAAGTTGCGACTTTAGCGAAATTCTCCTCGTCAATTTGAAATCGAAGAATGCTTACCGCCTCCCTGAATATCCAATCTTTCGTCTCCACATCTTTTATGATCTCGTCTCTCTTCTTCATCCAGCACGGGAACTGCCCTTTGTCCACCAGGTCCATCCAAACGCGCGCGTGCCGCATCCTTGCACATAAAACAATTTCTATTCTCATTCACCAACTGGGAACTGGGAATATGGAACAGCCATGGCAGATGAAGACTATCAGAAATATGGACATTTTGGACTTCTTCAAGAAGACTTCTACAGGAGAACTCGGTGAAGTCTTCTTGAGACACCATAGACAAATCATAATATTGTGATAACCAACTTGTTGATGATCTCAGTGGTGTGGAAGTCCGCGGGCAGGTCGCCTTGGCGATAAGGTTTCCCTGGACCTGGAAATATATTCAGAAGGATATGACTTTCGATTGCATCCATGACCCTGGTCCAGTTCCTCAGCTTCATGTTGGAGATTATTCGATGGTCTCCTTCTCAATGTTACCTGGTTAACTCCTTATTTCCAAATTCATGGGCATAACTTGAAGACTGCTCTGGTTATCAGATCTTGGGTATATGGTTGCAGGAAGCAGCTGGCTGCGGGCAGCACAGGATCGACCGATCAAGAGATCTTTGGTGGAGACCTATGTCCAGGAATGGACGTCTGTCGGGCTGATTACGATGCTGATGAGACCCTGGGTATATGGATGCGGGAAGCAGCTGGTTGCAGGCAGCACAAGATCGACCGATCAAGAGATCTTTGGTGGAGACCTATGTCCAGGAGTGAACGTCTGTTGGGCTGATTACGATGCTGATGAGACCCTGGGTATATGGTTGCGGGATGCAGCTGGCTGCGGGATGCAGCTGGCTGCGGGCAGCACAGGATCGACCGATCAAGAGATCTTTGGTGGAGACCTATGTCCAGGAGTGGACGTCTGTCGGGCTGATTACGATGCTGATGAGACCCTGGATATATGGATGGGGGAAGCAGCTGGTTGCAGGCAGCACAGGATCGACCGATCAAGAGATCTTTGGTGGAGACCTATGTTCAGGAATGGACGTCTGTCGGGCTGATTACGATGCTGATGAGACCCTGGATATATGGATGCGGGAAGCAGCTGGTTGTAGGCAGCACAGGATCGACCGATGAAGAGTTCTTTGATGGAGGCCTATGTCCAGTGGAGATCTGTTGGGCTGATTACGACGCTGATGATGAGAGCCTGGGTATTCTGGACCAGCTTCACCTCTTCTTTATAGAAGTACCTTAATGTAACTCATTCTTACTTGGTAATAGTAAACACTCACCCCATTCCAGTTTGTCCAGATATAACACCTCGGGTTTCTTCTCGCAACCTTCTGCCACAACAGCATCCGACTGCCACGGCACCGTTTGAGCTGATGACTCCCTGGGTTCGCAAAGAAGATTAACAGCAACAGCACATAACAATAGAGAATATTATCAGGTCCTTCAATGAAGTCGGCAGTCACCAGGCTTGGTGGCAGTAGACCTCGATCTGGTGGTAACAGTAGTAAGATGCTTATTGCTCTAGTGAGAATTCCCGTCTCGCGTTCATGTTGGTTTTGTGTGAACGGTAAGCGACGGTGCAGACGAAGATGATGAGGATGCTGTTCATCATGAGGCGTCTGGTGAACAGCATCAACTGGACGGTGGAAGATCACCACATCGATCGGTTGTAAGCTACCTGCGACCAGCAGCTTCCCGCAACGGGTTCATGTGGAAGGATTTAGATCATTTCCCAGAGCCTCGTCTGTTGAACATCAGGTTCCACCACGAGCTGGTGAGCTTGGCTTGGATCCTGTGGGCTATTGTGCGGGAACCCTTATACCCCTATCTCTATCACCCCTGTCCTTTATCGCCCCTATCTCTATCGTCTATGTATCTATTACCTCTATCTCTATCACCTCTATCTCTATCAATCCTATCTCTATCACACCTATTTCTCTCGCTTCTATTTCTGTCACCCCTATTTCTATCACCCCTATCTCAATGACCCCTATCTCTACCATGCCTATCTTTATCGCCCCTATCTCTATCGTCTATGTATCTATCACCTCTATCTCTATCACTCCTATCTTTATCACTCCTATCTCTATCACACCTATTTCTCTTGCTTCTATTTCTGTCACCCCTATTTCTATCACCCCTATCTCAATGACCCCTATCTCTACCATGCCTATCTTTATCGCCCCTATCTCTATCGTCTATGTATCTATCACCTCTATCTCTATCACTCCTATCTTTATCACTCCTATCTCTATCACACCTATTTCTCTTGCTTCTATTTCTGTCACCCCTATTTCTATCACCCCTATCTCAATGACCCCTATCTCTACCATGCCTATCTTTATCGCCCCTATCTCTATCGTCTATGTATCTATCACCTCTATCTCTATCACTCCTATCTTTATCACTCCTATCTCTATCACACCTATTTCTCTCGCTTCTATTTCTGTCACCCCTATTTCTATCACCCCTATCTCAATGACCCCTATCTCTACCATGCCTATCTTTATCGCCCCTATCTCTATCGCCCCTATCTCTATCGCCCCTACCTCTATCACCCCTATCTCTGTCACACCTATTTCTCTCGCCTCTATCTCTGTCACCCCTATCTCTATCGCTCTACCTCTATCACCCTTATCTCTATCATCCCTATTTCTATCACCCCTAACTCTATCACCTCTATCTCCATTACCTCTATCTCTATCACCCCTCCCTCTGTCACCCATGTCTCTATCACTTCTATGTCTATCACCACTATTTCTATCACCCTTATCTCTATCATCCCTATCTCTATCCCTCCTATCTCTATAAACCCTATCTCTATCGCCCCTATCTCAATGACCCCTATCTCTACCATGCCTATCTTTATCGCCCCTATCTCTATCGTCTATGTATCTATCACCTCTATCTCTATCACTCCTATCTCTATCACACCTATTTCTCTCGCTTCTATTTCTGTCACCCCTATTTCTATCACCCCTATCTCTGTCACACTTATTTCTCTCGCCTCTATCTCTGTCACCCCTATCTCTATCGCTATACCTCTATCACCCTTATCTCTATCATCCCTATTTCTATCACCCCTAACTCTATCACCTCTATCTCCATTACCTCTATCTCTATCACCCCTCCCTCTGTCACCCATGTCTCTATCACTTCTATGTCTGTCACCACTATTTCTATCACCCTTATCTCTATCATCCCTATCTCTATCCCTCCTATCTCTATAAACCCTATCTCTATCGCCCCTCTCTCCATCACCTCTATCCTTATAACCCCTATTTCTATTACCTCTATCTCTATCACTTCTATCTCTATCACCTCTATCTCCATCAATCCTCTCTCTGTTACCCATGTCTCTATCACCTCTATCTCTATCGCCCCTATCTCTTTCACTCCTATCTCTCTCACATCTATCTCTCACCCTTATCTTTATTTGTATGACAAACGGCGAGACAATAAATTTGTTGCACCATATCGCGCTCGTCGCATTAAGACATAAGACGTCGAGTCTCGTTACGCCAGAAATTACAATAGCTATAGCGCCCTGCAAACCGGATTACGGTAATATCTGCACACTGCTGTATGTCGGCTGCAATAAGTGCTGGGGTGGTACCTACACCGTCTGCAGCAACAGAGACACTGACACCAGTAATAGCTGCAGCGCCCTTCAAACCGGATTAGAGTACTATTCGCACAGTGCTGCCTGTTGGCTGCAACACGCGCTGTGGCGGTACTTACCTAGACTGTCTGCAGCAACAGAGACACTACCACCAGTAATAGCTGCAGCGCCCTTCAAACCGGATTAGAGTACTATTCGCACAGTGCTGCCTGTTGGCTGCAACACGCGCTGTGGCGGTACTTACCTAGACTGTCTGCAGCAACAGAGACACTACCACTAGTAAATTAAAACTTACCAGGGACCCCCTCATTACTAGATACCAGTAAGATAGATCACCAAGCGACAAACCTGAACACGCTCTGGGTGCCGCGGTTGCGCGGGCGCGGCACGTACGCCGACGGGCAGGTGACCGTCTCCGGTTTGAAGTCTGGTGACGACTTCTTCAACGGCAGCGCGAGCTTCTTCGGCCTGAAAGTACACGCGCTACTGGTGGTGAAACCGGGAACAGCTGTACCACCACCGGTGACGGAAGCATCACCCCGCTGGTGGAGCTTCATGGTTATGATGATGAAAGTGATGGTATTACCCATGGACGTGGTGAAAAGGACAGCATGCTTGATAGATTCATCATCATCATCACCATCAGGGGCGTTCACCTGATAATAAGTGATACGCCTGAAACAACGTGGCGGTAGGATGTTATACCACCACACCACATTGCACCTACTACTGAAACACATGATGTTGAGTTCCATTACACATAATCACATTAGCTGCAGCGCCCTTCAAACCGGATCACAGTAATGTTGGCACGGTCCTGCCTGTATGCTACACTTGGCGCTGGTATGGTACCTCGACGGTCTGTGACAACAGAGACCTACCACCAGCCATAGCTGCAGCGCCCTTCAAACCGGATCACAGTAATATTTACTCAGCACTGTCTCTCGGCTGCAATGGGGGTTGCGGCGGTACCTACCCATACGGTCCGCAGCAACAGAGACACTACCACCAGCCATAGCTGCAGCGCCCTTCAAACCGGATCACAGTAATATTTACTCAGCACTGTCTCTCGGCTGCAATGGGGGTTGCGGCGGTACCTACCCATACGGTCCGCAGCAACAGAGACACTACCACCAGCCATAGCTGCAGCGCCCTTCAAACCGGATCACAGTAATATTTACTCAGCACTGTCTCTCGGCTGCAATGAGGGTTGCGGTGGTACCTACCCATACGGTCCGCAGCAACAGAGACACTACCACCAGCCATAGCTGCAGCGCCCTTCAAACCGGATCACAGTAATATTTACTCAGCACTGTCTCTCGGCTGCAATGGGGGTTGCGGCGGTACCTACCCATACGGTCCGCAGCAACAGAGACACTACCACCAGCCATAGCTGCAGCGCCCTTCAAACCGGATCACAGTAATATTTACTCAGCACTGTCTCTCGGCTGCAATGAGGGTTGCGGTGGTACCTACCCATACGGTCCGCAGCAACAGAGACACTACCACCAGCCATAGCTGCAGCGCCCTTCAAACCGGATCACAGTAATATTTACTCAGCACTGTCTCTCGGCTGCAATGAGGGTTGCGGTGGTACCTACCCATACGGTCCGCAGCAACAGAGACACTACCACCAGCCATAGCTGCAGCGCCCTTCAAACCGGATCACAGTAATATTTACTCAGCACTGTCTCTCGGCTGCAATGGGGGTTGCGGCGGTACCTACCCATACGGTCCGCAGCAACAGAGACACTACCACCAGCCATAGCTGCAGCGCCCTTCAAACCGGATCACAGTAATATTTACTCAGCACTGTCTCTCGGCTGCAATGAGGGTTGCGGTGGTACCTACCCATACGGTCCGCAGCATCAGAGACACTACCACCAGCCATAGCTGCAGCGCCCTTCAAACCGGATCACAGTAATATTTACTCAGCACTGTCTCTCGGCTGCAATGGGGGTTGCGGCGGTACCTACCCATACGGTCCGCAGCAACAGAGACACTACCACCAGCCATAGCTGCGGCGCCCTTCAAACCGGATCACAGTAATATTTGCCCAGTATTGTGTATCGGCTACAGTAAGCGCTGCGGTGGTACCGAGACGGTATGCAGCAACAGAGACCTATCCAAACTTTACCGTGATCCGGTTTGAAGGGTGCTGTGGCTAAAAACATTACTGCAGTATCATAGAGAATACTCACATCGCGCAGAACTTGAAGCAATGCTTGCCCTCCGGTTTGAGGGCCTCCACGCTGCGCGAGTCCCGCATCCTCTCCTTGTAAGCGTCGTACGAGCGGTCCACGTGGTCAGGCAGGCGGCAGTTCATGTGGTAGACTGATGGTGAACAGGTCACAGTGTTAACAACGAGGAGTAAGGAGGAGCCAACCTCACCGGCACGTGGTGAACCCGGATGATCAGCAGACGAGGCCCTGGCGCCCGACAAACCGGACTGGACCGGCGTGAACATGATCCCATACAAACTTCAAATCTTTGAGCTGATGATGATGATGATATGGAGACGAACAGATCCAGTTGGTGATGAGGATATGATTAAGATGTTCACACTACTCCACATTCATGCTACTTTCAATACAATCATAGATTTTTTTTTTTTTAATATTAGAAAGCAATGGAACTAGACAGGGGACGTTCACCTGATATAATAAGTGATGCCCATAACACGACGCTAGTACACATGTTATACACTACACCATATAATGCTTGTCAGCTTAGACATATATCGAGTCTCGTTACTCCAGTAAATTCACTATCTGCAGCGCCCTTCAAACCGGATCAAAGTAATAGGTGTACCGGAAAGTAATGTCGTTTCTGCGCATGCCAATACTTGATTGTCATTTGTCAGCTCATTGTTTTGTTCAGAGGCGTACCAAAGACATTGTGAGGTTATAGTGATTTCTTTACTTATAGACAATTGAATTACAATTTTTTTTTGTAATTTTGGGTAAAATGGCCAGCCAAATACCAGAAGAGGTACACATCCGGCATTGCATGCTCTTTGAGTTTCGCAAGGGAAATAACGCAACAGTTGCTACCAAAAACATTTGCGATGTTTATCCAAATGCACTGGACATTCGTAAATGATGTGCCAAAGGTGGTTTTCCAAGTTCAAATCGGGTAATTTTGATCTTTCCGACTCGTATCGATCAGGAAGACCATCAGCGTTAGACAACGACGTGTTAAGGGCGGAAGTGGAAGCAAATCCGTGTCAGACGATCGAGGAATTGTCAAACAGTCTCAACAAACCTTGGTCGACCATCCACCATCCAAGAACATTTGAAGCAGATTGGAAAAGTAAGCAGAGCAGGTGTTTGGGTCCCGCATAATCTGTCCGAACAGAATAAGGCTAACCGATCAATCACATGCAACTTATTGCTTCAACGACACAACACAGAAGCGTTTTTTGATCGCTTGATCACAGGAGATGAGAAATGGGTCCTGTATGATAACCCAAAACGCAAAAGGCAGTGGCTCTCTCCAAATGAAATCCCTCGGAGTACTGCTAAGCCAGGTTTACACCCCAAAAAAGCGCTTTTGTGTGTTTGGTGGAGTATTCGCGGCATTGTTCATTTTGAATTACTGAAACCTGGAGAAACTGTTACTGCAGACCTCTACAGCGAACAATTGCAGCGAGTCAATCAATCTTTAACTGAAAAGTGGCCAGCGATTGTCAACCGAAAAGGCGTCATTCTCCAACATGACAATGCAAGACCGCACTGCGCAAGGCGAACTCTAGAAAAAATTAATGAATTGGGGTGGGAGGTGCTGCCTCATCCACCATATTCGCCCGATGTTGCACCATCGGATTTCCACTTATTCCGAGCGCTGCAACACTTTTTAAGTGGCAAAACATTTGCAAATTTGGATGATATCCAAAATGCCATCTCTAGATATTTTGCCGAAAAACCAATTAATTTTTATCGATCAGGGATTGAAAATTTACTCACTAGATGGCAAAAGGTTATTGACAATGATGGGGAATACATCATTGATTAAAAATAAAGACTCGTTAAAAATGTATGTGTTTGTATTTAGCGTAAGAAAACGACATTACTTTACGGTCCCCCTAATAATATCCGCAAAGTACTGTCTATCGGCTGCTATAGACGTTGCGGCGGTACCTACCTAGACGGTCTCCAGCAACAGAGACACTACCACAAGTAAACAGTTAGGCGCTGCGGCGGTACCTACCTAGACGGTCTGCAGCAACAGAGACACTACCACCAGTAAACAGATACAGCGCCCTTCAAACCGGATCACAGTAATGTCTGCCGGCTGCTATAGGCGCTGCGGTAGTACCTACCTAGACGGTCTGCAGCAACAGGGACACTACCACCAGTAACAGCTGCAGCGTCCTTCAAACCGGATCACAGTAACGTTCACACAGTACTGTCTCTCCGCTGCAATAGTCGCAAAAACTGACAACCCCCATCCCCTAGCGTTAAGAGTGAAAGCGAGGGAGAAAGGGATGAATGTAGGGTTGTATTGGTTGAAAGCGCACGGGGGATTCCCCGAGTAACTTCACAGGTACAAGCTCAGGGACAGTCCCTCCTACCATTGCGACCCAGCGGTGGACCAGACCGTGGTGCATATTCTGGCTTCCCGTCACTTACGTGGGAAAGACACAGCAATTTTAAAATGGAGACAGGATAAAGGATAAACGCGGGCGTCATTGCCTCGCTGATGAAAAAAAAAAAACTGTACAGACAGTAGTAAAAAAAAGAAAAAAATTGTAAAATAAACAAATGAAGGACAATGAAAAAATTAAAAGAAGAAGCAGAAGAAAACAAAGAAGAAGAAATGAATGAAAAATGGGATCATCTGCTCCAAGAAGGTAACGGAATGGAGTATGATAGAAGAGAAGTAGGATAAGAAGAGGATGAAAGAAGAGTATGAAGAATAAAACAATGTATACGAATAAGACAATAATATAGACGATAAATAGAGATTGCACTAAAAGGCTCTATCTCGAAACAGGCAGAGGGTATTATATAAAAAAAAAAAAAAAAAAAACATAGGCTGTATCTTTACATCACCACGTCCTCCATTCTTCACACGGTAATATATACACAGCTTGTAAGCGGAAATAGATGCTAGTAGCTTAGATGAGATCTTCACCATCCAAACCTACCGTTTTTTTTTTTTTTAAATCCAAACTTCGATTACTTTCAAATATACCTCCATACCGTTACGCGGTCAGGTACACCTGGACTCACCAACTTCAACCCGCGGGAACTTGCCGAGGTCCGAAAACATCTGCCTGTACACCGGACGGATCGTCTGGAACAAACGACACGAACACTTGATATTGATTCACATAACGCGACGCCAGTTAGAATTTCAACACAACACCGCATTGCGATCGTCGCATTACCATAACATATTGATCCACGTAACCCCAGTCATCACATTAGCAGCGTCCTTCGAACCGGATTACAGTATTTTCCCGCATACAACTGTTCGGCGGTAGAAATAGACTCTACTGCAGTATCTACCTATATAGTATCCGGCTACACTTGCCACCAGTAAATCACTTATCAGGAGAGTCGACCTTCACCATCAGCTCCTCTTTCAGTATTCGATGAGGATACCAGAACAGTCAACTGTCTGGTGGAAAGTCCAGGGTCTGATGGTGGAGTTGGAGTAAGCTGTTCCTTTGATTTATTCCTTAGTAGAGAAAATGAGTCGTTACCACTTGGGCGGACGTCATGGCGGCTTTGAACGCTGTCCGCGCGTAGTCGCGGGCACCGGAAACGATGTAAGAGTTATCTGTTGAATTGAAACCTTGTCACCATCACGTCATCACCACCACACCATCGCCTCATCACCACCACAACTCCTCAGCAGCGAGCTGAAGAAGATGTGGACATCTTTAATCACCACGCGGTCTCATCTCGTATACTATTAAAGACGAGAGTCGTAGACGAGTTACCATTACCTACATCTGTCATTTCACCACCATCACCACCAGAACTTTCTATACAAACAAGGCGGGTGGTTAACCTGATGGCAAGTGATACGTCCGCTCATAACAACGGACCTTCACTGGCTACAACGCCCTTCAAACCGGAACACATTAATGTCCGCACGGGTCTGTGTATCAGCTGCAACAGGCGCTGCGGTGGTACCTAAACAGTCTGTAGCTACAGACGCCTACCACCAGTGAAATTGGATATACGGTGAGCCCAGCAGGAATCTTTTCGCTAAGAAGGATAAAGGATAACACTATATTTTTTTTTACCATCTAATCTAGAAGAGAACAAGCTGAAGACCTAAAAAAGAAGTTAATCAGCACCTGCTCCAAGGAGTCAAGGTTGACGTACACCTTAATTTTTACTACAGCATCACGCTTACCATTACACGAAAATAGTTCATCATTACCCTGTATCCACATCTTTATGCGCATCCAGTGTGGCTCCTCATCATCAGCTGATGGATGTCCACTGCTGGACATATACATGCCCACTGTTGTCCATTACCGTCTGCGACCTGCCCACCGGCTCCGTACTCACCGTATAGATAATCGTGCGCCCGGATTTTAGCCACATTGTATTTCCTTGGCGCCTCGTAAATCAGGTCTCCGCTCATTTTCAAATATAAACCCTTATTGTTTACGGCCGCCGACAATGAGAGCAACAGAATATATAACTGTTGCTTAGCAACGGGTAAACAATCAAAGACAAACGTTTTTTTTTTCAAGCCTCAAAAATTTCGACAATAAAAATTTTCAGCTAAAGTATTTTTAATATTCCAGAATAAATATAAAGCCTAATGTAATTAAATATATATATATTTAAAAAAAAAAATACTTATGTCCAGCTGTGGACGTATATATATATATATATATTTTACACTTGAACATAATTGTATATGATGTTTTTTTTTTCTCTGCGTAGTTTGGGTCTGGGCCTTTATTTACGCTTGTCATTTGCTATCATTATCTCTATCATCACTACATGTTTTTACTTTACATTGTCATTATTACATTTTTCTATAATAATAATAATAATATATAATTAATAACCACGAAGTAACAAAAAAAAAAAAAATACACAGTAACATAAAGAATTAAAATAAAAGGCCGTAACCCTGATTTTCAGTGAGCCTAAAAAAAAATTAAAATAAAACATTAAAATACACTACAGCTCCAAAAGTATACAAATACAATGTCCCATAAACGATTTTCTACAAAAAAAAAAAATATTATCATAACTAAAACTCAGTATTGCTTACTTATAACAGTAATAATAAGAAAAAAGATAATACAGATATAACAATGAAAAAGAAAAATAATTAAAAATTTTGTTAATATGTATATCTACTTTCTTATTTATGTTCTTTCATTCATTCCTCCTTCATTCTTTACTCATCTTCCGTTCTATATTCCATTTCTTCTATCATTCCGTCATTCCTCCTCTCCGTCTGAAGTCGAGACCGTCGCCTTCTTACACTTATTTCTGAATGGGAGGGGAGAGCATGAAATAAAAGCATCCCCTGTAGCATCACTTTTTCATTCTTCTTCTTCTTCCTCCGTCCTGTTCTTTTCTAATGATTTTCTACATTTTACACTTTTATTTTTTTATTAAAATTTTTCCCACTTAATCACTTATTTTTATTGCATTGCATATGATGTGACAAAGGAATCGTGGATGATGAGGTCTTCTCGAGTAGAACACTGGCTCATATACGTCGATAGAATACTGTCATGTTGGGTAAGCTTACAGTCCAATAAGTGGGAACATTAAGTCGGTAGATACGGGGCCTAGTCCCAGCAGTGGGTTTCGTAAGTGGGCTGTTGATAATACGCATACATGATACATATGGACACATGTAACGCTGTCATGGTGGATGATTTACAATGTAAGGTTGCTGGTTGCCCTGGAGAGTTTGAAAAAGCTCAACCTTCAACCAAATATCACATGAGGTTTGAGGAGGAAAAATCGGTTTACCTAGTGTTACCAGTAGAAGCAGTTAAATACTATGTAGTATATAGGTTATCCTCTTGTCCCCCATTGCGCTTGCCAATAAATATTCTCAGCAGAAGAATCTCCCTAATCTCCTCCATTAACCATCCAGACCACTTTCAAATCAAATACTTTGTTATGTGAAAAAAATCATAATTTCAAATTCATTAAATATTAAAAAAATAATATGAAGTTATTTTCATAGTATCGCGTGTAAAAATATCGATACTGCAGTCGTTGTAAAGATAATCGATACTTTTAATCATTCAAATTTTAAAATAAAATAACAAGAATATATATATTTTTTTTTAAGTAATTATAAATTCCTATTGCTCATGTTGCGCATACCTGTTATTGTTCTAAAGTTATTACAATTAGATAAATAACCATATAAATTGTTACTTCATTTTTGTTAATCATGTCTGCCTTCTTATCATGGCGATTTGATTTTTAAATTGGTACTAAGCCGTTTGTTTATTAATTAATTTTATTAATAAATAATAATATTTTATTAATCTGTATTTCATTTTCACAATTACAGAATTATTATAATATCAGTTAGGGCAGGAGAACCCAGTTTTGAACTAGTCTTTGATCTCCGGTACTTACAATAATACGCAACCTCTATACTAGGTGAAATTAGGAATGTAAATTTTAATATTTTCATAAAAAATGCTATTTATCAAATTTTGTAATGGAACGTAGTTAAAGGAAAGTCAGATTTGATACAGAATAATTTATTCTTGAATAATTTTCTAAATATAATATATATATCTAAAACATCACAGCTCATGGAAATGTTCGGGGCATATCACACTATATGTTGTTGATTGCCAGTCCTGTTTCTTCATTTTAGCCAACCAGGCTAATTTCATAAATTAGAAACTTAAAATATGCAAATACATAAAATATCAAACTGATCGTTCCAGGCATTAAAAAATCTGACCGATAGAACGTTATTTTAGGTGTTTTCTTATATCTTGCGTTGACATAAAAAGACGCACTTCATCACTTTCTATTAGTTTTTAACATATAAGCTGAAGTCGAAGAAAATAACACTTACCGCTTGCTGATGCCATGTGCAGTTTATTTACAGCTTAACAAACTAAAAAAACTGCTTCATTTAAATTCTGTCTCAAATCAAAATTATTGAAGTAAAAGGAACGAAGATATTAAATTATTCCTATCCATGTATTTACTCCGCTTTATAGGTCTGTCATCATTATCATCATCAGCCAACAGTTGTCCACTGCGGGACATAGGCCTCCTCAAAGATATCCTACTCTATTCGCATCCAGCTGCTTCCCACAACCTTCATCTAATCTTCGGACTACCTAGGGGGCTTGCCAACATTAAGTCTTCTGATACGCGGTCGTCATTTGAAGACCTTGGTGCCCTATCGCTTGTCAGTTCTTCGAGCGATGCGATTCTTACGTCTGCGGTTTTAATTAATGTATTACTATATTTTGATAACGATACATCGATACACATTTCTCAATCATATGACAACATCGATATTAGTAAACTGTCAATCGATCGTTTATTTTCAAAAGGTTATGTTTAATATCGGACTTCAAAAATTGTTTAAATATTCTCCATCATTTGATCCCTCACCTTACTGATTACATTTTAAAATATGTCGGATAATGAAGAGCCTGCCGCTAAACTCCTTAAGTTACAGGTAAAAAATATTTTCAATATTTTATATATATATTTAAAACAAACATTCTGCTGCCATAAGCCGGTAATTATCCTTACGACGGCTGAGTAATAAAAATAGATCTTTGTTATCAATTTTTAAAAAATACAATAAAGTAAATCGATGACTCCATTTTGTATTGCTCTTTATACTTCCTACATTTTTTGTTTGGTTACTGAATATATCAAGGGAAGGGATTTATCTATTTATCATTTTTTTCATTGTTGATTATATGTTTTTGTTATTTTTTTCAAATATGTTCTCGTACTTGACTTTAATTTCTTATGGTATTGCGATAATTAGGCAACAGATGGTGAAGGATGTTCACCCAGTATACTTTGGTTCCTAAACATTGACAGCCGTAACAGAATCACAATGTTATTATGACAGAATTACAATATGAGAGTGCTAGCTTGCCAGATGGGTGCTAAAAGATCCTGCTACCAATGAAACCAATGTGGCCCCAGAATTTAATCATGGTTCTGATGTTACAAGGCATATGTATATTGACTGCAACCGTGACTGATAACTGCAACCATTGAAGCAGTTATACTATAGTTATGTATGATATAGTCAAATGCTGCTTGAATGTTGTGTTCATTGTATTAACTTCTCACTTATTATTAAAGTCTAACAAACCTGACCATGAGGAGTTGGACGAAGGTCAGGAGGAATGGCTGAGTGAAGGAGTTCTCACTGATGATGATTATGTTACTACGGTAAGTTATTTAACATATCTATTGAAGTATGCTTTGCTTTATACTGTTATACAATCCGGAGACAAACATGTCTGACCTCTGGTGTTGGAGACCATAGACAAATCCTTAGTTGTTGCTCATCAAAAAACCCACATCACCTTTAAATTTTCTATGCAAACATATTGTTATATCATGTTCCAGGCTGAACAGGACCAGAGTGATTATGCAATTATGAGTCAAGATGATACTATGCAGAGCGTTAATTCAACGAGCCACCCTTCTGCTTACCATGACACGGGTGATTCCAATGCGCAGGACGGCCACGAGCATGAACTTGAGGAGAACATTGAGCAGACTTTAACCAATTTTGAGAATTCACAGGTAACGAAAATGGAAATAGAAAATATGATTTGTGGAGTGTGGATATCAATCAGTTGAGATGATGAGGTAGTCTTGATCCTGAAGAAAAATTAAATATAGTAGATCAACAAATTGAGAGCATTGGACTTATATGAATATTGTAGAATTGAATTGGATCATGTCCAAGAATAATTGGATTCGAATAGCACAAGACTGTGTTTCATGGAACACATTAAAAGAGACCTATGTCTAACAGTGGACATCCGACAGTTGAACTGATGATGATGATGTTTGAGGAGTTGGAGAAAGTTAACTCTTCTTTTTCTATGGAGACTATCGCCTAGTTATAAGTAAATTTATGTAGTAAGATTTGTTGGTATTACTGATAGCTTTACCGCAGGACAAAGAGTTCCCTGGTGAATTGGGTGCGTTCTTAATAAGGAAGACGGATAAGAAGGTACAGCAGAAAGAGACACCGGAGATGAGGGAGATCGAAATTGAGGAGTCTGCTAAACAGACTGACGATGATGGTAACGATACAGATGAACTATTGGTGAGTTATTGCATTATCCGAGGGCTATGATCGCTTAATAAGTTAGGATGTTCATACTTCACCACGTCATGCTTTGTGTGTTGAAATGTTGAAGGTGGTTTTTTTTGGAGTCTATTTGAAGACCTTCACCTGATTACAAGTGTAGGACACTTATTTACGCTGCATCACAACATGCTCTGAGATGCTAAATATTTATATATGCCCTTTAGGTGTTGGTTACTTGGTACTTTTTTTTTGTTCCGGCGCCAATCTTAAAAGATACCTTGCTTCTGGCGGGAAAAAAAGGTTATGTGGGGGCTTCTACACACTAAAATCCCTTCGGTGGTCTTCACAGTGCTTTAGGAGGAGCTCCAGTATATCCTATTGAAAGCACTAGTGCCCCAAGTTACTTGTCACCTATAACTGAGTGATGTAAAGTATTGATGTAACTTTCCAGAGGATGCTCGGTGAGGATGGTGTGAAGATCAAGAAGAGGCAGGTCATAGGCGGCGTCAAGGAGAAACGCGGCGAGGAGACTACAGACGATGACGATGATGATTACATTTTCGAGGTGAGCTGTTATGGCAACCAGATGTTGTATGTGTATTAACAATAGCCCACTTACGACACCCACCGCTGGGACTAGGCCCCGTACTTAATGTTCAGACTGCTAGGACTGTGAGCTTTCTTTTCCAATTTACCGTCCACACTGCTTGGACTGGGTTATTTCTCCCTAATAAATGTTCCCACGACTGGGTCTGGGCTTTCTCTCCCCACTTTGTTCTACTGCTTGGACTGTGAGCCTGAGCCCAATTTTACGTTCCCACTTATGGGACTATGTCATTCCCCCTAGTTCATGTCTCCACTGCTTGAAATGTATTTTAATCTTTCCAGTGCTAGGACTGGGTCATCCCTCTCCATTTTGTTTCACTGCTTGGATTGCGAGTATTCTCTCAAAGTTCCCATTAGTGGGACTGGGTATTTTCTCGTCACTCAGTGTACCCACGGCTTGGACTGTCTTTCCCCCCAGTTAATATCTCCACTACTTAGACTGTAAGCATTTTTTCCGCTTTGTTTCTACTGCCGGGACTGTGTCTTATATCTCCACTTCATGCTTCCAAGGTTAACACTGTGCTTTCTCTCCACCACATAATGTTCCCACTCCTCTGATTGTGACCTTTCTCATAACGAGAGAGCCAAGAACCAGCTATCCAGGTACCCACTATTCTGGCCAAGCGTGGGATGGTGGATATCAAATATCCTCGAAAGGATTATGTCGGTTTTCTCGTGATGTTCACCGGAAGCTCGAGTGGGAATCGAAGCCACACCTTTACTTTGTAAGTCCAGCGGTTGGCGGCCACCGCCTTATATATAGGTACATATAAATTACTTTCATAAAACATTCCAGGGCGCTAAAGTCACCAGGCTGAAGATGTCGAAGAGCGCCTTCATGAAGCAGTACCCTCGAGCTGTTCCGGAGGAGATGAGCGACAAGGAAGAGAGCGAATTGGTAAATATTTTCACACTTTGTAAGACTATTAGGGCGTTTATAGACCTGGAAACCGGCTGATGATATATGATCCTTGTGGAGACATTCCGAGGCACCAGGTCCTGGAAAAATGGTTTGGAGATCAGATTAGAATAATGGAGACGTAGAGAGTTCGAGGAATAGTTCTTTGTCTTGTAACATATTTACAAAGATTCCTCAACACTAATAAGAGGAAGTAGGAGAGAGGAGGATAGTTGGTAACAGTCATCACATACCCTTCACCTTCTTACACAGCACACGCGTATCTGGTGGATATTTCTCAACACCAATGAGAGGAAGTAGGAGAGAGGAGGATAGTCGGTAACAGTCATCACATACCCTTCACCTTCTTACACAGCACACGCGTATCTGGTGGATATTTCTCAACACCAATGAGAGGAAGTAGGAGAGAGGAGGATAGTCGGTAACAGTCATCACATACCCTTCACCTTCTTACACAGCACACGCGTATCTGGTGGATATTTCTCAACACCAATGAGAGGAAGTAGGAGAGAGGAGGATAGTCGGTAACAGTCATCACATACCCTTCACCTTCTTACACAGCACACGCGTATCTGGTGGATATTTCTCATCACCAATGACAGGAAGTAGGAGAGAAGAGGATAGTCGGTAACAGTCATCACATACCCTTCACCTTCTTACACAGCACACGCGTATCTGGTGGATATTTCTCATCACCAATGACAGGAAGTAGGAGAGAAGAGGATAGTCGGTAACAGTCATCACATACCCTTCACCTTCTTACACAGCACACGCGTATCTGGTGGATATTTCTCATCACCAATGACAGGAAGTAGGAGAGAAGAGGATAGTCGGTAACAGTCATCACATACCCTTCACCTTCTTACACAGCACACGCGTATCTGGTGGATATTTCTCATCACCAATGACAGGAAGTAGGAGAGAGGAGGATAGTCGGTAACAGTCATCACATACCCTTCACCTTCTTACACAGCACACGCGTATCTGGTGGATATTTCTCATCACCAATGACAGGAAGTAGGAGAGAGGAGGATAGTCGGTAACAGTCATCACATACCCTTCACCTTCTTACACAGCACACGCGTATCTGGTGGATATTTCTCATCACCAATGACAGGAAGTAGGAGAGAGGAGGATAGTCGGTAACAGTCATCACATACCCTTCACCTTCTTACACAGCACACGCGTATCTGGTGGATATTTCTCATCACCAATGACAGGAAGTAGGAGAGAGGAGGATAGTCGGTAACAGTCATCACATACCCTTCACCTTCTTACACAGCACACGCGTATCTGGTGGATATTTCTCATCACCAATGACAGGAAGTAGGAGAGAGGAGGATAGTCGGTAACAGTCATCACATACCCTTCACCTTCTTACACAGCACACGCGTATCTGGTGGATATTTCTCAACACCAATGAGAGGAAGTGGTGAGGAGTGTTGGGGGAGGTGGACGGGGGTTGTATTTAATGATTCTCAAATGTTCGCTTGTCACCAGTCGCTGGATGAGGTTGCGACGATGAAGAGCATGTTCGGCATGAGCCGGAGGCCGAACAACGTCGCCTCGAAGAGCACCACCATTGGCGGCATCAACGCGCTGCAGACGGTCACCAAGAAGGTGATCAGCTTGGACGGCACCAGCGGTGAGTCCGCGGAGACGGAGCTATACCTAGTTAAATTACTGCGGTAACAAGACTATATTACAGCTCCATTGTGCAATGTGTTGCAGTGTATGTCATCCTGATCAGCGTCACGTTGTCCCAATTTGAATGGTGGTATACCTAGTAAAATTACTGCGGTAACAGGGCTATAATATATGGTTGAGGTAATGTTCACTGCATCACGTTGTGCTCGTCGCTTTCATAAAATGTTGTCTCGTTACCACAGTAATTACACTCGCTACGGCGCCCTTCAAACCGGATCACGGTAATGTTTGTACAGTACTGTCTGTCGACTGCAATAGGCGCTGCGGTGGTGCCAAGAGGGTTTGCAGCAACAGACACCTAGCAGCTTCACAATCCAATCCCACACGTGGGGAAGTGACTGAATTTTGATTAATACTGATTAAATGTTCAATCACTTTGTGATCATTTCCACCATCATCAGATCATACGGATGGCTCCGACGTCAAACACTCATGCCCAGCAGTGGGCATTCATCGGCCGATGATAACGATGTACGTTGCCCTTTGATTCCAGAGAAACTCCTCCAACCGACTCCCCAGAGGCATGTCATACTGAAACGGGTCCGCAAGAGCAAGGAGGACAGGCTGAAGGAGGAGCCGGAGGAGATCATAAACGAAGCGGAGTTCCTCGAGGAGGAGGAGGAGTTCGATCTGGACGAGGTGGGCTATCACGTAAACACCACCGTCACCGATTTATGAGTGAGAATGTCAGTCAACATCAGGTTGTGGTAGGTCTGTAGCCGGTGGACGTTTAGGTACCATCCGGATCGAAGGACCTGATGCTCGTTTAATGCATCACTTAAAATCGAGTGTACGTTTCCCTTGATCGGGATCCGAACTCTTGCTCCTCACATTTCGTGTGTAAGTTGTAGAATTTATCCAACCGTCTCCTACCGCTCCCCGTTCAGGACTTGGAGTCTGATGGTGAGGGCGAGGACGGCATGAGGAACCAGTCGCGGCAGCGGATCATGCGCCCCGAGCGGATGGATGAGGAGGTGCCCACGGACCCCGAGAGCCAGTCGGACGAGGAAAGCCTATATGACGTAAGCACGACCTTCAACCCTCATCATCAGATGCTCGACATCCATCAGCACAGCCTCCCCCAAAGATTACCATATCATCAGGTAGGGGTTCATATGGGCGGATTTAGTCCATCACCCACCACGCTAGCCTAAAGCGGGTCGGTGGAAGCCAGAGTCTCGTTCATCAGCTCCACCACGAGCTGATGACGATGACTTGGATCCCGTGAGCTGTTCTGCTGGAACCTTCACATTATATCTCTGACCCGCGCCACTGAACGGTACGTCACCACTCAACAGCTGGTGACCTTCAAGGTACCACCGTAGCTCCTGTGAAATTACTGAGGTAAGTGAGCACCTGGTGCAGTACATCCTAACCAGCACCAGGTTGCTATGGTTAAGCGGTTCTCATCCTTGGTTGGATAATAAAAAAAATTGTACTCCACTGCTGGACGTGGAACTGCCTCTCATTATGCCTGATGGTGTAGCTGGAGAGGTGCTCATGATCAGTTTCCGATGCCGACAGGAGATGCCGTCGTCAGAGTCCGAGGATCTGGACGAGTGGTTCACCCTGGACATCAGGGCTGAGAGGGCCGGCGACTATCTGCCCATATTGGGTAAGTTACACATACAGAAGTATTTACAGGGTTTACCCCAGCATCACCATCTCTCTCTCACTCTCTTCTCATATCCACATCGTCAGCACTTGACCACGATCTCACCTGAAGTCAAGTGATGTGATCTGTAGCGATAGGGCACAGTAATCTAGTAACAGCCTATCCCTTTACTCGAGGACCACCTTCGTTTCTGGACTGGAGCACCAACGAGGAGTAGTTCCACTCCTGTTCTAGAACGAGGAGCTGATCCACTCGGATCGTCCAGTGGTGGTGATGGAGGAATTATATAGTATAATAGCAACGGACACTCCTGTGTTCTGGATACTGAATATATGAAAAGAGAAGGAGAAAGAGAGAGAAGGAGAAAGAGAGAGAAGGAGAAAGAGAGAGAGATGTAGATATCTCTATAATACACAATTTCACTCTTCTCTTACCGTCTGTCAATCACCTCATCCTTTTCTCTTCTTTCACCACCTCCCACTATATTGGAGTTAGAGAACAAGAGATCAGTTTGTGGGAGAATGAGATGAGCAGGGTCCGAGGTCTCACTTCCACCGCCTGTGTAATGGAACCTCATTCCCTGGCGCGGTGGACAGGCGGGAAGGCGCGCCAGCTGCTGGTGAACGAGAAGCACCGCGTGGGCGCGCGGATCGCGACCCTCAGGCAGAGCCTCTCCGCCCTAACGGAGAGCGGCCGCCAGCAGACGGAGCAGCTGCGCAAGGCGACGTCCACCCTCGCCGAGCTGGACGCCGCGCTCAAGGCGACGTGACTCCGCCCGCGACGCGACGCGACTCCGCCCACGGCCCCGGCGCGGCGCCAGAACCGTCTGATACCCATCCAGCGGGACCCTGGATTGACTTTGATGCCGTATCGAAATTGTAAGTTAGCGCACTGGATTTTTTTTTTTTTTTTTTTCTAAGCCTCGATCCGAGCCGGACGTTCACTCGATAGTGACACGCTTACCCATAACGATGCGCTAGTTAGGATTACTTACACTGCACCATTGTTCTCGTCGCCTTTAGATATAAGATGTAGTCTCGTTAGCTACGGCACCCTTCAAACCGGAACAGTGTGTATCTGAAATAAAATTGATTCCATGTTAAAATTATTGTATCTTGTATTAGAAATGTATGATCCCGTTATAAAATTGTATGATCTTAATTTGAAACCCTTTTTTTTCTTATATACATTTGTATGAGACTGTGGTGAAAATGTGTGTTCCCGTTATAAAATTGTATGATCCCAAATATTTATTTTTTTCATATATATTTGCATGAGAATATGTGTTCCCGTTATAAAATTGTATGATCCCAAATATTTTTATTTTTTTTTCATATATATTTGCATGAGAATATGTGTTCCCGTTATAAAATTGTATGATCCCAAATATTATTTTTTTTTTCATATATATTTGCATGAGAATATGTGTTCCCGTTATAAAATTGTATGATCCCAAATATTATTTTTTTTTTTCATATATATTTGCATGAGAATATGTGTTCCCGTTATAAAATTGTATGATCCCAAATATTTTTATTTTTTTTTCATATATATTTGCATGAGAATATGTGTTCCCGTTATAAAATTGTATGATCCCAAATATTATTTTTTTTTTCATATATATTTGCATGAGAATATGTGTTCCCGTTATAAAATTGTATGATCCCAAATATTATTTTTTTTTTCATATATATTTGCATGAGAATATGTGTTCCCGTTATAAAATTGTATGATCCCAAATATTATTTTTTTTTTTCATATATATTTGCATGAGAATATGTGTTCCCGTTATAAAATTGTATGATCCCAAATATTTTTATTTTTTTTTCATATATATTTGCATGAGAATATGTGTTCCCGTTATAAAATTGTATGATCCCAAATATTATTTTTTTTTTCATATATATTTGCATGAGAATATGTGTTCCCGTTATAAAATTGTATGATCCCAAATATTATTTTTTTTTTCATATATATTTGCATGAGAATATGTGTTCCCGTTATAAAATTGTATGATCCCAAATATTATTTTTTTTTTCATATATATTTGCATGAGAATATGTGTTCCCGTTATAAAATTGTATGATCCCAAATATTATTTTTTTTTTCATATATATTTGCATGAGAATATGTGTTCCCGTTATAAAATTGTATGATCCCAAATATTATTTTTTTTTTCATATATATTTGCATGAGAATATGTGTTCCCGTTATAAAATTGTATGATCCCAAATTGAAAATATATGAGCCCGATATGAAAATGTATGGACTGAATTAATACTTCAGTGATACCTTACGCATCGCTCGATCCGATATTGTGAAAGGTTCGTCACTTTATTCACATATTGCAATAAAAAAAAATAACTTAAAACTGTATATCTGGCAACAAGTGTGTTTGTTGTCGTTGGAATTGTTTTTTTTTTTTTTTTTTCATACAAAATGTTTTTTTTTTTTTTTTTTTCGAAAAACGTCTAAACAGATGTCTTTATTAAAGTTGGTTCGTTTACAAATATATAGTGATAACGGGATTCATTTGTTCGTTTTTTTTTTTTTTTTTTTTTTTTTATTTATTTACGTGTGTAACAAAATGCTAACGGAAATGCACACCCCGTCGCCAAATTGGGCCGGCGTCGGTGGTAGTGTCGGACTCTTCTTCTTCTACTTCACACGGTATTCCACTCTCATCCACGTGTTCGTGGGGTCGCGGGATAAAGTAATGCAGTTCATCCACGACCCCCCGAACGGCGCCCAAATAAACGGGCCCACCTCGAGGAGGGTTGTGAAGCACCCCTCCCGTTAAAAATCCCTACGTGGCGACGCGTCGGAATACGAGACGCATCACCATATGTACCCGGGAACCCTCTCCAAGGGGGGCACCGGGCCGACGGCCCTTGTCGGTCGCGGCGCCAGGTTCCTGCCGAGGGATTCATTTGTTCGCCAATCACTCGAGAACGAGTGAACGCACCAACACGTACACTCGACGCGTTATCTGTAGATGGATGTAGGATAATTTTTTTTTTTTATATTTCATAGTTCCTCTATAGTGTTTGTCTGATTAACTCTGATGGATGTTTTCGTTTGGTGTTGTTCACGCTGTTGCTATGGCAACGGTTGATATGCAAGTCCTTTGCGTCACTCGGTATGCTTTTGATTGAAATGTATACACTACTTTATATAATTCTAATGGCATATAAAAAAGAAACAAAATGTAAATAAATAAATAAATAAATAATAGTTGAATTGTTTTTTTTTTTTTTAAATGTATATATGTATTGGGTCCCGCACAACTACTCACGGGACCCGAGCCAAGCTCGCCAGCTCGCGGTGGACCCTGCTGATCAACAGACGAGGCTCTGGCTCCCACCGACACGCGTTGGGCCGGCGTGGTGGGAAATGGCCCAGATCCCAACATATGAACTGTTAAGACCGTGGGGATGTTATGTCCAGCAGTGGACGTGTTTATCGGCTGATGATATATATATAGTTACTGGTGGTAGTGTCTCTGTTGCTGCAGACCGTCTAGGTAGGTACCGCCGCAGCGCGTGTTGCAGCCGACAGGCGGTACTGTGCGAACGTTACTGTGATCCGGTTTGAAGGGCGCTGTGGCTATTACTGGTGGTAGTGTCTCTGTTGCTGCAGACCGTCTAGGTAGGTACCGCCGCAGCGCGTGTTGCAGTCGACATACAATACTGTGCGAACGTTACTGTGATCCGGTTTGAAGGGCGCTGTGGCTATTACTGGTGGTAGTGTCTCTGTTGCTGCAGACCGTCTAGGTAGGTACCGCCGCAGCGCGTGTTGCAGTCGACATACAATACTGTGCGAACGTTACTGTGATCCGGTTTGAAGGGCGCTGTATATATTACTGGTGGTAGTGTCTCTGTTGCTGCAGACCGTCTAGGTAGGTACCGCCGCAGCGCGTGTTGCAGCCGACAGGCGGTACTGTGCGAACGTTACTGTGATCCGGTTTGAAGGGCGCTGTGGCTATTACTGGTGGTAGTGTCTCTGTTGCTGCACACCGTCTAGGTAGGTACCGCCGCAGCGCGTGTTGCAGCCGACAGACAGTACCGTGCAAACATTACAGTGATCCGGTTTGAAGGGCGCTGTAGCAAGGGATGTAGGATTACTGGGGTAACGAGACCTAACATGTCTCTAGGCGGTATACACAATGCGGTGCAGTACATATCCATCCTGACACCAGAAGGCGAATCGCTTACAATCGGGTGAATGTATAGAGAAGGAAAAAAAAAAAAAAAAAAATGAAACCATCGCACAACAGAGTCGGTAGACAGAGATAGTATTTATTTATTTATTTTAAAAAGGAAACTTCGTATTTACAATTTGTTTACACTTTTAAAAACTGTTCCTGCTGTTATTATAATTTACATAAACTGTAAACGAGCGGCACACACACACACACGCACACATACATACATACACGCATGCGCTCACCCACGCGCACCGATTCCATACAATATACAACCTATATAAATAACACTCGCGCATCTTCCCTCTCGCTCCCACGCCTCTCTATATATATCTCACACTACCGCGAGCCAATCAAACGCACTGTCCGTATAGTTTGAAAAAAAAAAAAAAAAAACATTTAAAAATTCAACTAATTTAAATAACCGACGAACAAATCCATTTTCGTTAATACCCTCGGGTAGGTATTTAAAAAAAAAAAAAAAATATTGTGATAACTTAACCGATGCGAATATATATATATATACAATGCGGAGGCCAGGTTGGGGTGGCAACACTGCTATCAGATTGCTTCGTCATCGGGCTCCGAGGGTTGGTGGTGTTCGAAGACAACCCCCGCCCACGTCGTCACCAGCGGGAGTGGCGGTCGGAACCAATCTTCAACCACCACCACCCCCACTCTCACCCCCATCATTATACAGCGGATGAAAGATAAAAAATGAGCCGAGTAAAGGTTCACTACCCCTGCTCACTATAACGTATAGCTTTGAATGGGTGATAATTAAAAAAATCCAACTACCCCCATTCAATGTGAAGATGATAAATGTTCACCCCTCCATTTTATTTACACAACTTTCTATCATTTAGTCGACTTCCGTTTGTATAATTTGATACATTTCCTCTTTTAATATACAAAATAAATTTTTTACACCTACCCCCACTCCTTGCCCATCATTCTGATGCCGCGTTAGCAGTCCGAGTGATCGGGAAAGGGGTCGGGCGGCAAAAGGTTCACCACCTCGGCTCATATATTGTATGTTTTAAAAAAAAAAAACATCTATACCCTCCCCATTCACTGCCATGATAAAGGTTCACCACCCCTTCATTTTATTTACAGACCTACATGCAGTTAAAACGATTTTATACATTTTACATCATCGCAAGCATTAAAAAAACTAAAATTAAAGGACAGCAGTGTGCAATTACCGCGTTCCGGTTTGAAGGGCGCTGCGGCTAATTTAATTACTGAGGTAACGACACCCGACACCTTGTCTCAAAGTAACGGGCGCAATGCGGCGCAGTGTATATCGTTCTATCTAGCGCCACGCTATGCGCGTATCACTTATTATCAAGTGAACGACCCGCTCGTCGGTGTCTCATTAAAAAAAAAAAAAAAAAAAACTACGGAATCCCAAACACAACTCAAACTTCAAAGCAGGGATCGGCATCCTTTTTATAGGCGGTACATAAAAAAAAAAAAAAAAAATCACTGTACCAAGATAACTGTGTAAATATAATTGATGTTACAAAATAAATCATATTTTATTGCTTGTATATTGTAATAGAAGTATTTTTTTTTTTAATCTCCACCTACAAAGTATATAGTCAAGATGAGATAGAGCCTATTTTTTTTTTATAAATATATATATAGTACATTTAATTTTAGGTTATAAAATGTGTCACCCGAGTGTATCAGACGTGTGAAAAAGGTTGCCGACCTCAGATCTAGAACATGTCCCTACTCAGTCATCTTGCCGGCCAGCCTCGGTTGAGATGTATAATTTCAATCGCCTGCATCCAGCGGATGTCCACCGGTTGAAATGATGATGATGATGGACCACTGCCAGTTCTGTGTGATTTTTAATGCTTCATCATCATCATCATCAGTTGACTGGTTGGTTTTTGTATCAGTATCCTGTTTGAATGTTCACACTGGTCGATTCCGGTCTGCCTGTATCAAACAATGAACCGTATGTATACAGCCTCATCCCACCTTCAGATATCCTAGGTCATCATTGTCAAGGTAACCATCCAGCCGAGGATGGTGGAAGTCACAGGCACCAGCTGTTCTGATACACATCGGTTCAAGTGTCTGAAGACCCGTGGGAACCCGAACCTACTAAGACATGCAGCGAGCCATATGATTTTTGTTTATCTGTTTATCAGAATGTTATATAACCAAAAAGTTTGTACTTTATATTTTTTTTTTTTAAAACTGGCCAGTAACAAAAGTTAAATTCAGCCTTTAGATATATTAAAAAGATATCAACGAATAAAATCTCACACATAGTTAATTATAATGTAATGGAAACGAATTCCCACACTGTGAGACCGTAGAGAGACGATGCCAATAAACAGCCCACTCAACATTCCCACCGCTGGGACGTGGAGCCTTGTCTCGCAAGCGCGGGCCGACGGACGCCGCATCACAGAAGCTCTTCCCCACCGGAAGCTCAAGCTCGGTGAGCACCGAACCCGGGCCGCATCGTGCCGACCGACCACGGAAACTACGCAAAGAGGCTACGCTTACATGGACTATTACGTCACACACTCAAAATCGCGTGAATAAAAACAGTTGGGCTAGTGCCGACCAACAGCTTAATTACATCTGAACGTATAACCGCTTATAAATTAATGAATCACATCACTAGTTGAAATTTAAAAAAAAAATTAAACCACCCAATCGCAACACTAACGGTAGCCGCCATCTTTGACAGCCGTCACATTAGACGAAAAGCGCGGGAGACTTCCGCGCACGAGTTAAAACGGACCCCGGGGTTGACCTCCGGGGCGGGGTCAGATTATACAAAACCATCGTGCTGTCCCTATCCAGCTGATGAGGGAGGTGTCCTCGTCCTACTCTATAAGGCAAACTTCCAATGAGTCCTTTACAATGTTACCAGACGTACAAATTACTCTACACCGTACCGGCTAACTCCCTAAACTTGTAGTTAAAATAGCTACAGATAAAATATGCAATCTCATAATTTTATTAAAAAAAAAAAAAAATATTAACAATTTTTTTTAATTTACATTATAGAATACAAAAAAAATTCTACATTATTGAGGGAGTTAATCGATATGGCAACACAGGCGTCCGTATGTCATGGCAAACCCTAAAACAACTTTGAACCCTTTTTTTCACTGGACATAAAGCTTATAAATTGTCTATACCTTAATTATGACCATGGTAACGTGTTTAGTTTTTTTTTTTTTTAATTCAACAAGTCTTATCACGGCCGACACGCGACAGGCGTTAGGCGATAGGATAACCTGTCACTATATAACCTATATAGTCCAACTATCCCCAAACCTCGTGAATGGGCGCCGGCACCGCGTCACTTGCCAGGTCACCGCCACAAACGTGTCACTAATGGTCACTATGTCACTCCACTGAGACCGATGGTGACGCGGACGGTCACCATCATAAGCACAACGTGGCCGAGTCCCGACCTTTCAGTGTTACCTGTAAAAGAGAATAATTTAGTATGCGCGGCATTGAGTACCTCGGCCATATTCTCCATCATCAGCGATGTGATCTGCAGCTGATGACAATGGGTAAAGCTTCTGGATAATGAAAGGTGGAGGGAGAAGGAGAGTCATGGTTGAGGAATATCAGAGAATGGGAGTGGCATACCTGGGGCGTCTGTATCCGCCGTACCAGAGACAAAGGACTGTACCACACTGATCGCTGACCTTCACTCACTAATCAGAGAGGTATCCCAAAGAGGCACAGGTTCGAGTCCTGGTCAGCTTGGTGGTGTCCATCAGTTCTTTAAGAGGGTATCTCGGTGGTTGTTGCCACAGCTATGGCTTAGCACTATCGATGACCGTACGCCATATCACGTTTGTTGGTTATGGTTATCTTAGTGATGAGGACTCTGATTACGTCTTCAACAGACTAGGTACACTTTAGTCCAATCCTTAATTGTCTATGACTGATGGTAAAGTAGGTTACCTAGTCGTAAAACGGGTCCCATTCGGGCGAGGAGCGTCGGGGTGCGGGCGCCGGCGCAGGCGCAGGCGCAGCCGCTGACGAGTTGGCGGACGAGGTGGCCGGCGCGGGCGCGAACGAGCCCGGCGAGCCGCCGCAGTTGAGGAAGTCCCACACGAGGATCGTGTCGTCGTGTGACGAAGACACGATCTGGAACTCGTCGAACTGCAGCCGGAACACGCGTCCCGTGTGCTCCTGGCGGTGTGAGATGGAGATAGATTAACTACAACATCAGATTAAGGTGTAGTAAGAAAATATTACTGTTCATAGCCAACATTATCAGCCCATAGACATCCACTGCTGGGCATAGGCCTCCCCTCAAAGATCTCCACATAAAGTTAACATGGCCTCCGGTACAGCCTAGCGCACTAATGGCTGTTGTCTCTAGGGGTTCATGTGTTGGGGATTTGGGTTATTTCCCACTACACTGACCCAATGCGGGCTGGTATGAGCCAGAGCCTCGTTTGTTAATTAGCAGGGTGCACCATGAGCTGGTGGAGGTTGGTGTGGATCCCGTGAGTTGTACGGGACACCTTGCACATGGGAATGGATCAGGGTCCATGGCCATTTTAACCATATCACTACCATTAAGTTACACAGCTTCAGTCCTCTCGTCATTGTGAAATATATTTAAAAAAAAAATTAGATTATGTCCCCCTCTTTCCTCCTCTGGATCATCAAGAGCAGAGGCTGTGATGCGCAGTTGGTAAATGTTAAGATGCTGGGCTGTGGCCAGCGGTGGACTGCCAGTCTGTTGATGGTGATGATGATTATGAAGGTGCATGAATGGCGAATTTATTCAGGAATACACAGCTTATTCAAAACCCCATCAGGTGAACAGACGACATTAATCAGAGTACATGGGTTGTCCAGCAGTAAACGTCATCGGTTCAAATGATGAGCTGGTAGTGTGAGGTCCGCATACGTACGACGAGCGTGCGCAGGCACAGGTCCTGGTGGGGCGTGCGCACGTCGAGCGCGGCGCGCAGGTCCCACACCTTGATCTTGCCGTCGTACGCGCCGCTCACTATTCTCTTATTGTCAAATCTGCGGACACCGGATAAAAGGTGTCAGATTATTTACACTGCTACTGACAAAAAAAAAAATTTAAATATGTTAGACTAATGCTGTCTACCCTCCATCGGGTTCTGATTAACTAAATATAACATGTAAATATAGGTCCCGCACAACTCAAGGGATCCAAGCCAACCTCACCAGCTCATGGTGCAGCCTGGTGATCAACAAACGAGGCTCTAGCTCCCACCAACCGGTATTGGGCCGGATAGGTGAGTAATGGCTCAAATTGCCTCACATGAACCCCAGCTAACGATAGCATTTGATGTCAGCTGATGCTGGCAGTGCAGGACGGATCGATATTGACATCTTTGAGAGAGGCCTACGTCCAGCAGTGCATGTCTATCAGCTGATTATAAATATTGAAAATTATCTAACGCATCTGCTTATTTGATATGAGGCTGTGGCTGTTCAAGCATCAGTACATTCCAGTTGTTGGTAGGGACACTGCTCATCATCAGCTGATGAACGTCCACTGCTGAAGATAGATTACCACAAAGATGTTACATACAATCTGCATGGCCTCCAGTACCGCTGGGCAATAGGGACTGTCATATGTAGGGGTACATGTGGGATAATTTGGGCCATTTCTCAACACGCTGGCCCAATGTGAGCCAGTGGGAGCCAAAGCCTTGTTAGGTCATAAGCAGGGTACACCACGAGCACATAACCACGAGCTGGTGAGGTTGACTTGGATTCCACGAGTTTTTGTGCGGGGCTCCTTACACACCTACGGCATGGCACCCACCCTGCTATGGGTGCCAAGATTCGAAAACTATCAGTGTCCAAACTTAACCAGTTCCGAGGATACAAAGATTTGTAGTGGCCACTCACCGTATGCAACGGACCAGTTCTTCGTGACCTTCCAGCACCCGTATGCACTGGCCGCACTCGATGTCCCACAGCCGGATGGTGTTGTCCGATGAGCCGGAGACGACCAGCCTGTCCCTGTACTGCAAGCAGGCTATGCCCCGTTTGTGACCGTTCAGGGTCCGTTCGAATTCGCACGAGGACGTGTTCCACACCTGAACCATTATAATAACAAATATATATATATACAACACACAGGATCCAAACCAACATCACTAGCTCAGGCTTGGGCTCTCACCAGCCCGCATTGGGCTAGCTCGGTAATGATACACTTGCCCGTAACAGTTAGGATGATATACACTGCACCACATTGCGCTCGTCGCATTGAAACATAAGTTTTTAGGTCTCGCTATCCTAGTGATATCACTAGCTACAACGCCCTTCAAACCGGATCACAGTAATATTTACACAGTACTGTCTGTCGGCTGCAATAGACGCTGCGGCGGCACCTACCTAGACGGTCTGCAGCAACAGAGACACTACCACCGGTATAGTAAAAAAAAACCTGACAATCATCATGATGACCTTGCTTCATTGACGATAGAACTGACCTTTATCGTACGGTCACCGCTTGCGCTGACGATATACTTCTCGTCGAAGTCGACGACGTTTACGGCAGCTCTGTGCCCCACCAGCACCCTCCTCAGCATGATCTCCGTCGTGGACATCATGTCCCACACGGCTATCGAACGATCCTGGAACGGAGAGTAAGTCACCATAAATCTGGAGAAACATTATCTCTCTTCATTCAGATATTACTTCTATTTAAAATAAATATTCGATATTCAAAATATTAGTTGATTTCTTAGTAGTTTTCTTCTATATGAAGCAAGCGATACCATCACGAGATTTTGAGTGATTTTTTTTTTTTTTGACTATATAAGTGATACATATACATTGTTTAAATGTGACGTATAAGGCATTCACCTGATTTCAAGTGATTTCTTATTTATACGTAACATATTTCACTTATAGTAATAAGTTCACCTGAATTTAGGTGATATTTTCTTTGTGATACCCCTGCTTATAATAATGTAGAGCTAGTTAGGATGATATACACTGCACCATATTGTCACCATCGCTTTGAAAATGAAAACATAAGTCTCGTTAAGACAATAAGTGTCACCATCATCGTCACCGACAGACATCGACTGCTGGACATAGGCCTCCCTCAAAGATCCCCACCTCGATTGGTCCAAAGACTGTCGTTTGTTGGGATATATAGGTGGGATTTAGGTCACTTTCCACCACACTGACCCAATGCGGGTTGGTAGAAGCCAGAGCCTCGTTTGTTGTTTATCAGAGTGCACCGTGAGCAGATGAGGTTGGCTTGAGTAGTCTGAGACACCTTATACCCTTGTGTGACTGTGAGTACCCTTCAAACAGGAACACAATCTCGTTAGGACCATGATAGTGTATGTAGCTGATATTGAGTTTCCTGTATTGGTATTTGATCAGTTGTCTATAATTGTTGCTGACGCTCACCTTGCTGCAGGTGACCATCATCCCGTTGCAGAACCTGAGGTGGAGCACGGCCTCGCAGTGGTGTATGAGTACGTTGAGCATCGCGCCCGTGTTCACGTCCCACACGCGCACCGTGCTGTCCGACGAGCCGGATATGATGGCGCGCTCGTCGTACTGCAGGCAGAGCACCGAGCCCGTGTGACCCTGCAGCTCCTGGAACAAAACGATCAAACCAATTAGTAGCGTAGGTAATTCACTGAAAATATTGTTTTGCTCCAATTCGAAGAGCATTGCATTTGAAGGGTGTAAGGGTTCCCGCATAACTCACAGGATCTAGGCCAACCTCACCAGCTCGTGGTGCATGCTGATAATCAACAAACGAGGCTCTCGCTCCCACCTACTGCATTAAGCCGCAGTAAGAAATCCTCCATATAGATCTCTACCCGATGATGTGTCAATCTTTGGGAGAGGCCTATATCCAGCAATGGATGTCAATCGGCTGATGATGATGATGCAGTTCATGAAGTCATGGGTTAATAAGAATAAACTTATGAGGCTGTCTCTTCAGGATGTGCTGATCCAAACTGTCAAGTCTCAGAGTGGATGTGAAGGAAATAAGAATCCCAACATGCTGACAGCGACTCAAATAATCCTGACTTCTTTCCAGTAGCTGCGTACCTTGAGAAGACGTCTTTCCCCCTCACCCATTAAAAAAAAAACAGAATTATCACTGTTCACCAAACGTTTTGCACGTTCATAATAAAATATTCAAAGCAATGACACAACTTTTTTTTTAATATTAAAAAAGGCAAAGAAGCAAACAGTTTGTGATGGAAAGAGTACACTGACTATGGACCGTCCGCGCCCAGTGATATGCTCTTCTCTCAAAAGCCACCATGTGGTGTTGGTTCAGTAATACTGCTGTCGACAGCCGATTCCACAAGGTAATTGGGCATGGTAAAATGTTACTGCTGTAGATCTCCCGACATCTAGGTGGTGAGGATGGTGATAAACTCATCAGTAGACTCACCGTGCCGGTAATATTTATAGAGAATGCAAAGAGGTGCAGCATCTCTTTGGAAGGCCGATGAGTTGTGGTTGAAGAGAACTGGGTCGAGCAAAGGTGGGAATAGTATTCCATTTTAAGGTTTTCTGCTACTACCTTCACACACTGCAGCGTCTTCCTGTCCCATATTTTAATGGTGTTGTCCCTCAAGCCGGAGACGATCTTGTTGTCATCGTACTGGAGGCAGTAGACGCCTTTGGAGTTCTCGGATCGACAGTTTATCCTCTGAAATGGTTAAACACCAAATAAGATCCCAATTATGGTCATTTAAGGGAAGCACTTAAAGTTCAGAACTTTTAGAAGAATTTTAGTCATCGGTTACTAAAGTTCAGTGAGAAAAATATTCTTTTATATAACTAGTAAGATCTCTATTACTGGAGTCTTTAAATATATACCTTGGCAGCTCCAACTGCAGATATTAAACGGCAGTAAGCAAACATTGCTGTATGTTGGGTTCTGTAGACAGAATATTTACTGGAGTAACTAGACATTGTGGTGAGGTGATTGTCCATCGGATAGTAAGCAAGCCGCCAGATATTAAGAACTTGGCGGCAGTAATATGACATACACCGCACCGCTTTGTTTGTCAACCTAAGGTATATGTTGAGTCATAGACAGTCAGAAAGAGACATCTACCACCAGTAGATATGATACTGTAATAAAAACCTGAAAAGGTAGCTCGCTGGCCTAATGGTTAGAGCTTGCGGCTTTCATTCCGAAGGTCGCGGGTGTGAATCTCGGCATATACCGATGACTTAATATTTAAGTTATGTACATTTGTGAACTTCAGTTACAACAGCGAGATACAAAAACGGTGAAGGAAAACATCGTGAGGAAACCCGCACACTGATATCATCTTTGTGTGTGTGTGTGTGGTGGTCCCAATAAAGTGGCAACAGGCTCGCCCCCTGTTACATGGGATCTAATCTGACCACATCTGGCGAAATGTGGGTAGTTTATTCACCTCTGCCTACCCCTACTGGGAAAAAGGCGTGACTATATAATAAAAAAAAAATAATACAGTTACAACAGCGAGATACAAACGGTCAAGGAAAGCATCGCGAGCAACACACACACACCGACATCATCTTTGTGTGTGTGTGGTGGCCCCAATAAAGTGGCAACAGGCCCGCCCCCTGTTACATGGGACCTAATCTGACCAGATCTGGCGAAAAGTGGTTGTTTATTCACCTCTACCTACCCCTACTGGGAAAAAGGCGACAATAGAAAAAAAAAAACTTTATGATATTGCTATGAGTAGTATTGTGTATATGTAAAGAATACATATAGGCGGTAGCTGAAAATCAGTGTTTCACCTCCAGTAGGTGAATAGTGCAATGAGCTACAGCCTTTTGTACCATTGTAGCACTCACACACAAACACTCTTTTGTCTATACTAGTGTGTAAATGAACATGCGGTCATATAACGTAGGTTCTTGTTTGTTGATGTATGTGTGTACATTTTTTACAGTAAACGACTTATCTATCTATCTGTATAAGTAGCTTTGGACTGGTCCCCGATGGTAGATTTTGCTTAGCATAAAGAAAATTACTTTATATTGATATTTTAAGATTAGTTGAGATTTTACTCTTAAAGTTTATTCATTTTATTATACACTAGCATCTAAAGCGGATGTGTGTCCATGATTTTTACTCATGCTCAGTTCATCAAGTCATTATCAAATAGCTGTTTGAGTTAACCGAAGGTCCAATCATGCCTTCCGGTAGGCTATTCCACGACTCCACTACTCTTACTAATGAGATATTGTGGATTACTTCCGCTTAGTGTTCGGAATAGTTTCAAATTGCGGCCATCATCATCAGCCGATAGACGTCCACTGCTGGGCGTAGGCCTGCTCCAAAGGTCTCCACATCGATCGATCCAACGCTGCCAGCATTTAGCTGCTTCCCGCAACCTTGATGGGGTGCGCCTGCCAGCGCTACGTCTTCGAATACCTTAGTGCCCTGTCAGCTGTCAGTTTAAGTGATGAAATTTGTGCATTCTTAGACTACTACAGTTTCTTATGTGTATATTATGTAGGTGAACATCTTAGCATCCGGTTAAAATGTTGATTTCTATAAGATGTCCATGTTTCTTCCACTGTTCTAAAGTAGTAAGAATATATTTTTTTTAATGTATGTGGAAATCTCACCTGCAAGTTATGCCTACCCATCCGCCAATTGTCCTCTATAGATTGTATGTCCTGTATGATCTTGGGGTAAAGCTGTCTGTAGAAAGAGTGGGACGGGTGCTGGCATCCAGGCTTCGGTTTGAACAGGTACAGGATCCTGCCGATTAGATGATGATGATTAGTAAAATCTTTTCATATCTGACGGTGAAACTATACGGTATACACTGCACCTTGTTGTATTACCTAACCAGTCTAGAGCAATAGACACTACGAGCTTTAGAAGTATAACTTCTGGTACTCACCAGCCTCTCCTCTCAGCCAGCCCCCGCCACAGCGAATCGGTCCGTACGTTCCTCTCAATTAGTTTCTTCCAAAGCATCCCTTCAGATATCACCCGCTGCCACTCCTTGCAGACCAGTTCAGCGGCACACAGCGAATTGGCGTCCAGGTATGACAAGATGTTCTCAGCTACATGATCAAGCCCTTTCTCTGGAAAGTGTAATCAAAATAGGATTTTATAATTAATATGATCATCATCAGAAGCCTCATCATTTGCGGTAGTAAATGCTGCGGGTGTGGTGTCTATCTAGACCTTCATATATTACACATATTTATTATTGGTTGCGTGCCATCAAAGATCAGGGCTAAGTGGTGTTCCTTGGGGGAAGCCTATATGCCCATCAATGGACTGCCGCTGTCTGATGATGATAGTGACATATACATAAGAAGATACATTTCTTCTCTGAATGTAGCCTTTCATCAATATACTGAAATAGTAAAAGAAACTGTTCAGCGGAAATGAATAATGAAGAGGCATGTCTTTCATGCCAAACTTCATAATCATTTTGTTGGTAGTAGATTTGACCTTCACCACTTGGCTGGGTACAACTCTTCTCTCTCCCACAACAGCATTATTATATTCTAGCTTTCAACATATAAGGGGATGTAGTATTCTGTACAAGCAAGCTTCCACACATGGCTCCATTTATCACTTACCAACTGGAGAACCAGATCCAATTTGTCCCATGATGCATAAAACACTTCTGTGGTACAAAAAAGATTAATGACTTACTCGGTAGCATACTGATGAAGTCCCGCTGCAGCATAGGTTTGAGGTAAGCGTTGATATGTCCATGTTGATAGTGGCACATTCGCGCCAACAACTGCTCCACAAACTCCACCTGGAAGATACATACATGCAATTCATATATACTACTCCATGAAGTGACATCTGTAGAAGGAACTGGGCTGCCAGACATCCTATGATACTCAAGTGACAAAAAGCTGGGCACATAGTTTATAGAATAAATGGATGCCGAGTTCTTAATATGCTGGAATGACGACTATGCATCAGAACGTTGATAGACCATCTAAATCATGAACAGACGATAATAAGGGAACCTCTGACAGTCACTAGACTCAAACAGCACAAGATCATATCTTAAGGAATACATGACAAGAAACCATTGCCAAGCAGTGGGTGTCCATCAATTGAGATGAAACTTTATAGATACTCGGGTCCCAAATTAAAGAACAGAATGTGCATATCCTAATTCAGCCATTCTTCCATTTTAGAAACTAACTGTATAAAATGTACAATGATTCTTAGCAATGTTCAGGTTGGTGAGTCGCAAAAACCGATAGGTACAAAGCTCTGGTCCGATCGAAGATCTTTAGCAGTTCTTATGTACAACAGAGAACATCAACAGCTGATGGTGATGGTTTTATACTGACCCTATTTCAATGCAACAGATGTCAGTAATCCCATCCAAATGAAAGTAATGAATAGATTACTACTCCTTACCACCGCGAATCACATCAACACAACACTGTGTTTTTTAAATAAAAAAAAAAACTCTATCAACTCACTTCACTCTACTCTCTTTTCTTTTTTTCGGGATGATTATCTTTGAAAAGATAAATACCCTGCTGCTGAAGAAAAAACTAGGTTATGTGGAATTCATACTATCTAAAACGGTCTGCTGTAGTGCGTTAGTAGCTCTGGGATCACCTATGGAATATACTGATGTCGCTCTCTACACTTCGTCTTAGGATATCCCAAGGCATTATAAGGTCTTCGTTATCATCCTTGCTTTTGCTACAATAAATACTTGGCCTCTTCGCATTTGGTGTTATTTTTAAGTTGATATATTGAGCAACAAGTTTCCACCCTTGATAATTCATTGACAATTATCTCACTTTTAATTCTTACTAGTCCATAACGGCATTACCATCCTACAGTCAGTGCAACCGACATACTATATAACATGGGTACCTGGTCTGTTTCATTCCATCTTGAGAATAGATTCAGGCACGTGTTCCTCTCCGCTACGTAGGCGGCGCCGCTCGGCACTATCCGCGCCCCAGTGTCCAAAGAAGTCAGCGAGGTCACCTGGAAATTGAAACATCTAAAATGAGTTACAATAGGTAGCAAGTCTCCATCGCTATTGATGGTATAGGATGATACCTCATCTTGCCTCCCTATTTTTACCATCAAATATTACCGTCCCGTTTAAAAGGCATTGCAGCTACAGAAATTACTGCGGTAACTATTCTTACTATTTTATGTGAAATGAGAAACTCAATGTGATGCAGTGTATTTCATCTCAACTGTTGTACCTTGTAGTAACTTTTTTTTTTTTTTATACATTATATCTATACTTATAGTAGTGGTATAGCTGTATCACTTACCATGAGGTGAACAATTCATTCAAAACATGAATTAGCAGAATGTTTTTTTTACAGATGAGAGCTACTTTAGCTGATAATAAATAATATATTAGTTAAGATGTTTACACAGAAACAACATGCTTATGACGCATCATCTTTTTCTCAATCAGCGGATGTCCACAGCGGGACATAGCGACTGTCTCCTACTATTTACATAGAGTGGCTCCCTGTGATTCTTTTGTTGATGGTACCCTGGAGTAGTCTTGCATATGTTGCACTTTGTTCGCGGAGACCCTTATTTAAGTCTCAATACCATTGTCATTTCATTAGTCACAGCACCCTTTTACACATAAGGATTTTGCGAATAATCACCACCACTTGACAGGCAGCTTAGTTATTACAGTACAGTCTGTAAACTAAGTCTTTCTGGAACTTATTTCAAAACACCTATATCAAACAGTGGATCTCCATCAGTTGAAATAATGATTATGATGACAGCAACCTTCAATCAACACAGATAGTTCTTCAACAGAAACATACAATAATTAAAGACAAGTTTATTTTGTATAGAACATATTAAAAGTATATGCATACTGATAAATTTATCCGGCAGAGTAGAGTAGGGAGAACAATGGAAGGTTTACCTTTTTTATCATCGCACTGTAACATAAATCTCTTTTAGTTTTCAAATAAAGCAGTCTTTTACTTTAGATCAAATAGGCTCATTGATTTTCTAAGCGTAATACATTTGTATGCTTTAAACTACATTTAAATAATACAACCAGTGGCCTCGTTATAATGCAGCCTTTGCTATGATTTATTTAAACAATAAATATTCAGCGACTTGTCTACGAATTGTGATATAAATTACCATATCTTTATACTTGTATTCATCTTGTGTACATGTTCACTCCAATATTAAAGTAACAGCGACTGCTCCATCTAGAACGGACTAAGGTCACAACCAATGTCAGACTATGATTGTACTCTGATAAACAACATTAGGTAATAAAGAGAATCGGTCAAAGAAAAATAGAAACGAGAATGTTAGTCGAGATCCTAAAAGACACCTAAAGCAATGTACATTATAAAGAAAATGTTCATGACTGCAACAGAACAAAATAGACTAAAATCGTAAAGGAAAAACAATCATCAGATGGCAAAAGAAAAAGTGGCAGACAAGTTAAAAGGTGGGTAGATAGCACCAGGGTTATTGGAAGACCAATATGAAGACAATGGCTGAAAGGTACACTAATCACTGAGGAAATCTAAAATCTTTAAGAAGCACGTAAAAAGATGTATCAATATACGTAAATATATATACAGCACTGTCTTGTGGGTCAATTTAAATACTTCATAACTGGTACAGCTCGAGGGTATAAATAAAATCTAATAATGAATCTTGTTTGAGATCTTTTTATAAGGACATGGCCTTTACATTTAGTATAAAATAGGTTTAATGTTGTAAGTTACACATCTTATAAATAGATTCGATATTTAATAGTATATATCAGAGGAGAGTTTGGACAAATGAAATTTTATTTTATGTAATCTGAAACCAGATTTAAATAGCACCCTACATACCAGGTAGGATTCGGTACTGACGTGAGTGCGCACTGTCTGGTACATCAAGCTTATGGACTGTCTCTGTAAAATGGTACATCTTCCGAAGACCTTTTTAATATGGTGCCAATGACCATCACATTTTACCATTATACTAACCACAGTTGAGACGGAATTCATCATCATTCTATAGAATCATTATGGTCACATAAGATCTGGCACAATTGAAACTTTCTCTCAAGATCAGCAGACAGTAAAATGGACTACAGACAGACGTTTACCCAAGAAGCTATAGTGTTCTTCGTGAAGAGTATGATGAGGTTACTCCAGCACTAGAAATACATTGAACATCCCTCTAGTATTGCAAGTCTATAGACTACAGTTACTGCTGAATATGAGCCAGCTTGCCACATTTATATTAAAAATTATTATATCATTGGCTTTCTCTATTAGCATAATTCTGTGTTATAAATAATTTATATGGTCTTATTTATAAGATTTAGCAAAGACACAACTTTTTTTTCAGAATGTCAAGAATTCTCCTATTCAATACATTACCGTTTGATTGTTACATTTTCTTACATTTAATGAACAATTGATAAATTATTTCACTACATAAATATAATAATTTACATTAATATTCAAAATGCTTTCTTATATTATTTAAATGAGGTAAATGTCTAAGTTATTGCACATCGTTAGTACCCGACTTGATATAGGACCCTGTTGGTAGAATTACTAACACTTTTTCTGTTTCCTTACAATGAGCAATACATTGTTATGGGTATATATATCACTTACCATCAGGTGAACGTCCTGTTTACTTCTTAAATTAGTTGAAAAAATAAATACCTTTTAATGGTTCTTGACTATGTGTAAATACCTTAAAAAATTACACATTAGTACATAAGTATTTCTTTCCAATCATTATCTATTTCATACCTAAACTTACCATGATGAAATGATCATATTGAATCATCCAATGACAAAAGTAATGAAATAATAGAATGATTATTTTTCCTGTATTAAAACTGTTAGGTCTAGATCAATAATTTGATAGTCTTATAAGAGGATATCATGTTTAAGATCAGATCTCACTAGATGTAAGTAATGTAGGTATTAACCTCATTCTATTACATGACAGTAGTAAGCCATACAAAAATTACACAAAATAAAACTTACACATAATATGATTTTCATTCATCAAAGAGATTTTAATATGCCTTTAAATATTATGAAATCTTATTTAGATTTCCAAATGAAATGACATTTCCAATTTGACAGTGGCTACTCCTATACCAATCACGCATTCATAATTGCATGAATTGCCATAAAACGATATGGTTATATCATATTAAGAGTTGTATTGTCTCCATGCATCAATCGAAATTACGAAACCGCATCGAAAGTGGCACACCAGTGTATTTCTTGTTACGTACGTAATGTACAGTTATTTTACAGTTAACGGAGTAGAAAGGAACGGTTTAAGGATGTCACGACATGAAGACGATTTCAATTGCTAAGCTTTAACTATATTTCCTGACTTCGAAACTTTTCCTGTTTTCGAATGTGTATTTGTCACTACGAAGCCAGTTTAATAATATGCAAAATATAAAATAACTTCCATTAAACTTTTCTGTACTTTGAAAGTTAATGAAAATAATTATATCCAATTAAAAGCATAATAAAAGTAAACTTTTAAACTAAAATTAGGTTAAAAAAGTTCACAGGTGTATCCGCAATGCAGGAAGCCTATTTAAAGTAATAACATAACAATTTTTTGTAATTAAACAGGTGTATCTCATAAAATGGATTGAAATTAACTATAAATTTTTGAAATTAACTTTAATTCTTTCTCTAAATTTATTATTTTAATTCGATGGGTGTTAAAAGACAAAGATGGCGGATATGCCATGACATTACTACAATGCTCCAATTAAATGTACAGGACAATACCTTCGGTGTCGGCGGATCTTCTACATTCCAATCAGTCTCCATTTTTGTTATTTCACTAAACACATTAATTATAGTCCACTAATGTCACCACCAAAACGCTACAACTATACTAAATTAAATTCATTGTTCGCATGACGTCAAGCACTAATATTTTCTTTCAAAAAGCTAAAATTCTATTGGCACAAGATACGCGTCCTTTTACCAGATGATGTATTGTTATTCGGATATTTGTACTAACACGAAGTAATCATTTCTAAAGCATCTTCTTCTGCATTCATTAATATTTTCGTAATTATTTATTCTAAAATATTAACATGAAAACTTTTCCAAAGTTTTTGAATGAATTCCACAACTAATACTCATTTTTATTAGAATTTTTTTTATGAAGTAATTTTTTTTCAGTTTTGTGTATGTGGAACTTGCCTATAAGATTGTTACGCTCATCTTATTATATACTACGTGTTTATATTATAGACTTGTTTAAGTGTCCTGAAGTGAAAGGGTTCCCGCACAATAACTTATAGGATCCAAGCCCACCTCACCTGCTCGTGGTGCACCGTACTAATCAACAAACTGCTCTAGCTCCCACTAACCCGGATAGGCCCAGCCTTGTGGAAAATTGCCCAAATCCCACTAAATGAACGCCTACCCGATTGATGTGATGTGATTTTTGGTGAAGAATCTTCATCTATCCGCCAGTTGACATTTATCATCTAATGATGATAAGTGTAAACAATTGTTGACTAGCCTTTCTAGTAAAATAAATAAATTCTTATAATTTTTTTGTAATTCTAAAAATTAAAAAGTAACTTTAGAATGCAAACTATTATTGTGAACAAAGTATATAGCAGCTCAAGATTTGTTTGATATGTTGTAACTACAATATTAGCACCCTAAGTTTTATTTTTGTGTTGTGTCTTTTTTTGAGGCACTAGGGCTGATATATTCCTAAGAGATAAAGCCCTCAAAAAAAGGAATAAAAAAAATATTAGCAATACCTTACTTAGATTTAATCTTCGAATATAAATATTTTTCTTAATTAATTCCTCAGGTTCGAATTAATTAAGATAAATATTTATATTTTAATGAACAATATTGTCAGTGGTAACATTACAAACGTTTGTCATATAAAATTGATTGACCACAGAGATTATGCATGAAGTTGATCGACTTTTTCTGATCGTGCTACTTTGTGTTTACACACAAAGTTGTTTCACCTGAAATGAATTATTACATTTATTATTAAGGGCAAAATGTGTTATCGTATTAGAACATTAGCAGTGCGACTGATACTCCTACGCATTGAAGTGTTTTATATTTATTAGTGTATTTATTTCCGGTTATGATTGGTTTAATGTTCATTTTAGACCAAAATAAGAAATTGAATCATTTATTGTACTAATGTTGCATTTCAGGTGAGTACTTAAATATAAACAATTACACCTTTTTCAAAACAAATCTAAGAAAATAATTTATTTAGCCCAAAACATTTGGTATTCTTATTAAAATTTATTTTTAAAAGCAAGGCCATGCCATTCTCATTCAATATTTTCTAACATTAATACACTCACCGTAAATAATCTAATAGGCATTTCTTTTTATTAAAAAACTCTTGTGATGTATCAAAGTCAGGATTGCTCGGTCGTTAGTGAGGAAGAAAACACATCATATAAAATAAAGTGTGAATTTCACTTCAATATTAGGATGAATAAATAAATAACAGACAAACGTCCTCGAATGGCGACCGCGTACCGGTAGACGTGGCAGGCCCTCCACCAGGTGGTCTGGTGAATCGGTGAAGGCTGCGGGAAGCAACTGGTTGCAGGCAGCACACAATCGATAGATGTGGAGATCTTTAGGCGAGGCCTATGTCCAGCAGTGGATACCTATGGACTGATAATGAATCAGGATGCGGACTATGAACCCGGAAAACACTATGTGCGATGAGCCATACTACTCATTGAAATAACTAACAGTACTACATAATTGGATAATTTATTCACTCCATGCAAGCTTACTTTTTCGGTGAACACTGACCAAGACTAACAGCATTTTTTTTTGAGAAGATGCAACATCTACGCCTCGAATTTATCTTCTATGAAAATGAAACCTTAATTGGAATTGTTAAGAAAATTATTACTTTTGTTAAAATTCTTATTGGATCTTATTATTTTCTAGTTGTTGCAGTTTGTATGATGCTATCAGAAGACAGTGTTGAAAAGCGACATGAGCCGCCTGGTGTCAACTCGCGCTCTCTCAGTGTTGCTCATTCCGCCGCTGATCTTGAGGTAATTTTGGTTTAATATTCTTAATAAATAAATTTTTTTTGTGCTTTATATGAAAAGGAGTTTTCCTGATCATTAGGCAGCTAGGACAATACATTATAGAAAAAACGAAAATTAATGGATGTTGCGTTTAATTACTATATTTTTAACTTCATTGAAGGTACTGCGGGAAATTGAAAATGTTTACTTCTCCTTACCATCGGAATTCGACGCAGCTCGCTATGTCCTGGAGCACGCGCCTACGCCGACGACCTGTGAGGCCGTTGAACTCATGTTCACCAAACTCAAGAGGCAACAACAGGTAATGATGACCAAAACCGCATTTCCAAAGCATTGGTATACATTGAACTTAAATCATAACTGATAGAATGTACAATTTTATTTCCACTTCTGAGCAGCTTTTTCTCACAAAGAGAGTTAAGGATATTTAACCATCACTCTGGTTAATAATAATCATCTTTAACCGATGAACATCCACTGCTGGACTTAAGCCTTCCGACGATTCTCACCTCAATTGGGATGGCTAATATATGGTGGGGTTTTGGGTCATTTCCCACCACACTAATCCAATGCTGGTTGGTAGTTAAAAATTGTTTTTCAAGTTATATGACTGTATAAACCATTGTCTTTGTTGCTGCAGACGGTTTAGGGTTAAGACATTAATTTGTTCTGGTTTGAAGGCTGCTGTAGATAGTAAAATTACTGGGGTTGTCTTATGTCTAAAGGGGATGAGCGCTATGTTTTGTAGTGTCATCCTAACATGCACCATATTGCTATGGGCAAGTGTATCATGTACAATCAGGTTAATGTCTTGTTTGTCTTATTTAATGAAAAAAAATTAAATGCTTCAAGTTATTTTTCTTCACAAGAACCTAAAGCCAAATTCAGATTGAACCTTGTGCCTTCCTTTGGTAACTAACACAAATTCCTTAATTTAATATCACCATCCATTCTGCAGGTAGTTTCCGGTAAAGCTTTACATCTGATATCTCAACAAAGAGACAACTGCGACAGGGAGTTTGCCGAAATCCAAAATATACGAGTGCAACTAGCCAAAACACTGGAGACATGCCGGAAGGCCAGGGAGCACCTGTCCGCAGCCTCCAATAACCTCACCATCTCCACATTCGTCATACTAGCGAACGTGAGGAAGAGACAGATCATCAGATCAGTTTTAAAGTCTTTGGAACTCCTGCGAAGTTTGCGCAGCGTCGAAAAAGACGTTGCGGAGCTGTTGACCAGAAAAGAGTATTACGAGGCGATAGAATTGATACTCAGGAGCAGGAAAGCAGCTGCTAATCACAAGGAGTACACTTGCATAGCGGACCTGTCCGCTAGACTCCAGGACACCCTCGACATGACCGAAGAGAAACTGGACTCGGTGTTGTCCAGCATCTGTTACAACTTCGACGAGGACGTTTTTAGGAAATTGAAAAGGGCTTACGACCTGCTCGGAAAGACCCAAGCGGCCATGGAACAGCTCCACATGCATTACTCGTCAGCGGTCAACGAAACGGCGATGGAGACGGTGAAGCCTTACATCGGCGAAGTAACCATGGAGATGAAGTTCCAAGATATGTGTCTAGGTGTGACGCCGAACAGGGCGCCGGCGTGTTTGTTGAATTTGTGCGAGAAGCTGTTCATGATAATGAGGAGTTACTACTTACTAGTCGACTGGCACTCGAAGTACGACGAAGAGAAGACACAGGGTACGAGTAACGTTTTCGACATCGAAAGAAATGTCAGCCGGGAATACATCAGGCAGAAATTAAAAGCTGGCCTAATAAGGATATGGAATGACGTGCAGGCCAAGGTGTCAACGTTTTTGAAGAGTTCCGGCCTCGAGGACTATCCGTTCGAGAAGTTCATACAGATGTTAGGTGTTCTGAGGAAGCTGACGCAAGTCGCTGAAGTTTTCTGCGGCGATCGATCCGAACTCCTGCAGGACTTTATAAAAACTCAAAGCGTTTCCTACATAAAGAACTATCACAGAGGGAGGATGGAGGAGCTGAAGCTCTTCTTGGAGAACGAAGGCTGGGAACAGTGCCCGGTGAAGTCCACATTCAACGTACTCAACTTGCAGGAGTTTAAGCAGTTCAAAAAGTACTTGAGCTCGTCGAAAGTAGATCAGACGGTCGCGACTAAATCGGACACGGCATCATCAGCTCACTCGCAGGACGACAGCGTCTGCATCACCAGATATTTCAAACCGGGAACCAATCACACGCCATTCGAGATCTTCCGCGACGAGAACGTAACGAACGATGACATATTCGGAATAGAGACAGAACTGGACAGCGACGACTCTGAAGACGAGCCTGAGGAGCTCAAGAGGGACTACTTGGAGGAGAACGATAGGGATTCCTCGAACGAAAAGGTCACAAACAGCCCATCCAAAGTTAGGAACAGCGTCATCGTCACCAACACGACGCTGTCAGTTCTAAGAAACTGCGGCCAGTACCTCCAGATCAGTAGGTACCTGCCGCAGATATCGCTGGAAGTCATCATGCTGATGAATCAGCTGTTCGACTACTACTTCTGCGCGGTCCATCTGTTCTTCACGTCGGACCTGGATGTAGCCTCAACCACGTTGTACACTACGAAACTGAGCGCGGCTCTCAAACGGATATCGAACAACATAAACTCCTCAGATGAGGAGAACACGAAGAGCTTCGTCTGTCCGATCATACCGCAGCACCTGGACGTGACTTCCGAAGCGAACCTTCACGGGCTGAGCGAGAGGATAGTGGCAGTGGAGAGCGTCATATTTCTGGCGAAGCAGTTCGAGCTGCTCCAGCCGTACTTGGAGACGATCGTGGCGCAGCACCAGAGGATGATATTGGAGCACTTCAGGGACAACACCCTGGCGGTGGCCGTGGACTTGCGTATGCCGGTGTACATGTGCTCGGCTTCGAAGGCGGTCGACGCCCGATCAGCTCTGATAGCGATGTCCCAAGTCAGGTGGGACGTGAGGAACGTCGCGGTCGAGCACAGCCCTTACGTGGACATGATCGTGAGGAAGATCCAGGTGTTCGCGCTGCGCTTGGAGAACATTGCCGCGAGGGTGTCACTGAACGTCGACGTGTCGAACTCCATATGGTCGATGGTGTCGAAGTTTATTGTCCATTTGCTGGTGGAAGGTTTTTCTAACGCGACGAAATGCACCAACGGTGGTCGCGGCCTGATGCAGCTGGATTACAGGCAGCTGTTTGTCAAGTTGGAGAAGATATCCGGCCTGAAACCAGTACCGTACCAGGATTACGTGGATAGGTACGTCAAGGCGTACTACCTGCCGCGGAAGGGTCTGGAAGAGTTCGTGATGGAAAGGACGGAGTACTCCAATAAGCATCTAATGGCGCTGGTGACTTCCTCCTGTGAGAATAAACGGGACCGGCAGGCGCTGACGGCGATTATCGAAGGAAGAGAGTCTTCCGTCTAATCAAACAAGTACACTGCAACATCCTGGTCACATCTGATCATCATCATCAGCCGATAGACGTCCACTGCTGGACATAAGCCACCTAGATCACCACATCGAAGAGTTCATTGAGGGGAATTGGACTTTAGCCCACCACGCTGGCCCAGTGCGGGTGGATGATCAGGGCTTCGTCTATTACTCAGCAGGGTGCCTACTGGTGAGGATGACTTGAGCTCCGTAAGGTCTGGACCATCCTCATATTGTTAATCCGCCGCCATAACCTTCGCTGCTCACTCATCCGAACTTGAGTATTCTGGGTGAGCTTCACCATCAGCCTAGTTACTTAATACTGTATTATATTTGCGTCGACTGTTAGCCCGTTGCGGATAATATTCATCATACTCACATGACATTAGTACCTAACTGACAGCTTGACGTCGCCCACTAGTGGGCATAGGCCACACGCAACCGATCTTCACATTATCCAGTCTATCACTACCGGTATCTAATGGTTTCTCATTTAAATGGAATCCAAATTACATTTATACATACAAGTTTAATGTTTTTCCCGCCATTAGAACTGTCAAAAACAAGATGGCGTCGTAATGTTGGTACTCCGTTTGCAGTGTTACCAATTCATAGACAGGATGGAAAATTAAAATGTCACAAATTTAATGGTCGCTGGATATGTAAAAAAAAAATGTTTTAACGCTTTCTACAACTTCCCACGTACTATCATTTCATTGTCGCCCACTGCTGAACAAAGGCGTTCACAGCGTTCGGCCTAACGCTGCCGGCATCCATCGACAACTTCATTAACAGCACAAAAGTGAGATTTTAAAAGACATTGTAAATATGTGTTGCCACTTAAAATCAGGTGACTGTTCCGCTCGTGTCGTGATAAAAAGAAAAGTATTAGAGCGTGATTTTTTTTTTTTTAAGAATAATGAAATTAGTAATCTCAATTATGATTATATAGATATAAGTATATTTTAATGAAAAATATTTATATATTACGTTGAATGAAATAAAAATATTTGTAATGAGTAATGTATGTTTATTTCTTACCATATTAAAATAATTACAGCCAGTGTTGTAATAAAAAAAAAAAAAAAAATCTTAATTTACCGTTTATTACTGTGGTGGTTAGTCTTCATTGGCGAAGACTAAAACTTCTACTGGTGGTAGGGTAGGTATCACCACAGCGCCTATTGCAGCCGACTAACAGTACTGTGATCCGGTTTGAAGGACCAATAGATATTACTTATATATACATAAAGATATTAGTGATAATCTCTGTTGCTGCATATCGTCCAGGTACCACCGCTGCGCCTATCGCAACTGACAGACAGTACTGTAGAAATATTACTGAGTTCCGGTTTAAAGGGGGCTGTAGCTAGTGTAATCACTTAGGTAACGAGACTCAATTTATGTGTCAGACGACGAGCGTAATGTGGTGCTGTATATACCATCCTAACTACAGCCACGTTGTTATAGGCAGCTGTACCATTTAATATCCGGTGAACGTCCGACTCGTCTCTTCGCTTAACTGTATATATAAAAAAAAATGACAAACAACACTGTATTCCGTTTTGAAGGGCGCTGCAGGTAATTTAATTACTAGGGTAATGAGACTCGACCTTTATTTCAAGGGACGAGGACAATGTAGTGCTCTGTATAACATCCTAACTACAGCCACGTTGTTATAGGCAGCTGTACCATTTAACATCCGGTGAACGTCCGACTCGTCTCTTCGCTTAACTGTATATAAAAAAAAATGACAAACAATACTGTATTCCGTTTTGAAGGGCGCTGCAGGTAATTTAATTACGAGGGTAATGAGACTCGACCTTTATTTCAAGGGACGAGGACAATGTAGTGCTCTGTATAACATCCTAACTACAGCCACGTTGTTATAGGCAGCTGTACTATTTAACTTCAGCTGATCGCCTGGATCCTCGGCGAATAAAAAAAAAAAACTAATAAGTGTATTAACTACTACTGTTACTCAGATCCTGTTTAAAGTGCGCTGTTACTAATAACTGTGCTAAGTAGACATCTTTCGACTCAATATGATGCAGTGTATATCATTCTAACTGGCGTCACATCGGCTAGATTTGTCACCATCATGTAAACGTTACACCCGTCTTTCTACTATAATAAACAAGTGTAACAATGGCGTCATATGTGATACTTATATAAATATTCTCATCACCATCATCATCACCAGGTGCCATCTTCATACTGAAGTTTTGGCGATCAGATTTAGAATACCAATTCGATCCTCAGCTATTATAGCTGATGGTATATAAACAACATACAATACAATCTCCAGCATTAGAAAGCAACCACCATATTAATATTAATAAAAATAATAATAGCCATTTATTTGTCTAAAAAAAAAGGACTTAAGTCTATGTATAATAGGTTAAGACACAATAAAAAAAAAAAAACTGACAAAAAGGAACCTTGGTATTCTGCCCTGGCCTGACATTATTGAAACAAGTGAACAATATATTTTTTTTTTATTTATTATTATATATTAATCTAATATAGACAAAGGCACAACTCAATGAAAAATCCCTTTCACGTTCAGCTTCGGTAAGTAATTTACTACCCTGGCGAATTGCTCGTAGCTACAGCAGAAGCTTCGGGTGCCGTCCCTCGACCGCCATGACAGCCACGAGTAGTTCCCGTCGCCGCGACAGATGTCAGTGCAGAACGTCAGCTGGTCGAGGGTAGTGCTGTTGTAGTACGACGAGTTTATCGATACGAAAGCTACCGCCGTTTTCTTCAGTTCATCGTACACCAACTGCAATGATATTATTTTTTTATACGAAACCGGCGGGATGTTCACTTGATTGTAAGTGATACGCCCGCCCGTAACAATCTGGAGCTATTTAGGATGGTATTCACAGCACTATTACACTCGTCGCCTGAGGTATAAGATGTTGAGTCTCGTTACCAATATTTATACCAGTTACAGCGCCATTCAAACCGGAACATAGTAATGTTCGCCTACTACTCTTATATCTTCTCGTCCAATATACCGCAGTGTCTCAAGACAAAAGTCTTTGACCAGTGTGTGTTGCCAGCGATGACATACGGAGCAGAGACGTGGCCGCTTACTGTGGGCCTTGTCCGCAAGCTTAAGATTGCTGAGAGGGCGATGGAGCGAGCTATGCTCGGAGTTTCCCTGCGAGATCGAATCAGAAATGAGGAGATCCGCAGGAGAACCAAGGTCACCGACATAACTCGAAGGGTCGCCGTCGCAAAGTGGCAATGGGCAGGGCACATAGCTCGCAGAACCGACGGCCGTTGGGGCAGAAAGGTTCTCGAGTGGCGGCCACGTACCGGAAGACGTAGCGTGGGCAGGCCCCCCACAAGGTGGACCGACGACCTGGTCTGGGTCGCTGGCAACCATTGGATGCGAGTGGCCCAGGACCGGTCTGAGTGGAAATCTTTGGGGGAGGCCTTTGTCCAGCAGTGGACGTCTTCCGGCTGATTGGATTGGATTGGATGGACTACTGTTTGGAGTTGCGGTGGTACCGGCAACAGAGATTTACCATAAATATTTTTTTATTTCTATCATCAATGGACTAAACAATTCTATACTTTAACAGATATTTTATCCGCTCGTCTAGTTTAGGGTAGAAAAAAAATATATACACAATTACCCTTAATAATTATATGTGACTTGAAAGTCAAACTTGAAAGTAATAAAAATATGAAGCATAGACATATTTTTTTTTTTTAATAAATCTTTAATGGAAACTTAAACAGAAGATAAACTTTCAATGGCTGAACCAGATTGCTATATTCATTATCGAAATGGATTGAGTACCTTTATATGTTCGATAAATTGACGTAGGACGTTGTCGTGATGGTAAATACCTACCCACTACCGGGTGGAGACCTACCAGCAGTACAGTCCAACGTACCTTGTAGAAGTACAGCGGCACTGGAACAACTCCATTATTGTTCTGGTCCGCGTACAAGTACAGACCCTGCTGACGCCCTCGTCTGTCCGGCAGAGTGCACACGCCGTGAGTGCCCGTCACCACCTTCACCGGTGATCCGTACTTAGAGATGCGGCGACGTAGTGCCTGATAGAAAGAGATAGAATGAGACACACTGGCTCCATTAACCAAAACGTAGATTGTGTAATATACTATTAATATAGATACATTTAATAAGTATTCTGATCAATGAAATTGCGTTCAATCCTGGAAATGGATGTCTGATGAGAAATGGGAAAATCAAATGGAAAATGGATAACCGAAAACGGAAAAATGTAAACAGGAAAAAGGAAATGGTGAAATGGGAAAGAGAAAATTGTAAATGGATAGGGAAAAGTTGAATGTGGAACGTGGATCAATAGGTAATAGATAATGGGTAACGGATAATGGAAAGAGGAAAAAGTGAAGGACAAAAAAGTGAAAAGGGAATGGGGATGAGACAAAGAAAAAGAGAAAAGATAAAAGAGAAAAGAAAAAAGGGAAAAGAGAAAAGCGAAAAGCGAAAATAGAAAAGAGAAAAGAGAAAAGAGAAGGGAGAAGAAAGAAGAGAGAAGAAAGAAGAGAGAAGAGAGAAGAGAGAAGAGAGAATAGGGAAGAGAGAAGAGAGAAGAGAGAAGAGATAAGAGAGAAGAGAGAAGAGAGAAGAGAGAAGAGAGAAGAGAGAAGAGAGAAAAGAGAAAAGAGAAAAGAGAAAAGAGAAATGAAGAAAAGAGAAAAGTGACGAGAAAAGAGAAATAAGAAAAGAGAAAAGAGAGAAGAGAAAAGCGAAAATAGAAAAGGGAAATGGAAAATGGAAAATGCGAAATGCAAAATGGAAAGAGCAAATAGTGAAAAGGGAAAGGTAAAAGTGGATGAAGGGAAAAAGGTATACCATCCTAGCTAGCGCCACGTCGACATTGACGGGCGTATCACTCGCCATCGTACTCGTCTCGTCCCTTCGTAAAGTAACAAAAGAGTATACAGTAGAAAGGTTTGTTTTGCCGCTCACCTCCTCTAGAGCCGCCCAATCACCGACATTCCCGCGCATCCATTGGGGGCTTGCGTTGATGTAGTGGAAGGAGGCCTTTTGCGCCGCCCGCAGCACGAAGTCCGCACGCGCCGCCAGGTGACCGCGGGCGAGGAACTAGTGATGAAGAGGAACCAGAATTTTCGATTAGTTCACGCAATTGAACGTCGAATCCATTACACAAAGAGAGCTCTTGTCGTTACCTCTTAGCATTAGAAATTAAAAAAAAAACAAATATCACACACGGAGTAGTCGTAGACCTATTTTAGTTTATTTGTGAGAGAATGAGATAGATATACCGCGGCGGCGATTAAAAGAGAGAAAGAGGAAGCGAACGATTGGTGTTTATTGACTGAAATAGGAATACATGTAAGAGACACAATACTAAGACAATGTACTAAAGATTTGACGTTTCTATCTCCCTCTCGCTTCATATTTTTAGAGAGAGAGAGAGAGAGAGATACAGCACAGAGACTGGTTTGGGTGCGTGGAGTAGTTGACGCGATGCGGACGGAAGCGCGGGAGGAAGACGCGAGATATTGGAAATATACGGAAAGGTGTTTCGTCTCACTCTATCTTCACAAATTCAGTGTGAGAGAGAGATACAATGCAGACTGGTTTGGGTGCGAGGAGTAGTTGGCACATTGCGGACCGGTGAGAGGAAAAAAGACGCACTGTTAGAGAACTATATAGAAATCTGGCGTCGCGACCGACATGGGCCGTCGGGCCGGTGCCCCTCTTGGAGAGGGTTCCTGGGGTGGATATGGTGATGCGTCCCGTATTCCGACGCATCGCCACGTAGGGATTTTTAACGGGAGGGGTGCTTCACAACCCTCCTCGAGGTGGGCCCGTTCATTCGGGCGCCGTTCGGGGGGTCGTGGATGAACTGCAATACTTTATCCCGCGACCCCAGGAACACGTGGATGAGAGTGGAATACCGTGTGAAGCTTTTTAGTCGGTTGGAGTCCGACACTACCACGGACGCCGGCCCAATTTGGCGACGGGATGTGCATTTCCGTTAGCATTTTGTTACATACGTAAATAAAAAAAATAAAAAAAAAAACTATATAGAAATGCGTCCCATCTCACTCTCTCTCTCTCTCTTTCTCTCTCATTTTAAAACCAACAAATACATTTATAGTTTTCTCTTTCGTTCCATAAAACCCAATTCACACCGCCACAAAAGATCGAACCTGCGTCTTAGTGATATACACTTGATCCATCTTGTCGCCGAGGATCGTCTTCAAGCGCGCCCTCTGGTTCTCCACCGTGTAGACCTTCGACATTCTGACTTTGCCGAATACATCGCCCTCTGTAAAAATTAATAAATAAATCTCATAAATTTTTTGACATGGCAATGATTTGCTATTAAATATCATGTCCTCATGTTGGTGGTTGTTTCGTACCACCTTTGCACTGATGGTAGGTCTCTAATGCTGCAAACCGTCTACGTAGGTTAGCAGCGCCTATTGCAGCCGACAAATAGTACTGTGCAAATATTACCGTGTTCCGGTTTGAAGGGTATCTAATGTAATTACATTGTTCCAATTCTGCAGCTGCTTATAATGGTTAGAATATCTGGTAAACGAAAGGTAGGGAGAAGAAAAAGTCATGGTTGAGGAATATTAGGAAATCGACTGGCATATCTGGAGCGTCCGAACTGTTCCGCTGTACCAGAATCAGAAAGGACCTGTACCTGTACCTGTACCACGCTGATCGCCAACCTTCACTACTTGTAGAGGCAGTTTAAGAAGAAGAATTGGAATGGCGCTTTAGTAAACTGTGGGGTGAAGAGATATCATATGTCACAGAGCGGTCAGCATAACGTGTTGCAGTATACAACATCCCAACTAACGCCTCCTTGTTATAAAGAGACTAATCACTTACAGTCAGCTGAACGTCACAAGGGTTGGTATAATAAAATCTTACCAAGGAACTGGGGCCTGTGTGTGCTGTTCTGGATGAAGTGGCTGTACGGTGTGAGGTGGTGATGCACGTACAGGGTCGACAGGAGACCCCGGTCGAAGCACGCCTCGTACAATGTGTGGAAATGATTGTACACTTGGTAACCAACTCTGTAATATAACAATTTTTGAGGTGTACGAAAAGAAAGATAAAGATGGAATGATAAATGTTTATATAGGATTTAGCGTGAGAGAGAGTGAGACGGATATAGTTTTTATATGGTTATTCTATCGGCTGTCTCTTGCCCGTGCTCCGGCCCGCAGCGCGCCAAATGCTCGCTACATCCAGACTAGTCTCCACGCTGTATCGTTCTCTCGCTCTAATTGTATGGAGAGAGAAAGAGACAGCACAAGTTTCTTTATAGTTCCACTATCGCGTGTCTCCGTCTCGCGCTCCGGCCCTCAGCGCGCCAACTCATCCCTATACCATGCAGACTAGTCTCCGCGCTGAATCGGTCTCTCGCTTTAAATGTAGGAAGACAGAAAGAGACAGAATAAGTTTATATATAGTTCCACTATTGTGCGTCTCTGTCTCGCGCTCCGGCCCGCAGCGCGCCAACTCATCCCCATACCATGCAGACTAGTCTCCGCGCAGTATCGGTCTCTCGCTTTAAATGTAAGAAGACAGAACGAGACAGAATAAGTTTATATATAGTTCCACTATCGTGCGTCCTTGTCTCGCGCTCCGGCCCGCAGCGCATCAACCGATCCTCATACCATGCAGACTAGTCCCCGCGCTGTATCTCTGTCTCACTCTGAATATATGAAGAGAGAAAGAGAGAGAGAGATTGAAATGTATAGTACACTTCAATGGTAGCATATGTTGCCGGAGACTGTCTAAATACGTACCAGTACAGCGCCATTTTCTACCGTCAAACAGCAGTATGGAACATTACTGTGTTCCGGTTTGAAAGGCGCTGTAATTACTGCGGTATGCGGTGTTGTATATACCATCCTAATTACCGCCATGTTGTTATGAGCAATAGTAACACTTACCATCAAGTGAACATCACGCCCGTCTCCTTGTTCGCTACATAAAAACAGCTGTTTTCCTCACCAACATACGAGGATGTTCTCGTCATCATTGATCACTCATAATTGAGGGGTTATGGGCATTGGTGGTACAACACTCGATGTTGAGTGAATTAAAATATCTTGCCTGTACAGCTGATGATGACCAGCACATTTCGAGGACGTGCCCTCCGCTTTGAAGGAAGGTGCTGCAGCACATTTGATGTCCTGGAATCTGCCACGCCAGCGGCCGGAGCGAAATACCTTACCAGCTAAACACTGCACGTCCTGACATGTGGGAGAGTTGAAGTATATACACAGCATGTTTGAACATGTTAGGTTAGGTTAGCAAAGGGAGTGATGAGGATGAACGTGGATGGTTAAAAGGTGGAGGGAGACCGGAGGAAGTGTGGACGGATTGTGTGAATGATGAGATGTGTGTGAAGAGTGCGGATTCAGATGTTGCGGCTGATAGAGGGATGTAGAAGAGAAGTACACACTTTGCCCACAGCTGGGAAGAGGGCAAGAGGTAGAGAGGAAGAAGATGTTTTAACATGTTAGCTGCGGTCACGGCTATATGACCTACAGCCAGTGCCTTTGGGTCCTAAACGATCTCCAAAGGTGGTAATGTCTCTGTTACTGCTGACCGTCTAGGTAGGTACCGCCGCAGCGCCTGTTGCAGCCGACAGACAGTACTGTGCGGACATTACTGTGATCCGGTTTGAAGGGCGCTGTAGCTAATGCTAGTGGTAGGTCTGTGTTGCTGCAGACCGTCTAGGTAGGTACCGCCGCAGTGTCTATTGCAGCCGACAAACAGTACTGTGCGAACATTACTGTGATCCGGTTTGAAGGGCGCTGTAGCTAATGCTAGTGGGAGGTCTGTGTTGCTGCAGACCGTCTAGGTAGGTACCGCCGCAGTGTCTATTGCAGCCGACAAACAGTACTGTGCGAACATTACTGTGATCCGGTTTGAAGGGCGCTGTAGCTAATGCTAGTGGGAGGTCTGTGTTGCTGCAGACCGTCTAGGTAGGTACCGCCGCAGTGTCTATTGCAGCCGACAAACAGTACTGTGCGGACATTACTGTGATCCGGTTTGAAGGGCGCTGTAGCTAATGCTAGTGGTAGGTCTGTGTTGCTGCAGACCGTCTAGGTAGGTACCGCCGCAGTGTCTATTGCAGCCGACAAACAGTACTGTGCGGACATTACTGTGATCCGGTTTGAAGGGCGCTGTAGCTAATGCTAGTGGTAGGTCTGTGTTGCTGCAGACCGTCTAGGTAGGTACCGCCGCAGTGTCTATTGCAGCCGACAAACAGTACTGTGCGAACATTACTGTGATCCGGTTTGAAGGGCGCTGTAGCTAATGCTAGTGGTAGGTCTGTGTTGCTGCAGACCGTCTAGGTAGGTACCGCCGCAGTGTCTATTGCAGCCGACAAACAGTACTGTGCGAACATTACTGTGATCCGGTTTGAAGGGCGCTGTAGCTAATGCTAGTGGTAGGTCTGTGTTGCTGCAGACCGTCTAGGTAGGTACCGCCGCAGTGTCTATTGCAGCCGACAAACAGTACTGTGCGGACATTACTGTGATCCGGTTTGAAGGGCGCTGTAGCTAATGCTAGTGGTAGGTCTGTGTTGCTGCAGACCGTCTAGGTAGGTACCGCCGCAGTGTCTATTGCAGCCGACAAACAGTACTGTGCGAACATTACTGTGATCCGGTTTGAAGGGCGCTGTAGCTAATGCTAGTGGTAGGTCTGTGTTGCTGCAGACCGTCTAGGTAGGTACCGCCGCAGTGTCTATTGCAGCCGACAAACAGTACTGTGCGAACATTACTGTGATCCGGTTTGAAGGGCGCTGTAGCTAATGCTAGTGGTAGGTCTGTGTTGCTGCAGACCGTCTAGGTAGGTACCGCCGCAGTGTCTATTGCAGCCGACAAACAGTACTGTGCGGACATTACTGTGATCCGGTTTGAAGGGCGCTGTAGTTAATGCTAGTGGTAGGTCTGTGTCGCTGCAGACCGTCTAGGTAGGTACCGCCGCAGTGTCTATTGCAGCCGACAAACAGTACTGTGCGGACATTACTGTGATCCGGTTTGAAGGGCGCTGTAGTTAATGCTAGTGGTAGGTCTGTGTTGCTGCAGACCGTCTAGGTAGGTACCGCCGCAGTGTCTATTGCAGCCGACAGACAGTACTGTGCGAACATTACTGTGATCCGGTTTGAAGGGCGCTGTAGCTATTGCTAGTGGTAGGTCTGTGTTGCTGCAGACCGTGTAGGTAGGTACCGCCGCAGTGTCTATTGCAGCCGACAGACAGTACTGTGCGAACATTACTGTGATCCGGTTTGAAGGGCGCTATAGCTATTGCTAATGGTAGGTCTCTGTTGCTGCAGACCGTCTAGGTAGGTACCACAGCAGTGTCTATTACAGCCGACAGACAGTACTGCGTTCCGGATTGCAAGGCGCTGTAGATTTTGAAGTTACTGAGGCAATCGCAATGTGGTGCAGTGTATATCATTGTAACTTACAACGCGTTGTTATGAACTGGCGTATCACTTAACATCAGGTGAAGTGTATAAAAAAAAAAAAAAAATCATATTCATTACTACGATTTTTTTTTTTTTTGTATATTAAGTTGTATGAATAGAAACTCATTGAATATATATGGATATGGTGGACGGCGGGCAGCGCAGGAGCGATCGATGTGAACATCTTCAGGAGAGGCCTGCATCCAGCAGTGGACGTATGTCGGCTGATGATGATGATGATCATACTATGGAGTCGGAGTTTGTCCTCTCATTTCCCAATAGGACGTGGTTCTTCGTTCCCGGACAGCCGACCAGCACCGTATCCGAACGTCGGAAGACGATGTCACCGGCATATGTGTTCGGCGCCAGGTACGCACCATCTCTTATGTAGACCGGCGAAGGTTGTCCAAAATCCGTGTTCAGCACCAACGTGCAATCTGGAACAGACAGCATATGCTCTCATCGGTGGTGAGTACTGTGTTCCGGTTTGAAGAGCGCTGTAGCTAGTTTAATTACAGCAATTACTAAAGTTACGATCTGATCTCTCAAAGGGACGAATGTAATATTACGCTGCGTATACTATTCTAACTAGCGCCTCGTTGTTATGAGCTGGCGTATGACTTACCATCACTCGAACTACCCGATCGTCTCGTCGCTTAATTGAATAAAAGAATACTGTGTAAATATTACTATGTTCCGGTTTGAAGAGCGCTGTAGCTAGTTTAATTACAGCAATTACTAAAGTTACGATCTGATCTCTCAAAGGGACGAATGTAATATTACGCTGCGTATACTATTCTAACTAGCGCCTCGTTGTTATGAGCTGGCGTATGACTTACCATCACTCGAACGACCCGATCGTCTCGTCGCTTAATTGAATAAAAGAATACTGTGTAAATATTACTGTATTCCGGTTTGAAGAGCGCTGTAGCTAGTTTAATTACAGCAATTACTAAAGTTACGATCTGATCTCTCAAAGGGACGAATGTAATATTACGCTGCGTATACTATTCTAACTAGCGCCTCGTTGTTATGAGCTGGCGTATGACTTACCATCACTCGAACGACCCGATCGTCTCGTCGCTTAATTGAATAAAAGAATACTGTGTAAATATTACTGTATTCCGGTTTGAAGAGCGCTGTAGCTAGTTTAATTACAGCAATTACTAAAGTTACGATCTGATCTCTCAAAGGGACGAATGTAATATTACGCTGCGTATACTATTCTAACTAGCGCCTCGTTGTTATGAGCTGGCGTATCGCTTACCATCACTCGAACGACCCGATCGTCTCGTCACTTAATTGAACAATAAAATACTGTATAAATATTACTGTGTTCCGGTTTGAAGAGCGCTGTAGCTGGTGTAATTACAGGTGTTATTAAACTTACTATCTTATCTCTCAAAGCGATGAATGTAATATTGCGCTATGTATACTATAGTAACTAGTGCCACGTTGTTATGAGCTGGCGTATCACTTAACATCAGGTGAACGTCCGTTCGTTTTATCACTTCGTTGAGTAAAAGGAAAAATAATATGTTCTAGTTGTGATAAATATTGTGTAAAATTTGTTTTAGTCATGGTTTTGATTTTTAGCAATACCTAGATCAAGATTGCGAGTTAGATGTGATCATCATCAGCCGATAGACATCCACTGCTGGACATAGGCTTACCCTAAAGATCCCACATCGACCCTACGATGCTCGCGTCGCCGGGCACTAAGGGTCGCCGTTTGCAGGGGTTTATATGGGAGCGACTTACGCCATTTCTCACCACGCTGGCCCAATGCGGGACAGTGGGAACTAGAGCCTCGTTTGCTGATTATCAAGCTGCACCACGAGCTGGTGATGTGGGCTTGGGTCTCACGATTTATTGAGCGGAACCCCTTACACCACTCCAAGGACGAAAACCAATTTTATTTATCACAAATGTGTTTGCACGTCTATCGGCTGATAATGATGATGAATGTGTTTGCGGATTGCGTCACTCTAAAAAGAGTGTAATGCTTTCGGATGTATAACAATAACCTTGTGCTTTAAAATATAAACAATGGCTCCAACAACCGAAGAACTCGATCTTTGTATTACTAATAAATAAAAAAAAATATAAGACAAAAGTAATGCTACTTACTGCCAGTTGCATCGTTGATTGTAATTATTAATAAAAATATCACTGGTATATATACACGATTGATTCCCATATTTAAATCGTATTTACAATAGATTTAAAAAAAAAAAGAAGGAAAATCGACGAACATTAAAAAAAGCGACTAACGCGACTAGATACAGCCTATTTATGCGACAGGTTTCAAAATTCTTGCTATCAAGTTCGATGAAGAAAAATATCGAGTATTTAATACTATTTTTTACTTTGCCGAACCTGGTATATATTTCAAGTACGTCATACTATACTTTGTACTATGATTCTACAGTGGAGGAAACGGTCCCTCATTAGCTGACGGAGTGTCCTATATATAGAGGGTTGGGGTACGATTTTGAGCTGGAGACAGGATCAAGGATACAGCTGGTGCGCCGGAGATATTACAAACTTAATTACTTAGGAGTTTATAAATCATTGCTTAAAAATATCTAAAATAAGTCAAATACATTAATATTCTGTTTATTTTTATAAATATTAGATTATTAGGATAATTATAACATAAAAAGAAACAGAAATAATGTTGGAATAAATTTAAATATCCTTAATTAATAGTGAATATGTTGTAAATAATAGGACAAGGTAAAGACTTGAATAATAGTTCGAGGATAATTGGAAATAATTAAAAAAAAAGCACGTAATGAACCTTGAACGTGTTAAATTTACTTAGTATTTCATGAAATCAGAGTACAAGAAGTATTTAACGTTCAATATTGTTTTATTTTTTTAATTGCAGTCCAGCCGAAACGACATAACCCAAAAATAGTTGTTTTTAGAGATTTAAACTTTTTTTTATTCAATAAGTCGACTATATGAGCGGGAGGTACATTTGATGGTAGGTGATACGCGCGCCTATAGCAACGTGATTCTAGTTAGGATACTGTACACAGCACACTATGCTTTCTCCTGAGGCATAAGATGTTGATTCTCGTCACCCCAGTTACACTAGGTACAGCGCCTTTCAAACCTGAACACAGTACTGCCTGTAGACGGTCTTCGGCAACTGCGTCTGGTGACTGTAATGATGTCTCAAAATATTTTACAATCATTGTCATTTAGGGGATGATATACTTTTATTTGTCTAGTCATGTCACATATGAGAAAGAAGGATTTTAGTCATGTTACCTGCTTCTTTCTTATCACTTAAATAATGCCCACTGCTGGGCATAGACAAAAAGATAAATCAGTAAGAACTAGTTATGGTCTTTAATAGTGTATTGCAATGTGTGCCGCTTTAATAGCTTCCATGTTCATTGCAAGCTGGTAGTAAACGAGATCAGGAGCTTCAGCAGCATCTTCCACCGTGTAGACCGGCAACTGGCAGTCACAGGGTACACATTGTAATTGGACACACAGCTGTCATCTATATCCATAGAGTTCATTGAAGGAATTCAGCAGCCACGTCTATTGCATCGCGTACTGGTGGGGGTGACTTTGATGTCGGACAGCACCCCTTACACTCCCCCGAAAATGTGTCTTATTTTTAGATTACCGATGATGATTAAGATCTACTTGTTATTCATAATAAATTTTTAACTAATGTGTGTCGAGTCATTTCTGCTCGACTGTAAATTTAATATTGCTAGTATTGAAAAGCTAGTATTACGAAACCTAGTCTCTAGACCTGGTATTTAATTGAAACGATTGCGTCATCTGTCGCTGTACTGTTGTGTAGATGACTCAGAACTGATTTAATATATATCTAGCTTGTGATTGTCTCGTTCAGCGGAAACGGACATGGTCCGGTCATTGAATAAACGCTAGAATGTGGACGAAAAAAGCTATATATATATATATATATATATATGTATATATATATATATATATATATATATATGTATATATATAATATAAAATATTATGCCGTAAAAAGGACACATTTATCATCTTTTTTATTATTCAATGAAGCGATGAGACAAGACGTTCACCGGATGGTAAGTGATACACCAATAGCCACTTCACGCTAGTTAGGACAGTATTCACATCACATTGTGCTCGTCGCCTTACGACATAATATATTGTCTCGTTACCCCAGTAATTACACTAGCTACACCGCCCTTCAAACCGGTACATGGTAATGTTTTCACAGTACTGTTTGGTGCCAGAAATAGGTACTACGGTGTTACCTACCTGAGTTACAAGCAACAAAACTATCATATAAACTAGCAAATATGTTTTTTTTATTTATTTATTTCCAAACTATGTTCCGGTTTGAAGGGAGCTGTAGATAGTGAAGTTACTGGGGTAACGAGACGTTACCATTTTATGTATCAAAGCGACGTGGGCTGTATGTATGTATATACTGTATGTCATTGTAACTAGCGTCACATAGTTATAGGTGGGCTCGATGTTGATTGATAATCAACATCGAGGGAGCATCTCTTGTCGTTGCTTCGTTGAATAATAAAACAAATATCGTGAACACTAATATCATCATCATCATCATCATCATCAGCCGACAGACGTCCGCTGCTGGACATGGGCCTCCCACAAAGATCTCCACATCGATCGATAATGAGCTGCCCGCATCAAACTTCAAGCAATCTTCACCAAGTCGTCGGACCACCTGGTGGAGGGTCACCAACACCACGTCTTCCGGTACGCGGTCGCCATTCGAAGACCTTGGTGCCCCATCGGCTGTCAGTCCTGCCCATTGCTACTTGAAGATAGCAATTTTTTGGACTATGTGATCTTAGTTCTCCTGCGGATTTCCTCATATCCGATTCGATCACGCGGGGAAACCCCGAGCATAGATAGGTACCGCCGCAGCGCCTGTTGCACCCGACAGACAGTACTGTGCGGACGTTACTGTGATCCAGTTTGAAGGGCGCTGTATATATTACTGGTGGTAGTGTCTCTGTTGCTGCAGACCGTCTAGGTAGGTACCGCCGCGTTATGGGCGGGCGTAACACTTACAATCACGTGAACATCCTACTCGTGTCGTAACTTAATTGAATAAAAAAAAAAAAAAATCAGCAATAGAGCTATTGCAATACATTTGTACCATAAATAAACGTTTTTTTTTTTAAATCTTGTTTTATTTTCATTTCCTATAATTAATAACACTATGTATACGTGGAAATGCGACGAGTGAGACGTTCACCTGATTGTAAGTGATACGCGTGCCCTAAACATGGCGCTAGATATTGTGCTCTTCGCCTTGAGACGTAGGGCATTAGGTCTTGCTGACATAGGACTTAGGTATTAACTAAAAGGGTCCTCGGGTTCATCGGCTTTCGAGGTGGAGGCCCTCAGAGCTCTATAAGCGGGCCTTGGACAAATGTATGGTGGTCTTGTATTTGCCGTAGCACAGCGTAGATACTCAGGGCTTTGCCCTTCCATGGGATGTTTAAGTTAGTGTGCCGGAGGGTTTTGCCCTTCAAGCTACCACAGCAACCCTAGCCAACCAGCTCGGCAACCTTCACACTAAACTAAATGGCTCCTCCATAAAATATCATAAAAACAGGTGATAGGTCTCAGTTGCCGACCATCTAGGTAGGCACCACCGCAGCGATTGCAGCAAACATTACAGAGGTCCGGTTTGAAGGGCGCTGTAGCTAGTGTAATTATTGAAGTAACGAGACAGCATTTTGTGTGTTAAGACGACGAGCGCAATCTGGTGCAGTGTACATCATTCTAACTAGCGCCACGTTGTTATGGGTTAGTATCACTTATCATCACGTCCCGTTCGTCTCATTGTTTTAGTCATCAGCCGATAGATGTCCACTGCTGGGCATAGGCCTCCCAAAGATCTCTCTCTCTCTCTTAGGAGAAGCTACTATATGAAGTTCTTCAAAAAAGGCGTGAAGAGGTTTCTGCAAGGTCAGCAGCATGCCCAGTGGTAGTTCAAGTATTACTGGTGGTTATAGGCTGCGGTTATCTCTGAACATCAGACGAGCTGCAAGCCTGTTTGCCACTTGGTGATATCATCATCATTAGCTGGTAGACGCCCACTGCTGGACATCCCAAAGATCTCCACATCGATAGCTCCCGCTTTGCTCACATCCAGTGGGTTCCAGCTGTTCTCACCAGACCATCAGTCCAGCTCGTGGGAGAGCTAAATGGTATAAAAAAATTACAGTCAGCTTGGCCCCTCGTACTAGAAGTCGTCGTTTGCACTTCATATTGGGGGGGGGGGGGGGATTTAGGCTATTTCCCACCACGCTGGCCTAGTACTGGGTGGGAGCCAGAGCCTGGTCGGTTGATCAACAGCACCACGGAGCTGGTGAGTTTGGATTGGGTTAGTTTAACTCCCGCCGAGTTGTGTTCCGAAGACCACTGAGACTGACTTCCCCCCAAAAGGCACAGTATCCTTTCGAAGATTCTCCCTCCTCATCCCGATACAAAAAAGAAATTAGATGTCGTCAGGGTGCCTTTACACTCCTCTTATCGTCGCCTAATTGTATGAAAACATAATTATTTATAGTCGACTTTCTTTCAATGAAAGGAACAAAAGACTAATAGTAATTATACGAACTTCGTCGTACAGTGTAAGATATAATTTTGATATATTGTTTAACTTGCTGTTAACCTGCGATAACCTTTAACCGTTATATAAAGAGACGCGGTTAGTGTACTATTTGAATTAGTTAAATAATAACTGCGCAACAGTAAAGATTGTTATATTTCTATCACAAAATCGTGTTTGTTATCAGTGAAGTTATATCAGCAATGGCGGATCTTATCAGTGCACATTACGTTATCCTACTGCTCGCCAGTTTGATGTTATCTGTGGTAACGATGGTGGAATGTCAGCAGTCGACTTACTATGCGCCGTCGGTCTTCCTCAACCACGGCGGCGGCCCGGACCCCGTGTTAGGGAAGGAAGACGACTTGGATAGCCGACTCGTTGCGCAACGTATCGAAAATAGTCGACTTGAAGCGGCTGAAGGCGATCATCGTCGTAACTGCTCACCGGGAAGAGGACGTAGTGACGATATCGTCGAGCGATCACCACGATTTACTGTACGACTACAGCAACTTCCCGCCGGTGAGCTACACTTACAAATACGGCGCGCCCGGACATCCGGCACTGGCGCGGCGGATACACGAGGCCTTCCAGAGAGCCGGCATCCCATCCGCGTTGGACATAAAGAGGGGTTGGGACCACGGCCTCTTCATACCGATGATGCTCATCAACCCCACCGCCGACATACCCCTCGTTCAAGTGTCGATACTCAAACGCCAGGACACCAAGCAGCACCTGGAGTTGGGCAAGGTGCTGCACCAGTTCCGCGGCGAGAGCGTCGCGATCTTCGGCTCGGGGATGTCCTACCACAACATGAGGCAGTTCAGGAAGGCGGAGCGAGTCAACGACCACGTCGTCGTGAACGAGATCTTCGACCGCTACCTGAACGAGGTGTGCACGGGCGACGTGGACGCTGAGAAGGAAATCGTAGGGTGGGAGCAGGTGCCGCAAGGCCTGGAATCCCACCCACCTGGCGAGGCTGATCATTTGATGCCGCTGATTGTGAACATCGGTGCCGGAGGGTCTTCACCTGGACGTAACATCTTCTCATCGGTCTACATGCACAAATTTCTGCTCAGCGACTTTATTTGGGAGAAAGAGTGAACTTATCACAATATTTACTGCTACTTAGTAGTCAACTTGTACTGATGACCAGGAGCTGACGCTCAATATAGGCAAATAAGTACTGCATACTCTTTTTTTTGGGGGGGTGAGCAACATCTAGAAAGTTACCTTGCATCTGGGGGAAAGATAAGGTCATGCGGGATTGTTACCCATTGAAACCGCCTAGGTGGCTATCAGTGCCTTTCTGCAGGCTCCCGAGTCTCGGGATAAATCCCAGAGGGACTGTAGCCCTCCTTGGCTCTCTCACTTCAGTACGTCAAGCATCAGACCTTCTGGCCACGGATCCTAGAACCATTTTAGTCGCTTTAATGCTGTTCTAGATAGCCAGAGACTATAGCGCAAAGCATCATCAGCAGATAGATCCCATCATTAATCGGTCCTGCATTGTCCGCATCGCCGGACACCAGGGACCGTCGTTTATAGGGGTTCCTATGGAGGGGAACTTGGGCCATTTCCCCCCACTAGCTGGTAGCAGCATTAAATACCCTAGCCCTGTTCTCATGCCGGAGGCAGTCTAGGTGGCACCACCGCAGCGTCTACTGCAGTTAAACGGCACTGCACAAATTTTGTGCTCCGGTTTGAAGGGCGGTGTAGCTACTAAAATATCTCGGGTAACGCGACTCAATATCACGTCTCAGGCGACAAGCGCAATGCGGTGTAGTATATATCATCGAAAGCTCTGTTATGGACGGTATCACTTACCATCAAGTGAATCACGCTCGTCTAGTCGCTTTATAACAAAAAAAAAGTAAATCAGTTATGAATTACTGGTAATAGGCTTTTAAATGTATGTGGGGGGTGGGAGTGGGGAGTCAAAATAAAAGAGTGCTCAATAAATAAACTTTAAAAACAATACAAATCACGATGAAAATTTATCACGAGAAGGAGACTAGACGGAGACGGGAACTGGAATAAAAGAAAAGTTTATATATTACATATCCGTATAAATCTATACATATAAAATTAAATGGGTTGTCTTTGGTCGTCAATCACGCGAAAACTAGTGAACGTACCGATACGCGAACACAAGCATTCAACGCGGAATGATCTGAAGATGAATATAGGATATTTACTTATTGAATTTCATAGATCCTTCATAGTTTTCTCTAATAGACTTATGAACATTTTCACTTGGTATTATTTACACGGTTGCTATGGTAACGGTTGCTAAAGAAAGTTTATATTACTGTCAGCAAGGGCGGAACAGTTAGTATTTGATATAGCGACGGGCTATATAAGTGTGGGTTAGCTGATGTCATACATCTGGTAAATCTGTTAGCTATCTCTGATAGCTCATGGTGTTCCTCAGCGGAAGTCAAAACTCAATTCACCTTTATTTAGAATTTACAATCTGAAATAAAACTTTTATATATATCAGTACTATGCTGTTCCTAATGCTCTTTGCTGACAGTAACACCCCTTGCAACTCTCTGAGAAAGAGATTTTTTAAAATCCATTCTTAGCTGACCTCAAAAGCAGTAAAAATCTCTACCAAATTTTGAGTGTTCAGGTCTGATAGTTTCGGAGATCTCTTGAGGATTCAATGAATCCCTGAACTCTCTTCTACAGTATATATTCTAGCTGCACTGCTCCTCGTTTGTCACTATCGTTGTCTTAGACAATAAAGACCGCTTCATAATTATTGTCACCGTCGATAACTTGACAGCAGACATGTTCGATGGTAGCTTTTTTATACAAATGTAAATCTTCCAAAGATACTGCTCCTGGGGAAGGAGTTTGTGAATGCGAAGGACTTCATCTTACTACGGCTGGGCGAAGAGCCCTTGAAGCACCTCTCGCTACGCTGCAATAAATATAGGATCTCGTGCTATTTGTAGTCAACACTTAGCTCGCTTAGTGGGTCATTTGGTCCTCTCTAGGTTTTACTTACATAGAAACCGCAGGACATATGCGGTGATACCTACCTAAGACGCAGACAACAGAGAAAAACCCACAGAAACAGCAATAGACACCTACCAATAAATGTTGCGATAAAATTTCATAACTTCTATACGTCATATATAATAGGTTGGAAAATATCTCCCTTCCGCCTTTTTGTCTTTTGAATTTCGCGGCTATGTACAAAGCGCTACAGAGCTCGTATCTGGCAATACTATACATAATTTGAAAGGTCTTGACATAACCTACAAAACGACGCTATGCATAATTAGTTTGGATATTGCGTTCAACAGTTATAGACGTGTAAACATGCGAGTTCACTAACGCCGAATTTGCGCTATTTTAAAGTTTTCCTTCGTTAAAGGCAAATCCGCTAGAGAAACGTTCCGTGAGATTAATGGTGTTTTGGGGGATGGTACTCTATCACTTCGAACCGCGAAGGAATGGTTTCGACGATTCAGAGCCGGTGAAAACGACACCATGGATAAGCCAGCCGGCGGAAGATCTGTGACGACAAATACCGATCAAATCATGGACTACATCGAGTTAGACCGGCATGTGGCATCTCGTGACATCGCCCAGGAGATGGGAGTTAGTCACCAAACCATTTTAAACCATCTGCAGAAGGCTGGATACAAAAAAAAACTTGATGTTTAGGTGCCGCATGATTTGACGCAAAAAAACCTTCTGGACCGAATCAACGCCTGCGATATTCTGCTGAAACGGAACGAATTCGACCCATTCTTGAAGCGGATGGTGACTGGCGACCAAAAATGGATCACATACGACAATATCAAGCGAAAACGGTCGTGGTCGAAGGCCGGTGAATCGTCCCAAACAGTGGCCAAGCCGGGATTGACGGCCAGGAAGGTTTTGCTGTGTGTTTGGTGGGATTGGAAGGGAATCATCCACTATGAGCTGCTCCCATATGGCCAGACGCTTAATTCTACCATCTACTGCGAACAACTGGACCGCTTGAAGCAGGCGATCGACCAGAAGCGTCCAGAATTGGCCAACAGGAAGGGTGTAGTGTTCCACCAGGACAACGCCAGACCACACACTTCGTTGATGACTCGTCAGAAGCTACGGGAGCTCGGATGGGAGGTTTTATCGCATCCACCATATAGCCCAGACATAGCGCCAAGTGATTACCACCTGTTCCTGTCCATGGTGAACGCCCTTGGTGGTGTAAAGTTGAACTCAAAAGAGGCTTGTGAAAAGTGGCTGTCCGAGTTCTTCGCAAATAAGGAGGGGGGCTTCTACGATGGAGGTATTATGAAGTTGCCGTCTAGATGGAAACAGATTATCGAACAAAACGGCGCATATTTGAACTAAATCCGATCACTGTAACACTTTTTATAAAGCATTGACGAAAGAGCAAAAAAGCGGAAGGGAGATATTTGGCAACCTTATATTACTAGAACGTTCGAGAATAATAAATAGAGCGACGTTTTCACTGAGCGATGAGTCATCGGCAGCAGATAATACATTACTAGAACGTTCGAGAATAATAAATAGAGCGACGTTTTCACTGAGCGATGAGTCATCGGCAGCAGATAATACATTACTAGAACGTTCGAGAATAATAAATAGAGCGACGTTTTCACTGAGCGATAAGTCATCGGCAGCAGATAATACATTACTAGAACGTTCGAGAATAATAAATAGAGCGACGTTTTCACTGAGCGATGAGTCATCGGCAGCAGATAATACATTACTAGAACGTTCGAGAATAATAAATAGAGCGACGTTTGCACTAAGTGGTGAGTCATCGGCAGCAGTTAATACATTACTAGAACGTTCGAGAATAATAAATAGAGCGACGTTTTCACTGAGCGATGAGTCATCGGCAGCAGATAATACATTACTAGAACGTTCGAGAATAATAAATAGAGCGACGTTTGCACTAAGTGGTGAGTCATCGGCAGCAGTTAATACATTACTAGAACGTTCGAGAATAATAAATAGAGCGACGTTTTCACTGAGCGATGAGTCATCGGCGGTAGTAAATACATTGCTAGAACGTTCGAGAATAATAAATAGAGCGACGTTTGCACTGAGCGATGAGTCATCGGCAGCAGTTAATACATTACTAGAACGTTCGAGAATAATAAATAGAGCCACGTTTTCACTGAGCAGTGAGTCATCGGCAGAAGTTAATGCGCGTTGCGTCACAAAATAGAACGATCTCGATCTTTCTAGAATATTCGATGGGCACGGTCAGCGCGCGCGGTGCACAAGCTGGCTAGTGATGTACTTGTGAGGGGCTCATTGTATTTGCACTCTCAGGGGTAATAATCCATTTCAAATTGGAATGTCGCTTCATTCGAGCAAATTGTAACTATTAGTATATTCCTCACCGCCTTCGCCGGCAGCTCCGCCACCGCGGCAGCCGCACCGAGTACCTCCGGTCGCAGTACCTACAGCGCTTGAAGAGGCCGCACTTCGTCCGGCACACACTGTAAACGGAAACACTTTTCTTAATCCATTCTAGTTTTATTCGACGAAACGATGAAGATGGTCACTTCATAATAATATGCCCGTCCATAATGTTGTGTTGGGATGACACACTACACCACAGTATGACACCTTGAGAGTTTAAGTCTCCTTAACGCAGTAATTTTATAGCTACAACACACTTCACAATACACACGGCACTGTTCTATACCTACTACTAGTGGTAAGTCTCTGTTGGCGGAGAACGTCTAAGTAAATACCACCGCATCGACAAGCAGTAGCGTTTAAACACCACTGTGTTCCGGTTTGAAGGGAATTATAGCTAGTGAAATTACTGAATTAACGAATCTTGACAACCTGTCTCGAGGAGACGAGCGCTATGCAGTGCAGTATATATCATCCGAACTAGCACTACGTTATCGTCGAGCGTATCACTTAGCATCAAGTGTGCGTCCTGTTCATCTCGTCGCTTAATTGAATGAAAAAAAAGACTTACCCCTTCTTTTAGGTATCTACATCATAACATATGATTTCTAACTGAAAAAATAAACACAACCCTCATCCCATTAACTTATGATGTTAAATAAAAACTAGAGATTACTTGTATACTTATAAATGTAAGTAGGCCATCAGATCAAAATATTCCAAGTCATATGAGACTCTTAAGTCATCATCATTTCAAGTGTAGCAGATCTGTCCGGACACGGCAGTGAACAATCAGAAAGTCTTTCATATTCCAAGCCAACGCTCTGATGGTGTAAAGGCGTTGTCTTCAGGGCTGTGCCCCACCATACCCACCATCTTATTCGCTATATACTTTTCAACACAATCTCACTCACGTCCTCTTCGTTCTCCTGCGAATGGAAAAAATATATATGTATTTATATATGAGAAATGAGAATATTATAGTATAATAGTAAATTAGCCCTGTAGTCTCTCTAGTAAAAATAGGACTAAGGTAAGCCCTGCTTGTCTAAGAAGGAGACTGAAAGGGTCGAGGAGTTTTGTGAGCCTAGACAGCGCGAGTCCTTATCAGCAGACAGCGTATGGCTTCGCGATGGTGCTTAGGAGAAAAGAGATCCCAGTCTCTCTTAATGCTCTGATGCAGACCGAAAGGGGGTTTTAGTGAGTAATAATCGCACACCACCCTGTCTTCCCTTCAAAAGCAGGGTATCTTTTGAACATTTCCAAAAGTATAATACTAAATAATTAGTGAATGAAGTGAGAATAACAAACTATACACACCGCCGCTTCCGGGGACATCGCGGCATGATTTAACTGAAACATGTCCAAACTCGATTTTAATAATCTTGTCAGGCGATAGATGTGCTGATTGCATTCCTCTCATCGAAACAAAAACTACTTACTACATATAAATTTTTCTACAATATTTCACCAATATGTTAAACAATTTTTATAAGACATTAAAAAAATTATTCAGGCATCGTCATGACAATTGAACCATTTTGACTCTAGTTCCATTTAATGGAACTAGAGTCAAAATGTTTCAATTGTCATGACGATGCCTGAATAAATTTTTTAATGTCTTATAAAATTTATTCAGGCATCGCCATGACAATTGAAACATTTTGACTCTAGTTCCATTTATGAGTCATCTCCTCGTGAACAGAACTAGAATTTGAAGAAAAAGAATCATCGCTACCAAAAAGGTTTAATACAAGTAATTATATTTTAATTCCTTTTTTTTATATAATCACGCCTTTCTTCACAGCAGGGCTAGGCAGAGGCGAACCTTCAGAATGAAAGCCGCACGCTCTAACCATTAGGCCAGCGGGCTTAGTTTCATAGCTTATTTTCATACTTTTTAATTCTGTCCCTCCATATGGAACTGACAATGAGAATTGTTATGATGGAAGACATTAGAGATGACCTGGATTCAGGAATGGGTTAATAAAGGATGATGATGATGAATTCAATCATCAGTGGATAGACGTCCACTGCTGGACATAGGCCTCCATTAAAGATGTCCATATCAGTCAGTCCTGCACTGCTCGTGTTCAGCGGCTTCCGGCGACCTTCAACAGTCCGCATGGCCTCCGATATAGCCAGGCACCAGGGGCCAACGTTTATAGAGGTTAATATGGGGGGATATGGTACTACATTTTATCACTTAGAACCGGTTTTTTTTTTTTATTTCTCATGACTAAGGTCATATATTTGCAATGATTAGTATTAATTTATTTTATGCTATGAAAAGATGAAGCAAGCGGGACGTTCACCTGATAGTAAGTGATGCCTGCTCATAACATGGCGCTAGTTAGGGTAATATACACTGCATCACATTGTGTTCGTCGACTGAGACGTACGATGTCAAGTGTCTTCTCATTATAATTTAATAACAGCAGCGCCCTTCAAACCGGAACACGGTAATGTTTGTACACTATTGCTCGGCGGTTGAAATGAGCACTGCAGTGGTACTCACCTAGGCAGACTCCGACAAGAGACCACCAGCTTTTCCACCAGGTTCAATTCCAGGGTTATCGCTATCACCATCACAAATCAATCTACAAAATATGTATTTAAAAAAAAAAAACAACAATCATAACGCTTAATCAAATAAATATAATTATAATACAGTATCACAATTCTATACAAATTATAATATTATACAGGTGTTGAAACTCCGCTCCGGCACAAACTTTTTTTTTAAAGGCAAAGGAACGATCCAACATTCATCCTGTGGTAGAAATTCTTTTCTGCGACATGATCATCATTTATGTGGAAGTGTCACCATCAGCATCGATAGAAGTTTCCGGACCGTCTGGGCAGGTACCACTGCAGCTCCGATTCCAGTAGCCGAGTAGTAGTGTGCAAACATTGCTGTTCATTGAAGAGTTATAACTAATGAGTACATTTAACACTTCACGTCTCACATCAAGTTTAACGCAGTGTATATATCTTAACCACCTGTTGTATAATTTCTTTTCCAGCATTTCGTGTAAATAAAAGCAGTAAAATTAACAATAACATTTTCTCTTTACTCTCATGCGATAAGGTCCAGAGTCCCAACAGTGGTGTTTTTTTTTTATAAATAAATCCATTCTTCCCAGACCGAACGTTTTACTGTTTAAAGTTAATCTTGTAACCCTTCGTTTCCGGATCCTGTTGCAGCTGAAAGTTCTCGGTAGATAAGCCGAAAGGTTTCAGTATCATGTTCCCCAGGTCCTTCAGCTTGCCTAGCATTTCCTTCTTTAACTTCTCGTTCTTTTCCTCTATGAGGGGTGGTAGACGTGCGACGGCCGCTAGGGCCTCCTTGTGGGACGGATCCAGCTCCAGAATCTTCTTGTAGTCAGCCAAGCATTCGTCCAGCTTGTCCGTAGCCTCGTGCGACTGCGCCCTCCTGGAATGTTGTTGGTGATGTAACTTAATATTTGCGTGTCAAGTATCGTGACTTCGATAATTGATATGATTCTACTTCTATAATGAGAGAGTGGAACGCAGAGAGGAAGCGAAGGAGGGAGTGGAGAGCCAAGTAGTGAAAGGAACAGATAGTAAAAAAGATAGGCAGAGAGAGATAGGCAGAAAGAGCTAGGTAGGTAGGAAAAGAAGTAGGAAGAAAGAGAGATAAGCAGAGAAAGAGAGGAAGTGAGAGATTAGCAGAAAGATAGGCAGAAAGAAGGATAGGCAGGAAGAGGGATGGGCAGGAAGAGGGATAGGCAGGAAGAGATAGGTAGAGAGAGAGAGATAGGTAGAGAGAGAGAGATAGGTAGAGAGAGAGAGATAGGTAGAGAGAGAGAGATAGGTAGAGAGAGAGAGATAGGTAGAGAGACAGAGGGGATAGACCGCCTACTACTCCTCAGCAGTATCCATATCCTACGGCGGAGTAGATGCCTCAGCGGGCCTGCGCTCGTGAAGGAGACGCGCGATAGAGAATCTATATAGACACGTGTTCAGTCTTACTCCTTGATTAAACCCTTTAATTACATTTACGGTTGGGTCATCTCTTAGTGTCTCAAGATCCGGTTTGCACCACCACGAGACTTCTCTTCAACTTAACCATCACACATGTGATGATCTTGTGTTAATACACTTGACCTTACCTGTAATATGCTTTTAAGTATGCCTCTTCCAACTCTATCACTTTAGTACAATCCTTTATCACTCTCTTGTATTTCTCTTGTTTCATTTTAGCGGCGCTCCGGTTGCAGTATAGTATGGACCTTTGCAGTGTGAACTGCAGCGGACAAATCCTGAGACCTGTCAACAGATATATTATCAATAACACTCTGACTCGCACCAATGAGGAGTTAAGACTTCAGCCTTCACACCTTAAGTTACTTATGCTGCAAGATACAGATTTGAATGCTGCTATGTAACCAGTGATACTGTTTAAGGGATGGTGAACCATCAAATTTGTTTGCTCAAGGTTCACCCCCACAACCTGATTCTCCCAATTAAAACCATGGTGTACGATAGTTCCAGCACAGTTTGTCATTTCTCACCAGTAAAAATTCAGCGGAATTTAATACATATAATCATTACCATTATCAACCGATAATACATATATATGTTTTTGAGGATGCACAGTCCTATCGTGCTATCCCAATTTACTAGTCTGATGATGTATAATACTGTTAGTCGAGAGAGACCCGACTTTGATAGATCAGTGGATACCTTACTCACATTCTAAAGGTATGTGAGTTTAGTATTTAGGGCCTAAATACTAAGAACATCATTATCCCGTAGCTGATTTGGGATCCCCAACTGGGGCTAAAAATACATACATATAAATCACACCTCGTTCCCAGTGGGGTAGGCAGAGACCACCTCTCTCCACCTGCTACGATCCTGGCACACCTCTCTCCACCTGCTACGATCCTGGCACACCTCTCTCGCTTCCTCCACTTCCATAAGCATTCTCATGCACTCTCGTCGGTTGCAAGTGCTTTTGACCCGGCCTTTCTTTAGGACATCTCCGATTTGATCGGAATATGTCCGTATAGGTCAACCTGCACTGATTTTTCCAATCATTGTTACCTTGTATATTGCTAACAATACACTTGTTATATTCTCAAATATTTTACTCATTATGCTAAATGGGAGATGAGAGAGTGCTCCATGTTCAGACTTTCTTTACATGCACATGGAGGATGTAGAGGCTGTGCAGTTCATTTAATTATTTATTTACTTGCTACTGCACCCACTAATTTTTATTAAACCTAATAATTTAAACTTGTACTAACCTTCTGTGTATTTTTCTATACTCTTCTGATATTCACCAATTTTAAATGCATCATTTCCTGCTGCCTTCAGATTGTCTGCCCGAAGCTTTCTCCCGTTTTTCTCATCATCTGTGAGATCCATTTCCACATCTTTGAGAGATACTTCATCTATAGAATCTGTATCACTTCCTTCGCTATCACTCATAAGTTTTATCTTCATCATATTACTCATCTAAAGATGGATTATCTGCAGGAAATATAAACATACTATGTTTACTTTAATTAGTTACAAAAAACATAATAAACCATTCTAATAAGATTGCTGAGTTTGTTAGCGTGTCACCTTCAATATGTCATTAAAATGACTGAGACACAATTTATAACAGCACATCAAGAGTCTGAACATAATGATCATAATATTGCTTTTCAAAATACGCGAAAACACTGGTAACTGTTATGAAACATAATTTATTAGTATTCCAGCGATTATTACACTGTAATAGTTGAGCAATTTGTTAACACATTTAAATTATTGGGCGCGGTCACAACACTACAAAAACCTCCAATATAATTGACCAACCTGGTTTCTTCTAACCGTCGCCAGAAGATCGTTCGTCCTCTACGCTAGAGCCTAGATTTATAACAAACGCAGGCGCCTAATCTTCTGTGTTCAAAGAAAATTCTAAATCTTTCGTCAAATCATCTATGACATCCTCGTTCGAGGCTTTATGTGTGCCCTTGAGTCGATCAGACATTATATATAAAATATTTTATAATTCGATGTTACAAAAGTTACTTTATTATATTATAAAAAAAATATAATGAATATCACGTTTTCCTATACATAAGAAACTGACATGGAAAATTGTTATGATATAAACTTTCTTAACAAAGGAAACGGCAATGACATTTTATTTCAGACTTCACGTTCGCATTTCTTTATTCTCATAATAAAATTAATTAATACAAATATGGGTAAAATAACAAATAAGAAAGTAGTAAAAAAAATACTAATAAATTGCTTGCGGCTATTTTAAAAATGTTTCTTAAATGTCTAACAAAAACTACACTTTATAGGTACCCACGCTAGTTATCATTCATTTTCTTTACCCATTCAGGCCGTGGATCCGGGTCCACGAGCCCAGTGTCAGATGAGCTGTAAGAGCCGCTGTGGCTTCAAGCCCGCTCATAACAAGAATATATTTTCTTTACCCTTTAGGGTGTGATTTGAATATTTTTTAATTTTAAAGCAACTTTTATTTTTCAACTTTTTTTTCGATGAAGCAACGAGACGAGCGGGTCGTTCTGATGGTAAGTAACACAGCTTATAACAGCGTGGAGTTAGGATATTATACACTGCATCACGTTGCACTCATCGCCCGAGGCAAGATGTCAATCATATGCCGTCTGTCGGCTGTTCTTATTGAGGGTATAAATCTAAAAATATCCTGTCTCTGAGGAGAAGAAGGTCATTTGGGATTTTTACCTTTGAGAGGCTCCGGGATCTCAGTTCCAAGAAAGAGCTGTAACCCTCCAAGAACTTCGCTTTGGTGCGACGAGAACTGGACCACCTCGTACTTGTCGTTTATCCCAGGTTCGCTTGGAAATCAGGGCTCCCTTCAAAACCTAAGTCACCTACGGCAGGGCTAACTTAAGTCCTATTAACAATAGTCCGAGACTACAAGGAAGAACAACAGAGACCTGATATTTCACTCAGTTCAGCTACTACAGCATGGTAAGCTTATTTCCATCTTACTTCATCCAGACCAGACAATCAGCTGTGCTGCCCAGACCAACAATCACTGAACCCGACGTGGGCCGTCGTGCATATGGTGTTGCGTCTCGTATTCCGACGCGTCGTCACGTAGGGATTTTATCGAGAGGGATGCTTCACATCACACCCCTCCCCGGGGTGGACCTGTTCATCCGGGAGTCGCGGAGGAACTGATACATGTTATCCCGCGACCCTCGAGTATGTGGATGAGGCAGGTATACCGTGTGAAGCTTTTTAGTCGGTTGGAGCCCGACACTACTCCGGTACCGGCCTATTGGATCCATGGTGTGCTTTCCGTTTGCATTTTGTTACACACGTTAATAAAAAAAAAAAAAACAATGACTAAATACAAGCTCTATGAAAATATTATTAATTAAAAAAAAATATTGTAATGTTAAAAGTATTCTGCCCATTCAATAATTCAAGCGCCGGATGTACATTATAGATAGTTTGACAGTGACAGGTGAAAATGGCGGGAAATCATTTAATACAGTACAGCGCTTACAAAGTAATATATATATATATATATATATGATAGCTAGTGAAATTACCGGGGTAACGAGACTGAACATCTTATGTCACAAGCGACAAGCGATGCAGTATATAGCACCTTGACGCCATTATAGGGCGTATCACGTACTATCAGGTGAACTTGATCACGTCTCTAATTAAATATTCATTAAACAACAGAAGCTATACGAGATTTTTATATTTGCTATTTATCCAACTACGTCGTAGAAATCGAAAACATTCTTGTGAGCTACGCCGCCGCCATCATCCACAGCCAAGTCGGCACTGCGCAGTATGTTTACACTGCGCAACTTTTTTTTATCGTCGATCAATCTTTTATTAGTGTAAACCCTATCATTTTTATCTGCATTAGCAATAATAATGTCAGTCATTAATTTATTTATTAATCTGTCGCCGTCGTTTTTCGGCAGCGATAAATACATCATGCCGTAACCGTCGAACAGATTTCCGAACGGGTCCGTTTCGCGCGTCAGTTTTGGCGGCAAAAATGGCGCCGGGCTGTCATTGTTGAAGTGTTTCCTCAGCGGATAGTTCTCGTAATAGGCGAAATATTGATTTTTGTCTTGCAACCTCAGCGGCGTGTGGATGAAGTTGATCCTCGGCCGGTACCTGTCGAGCCTCATCCTGTTGAACACCGGCGGCAGGCGGCTGGCGAGCGCGCTGCTCACTGAAATTCATATCGTAAGTTGGAGACCTGGCCGAGGTTAAATGGCGATCAGCTCATCATGCTGTGGCGGCTGAACTAAATTAAATTTTATTATATTAATTAATTTAAAAAGAAAAAATTTACTGGCTGTACGTTTTTGTTCCTTTGTCCTGTAGTCTGGGATAATTAATTAATTAACAATAAGACTAAGGTAAGCACTGTTGTAGAAGGCGACTAAAAAGGTTTCCAGGCTCGTGGTCTTTGAAGGTGGCCTAGCGCGTGCGCGCGTGTATGAGTGCGTGCGTATATGTATGTGTTCGTGCGTGTGTGTGTGTGAGAAGATTGTGTATATATGATAAGTAATTGAACAATGAGTATGTGATAAGCGGCAAACATCCCAGATAACATATGTTGTTATATATAAATACAGAGGAATGTGTTTTTTTTTTTAATATCGGATCTCAATCGGTGAGTACGTGGGCTGTGGACTTTCCATGTCCAGCAGTGGACTGCTGCGGAGTCATGACGTGCTTCTTTCTTCACCGCCTTAATTGTATATATAATATATATATATATATATATATATATATATATATATATATATATATATATATATATATATATATATATATATAGATGGTTAATATTCTCCCTTCCTTTTTATTCTAATCAAAGAATATTTGCATATTCGTGTAAAAGATTGAACATATTTAGGAGAGCGTGAACCAGTTTGAGAAGGAGTGTATAAGCAAAAGACAAAGAATGAAAGAGAGAGAGGGAGAATGTGTGCGTGAGAGAGAGGGAATAGTAGCGAGATAGTTTGTCTCCGTAATACTAAGCTTGTCTGAGGTTCGAATTTTCTTATGTTATAATGGTGTTATAATTTAACATATCATAGCTATGATAGTGATGAATGTGATGATGATGATGATGATTTATTTCTATCTACCCAGCTATCTATCACCCAACATCACCACACAGCGAGCGTATTACAGACGGAGTACTGCAACGCTTCATTCCATATGAACACTGCGAGGATGTTAGAAAGAGATAGCATATACATTCCGAAAGATGCACATATATATATTTATTCTCCATTAACTTATGCCATCTCTTTCTCTCATTAACTCTATCTCATACCGATTTCCACTCTCACTTATTCAATCTTTCATATATATATATAACTCACATGAAATAACTAACACAAGTCCCGTTAGACGAAAGACCGCCATTTTGATTGTGAGAATGAGAGAATATATAATCGGCCGCCATTTTGTATTTATAATCACATGCTCAATATAAACCGGAAATTGATTATTTCATCGATTATTGATTATTCGATAGTGTACTCTTGTAATGCATTGCGGTAATATGAATGATGTAGAGAATATTCTATTGTATAAGAGAATGTATCTCTCTCTCTCTCCCTCAGTTACTTTTACTTATCCACTTCGGATATACTGGTGGTAGTGTCTCTGTTGATGCAGACCGTCTAGGTAGGTACCGCCGCAGCGCTTGTTGCAGCCGACAGGCAGTACTGTGCGGACATTACTGTGATCCGGTTTGAAGGACGTTGTAACTAGTGAATTACTGTGGTAACGACACTCAAGATGTCTCAGTCGACGGGTGTAATTTGGTGTGGTATATACCATCATAGCGCCATTTTGTCATGGGGGAGGGGTGTATCACTTACTATCAAGTGTATGTCCCACTCATCTTGCTTAATTGAATAATAAAATTATATGGACCTTTGCTTTTATTAACTTCCGGCCGCTGTTGTAATGGCCACGTGGGAGCGGCATCATCCCTCAACCCTATACTCCGGTTCGAAGGGCGCTGTAGCTATTGAAATTGCTGGAGTAACGAGACTCATCATCTCCGTACTAACGCGGATCACTTACCATCAGGTGAACATCAAGCTCGACCCTTCTTGAGTGAAAAAAACTGCAACGCCATTCGAACCGGATGAACGCTCAATTCAAATTGAAATCACGACGACCTTCTTAATGTTCGATTCCCACTAAGCTCTCAATACGGAACAGACTTCCATTGGCACATCACACGATAGGCCCAGAGTCCCACTAGTGGGATAAAATTAATTTAGCACTACATACCTTGACCGACCGATCCATGGTGTCCTTTGGACGTCTATCAGCTGATCTAAATTAATTTCAAGTGTCAAAAAATAAAAAATGGCGGCTGCTTTGATAACATATTTATTTATAATTCATATAAAAAAAAAAAAAAACAATTTATTTAATAATTTCCCTATAACATTAATATAATTGTATTACTTATTAAATAAACATTTCATTAGGTTTAACCTAGCGGTATCGGGAATCGAACCGCGGAGCTCCGCGCACGCCGAGCTGCTAACCGCTGAGCCGTAGGGGTGCTAAGACATCCAAGCTGCCACGATCTTAGCTCGCTAAAGGACTTGGAAGGAATTGAGATTACGATCAAGCCCACTGCTGGACGTGGACATACCGCAAATATTACAGCGGCGCGCTTGATTTATCAGTGTTCCGGTTCGAAGGGCGCTGTGCGATCGCCGCGGTAATGAGACATCTTATGTCTGTATGCGATCAGTACTGTGTTGTGTGTAGTAGGGAAGAAATGGAACAGACTCGGCCGCTTTATACAGGGTGTTGCGTGAACCAAGGTCTGGAGCAGGTGGAGATAGTTCCGATGTGTAGCCTGATAACAGTCGGCGTGGTGGGGAATAGCCCAAATCCCCCCCATATGAACTACGAATATGGTGATCTTTGTCCAGCAGTGGACCGTCTATCAGCTGATGATGGACCACATTATTACCATCTTTTTTTTTTTTTTTTTGTATCCCTTCAGCCAATAGCGCTGATATATAAAGGATAAAAGACAAAAAAAATTTTTTTTTTTCATCTACCCGCATTATTACAAGCTTCATAAGCGTGAAGAAACCTTCCTTCGGTCGTTCCGCCCTTTGACCTCTGGTCACCTCGCTGCCGTGTCATGACCCTGACAGACATTACAATGCTCCTGTGACCTCGGCACAGAGGACACAAGTCCTGATCGTTCACAGTTCACCAGTTTTTTTTTTTTTTTTTCTATGAAGAACACTTCGGTGGTAAGCGATACGCCCGACATAACGTTATGTTACTTAATATGGTATGAATTGCACTGGATTGTGCTCGTCGCCTGAGACATATAATGTCGAGTGTCGTTACCCCAGTAATAACACTTGCTACAGCGCCCTTCATACCGGATCACAGTAATGTTCGCACAGTACTGTCTGTCGGCTGCAATAGGCGCTGCAGTGGTACCTAGACGGTCTGTAGCAACGGCGACATACCACCAGTAAAAGCTTCAGCGCCCTTCAAACCGGATCACAGTAATGTTCGCACAGTACTGTATGTCGGCTGCAATAGGCGCTGCAGTGGTACCTAGACGGTCTGTAGCAACGGCGACATACCACCAGTAATAGCTACAGCATCCTTCAAACCGGATCACAGTAATGTTCGCACAGTACTGTCTGTCGGCTGCAATAGGCGCTGCGGTGGTACCTAGACGGTCTGTAGCAACGGCGACATACCACTAGTAATAGCTACAGCGTCCTTCAAACCGGATCACAGTAATGTTCGCACAGTACTGTCTGTCGGCTGCAATAGGCGCTGCGGTGGTACCTAGACGGTCTGTAGCAACGGCGACATACCACTAGTAATAGCTACAGCGTCCTTCAAACCGGATCACAGTAATGTTCGCACAGTACTGTATGTCGGCTGCAATAGGCGCTGCGGTGGTACCTAGACGGTCTGTAGCAACGGCGACATACCACCAGTAAAAGCTTCAGCGCCCTTCAAACCGGATCACAGTAATGTTCGCACAGTACTGTCTGTCGGCTGCAATAGGCGCTGCGGTGGTACCTAGACGGTCTGTAGCAACGGCGACATACCACCAGTAATAGCTACAGCGTCCTTCAAACCGGATCACAGTAATGTTCGCACAGTACTGTATGTCAGCTGCAATAGGCGCTGCGGTGGTACCTAGACGGTCTGTAGCAACGGCGACATACCACCAGTAAAAGCTTCAGCGCCCTTCAAACCGGATCACAGTAATGTTCGCACAGTACTGTATGTCGGCTGCAATAGGCGCTGCGGTGGTACCTAGACGGTCTGTAGCAACGGCGACATACCACCAGTAAAAGCTTCAGCGCCCTTCAAACCGGATCACAGTAATGTTCGCACAGTACTGTCTGTCGGCTGCAATAGGCGCTGCGGTGGTACCTAGACGGTCTGTAGCAACGGCGACATACCACCAGTAATAGCTACAGCGTCCTTCAAACCGGATCACAGTAATGTTCGCACAGTACTGTATGTCAGCTGCAATAGGCGCTGCGGTGGTACCTAGACGGTCTGTAGCAACGCCGACATACCACCAGTAAAAGCTTCAGCGCCCTTCAAACCGGATCACAGTAATGTTCGCACAGTACTGTCTGTCGGCTGCAATAGGCGCTGCGGTGGTACCTAGACGGTCTGTAGCAACGGCGACATACCACCAGTAATAGCTACAGCGTCCTTCAAACCGGATCACAGTAATGTTCGCACAGTACTGTATGTCAGCTGCAATAGGCGCTGCGGTGGTACCTAGACGGTCTGTAGCAACGCCGACATACCACCAGTAAAAGCTTCAGCGCCCTTCAAACTGGATCACAGTAATGTTCGCACAGTACTGTCTGTCGGCTGCAATAGGCGCTGCGGTGGTACCTAGACGGTCTGTAGCAACGCCGACATACCACCAATAAAAGCTTCAGCGCCCTTCAAACCGGATCACAGTAACGTTCGCACAGTACTGTCTATCTGCTGCAACACGCGCTGCGGCGGTACCTAGACGGTCTGCAGCAACAGAGACACTACCACCAGTGAAAATACATATTCAGTATATTCCCTGGGGGTAGATCTCACAGTACGTACTTCTCTTCTGTATCCTGATGGTAGGTCTCTATATACCAAATTACATAACGTTCGGTTTACCCATTTCCTGTTTGTCCAGATTTGTGACTATACTTCACTACTTTGTTCATAACTACTGGCCTCCAGCAAGTGAAGAACGCGTGGCCGTGTTGTCTATGGCAATGTTACTCTATGGTTTTTATTGTATATCGTGTATCCTTCGATGGCGGTACTTAAATAAAAAAAAAATTATTGATTTTCGCGCCTAAAATAAATAACATCAACATTTTAGACGGTTAGGTATTTATATTTCATATAAAAAAAAAAAAAAAACTGATATTTCGTCTAAAATGTCTATGTTGTAGTCAAGTAGTTACTTTACTGCCCTAACACCGCCATTTTGTATTTGAAGCCTATCTAGATCTAGATATCTATAATGAAAAATACAACCCTTTCTGTGACCGTCTCTATATAAATTATCTATTATTAAACTACCCTCATTTCTTTATTACAGCGAAAATGTACTTAAACCTCGGTACTGCTGTATGACCGTTTTTATGACTATTGTTGAACTTCCCCTTAATGCCTTCAGCAGACAGCGGAAGTTGGTGATACAGTCTCTGGTGGAGACGGAAGCCATATCTTATAAGAACAGCTGAAATGAACTCCAATGTTGGTACTGCTGTAAGTCCGTTTTTTTTTTAAACCGATGTTAAACTACCCCTTAACCACTTCACCAGACAGCGGAAGTTGGTGACATATAGTCCCTGATGATGGAACTAAAAGTCACACATATATATAAGGAGGGACAACATATATATATATAAGGAGGTCGATAAAAGGACGGTCAAAGTGGTATTACAGAGAACAGCCTACCACCATTTAAACGTCACCAACTAACATGCCCTGGACTCGAACCAGGAACCTCACGCTTAACAGCTGCGTCATCAAAACAGGTTTTTTTTTTTTTCGTCAAATTAAATACTATCATTGTTAGAAGTATTGGCTTCCGGTTGCACCGAACGAGGGTAGGTGGAGGTAATATCTAAATTGGGATGGGTTAGGTTAGGTTAGGTTGTGTTCGTGTATCAACTGCGCGCGTCGTTGATCGTCTCCGGCACCGTCACCTCGAGCCCGTCGAGCTCCTTGCTGAGCGTGACCTGGCAGCCGAGCCGCGAGGTGTCCGTCAGCCCGTACGCGAGGTCCAGCATGTCCTTCTCCTCTTCGCTTGCGCTCTCTGTCACTCTGAAATAGAAGACTATCTGTGATAAAGGGATTTAGACTGTACATAGCAATATTTTTTTTTTTTTTTATTTACGTCTGTAACAAAATGCTAACGGAACATAGCATTGTGTTGCTAGTTAAGATATTTACACAGTATGACATTGTTCTTTATTTGACACACGCTTATGAAAAGGTTTTTTTTTTTTTTTTGTATATTTTACGAACACATGCAGATGGAGGGCGTGTTTAAAGGTACATCGTCGTCGGGGATTTGCGACCAGCTCCCCGATGACGTGGCTTCCTGTGTAGAAATGGACCACCCTATATGAAAGGGTTATGAGGAGCCACCTTACACGGCTCCGTGTGGCAATTGAGTTTTTTCTAATAACATTTCGTTACCGCAGTAATTTTACTAGTAACAGCTCTCTTCATACACAATAAAATTTGCACACTACTTGACAGTGGTCGGCAACAAAGTATCATCACCTACCATCAAGTAAACGTCGCGCTCGTCACGTCGAATAAAAAATAATTTTTCCAACATTACCGTGTTCCTGTTTAAAGGACGCTAGAGCTAGTAAAATTACTGGGATTACGAGACGCAATTAATACCTCAAAGGCGAGCACAATATGATGCAGTGTAAATATCTTAACTACTACCAAATCACTATCCGCAAGAATACCATCAAGTAACGTCTCACTCGACTCGATGGTTCGTCCTGATGAAGACTTACCACCAGTGGAGACAGGCTTTTCACCACCACCGTTTCGCCAGCTTACCTCTCGTAGTCCTCCGGCTTCAGTATAACGTGACAGGTGGAACAGGTGACGGTGCCTTCGCAAGCGCCGAAGCCCTCGATGTTCAGTCCGCTGTTCACCACCACGTCCAGCAGCGAGTCGCCGACGTTCGCCTCAGCCTCCAACCGCTTACCGTCGTGCAGCACGAACGTAACCTTGATCCTGGGGAAGGATACTTTTTAATCACTAAACATTTTGAAGGTCAAAGGTCATTCAGATACGTTCGTTCCATAACCAGGTCTATACATCACTTAGCATCATCATCAGCGGCTAAAAGACTGTCATCTAGATACATGCTTCACCCAAGAAACTCCACACCAGATAAGTCTAACTGATTTCAACAGTTTTTTTTTTTTTTTTAAATACTTCCCGAATAAAGCTCGGCCGGGCTTTTGAATATATTTTCGTTAACTACCCTAACTGATGGTAGGTCTCTGTAGCCATAGGTGCGAGACCGCCAGGAACGGGCCCGTGTTGAAGAGGGCCCAACGTATCCTGGCGAACCGAGCCTGTCGGGCGTACCGTACGGTGTCCTGGACGGCGGGTACGCTTCTCGCGGGCGATGCGCCGTGGCATCTACAGGCGCAGTCGCTCGCGGAAGTGTACCTCTTCCTGCGGGATGCCGGAGAGCGTCGGCCGGACCCGGCCACGGTCCGCCGGATCAGGCGCGTTGCCCATGACGCCCTGATCCGGCGGTGGGAGACGGAGTTAGGTAACCCTGCCGCCGGCCGGGACACGGTGGAGGCCATCAGGCCCCACCTGTCCCGGTGGATGAGCCGGCGGTACGGGGTCTTGACGTTCCACCTGGTGCAGGTGCTGACAGGCCATGGATGTTTCGGCAAGTACCTGCACCAGGTGGCTCGTAGAGAGATGACGCAGGAATGCGTCGAGTGTGGTGCGCCGATCGATACGGCGCACCACACTCTGGCGGAGTGCCCGGCATGGGGGCCGCAACGCCACGCCCTCGTCGCGCAAGTCGGCAGTGACCTCTCGCTGCCGACTGTAATCGATCGTATGTTGAGCAGCGAGAGGTCTTGGAGGGCGGTAGCCTCCTTCTGCGGCGCAGTGATGCGTCAGAAGGAGGCCGCCGAGCGCACGAGGGAGGCCGACGCCGCTGCCGCACCTTGCAGGCGGCGGCGGGCCGGCGGGAGAGCGCGGCGGCAGAACCACGCCGTCCGCTTCCTCCCGCCGTGAGCGATGGGCCCCTACCCGGGCACGGTGTGAGGGGGCCTTCGGGCCGTTGGGCGTGGCCCTTTGGGCCTTTTGTCGTGCTTCCCCTGAGGGTGCGTCCCCCGGGGAGTCTTGGTTTTTGTCCCCCCCTCCCACTTCGACGAGGGGGGGAGTCTGGAGGGAGGAGGCCGCCGCCCACTTCCTTCACGGGAGGGCGGCGGCCGGGCATGCGCTTCGTCGTGGGCGCGCGGTCGTCTGTGGGGTCGGGGGGCCCCAACGTGCCGGTCCCGCGAGGGGCCGGTACGGGACGGCAGGTGGGTGCCTTTGCTCCCCGCGGGCACCCACCAAGAGGAGTTTTATACGCGGAGGCGCCCGGAGAGTTGCTTGGCTGAAACCCGGGCGTCTCCAGTATGCGTGTGGCGGGACAAGCGGTGGTGGTTTTAGTGGGTATGGGGGTCACGCACAACATCTCAGTGGCCCCGAGCCCCACATAACCCGGCGTCCCCCCCCTTGAAAAGGACGCTGGGTATGCGTTAACAGCATTTCCACCACCGATATCAAAAAAAAAAAAAAAAAAAAGGTCTCTGTAGCCGGAGACCGTCTAGGTAAGTACTAACTTAACGCCTGTTTCTACCGTCACATAGTATTGTGCATACACTGTGTTCCGGTTTGAAGGGCGCTGAACCCAGTGAAATTACTGGGGTAACGAGATTGAATATCTTATTTCTCAAGGCGACGAGTACAATGATTTTGTACCATCTTAACTAGCGCCATGTTGTTATAGGTAAGCTTATACTTTCACGTGTACGTCTCGCTCGTCTTATACAGAATTTAAAAAAGTATTACATTTGATTACATATTACTTTTTTTTTATAAGAGAGACTGCTGCGGGCTGAAGATGATGATATTTGTAAAAAAAAGAGTAAATATTATTTAAAAAAAAAAAAAATACTAAGTAGATTTAAGAGATATATAAGAACGGATAAACAGTTAATCTGATTCAGTGGACCAAGGTAACCAAGGTTTTCTGCAAACCTTACTTACTGTGTATTGATCCTTAGGTCCCAACCAGGAACAATAAAGAAAAAAAAAAAAAAAAAACAATTCCGTTTACATGTGACGTCCGCGAACCGGAATTTGGTACCGCAGTAATCTTGACCCTGTCCTTCGCAGAGGTCTGATCTCCCATAAATGGGGATAATCACATAATCGTTGCGTTGAGACGAGATGTTAGGTTTCGTTATTCTCCCCTCCCCCAACAGGTTCTAGTCTTGCGACGGAGCTCGAGCCGTGGCTTGGTTACTCACGGTGACGCTAAGAGGAACCTACGGCCGGCCTGAGGAGTAGGGCCGGCCCGAGACCGCTCCAGGTGAGCTCCGTGAGCTCACTCCGAATATATGCAGTACTCTGACTTTAAGTATACATAAAAAGAAATATACCAGAGATTATTTAAATAAATTAAGTGAGCTAAAAGCCTGTTTATAAGGGGCCATCTACACGGCGCCGTGTGATGGGTCACTTTTTTTTTATTTAACAAATCAACTAAAGGAGCAAGAAGATCAGCCAATGATGAATGATGCCTGTTAGGATGATACACACTGACAATATGTCAGGTCTCGATACGTCAGTAAGTTTACTAGCTTTAACGCCGTTCGATAGACACAGTAGTGTTTGCACACTAAGTTTTTAAAAAAAAAATTATTTAATCATCTGGTTCAGATAATTTCAATACAATTTTTTTTTTTCCATAATACGCAATAGTGATTTTACTAGAGTTAGATCAATTACTGATACCGTGAGTAACAATCCCTAAAAGAGATGTTGCATGGAAATGAAATAGTTAAATTTTCATACTTTGCGATTTGTCGAAGGCTTTTGATTGTGTAAATCACGATAAACTTTTAAATAAAGCAAGGTTTTATAGTAAAAGGAAACAAATTTCTGGAATCCATTGCTTCGTATCTCAGTCGAAGAGTTCAGAGTGTTAATGTTAATGGTGCTAAATCATTTGGATCTCGTGTACGAATCGGCGTTACACAAGGATCCATTCTAGGTCCATTTTTATTTTTGATTCGTATTAATAAAATGCCATTCTTTGTGAGGAATTTCTGTAATATGCTGTTTGCTCATGATACCACCTTAATATTTAAATTTAACAGAGATAAGAACAATAAAGACTATGTAAACAATGCACTGTCACAGGTTCAACAATGATTCACAGCGAATGGTTGTGAACCCCTTAAATTAAATGTGTAGAGTTTGCGTTGTTTAATATTAAAAAAACAAAGCTTTTTAGATACTGCTTAATAATTAGATTAACCTTCATTAAGACTGTAACGAATTTTTACTAATGACATTAAATTTAGGGTAACAGCGGAACTCCCACGTATTGAACACTTGTGTCTAACGATTGACTGATATTAAAACTGCCAGTGAAGTTAATTAAATTTACATGAAAATTAAATCTACTGCTTGAAGGGTATACCAGAAGTGGCCCACTATTTAGTGACAGTGTACACTAGTGATTCGGAATCTATTTTGGATAGAACACCTCTTATCCAAAATGAACTGATAGTTCGAACCGCCATAGCCGAATTACATCAAAAATCATATCTTGATTTCTTTCTGTGGTTAAAAACATTTATCAATATAAAAACATTGCAATACTATCCTTATCATCATCTCATGAAGTTTCCCTTCAAACAGTGAAGGATTGGAACAATCTGCCTACATCATTGTATCAGTACAAGTACAGCATGGAGATCTTTAAGAAAAGAGTGAATAGGCTACTTCTAGACTACTGCTTTTCATCACCAGACTATGTTATATACTGAATGTATGATAAAACACATGAGTAGGTACTGTGTGCCGTTAGCAGCTACTTAGTTATGTTCTAAAGTGAGATTATGTGAATATATTATGAAGTACCCACATAGTCGATATTACAAGTCAAATACATACATATATATCACGCCTCGTTCCCAGTGGGGTAGGCAGAGACCACTTCTCTCCACCTGCTACGATCCTGGCACACCTCTCTCGCTTCCTCCACTTTCAAGTCAAATACCCACATATATAATAGACTACATTGTCGTTAACTATAAAGCGGGATCATAGTTGAGGACTAGTCTATACAATAAAAAAAAAACTAAAGTAGGATTATATCATGTTTGTGGTTATACGCAGGTGCACTTAATCTACTGATTATAGAATCAGCAAAATCCATACATTCTTTTAGTTGTTTTTTAAGACAAGTATGGTTTATCTTAGATCTATTCCTAATAGCCTATACAGGGCTGTTATGTCGAACCCAATGAAACAGATTTTGTCGTAAAAGTTGGATATTTGGGAATATCTGGTGTACAATATGTATTGTTTTCTTGCTAGTCTGTTCGGAATAAAGATTACGCAACAGTAAGAACATCAACCTCACAGTTGATTTATTAACTGTCGCCAACATTGCTAGATGCATTAAGATACAGAGATAATATTTTATATAAACCTTTATACATGTAATAATGATATACCGTAATGTCATAAAGATATAAAGTTTTATAAAGGAAAATTCTTACAAACATTAAATAAGTCTGTACTCAATGTATTAAGAATTATTTAATAACCAAAAAGTACATCAGTGGCTTTGTTGGAAACTCTTTTACATACCTGGCCGGAGTAATTGTAAATACTAATGTAGTGAGTCTGAAATAAAGGCATTTATTTGTTGACAGTTCAGGCAACTTGACTGCGGAACTCCCTGCCCAATGATAGTAGATCTCCAAATAAAGCACTTTTTAGAAGAATGGTGAAAGAATAGCACACATGACTATTTCCTTATTATGTATTCATATGCATATATTTATTTTAATTACATAGACTATTGCTAGGCTATGATCCCACCTGATGGTAAACAGTGATGTCTAGAACTAGCCTTTTCAATCTCTTGTAAAGGTTCCCACATTATACGTGAAAGGAGACACTGACACAGGTAGTCTATTCTAACCCCTCCTTGTTTGCATCAAGAAGGTCAAAGCAAACAGCAAGGATGGATGCCTGTGGTGTCTGAACTGTGGTGAAAGGATGATAGCGGGAACAAATTATATAGCTCTAGCATACACTATTAAAGTAATAAGTAGAACACCAAGAGGTTCGCCATTCTATAGCTACTCAGGCTATCAAGTATGGTGTTTTTCAGTTCATGATCACCGACTTAACGTAAGGCGCACCTCTTAAATTTGTCTACAACAGCCAGAGATCAATCTATATATTACAGAATTTAAATACATATAATTATGATACATATGATTTAATTACTTACTTTTCGTCTGCCAGAGCCAGGTTCGACGTTGAAAGCGACGCTGCACAGTTGTAAGTCGTGAATTTAGGAGATATACTGTTATTATTTAATAAAAATCTGACCCTAGGGTTAGAGAAAGTCCGGAGACAATGTTTCAGGAACATTGTGGTATTCAACTACGATAGAATAATACTAGATTCAATACAGTTAGATATGTAAATTATGAATTTCAGCGGCACCGAAAATTATGCAAATATATACTAAACAGAGCGATAATTTCCTCTCGATTCTTGTCTGAATTGAACTTGTAGATTTAAAGGTTAAGTTTCGTTCTACGAGATTTCAATTGTCTGCAAATTTTATTATCGGATGTTTAAAATGGCTATTTAATATTAATAAGATTAAATTTTTAATATTTCAAGCTCATTTTTAAATTTTCGCAAAATTTATTCTATATTTTGTTTACTTATGCACAAAATAAACGTATCGTAATTATTTTAAATTGATTTCTTTGCATAAAATGAAACATCGGGTACAAATAACATGACTTGTGTCATTTCGTTGACTTTTATCGTTATGTCAAAATATGTCACATGTACATTGAACTGTTTTTTGACGTTATGATGTTGCTGAACTTTTAAATAGATAAGATAACAATTACTTATTTAAACTAAACCCATCATCAACAATCCAAAACCAAAATATGTAATAATAATAAAAGTTGCTTTAAAATTAAAAAATATTCAAATCACACCGTAAAGGGTAATGAAAATGAATGATAACTAGCGTGGGTACCTATCAAGTGTAGTTTTTGTTAGACATTTAAGAAACATTTTTAAAATAGTCGCAAGCAATTTATTAGTATTTTTTTTACTACTTTCTTATTTGTTATTTTACTCTCTAATATATCTGTATTAATTAATTTTATTATGAGAATAAAGAAATGCGAACGTTAAGTCTGAAATAAAATGTCATTGCCGTTTCCTTTGTTAAGAAAGTTTATATCATAACAATTTTCCATGTCAGTTTTTTATGTATAGGAAAACGTGATATTCATTATATTTTTTTTATAATATAATAAAGTAACTTTTGTAACATCGAATTATAAAATATTTTATATATAATGTCTGATCGACTCAAGGGCACACATAAAGCCTCGAACGAGGATGTCATAGATGATTTGACGAAAGGTTTAGAATTTTCTTTGAACACAGAAGATTCGGCGCCTGCGTTTGTTATAAATCCAGGCTCTAGCGTAGAGGACGAACGATCTACTGGCGACGGTCAGAAGAAACCAGGTTGATCAATAATATTGGAGGTTTTTCTAAAGTGTTGTGACCGCGCCCAATAATTTAAATGTGTTAACAAATTGCTCAACTATTACAGTGTAATAATCGCTGGAATACTAATAAATTATGTTTCATAACAGTTACCAGTGTTTTCGCGTATTTTGAAAAGTAATATTATGATCATTATGTTCAGACTCTTGATGTGCTGTTATAAATTGTGTCTCAGTCATTTTAATGACATATTGAAGGTGACACGCTAACAAACTCAGCAATCTTATTAGAATGGTTTATTATGTTTTTTGTAACTAATTAAAGTAAACATTGTATGTTTATATTTCCTGCAGATAATCCACCTTTAGAGGAGTATTATGATGAAGATAAAACTTATGATGCGGGTAATGAAAAAGCAGAGAGTGATAGTGAAGGAAGTGATACAGATTCTATAGATGAAGTATCTCTCAAAGATGTGGAAATGGATCTCACAGATGATGAGAAAGAAGGGAGAAAGCTTCGGGCAGACAATCTGAAGGCAGCAGGAAATGATGCATTTAAAATTGGTGAATATCAGAAGAGTATAGAAAAATACACAGAAGGTTAGTACAAGTTTAAATTATTAGGTTTAATAAAAATTAGTGGGTGCAGTAGCAAGTAAATAAATAATTAAATGAACTGCACAGCCTCTACATCCTCCATGTCCATGTAAAGAAAGTCTATGAACATGGAGCACTCTCTCATCTCCCATTTAGCATAATGAGTAAAATATTTGAGAATATAACAAGTGTATTGTTAGCAATATACAAGGTAAGAATGATTGGAAAAATCAGTGCAGGTCGACCTATACGGACATATTCCGATCAAATCGGAGATGTCCTAAAGAAAGGCCGGGTCAAAAGCACTCGCAACCGACGAGAGTGCATGAGAATGCTTATGAAAGTGGAGGAAGCGAGAGAGGTGTGCCAGGATCGTAGCAGATGGAGAGAGGTGGTCTCTGCCTACCCCACTGGGAACGAGGCATGATATATATGTATGTATGTGTTGTTCGCCCCAGTTGGGGATCGCAAATCTGCTACGGGATAATGATGTTCTTAGTATAAATTATTTAGGCCCTAAATACTAAACTCACATACCTTTAGAATGTGAGTAAGGTATCCACTGATCTATCAAAGTCGGGTCTCTCTTGACTAACAGTATTATACATCATCAGTCTAGTAAATTGGGATAGCACGATAGGACTGTGCATCCTCAAAAACATATATATGTATTATCGGTTGATAATGGTAATGATTATATGTATTAAATTCCGCTGAATTTTTACTGGTAAGAAATGACAAACTGTGCTGGAACTATTGTACACCATGGTTTTAATTGGGAGAATCAGGTTGTGGGGGTGAACCTTGAGCAAACAAATTTGATGGTTCACCATCCCTTAAACAGTATCGCTGGTTACATAGCAGCATTCAAATCTGTATCTTGCAGCATAAGTATCTTAAGGTGTGAAGGCTGAAGATAATATATCTGTTCACAGGTCTCAGGATTTGTCCGCTGCAGTTCACACAGCAGAGGTCCATACTATACTGCAACCGGAGCGCCGCTAAAATGAAACAAGAGAAATACAAGAGAGCGATAAAGGATTGTACTAAAGCGATAGAGTTGGACGAGGCATACTTAAAAGCATATTACAGGTAAGGTCAAGTGTATTAACACAAGATCATCACATGTGTGATGGTTAAGTTGAAGAGAAGTCTCGTGGTGGTGCAAACCAGATCTTGAGACACTAAGAGATGACCCAACCGTAAATGTAATTAAAGGGTTTAATCAAGGAGTAAGACTGAACACGTGTCTATATAGATTCTCTATCGCGCGTCTCCTTCACGAGCGCAGGCCCGCTGAGGCATCTACTCCGCCGTAGTATATGGATACTGCTGAGTAGTAGTAGGCGGTCTATCCCCTCTGTCTCTCTACCTATCTCTCTCTCTACCCATCTCTCTCTCTACCTATATATCTCTCTCTACCTATCTCTTCCTGCCTATCCCTCTTTCTGCCTATCTTTCTCTATGCTAATCTCTCACTTCCTCTCTTTCTCTGGTTATCTCTCTTTCTTCCTACTTCTTTTCCTACCTACCTCGCTCTTTCTGCCTATCTCTCTCTGCCTATCTTTTTTACTATCTGTTCCTTTCACTACTTGGCTCTCCTCTCCCTCCTTCTCTTCCTCTCTGCGTTCCACTCTCTCATTATAGAAGTAGAATCATATCAATTATCGAAGTAACGATACTTAACAGGCAAATATTAAGTTACATCACCAACAACATTCCAGGAGGGCGCAGTCGCACGAGGCTACGGACAAGCTGGACGAATGCTTGGCTGACTACAAGAAGATTCTGGAGCTGAATCCGTCCCACAAGGAGGCCCTAGCGGCCGTCGCACGTCTACCACCCCTCATAGAGGAAAAGAACGAGAAGTTAAAGAAGGAAATGCTAGGCAAGCTGAAGGACCTGGGGAACATGATACTGAAACCTTTCGGCTTATCCACCGAGAACTTTCAGCTGCAACAGGATCCGGAAACGAAGGGTTACAAGATTAACTTCAAACAGTAAAACGTTCGGTCTGGGAAGAATGGATTTATTTATAAAAAAAAAAAAAATCCCACAGTTGGGACTCTGGACCTTATCGCATGAGAGTAAAGAGAAAATGTTATTGTTAATTTTACTGCTTTTATTTACACGAAATGCTGGAAAAGAAATAATACAACAGGTGGTTAAGATATATACACTGCGTTAAACTTGATGTGAGATGTGAAGTGTTAAATGTACTCATTAGTTATAACTCTTCAATGAACAGCAATGTTTGCACACTACTACTCGGCTACTGGAATTGGAGCTGCAGTGGTACCTGCCCAGACGGTCCGGAAACTTCTATCGATGCTGATGGTGACACTTCCACATAAATGATGATCATGTCGCGGAAAAGAATTTCTACCACAGGATGAATGTTGGATTGTTCCTTTGCCTTTAAAAAAAAGTTTGTGCCGGAGCGGAGTTTCAACACCTGTATAATATTATAATTTGTATAGAATTGTGATACTGTATTATAATTATATTTATTTGATTAAGCGTTATGATTGTTTTTTTTTTTTTTTTTTAAATACATATTTTGTAGATTGATTTGTGATGGTGATAGCGATAACCCTGGAATTGAACCTGGTGGAAAAGCTGGTGGTCTCTTGTCGGAGACTGCCTAGGTGAGTACCACTGCAGTGCTCATTTCAACCGCCGAGCAATAGTGTACAAACATTACTGTGTTCCGGTTTGAAGGGCGCTGCTGTTATTAAATTATAATGAGAAGAGACTCGACATCGTACGTCTCAGGCGACGAACACAATGTGATGCAGTGTATATTACCCTAACTAGCGCCATGTTATGAGCAGGCATCACTTACTATCAGGTGAACGTCCCGCTTGCTTCATCTTTTCATAGCATAAAATAAATTAATACTAATCGTTGCAAATATATGACCTTAGTCATGAGAAATTAAAAAAAAAAACCGGTTCTAGGTGATAAAATGTAGTACCATATCCCCCCATATTAACCTCTATAAACGTTGTCCCCTGGTGCCTGGCTATATCGGAGGCCATGCGGACTGTTGAAGGTCGCCGGAAGCCGCTGAACACGAGCAGTGCAGGACTGACTGATATGGACATCTTTAATGGAGGCCTATGTCCAGCAGTGGACGTCTATCCGCTGATGATTGAATTCATCATCATCATCCTTTATTAACCCATTCCTGAATCCAGGTCATCTCTAATGTCTTCCATCATAACAATTCTTATTGTCAGTTCCATATGGAGGGACAGAATTAAAAAGTATGAAAATAAGCTATGAAACTAAGCCCGCTGGCCTAATGGTTAGAGCGTGCGGCTTTCATTCCGAAGGTTCGCCTCTGCCTACCCCTGCTGTGAAGAAAGGCGTGATTATATAAAAAAAGGAATTAAAATATAATTACTTGTATTAAACCTTTTTGGTAGCGATGATTCTTTTTCTTCAAATTCTAGTTCTGTTCACGAGGAGATGACTCATAAATGGAACTAGAGTCAAAATGGTTCAATTGTCATGACGATGGCTGAATAAATTTTTTAATGTCTTATAAAAATTGTTTGTTAACAAATTGGTGACATATTCAAGAAAAATTTATATGTAGTAAGTAGTTTTTGTTTTGATGAGAGGAATGCAATCAGCACATCTATCGCCTGACAAGAAGTGTTGTTTTAAAAAAAGACGTAGTCGACACAGGTTGATGTGTTAACTAGATCGAGCCAAAAAATTTAAGTAGATAATATATATTCTTATTGGCTCTATCTCATTAACGCATTTATTTGACCCGACTGCTTCATATATTAATCATCTTTTTTTTATTGGCTCTATCTCCTAAACACATTGATCTGACCCGACTGCTTTATTTTTTAAATCGTCTACTGACTCTCTTATTGGCTCTATCTCCTTAACATACTGACCTGATGCGACTATTTTATTATTTAAATCGTCATTTTTCTTATTGGCTCTATCTCATTAATACTTTGTACACGGAAGACATTAGTTTGCTGATAGTTTGCGACTTCAATAAAAAAGAACCTTCTGTTTATACTACTACTAATTATATACTTCCTAAGATTTTTAATGGAGTTTATAGAGCAGTGATCAGGAGCTTGCCGTATAACACGCAGGTTCTTGGTTTGAAACCGATGGCATATGTTATTGTTTGGATTTTAGTAAGATTTTATTGTCCACCTGTTTAGCGTACATCTTACTGGTGGTAGGTCTTTGTTGCTGAGAGCATTGTGCTACCATTACTGTTCCAGTTTAAAGGGCGCTGTAGTTAGTGTAATCACTGGGGTAATGAGAATCAACATCTTGTCTCAGGCGTCAAACTCAATGTAGTACAGTGTATCCTAAGTAGCGGTACTTTGTTAGCTGGTGTATCACTTACCATCAGGTGAACGTCTTAGACCTCTCATTGCTATCATTCCGAAGGTCGCGGGTTCGAATCTGGGCATGTACCGATGACTTAATATTCAAGTTATGTACATTTGTGAACTTTAGTTACAACAGCGAGATACAAACGGTGAAGGAAAACATCGCGAGGAAAACCTGCACACTGAAATCATCTTTGTGTGCGTGTGGTGGCCCCAATAAAGTGACAACGGGCTCGTCCCCTGTTACATGGATCCTAATCTGATCACATCTGGCGAAATGTGGGTGTTTATTCGCCTCTGTCTACCCCTTTTTTTTTTTTTTTTTTTTTTGATATCGGTGGTGGAAATGCTGTTACCGCATACCCAGCGTCCTTTTCAGGGGGGGGGACGCCGGGTTATGTGGGGCTCGGGGCCACTGAGATGTTGTGCGTGACCCCCATACCCACTAAAACCACCACCGCTTGTCCCGCCATACGCATACTGGAGATGAGGGTTTTAGTCAAGTAACTCTCCGGGCGCCTCCGCGTATAAAACTCCTCCTGGCGGGTGCCCGCGGGGAGCAAAGGCACCCACCTGCCGTCCAGTACCGGCCCCTCGCGGGACCGGCACGTTGGGGCCCCCCGACCCCACAGACGACCGCGCGCGCCCAAGACGGAGCGCACGCCCGGCCGCCGCCCTCCCGTGAAGGAATTGGGCGGCGGCCTACTCCCTCCAGACTCCCCCCCCCACTTCGACGAGGGAGGGGGGACAAAAACCAAGACTCCCCGGGGTCGCACCCCCAGGGGAAACACGACAAAAGGCCCAAAGGGCCACGCCTAACGGCCCGAAGGCCCCCTCACACCGTGCCCAGCTAGGGGCCCGTCGCTCGCGGCGGGAGGAAGCGGACGGCGTGGTTCTGCCGCCGCGCTCTCCCGCAGGCCCGCCGCCGCCTGCAAGGTGCGGCAGCGGCGTCGGCCTCGTGCGCTCGACGGCCTCCTTCTGACGCATCACTGCGCCGCAGAAGGAGGCCACCGCCTTCCAAGACCTCTCGCTGCTCAACATACGATCGATTACAGTCGGCAGCGAGAGGTCACTGCCGACTTGCACGACGAGGGAGTGGCGTTGCGGCCCCCATGCCGGGCACTCCGCCAGAGTGTGGTGCGCCGTGTCAATCGGCGCACCACACTCGACGCATTCTTGCGTCATCTCTCTACGAGCCACCTGGTGCAGGTACTTGCCGAAACATCCATGGCCTGTCCTCATCCACCGGGACAGGTGGGGCCTGATGGCCTCCACCGTGTCCCGGCCGGCGGCAGGGTTACCTAACTCCGTCTCCCACCGCCGGATCAGGGCGTCATGGGCAACGCGCCTGATCCGGCGGACCGTGGCCGGGTCCGGCCGACGCTCTCCGGCATCCCGCAGGAAGAGGTACACTTCCGCGAGCGACTGCGCCTGTAGACGCCAAGGCGCATCGCTCGCGAGAAGCGTACCTGCCGTCCAGGACACCGTACGGTACGCCCGACAGGCTCGGACCGCCAGGATACGTTGGGCCTTCTTCAACACGGGCCCGTTCCTGGCGGTCTCGCACCTATCCACCCATACGGGCGCACCGTACAGTGCCATACTCCGCAGGATGCCAGAGTATAGGCGCCGACACAAATGACCCGGTCCCCCGACATTGGGCAGCAATCTGCCCAGCGCAGCGGCGGTGGCGGTGAGCTTCGGGAAAAGCCGTTCGAAGTGCTCCCCGAAGCTCCATCGCCCGTCCAGAGTGAGCCCTAAATACATGAGGGCCCCCCGCACTGGGACCCTCTCGCCCCGGACGGGGATGATCGCGCTCCGGGGTGGACCCCTGCGGGGTCCGTGGAAGAGGAGGGCCTCCGTCTTCGTGACGGAGACCCTCAGACCCAGCTGCTCGATCCGGTCCACCACCAGCGACGTGCTAGTGGCGGCCTGACGAGCAGCCTCGTCGTAACTCCTCCCCCGGGCCGAGACGAAGGTGTCGTCCGCGTAGCATAGTACCCTCGTCCCTGGGAGGACCGGCTGCCGCAGCAGCCAGTCGTGCGCGAGGTTCCACAGCAAGGGGCCCAAGACCGACCTCTGTGGAACCCCGCTCTCCACGCGCCGCTGATGTAATTCGCCGCTGCCATCAACCCAGACGATCGTCCTGTCCTGGAGGTACGCCCCCAACAGCCCGACCATGTAGGGGGGGAGCTGGAAAAACTCCAGCGCCCCCCTGATCGTCGCGAATGGCAGGCTGTTGAAGGCGTTCTCGATATCTAAGGACACCCCCAGGACCACCTCGCCGTCACCGAAGGCCTCCAGACAGAGGCCCTTCAGGTCGAGCAGGGCGTCCACCTCGGCGAGGTGCCGAACGAGACGGCCGGCCAAGATCTTCTCGAAGACCTTACCCGCCTCGTCCAGAAGGACGATCGGTCTGTACGCGGAAGGGGAGTCGGGGTGACGGTCCCCCTTCCGCAGCAGGCAAAGCCTGCCCGTCTTCCAGCGCTCCGGGAACTGCACGCGCCGAATGCAGGCGTCGTACAGTCCCCGGAGCTCCTCGCGCAGGTGACTGGCGGCCACCCAGAGAGCCCTCGATGGGACCCCGTCGGGCCCCGGAGCCGTACGTCGACCCCGGAGACGATCCAGGGCCACGTCCAGCTCCTCTTCCATCAGAGGAGGGTCCTCCTCTGTGGCCGCCGCGGGGGCGGTGGTGGACATAACCGGGGGCTGGAATGACGCGTCAGCCCCCGGGAACAACCGGTCCACCACCCACCTCTGCCTACCCCTACTGTGAAGAAAGGCGTGATTATATATAAAAAAAAAAAGGAATTAAAATAAAATTACTTGTATTAAACCTTTTTGGTAGCGATGATTCTCATTTTCATAAATGGAACTAGAGTCAAAATGTTTCAATTGTCATGACGATGGCTGAATAAATTTTTTAATGTCTTATAAAAATTGTTTGTTAACATATTGGTGAAATATTGTAGAAAAATTTATATGTAGTAAGTAGTTTTTGTTTCGATGAGAGGAATGCAATCAGCACATCTATCGCCTGACAAGATTATTAAAATCGAGTTTGGACATGTTTCAGTTAAATCATGCCGCGATGTCCCCGGAAGCGGCGGTGTGTATAGTTTGTTATTCTCACTTCATTCACTAATTATTTAGTATTATACTTTTGGAAATGTTCAAAAGATACCCTGCTTTTGAAGGGAAGACAGGGTGGTGTGCGATTATTACTCACTAAAACCCCCTTTCGGTCTGCATCAGAGCATTAAGGGAGACTCTGGGATCTCTTTTCTCCTAAGCACCATCGCGGAGTCATACGCTGTCTGCTGATAAGGACTCGCGCTGTCTAGGCTCACAAAACTCCTCGACCCTTTCAGTCTCCTTCTTAGACAAGCAGGGCTTACCTTAGTCCTATTTTTACTAGAGAGACTACAGGGCTAATTTACTATTATACTATAATATTCTCATTTCTCATATATAAATACATATATATTTTTTCCATTCGCAGGAGAACGAAGAGGACGTGAGTGAGATTGTGTTGAAAAGTATATAGCGAATAAGATGGTGGGTATGGTGGGGCATAGCCCTGAAGACAACGCCTTTACACCATCAGAGCGTTGGCTTAGAATATGAAAGACTTTCTGATTGTTCACTGCTGTGTCCGGACAGATCTGCTACACTTGAAATGATGATGACTTAAGAGTCTCATATTTCTTGGAATATTTTGATCTGATGGCCTACTTACATTTATAAGTATACAAGTAATCTCTAGTTTTTATTTAACATCATAAGTTAAAGGGATGAGGGTTGTGTTTATTTTTTCAGTTAGAAATCATATGTTATGATGTAGATACCTAAAAGAAGGGGTAAGTCTTTTTTTTTCATTCAATTAAGCGACGAGATGAACAGGACGCACACTTGATGCTAAGTAATACGCTCGACGATAACGTAGTGCTAGTTCGGATGATATATACTGCACTCGGATGATATATACTGCACTGCATAGCGCTCGTCTCCTCGAGACAGGTTGTCAAGATTCGTTATTTCAGTAATTTCACTAGCTATAATTCCCTTCAAACCGGAACACAATGGTGTTTAAACGCTACTGCTTGTCGATGCGGTGGTATTTACTTAGACGTTCTCCGCCAACAGAGACTTACCACTAGTAGTAGGTATAGAACAGTGCCGTGTGTATTGTGAAGAGTGTTGTATCTATAAAATTACTGCGTTAAGGAGACTTAAACTCTCAAGGTGTCATACTGTGGTGTAGTGTGTCATCCCAACACAACATTATGGACGGGCATATTATTATGAAGTGACCATCTTCATCGTTTCGTCGAATAAAACTAGAATGGATTAAGAAAAGTGTTTCCGTTTACAGTGTGTGCCGAACGAAGTGCGGCCGCTTCAAGCGCTGTAGGTACTGCGACCGGAGGTACTCGGTGCGGCTGCCGCGGCGGCGGAGCTGCCGGCGCAGGCGCTCTCGCTGCCGGCGAAGGCGGTGAGGAATATACTAATAGTTACAATTTGCTCGAATGAAGCGACATTCCAATTTGAAATGGATTATTACCCCTGAGAATGCAAATACAATGAGCCCCTCACAAGTACATCACTAGCCAGCTTGTGAACCGCGCGCGCTGACCGTGCCCATCGAATATTCTAGAAAGATCGAGATCGTTCTATTATGTGACGCAACGCGCATTAACTTCTGCCGATGACTCACTGCTCAGTGAAAACGTGGCTCTATTTATTATTCTCGAACGTTCTAGTAATGTATTAACTGCTGCCGATGACTCACCACTTAGTGCAAACGTCGCTCTATTTTTTATTCTCGAACGTTCTAGTAATGTATTAACTACTGCCGATGACTCATTGCTCAGTGAAGACGTCGCTCTATTTATTATTCTCGAACGTTCTAGTAATGTATTAACTGCTGCCGATGACTCATCGCTCAGTGCAAACGTCGCTCTATTTATTATTCTCGAACGTTCTAGTAATGTATTAACTACTGCCGATGACTCACTGCTCAGTGAAAACGTCGCTCTATTTATTATTCTCGAACGTTCTAGTAATGTATTAACTACTGCCGATGACTCACTGCTCAGTGAAAACGTCGCTCTATTTATTATTCTCGAACGTTCTAGTAATGTATTAACTACTGCCGATGACTCATCGCTCAGTGCAAACGTCGCTCTATTTATTATTCTCGAACGTTCTAGTAATGTATTAACTACTGCCGATGACTCACTGCTCAGTGAAGACGTCGCTCTATTTATTATTCTCGAACGTTCTAGTAATGTATTAACTACTGCCGATGACTCATCGCTCAGTGCAAACGTCGCTCTATTTATTATTCTCGAACGTTCTAGTAATGTATTAACTACTGCCGATGACTCACTGCTCAGTGAAAACGTCGCTCTATTTATTATTCTCGAACGTTCTAGTAATGTATTAACTGCTGCCGATGACTCATCGCTCAGTGCAAACGTCGGTCTATTTATTATTCTCGAACGTTCTAGTAATATATATGACGTATAGAAGTTATGAAATTTTATCGCAACATTTACTGATAGGTGTCTATTGCTGTTTCTGTGGGTTTTTAAGGTGTGTTGGCCTCATTGTCCACTGACTGAGCCCGGGATGAACGACAATTACTAGGTGGTCTAGTGCTTGACGTGCCAAAGCGTGGACGTCGTGCAGAGATACAGCCCTTTCTGGGACGTGCGTTAGGCGTAATGCTGAGCGGCACCGGTGTGTTACTTAGGAGATCTCTGGGCATCCCGCAATCACTGATGATGGGTTTAGTGGGTAAAAAACCCACAACCTCATCTTCCTCTCAGACGCAGGGTATATTTTTAGAAGATCCCGCCCTCCCTCCGATAACAAATAAAAGGTCTCTGTTGCTGCAGACAGTCTAGGTAGTACCGCACCTCCAAACAGTAATATGCAAACCTTACTGTGTAGTATAGCGTGTTGCAATTGGTGATATTACTGGAGTAACGATACTTAACATATAATGTTCTACTACGAGCACGATGTGTTGCAATATATATTCACCTTAACTATGCCTCGTTATGGGCCAGGCGTATCACTTGCGATCAGGTGAACGTCTCGCTTCGTCGTATAAAAAAATCTACCTATACATATATATACTAGAACGTCGTCAGACTATATAATCGACTTTCTTCCTGTCCACAGATCTCGATGCCGGTCTGCGTCTTAGGTAGGTATCACCGCATATGTCCTGCGGTTTCTATGTAAGTAAAACCTAGAGAGGACCAAATGACCCACTAAGCGAGCTAAGTGTTGACTACAAATAGCACGAGATCCTATATTTATTGTAGCGTAGCGAGAGGTGCTTCAAGGGCTCTTCGCCCAGCCGTAGTAAGATGAAGTCCTTCGCATTCACAAACTCCTTCCCCAGGAGCAGTATCTTTGGAAGATTTACATTTGTATAAAAAAGCTACCATCGAACATGTCTGCTGTCAAGTTATCGACGGTGACAATAATTATGAAGGAGTTTTTATTGTCTAAGACAACGATAGTGACAAACGAGGAGCAGTGCAGCTAGAATATATACTGTAGAAGAAAGTTCAGGGATTCATTGAATCCTCAAGAGATCTCCGAAACTATCAGACCTGAACACTCAAAATTTGGTAGAGATTTTTGCTGCTTTTGAGGTCAGCTAAGAATGGATTTTAAAAAATCTCTTTCTCAGAGAGTTGCAAGGGGTGTTACTGTCAGCAAAGAGCATTAGGAACAGCATAGTACTGATATATATAAAAGTTTTATTTCAGATTGTAAATTCTAAATAAAGGTGAATTGAGTTTTGACTTCCGCTGAGGAACACCATGAGCTATCAGAGATAGCTAACAGATTTATCAGATGTATGACATCAGCTAACCCACACGTATATAAGCCCGTCGCTATATCAAATACTAACTGTTCCGCCCTTGCTGACAGTAATATAAACTCTCTTTAGCAACCGTTACCATAGCAACCGTGTAAATAATACTAAATGAAAATGTTCATAAGTCTATTAGAGAAAACTATGAAGGATCTATGAAATTCAATAAGTAAATATCCTATATTCATCTTCAGATCATTCCGCGTTGAATGCTTGTGTTCGCGTATCGGTACGTTCACTAGTTTTCGCGTGATTGACGACCAAAGACAACCCATTTAATTTTATATGTATAGAGTTATACGGATATGTAATATATAAACTTTTCTTTTATTCCAGTTCCCGTCTCCGTCTAGTCTCCTTCTCGTGATAAATTTTCATCGTGATTTGTATTGTTTTTAAAGTTTATTTATTGAGCACTCTTTTATTTTGACTCCCCACTCCCACCCCCCACATACATTTAAAAGCCTGTTACCAGTAATTCATAACTGATTTACTTTTTTTTTTGTTATAAAGCGACTAGACGAGCGTGATTCACTTGATGGTAAGTGATACCGTCCATAACAGAGCTTTCGATGATATATACTACACCGCATTGCGCTTGTCGCCTGAGACGTGATATTGAGTCTCGTTACCCGAGATATTTTAGTAGCTACACCGCCCTTCAAACCGGAGCACAAAGTTTGTGCAGTTCCGTTTAACTGCAGTAGACGCTGCGGTGGTGCCACCTAGACTGCCTCCGGCATGAGAACAGGGCTAGGGTATTTAATGCTGCTACCAGCTAGTGGGGGGAAATGGCCCAAGTTCCCCTCCATAGGAACCCCTATAAACGACGGTCCCTGGTGTCCGGCGATGCGGACAATGCAGGATCGATTAATGATGGGATCTATCTCCTGATGATGCTTTGCGCTATAGACTCTGGCTATCTAGAACAGCATTAAAGCGACTAAAATGGTTCTAGGATCCGTGGCCAGAAGGTCTGATGCTTGACGTACTGAAGTGAGAAAGCCAAGGAGGGCTACAGTCCCTCTGGGATTTATCCCGAGACTCCGGAGCCTGCAGAAAGGCACTGATGATAGCCACCTAGGCGTTTTCAATGGGTAACAATTCCGCATGACCTTATCTTTCCCCCAGATGCAAGGTAACTTTCTAGATGTTGCTCACCCCCCCAAAAAAAAGAGTATGCAGTACTTATTTGCCTATATTGAGCGTCAGCTCCTGGTCATCAGTACAAGTTGACTACTAAGTAGCAGTAAATATTGTGATAAGTTCACTCTTTCTCCCAAATAAAGCCGCTGAGCAGAAATTTGTGCATGTAGACCGATGAGAAGATGTTACGTCCAGGTGAAGACCCTCCGGCACCGATGTTCACAATCAGCGGCATCAAATGATCAGCCTCGCCAGGTGGGTGGGATTCCAGGCCTTGCGGCACCTGCTCCCACCCTACGATTTCCTTCTCAGCGTCCACGTCGCCCGTGCACACCTCGTTCAGGTAGCGGTCGAAGATCTCGTTCACGACGACGTGGTCGTTGACTCGCTCCGCCTTCCTGAACTGCCTCATGTTGTGGTAGGACATCCCCGAGCCGAAGATCGCGACGCTCTCGCCGCGGAACTGGTGCAGCACCTTGCCCAACTCCAGGTGCTGCTTGGTGTCCTGGCTTTTGAGTATCGACACTTGAACGAGGGGTATGTTGGCGGTGGGGTTTATGAGCATCATCGGTATGAAGAGGCCGTGGTCCCAACCCCTCTTTATGTCCAACGCGGATGGGATGCCGGCTCTCTGGAAGGCCTCGTGTATCCGCCGCGCCAGTGCCGGATGTCCGGGCGCGCCGTATTTGTAAGTGTAGCTCACCGGCGGGAAGTTGCTGTAGTCGTACAGTAAATCGTGGTGATCGCTCGACGATATCGTCACTACGTCCTCTTCCCGGTGAGCAGTTACGACGATGATCGCCTTCAGCCGCTTCAAGTCGACTATTTTCGATACGTTGCGCAACGAGTCGGCTATCTCCAAGTCGTCTTCCTTCCCTAACACCGGGTCCGGGCCGCCGCCGTGGTTGAGGAAGACCGACGGCGCATAGTAAGTCGACTGCTGACATTCCACCATCGTTACCACAGATAACATCAAACTGGCGAGCAGTAGGATAACGTAATGTGCACTGATAAGATCCGCCATTGCTGATATAACTTCACTGATAACAAACACGATTTTGTGATAGAAATATAACAATCTTTACTGTTGCGCAGTTATTATTTAACTAATTCAAATAGTACACTAACCGCGTCTCTTTATATAACGGTTAAAGGTTATCGCAGGTTAACAGCAAGTTAAACAATATATCAAAATTATATCTTACACTGTACGACGAAGTTCGTATAATTACTATTAGTCTTTTGTTCCTTTCATTGAAAGAAAGTCGACTATAAATAATTATGTTTTCATACAATTAGGCGACGATAAGAGGAGTGTAAAGGCACCCTGACGAAATCTAATTTCTTTTTTGTATCGGGATGAGGAGGGAGAATCTTCGAAAGGATACTGTGCCTTTTGGGGGGAAGTCAGTCTCAGTGGTCTTCGGAACACAACTCGGCGGGAGTTAAACTAACCCAATCCAAACTCACCAGCTCCGTGGTGCTGTTGATCAACAGACCAGGCTCTGGCTCCCACCCAGTACTAGGCCAGCGTGGTGGGAAATAGCCTAAATCCCCCCCCCCCCCAATATGAAGTGCAAACGACGACTTCTAGTACGAGGGGCCAAGCTGACTAATTTTTTTATACCATGTAGCTCTCCCACGAGCTGGACTGATGGTCTGGTGAGAACAGCTGGAACCCACTGGATGTGAGCAAAGCGGGAGCTATCGATGTAGAGATCTTTGGGATGTCCACCAGTGGGCGTCTACCAGCTAATGATGATGATATCACCAAGTGGCAAACAGGCTTGCAGCTCGTCTGATGTTCAGAGATAACCGCAGCCTATAACCACCAGTAATACTTGAACTACCACTGGGCATGCTGCTGACCTTGCAGAAACCTCTTCACGCCTTTTTTGAAGAATTTCATATAGTAGCTTCTCCTAAGAGAGAGAGAGAGATCTTTGGGAGGCCTATGCCCAGCAGTGGACATCTATCGGCTGATGACTAAAACAATGAGACGAACGGGACGTGATCATAAGTGATACTAACCCATAACAACGTGGCGCTAGTTAGAATGATGTACACTGTACCAGATTGCGCTCGTCGTCTTAACACACAAAATGCTGTCTCGTTACTTCAATAATTACACTAGCTACAGCGCCCTTCAAACCGGAACTCTGTAATGTTTGCTGCAATCGCTGCGGTGGTGCCTACCTAGATGGTCGGCAACTGAGACCTATCACCTGTTTTTATGATATTTTATGGAGGAGCCATGTATTGTAGTGTGAAGGTTGCCGAGCTGGTTGCCTAGGGTTGCTGTGGTAGCTTGAAGGGCAAAACCCTCCGGCACTCTATCTTAAACATCCCATGGAAGGGCAAAGCTCTGAGCATCAACGCTGTGCTACGGCAAATACAATACCACCATACATTTGTCCAAGGCCCGCTTATAGAGCACTGAGGGCCTCCACTTCGAAAGCCGATGAACCCGAGGACCCTTTTAGTTAATACCTAAGACCTATGTCAGCAAGACCTAATGCCCTACGTCTCAAGGCGAAGAGCACAATATCTAGCGCCATGTTTAGGGCACGCGTATCACTTACAATCAGGTGAACGTCTCACTCGTCGCATTTCCACGTATACATAGTGTTATTAATTATAGGAAATGAAAATAAAACAAGATTTAAAAAAAAACGTTTATTTATGGTATTAGGGGGACCAGAAAGTAATGTCGTTTTCTTACGCTAAATACAAACACATACATTTTTAACGAGTCTTTATTTTTAATCAATGATGTATTCCCCATCATTGTCAATAACCTTTTGCCATCTAGTGAGTAAATTTTCAATCCCTGATCGATAAAAATTAATTGGTTTTTCGGCAAAATATCTAGAGATGGCATTTTGGATATCATCCAAATTTGCAAATGTTTTGCCACTTAAAAAGTGTTGCAGCGCTCGGAATAAGTGGAAATCCGATGGTGCAACATCGGGCGAATATGGTGGATGAGGCAGCACCTCCCACCCCAATTCATTAATTTTTTCTAGAGTTCGCCTTGCGCAGTGCGGTCTTGCATTGTCATGTTGGAGAATGACGCCTTTTCGGTTGACAATCGCTGGCCACTTTTCAATTAAAGATTGATTGACTCGCTGCAATTGTTCGCTGTAGAGGTCTGCAGTAACAGTTTCTCCAGGTTTCAGTAATTCAAAATGAACAATGCCGCGAATACTCCACCAAACACACAAAAGCGCTTTTTTGGGGTGTAAACCTGGCTTAGCAGTACTCCGAGGGATTTCATTTGGAGAGAGCCACTGCCTTTTGCGTTTTGGGTTATCATACAGGAGCCATTTCTCATCTCCTGTGATCAAGCGATCAAAAAACGCTTCTGTGTTGTGTCGTTGAAGCAATAAGTTGCATGTGATTGATCGGTTAGCCTTATTCTGTTCGGACAGATTATGCGGGACCCAAACACCTGCTCTGCTTACTTTTCCAATCTGCTTCAAATGTTCTTGGATGGTGGATGGTCGACCAAGGTTTGTTGAGACTGTTTGACAATTCCTCGATCGTCTGACACGGATTTGCTTCCACTTCCGCCCTTAACACGTCGTTGTCTAACGCTGATGGTCTTCCTGATCGATACGAGTCGGAAAGATCAAAATTACCCGATTTGAACTTGGAAAACCACCTTTGGCACATCATTTACGAATGTCCAGTGCATTTGGATAAACATCGCAAATGTTTTTGGTAGCAACTGTTGCGTTATTTCCCTTGCGAAACTCAAAGAGCATGCAATGCCGGATGTGTACCTCTTCTGGTATTTGGCTGGCCATTTTACCCAAAATTACAAAAAAAAATTGTAATTCAATTGTCTATAAGTAAAGAAATCACTATAACCTCACAATGTCTTTGGTACGCCTCTGAACAAAACAATGAGCTGACAAATGACAATCAAGTATTGGCATGCGCAGAAACGACATTACTTTCCGGTCCCCCTATTACAAATGTATTGCAATAGCTCTATTGCTGATTTTTTTTTTTTATTCAATTAAGTTACATCACGAGTAGGATGTTCACGTGATTGTAAGTGTTACGCCCGCCCATAACGCGGCGGTACCTACCTAGACGGTCTGCAGCAACAGAGACACTACCACCAGTAATATATACAGCGCCCTTCAAACCGGATCACAGTAACGTCCGCACAGTGCTGCCTGTCGGCTGCAACACGCTCTGCGGCGGTACCTACCTAGACGGTCTGCAGCAACAGAGACACTACCACCAGTAATATATACAGCGCCCTTCAAACCGGATCACAGTAACGTCCGCACAGTGCTGTATGTCGGCTGCACAGGCGCTGCGGCGGTACCTACCTAGACGGTCTGCAGCAACAGAGACACTACCACCAGTAATATATACAGCGCCCTTCGAACCGGATCACAGTAACGTCCGCACAGTGCTGTATGTCGGCTGCACAGGCGCTGCGGCGGTACCTACCCACACTACCACCAACATAATAATAACTTTCATCATACATTATCGCCTCTGATCGTTTGTCTTCCGGCGGTCATGACCTCTGTTACAAGGAACCTTATCTATTAACTATTCTTAAAAAAAAAAAAAATTATCACTATGTTCTAAAGAAATAGGTTTTTTTTTTTAAATATATTTTTTTTAATTTTATTAAATATTTAAAACGATGACAAATATATAAATTTGTAAATCTATATGTAGTTGATGCTAATCTCCATTTTTTTTTTTTTGTTGGGGCATAGCCCTACCCTCAATATGCAGGTGATGGGCCACAGTCACCACTCGGACCCAATGCTCTCATCTGTACATGCCAAAGACTCCAACCCTTAACCTGAATGAAAGCCTCACCACCATTAGGCCAGTGAGCTACATCTGTCTCCGTTGAGGTTAGTACTCCATTGTTATAGTCTTGACATTCTCCGCTGGTGATCTGATTAAAGACTAGATAGCCAATAGGCTGAGCATCGCAGGTGCTGAGGGGTTCGGAGAAGTACAAAGACTCAACACGGAGACCACTAAGTGCATTCTGTACATCTCCAAGTCCTCTCTAAAGCATTATAGCAGACCACCGTAATCCCAGTCTTGTCATTCCATCGGAAGCAGAACATCTATCGAAGACTTCCAGAAGAATACTTACATCTCGATACCCTTACAATGTTCATAGACAATAGAACTGCCGGAGTGATGAGCGAGTGAAGGTGATGAACTCCTTGATGCAGTCATCGCTTTACTTTTTTAATTTCTCTCCTCTCCAGGCACCGATGGAGTATCATCATGATTATCAGGCGATAGACATAGGCCTCTCCTAAAGATCCCCTTCAATAGATTCTGCACTGCTGTCATTCAGCTGTTTCTCACAACATTCACCAAGTCGTCGGACCATCAGGTGGAAAGCCTGCCAATGCTGTCGCCATTGGAGAACCTCAGTGCCCCAACGGCTGTCAGTCCGAGCGATGCGTCCGGCCCATCCCATGATGTATGAATATCCTAAATAGCACCTCAGCGTTATGGACAAGGATATCACTTGAAACTGGTCGGACATCCTCATCATCACAACTTTGTCGAAGATAAAAAAGATAACACGAGTAAATAAGAATTAAATTTAACATTAATAATAAATAAAATATATTTAACAATGTAAATAACCTTCCACCATTTTTTTTAGGAGTTCAAAAGCTTTTTGTACTTTTACATAAGGCGTTAATACTTCATTCACCTCTCCAGATGAATCCACTTAAACGGAATGTGTCACTCATATCCCAGTTGAATATCCTCTCACCGGGTGACGAGCCTCCAGCGCCGGCTATCACAATCAACGGCATGAAATGCTCGGCTGCTCGCGGAGGATGTGCTTCCGAAGCTCCAGCTTGACTCCTCCACGATATAAGCCCCTCCATCCTCTTCTTTTCATCATCAGTCGTACATACCTCATTTAGAAAGTCATCAAATTCTTTATTCACAACCTTCCGCAGTGATCTACTGTACATAAATTCCCGCATATTGTGATAAGACATACCAGATCCTAAAACAGCAACACCTTCTTTCCGGAACTCGTGTAATGCCTGCCCAAGCTTGTAATGCTTTTCAGGATCTTGATTCTTCATAACCGACACCTGTATTATTGGTATGTCAGCAGCTGGGTTAATGAGCATCATAGGTACAAATACTCCATGATCCCAACCTCTTTTAGGGTCAAGTCTGGACTGTATACCCGCGTTGTCAAGGCTCTTTTTTATCCTTTCAGCCAGTTCCGGGTCTCCGGGTGCGTCATATTTGTACTTGTATGATTCCGGCGGGAAGCCGTAGTAATCGAAATATAGACTGTGATATTTACCAGATGAAATCGTCACTTGACTCTCTTCCCAATGTGCGGTGACTAATATGATCGCTTTAACTTCCTTCAAATTCATATGCTTCTTGACTTCGTCTCGTAAAAAGATCGTCAGGCCTTCGTGCTCTCTATCACCAAGGAGCGGCATTGGACCGCCGCCGTGGTTGACAAAAATCGCCGGAGCTAAACCAACCATTTTTCTGTATCCAGTAAACTGTCGAATTATGTTCATAGAAAGTAATGACATAAACACTATGAACACCACTTGTATAAGAATTGACAATGTATTTATAATGAGCATTAATCAAGCAGTTCCTTTTGTTGTAACAATAGAGGTTATTGCGTCAGAGCAATTAATATATTTATCCTTGAAGTTGTTGGTAATGGTGATTTTTAAAATTGCACAAACTTTTGAGATAACGCGATTTGTTTTGAAAAATTACGTCAATGTCATTCAAATGATAGGGCTTCATTCATTCTGCCAATTCAAATGCATATACACAAATTAGTTAATATGTAAAAAAACATTGAAATACTTAAAAAAAAATATTATATTTATTCATTAATCATTAACATTTTAGAAACAATATTAACTACTGTAATAATAATAATAACAGCCCATTTACGTTCCCACTGCTGGGGCACAGGCCTACCCTCAATATGAGGGCGATTGAGCCATAGTCACCACGCTGGCCCAATGCGGGTTGGTGACTTCACACATACCTTAGAATAAATTCTAAGTCATGTGCAGGTTTCCTCACGATGTTTTCCTTCACCGTTTGTATCTCGCTGTTGTAACTAAAGTCCACAAATGTACATAAGTAGTTAATGTATAATAATAATTATTATTATTATATATTAACTACTGTAGTTTTGTTTATATTATTTTTGACAGTGTTCACGTAGGTTTTCTAGGCAGGTACAAATGTAGAGCTTATTTTACCGCAAAACATAATTGTGGAAATGTTGCTTAGTAAAAGTATTAAGGTATCGAGATTTAACGTATCGTATCTCAAAGCTACACAAATATTTTGGTGAACTGTTATTATTCTTTACGTAAACATGCCTGTCTCAAAGATTTATGAAATAAAAAAAACCTGTTCTTTATTTAATTGTAAGCAAGAACCGTTGCCATTAGCAACGACAAATATATAACATTCATTGCCAAAATATTCAATAAATAATATAACACACTGAAACAACAGATATTCAAGAGTTATTTATTTATAAAAAAAAAATATTTGTTATCATTGCGCACCATTATTGAACGCTCGATTTTTGTGCGAAAGAGAGAATAAAATAAAAAGAGACAACATGATTTATTTCACGATTAGCAATGGCGTCTTCGTGAGTTGTCCTTTTCGCACCAAATATTCACATTTTAATGTTATCAAAACAGATATTAATGTTTACATTGTAAACTTAATGTGTCTTCTATAGTATTGATAGATTTTTGCGTATATTTAAGTGCGTTTAAATTGTATCTTTAAGACAATGTCGCGCACTGGGCGAGGCTTTATAGTAACAGTACCTTTGATCGCTAGAAAATCGGTCAGGAAATATCTTAAAGGCATTTCGCGCGCTTAATAATATAAATAGCTGTTATAGCATAATAAAATGGATAAGAAAAATAAGAAGAAGACTGTCATAAAGCGGAAAATTGAGGATCCGACCGAGAGTGACAAGAAAAAAATCATGTTGAATCGGAAAGTGGAAGAGGAGAAGGAGAAAGTGGAGGTGGTGAACCAAGTGGTTGAAGTACCGGTGGAGCAGAGCCCGCAAATCGTGCATACGGGGCAATTGGTCGAGGGTAACTTCGAGCAATCGGTATTCGTAAACATGAAAGGGGAGCCTGTACAGTTGGGGCCGAATACGGTAATCCTGTACGAGCAGAGCGGGAATCCGTCTAACTTCGCTTTCGGCGGCATGTGGACGATGGATTCATCAGGTAGAATAGTTATGGCGGAGACTATATATGACGTGAAAGGTGAACCTGACGAAGAGGCTGGGACCTTTGTTCAGAACACTAACGACGTCACTACTGTAAGTAATATTTGAGCATTCTTTAACGTAACCATTTACAAATAACTTATACATACATACATATATATCACGCCTCGTTCCCAGCGGCGTAGGCAGAGACCACCTCTATCCACCTGCTACGATCCTGGCACACCTCTCTCGCTTCCTCCACTTTCATAAGCGTCTTCATGCACGCTCGTCTGTTGCGTGTGCTTTTGATCCGGCCTTTCTTTAGGACATCTCCGATTTGATCGGAATATGTCCGCCTAGGTCGACCTGCACCTATTTTTCCAATCATTCTTACCTTGTATATTTAACTTATACAAGTGCTTGATTTACTTAACTCCTATCCACCTTAACAACAAGTAAGGTCTTATGCCCTAAATTTTAATTTATTTAAATAAACATGAAAAAATGTAGCTGTTTTGTCTAAGATTATAACTTCAAGGGCACTGCAGTTTTTGTTTTTATTCCGAAATGGTAAGATAAGTGAGGTGTTGAAGTTTTGTAAGTCACACACGAAAAGAAAGGGTAAGTTAGGATGATATACATAGCATCATATTGTACACACATTGAAACTCAAGATGTCCAATACCTCAGTAATTTCACTAACTACAGCTCCCTTCAATACACAGCAATGTTTGCATATTATAGTTTGATAGCACAAATCGAAACCTGTGACTATACTGGGGTAATAAGACTTTTGTTTAAAGAATATTAATTTACAGCAGCCTGTCGAAGAGCAAACTACAACATATCAACAATTTGAACTCACCACCAATGCTCAGGTTGAAGGCCAGGAGTATGAGGTTGCCATCATTGAGAATCCAGGAGATGCTAGTGAAAGGTAAACTTATAGTTTGTAATATTTATATAAAATTTTAAAATAATACATTATATAACCTCTTTGTTTTCAATTTCAAGGTCTGCCGAGAACCAGGTGATATCTACAGAGGCTCAGCTGGTTGCAACTGGCCCCGGTGCGGTACGCTGGCTGAATCAGAAGTATGACTTTGTTGTGAGGAAGTTACAGTTGAACTACGGTGAGATTATCAAGTAACAGCAAAGATTTCTTTAGGAAGACAAAAAATAAAAACCAAATATATTGCTCCATTGTCATACCACTTCCAGTTTGTGTTAAAAAGTATACATTCAGGTAAAGAGCAGTATCTTCTACAATATAGGAGTCGGCGTACAGCGAAGTAGCAGTTTTTAAAAAATAATTAAACAGGCAAGACATTTACCTGATGGTAAATAAAACATGATCATCATAAGGTGGCGCTAGATAACATAATGTACACTGCACCATATTATGCTCACTCAGAGATGTAACGACATTAAATCTAGTTACTGCAGTAATTTCACTACCTGCACCCTTCAAATTGCAACTGTCTGAGGTTGGATAGAATGATATATATTGCATGTTGTGGTCATCATAAAAATGCATCAGAGCCATATGCGGAGCGAACAGCTTGGATAGTTGTAAACCGTTATTTAAAAGATACAATATACTTCCATTTCCATGCCGATATATATTTGACATAAACACTCAAATGTATTTTAACAAAAAAAGCGATATAGCCACTAAAAGTTCTACACGTCCAAATAAAGTCTGCATACCAAAACAGCGGATAAAGCTCTGCAGTAGTAATGCATACTGTACGGCGGTGTCAACATTTAATAGACTTCCAAAGCACATTATAGATCTAACGGGGAAAAATTTCAAAAACAAATTATATACCTCGCTTATTTCAAATATGTATTATCATATAAATGATTACATAAATGAAGAATAAAAATGATAAGTTTTATAAAAGATAAAATTTTGGTATTGAAGCAGTATGTGTGAGACGAGCTCATGAAGATATAATTGTAACATTAGGCACTAGTTATAAGATTTGCACGCTCTTAAGCAGAATATGTGAAACTTGAATTATATGAACGTCTCATTGTAAACCTCGCTGGCCTAATGGTTAGAGCGTGCGGCTTTCATTCCGAAGGCCGCGGGTTCGAACCTCGGCATGTACCGACGACTTTAATATTTAAGTCATGTACATTTGTGGACTTTGGTTACAACAGCGAGACACGAACGGTGAAGGAAAAACATCGTGAGGAAACCCGCACATGACTTAGAATTTATTCTAAGGTATGTGTGAAGTCACCAACCCGCAGTTGGCCAGCGTGGTGACTATGGCCCAATCGCCCTCATATTGAGGGTAGGCCTGTGCCCCAGCAGTGGGGATGTAAATGGGCTGTTATTACTACTGCTACTCATTGTAAACCATATCCTTGCAAATAAAATATTTATTATTGTTATCTCTCTGTCACACTAATAATTTCACTGGCTACAGCCCCCTACAATACAAACAGTAATATTACATACATACATATATAATAGGTTGTCAAATATCTCCCTTCCGCCTTTTTGTCTTTTGAATTTCGCGGCTATGTACAAAGCGCTACAGAGCTCGTATCTGGCAACACTATACATAATTTGAAAGGTCTTGACATAACCTACAAAACGACGCTATGCATAATTAGTTTGGATATTGCGTTCAACAGTTATAGACGTGTAAACATGGAGTTCACTAACGCCGAATTTGCGCTATTTTAAAGTTTTCCTTCGTTAAAGGCAAATCCGCTAGAGAAACGTTCCGTGAGATTAATGGTGTTTTGGGGGATGGTACTCTATCACTTCGAACCGCGGAGGAATGGTTTCGACGATTCAGAGAGATTTTATCACGCCTCGTTCCCAGCGGGGTAGGCAGAGACCACCTCTCTCCACCTGCTACGATCCTGGCACACCTCTCTCGCTTCCTCCACTTTCATAAGCGTCTTCATGCACGCAGTAATATTAGAACACTACTTTTCGGAAAGAGTTGATACTGGTATCTATATGATCACAAATTTCTCCATGCTGTATTCCAGATGCCGGTGTGAAGCTGATGTACTCGCTATCCGGTTGCATACAATGCGTGTATCTGACCACGCCCAGTATGCAGCTTGCTTTCAATGCTGTACCGCAGTTCCTCTGTATAGAAACAGGTGAGGAGCTTATTCTATTATTGTCTAAGATCGTTCAAACATACAACCACTACACGCTGAAGTAGTTGGAGCGCTGCACAATTGGCAATGAACAAGTTTATACTTGTCGCTGTATAACTATGTTAATATCTATTGTATATATATAATTCTTCATCCGTCGGAGAAGCTAAGTTGGTCGCTATATTCGAACTTGTTCACTAAATCACAGTTTTTATTGAGGGTTAAAGAAATTTTTTAAACTATTAAATATTCGAAACCTAAACTGGCTGATAGGTAGAGGATCTCACGTCACCATGGAAAACAAACTACTCATATATAAAACTATAATCAAGCCAGTTTGGACATACGGCCTTGAGTTATGGGGATCAGCAAAGAACTTAAATGTGGAGATCATACAAAGATTCCAGAACAAAGCACTGAGAATAATAACGAACGCACCCCTGTTTATCAAAACGAGTGAACTGCACGAATACACAAAAATGAGAACTGTGAAGGAGGAAATTGAACACAGAGCAAAATCCTACAAAGCCCGTATAAAAGCTCATACTAATCCACTTGCAACAGCTTTATATAAACCAATAAATGTCAGAAGGCTCAAGCGGCAACACATCTGTGATCTTGTTGATTAACAAGTCCTAACTCAATACGAGACGGCTTCCTCGCTGGAGGAACAGTGCTCTCCTGCCGATGAATTTCTACAACATATCTGTTAAGGGCTTTCTAAGCCGATCGCAGGATTAAAAAAAAATATATATCATTTAATATCGTCATCAAAAGTGGACATCAAGGAGCACCAAGAGCTCTCCGAGTCAAGGAAATTCTCGTGAGGTTAAATTCATTCTCACGCAGGAACAGAGTAGTGGTGAAGAAGGAAAGAGTAGTTCGTTAATATGAACAGGTGATATCAATGAATGATCATCATTGGAACATGCCGATGTCAGTGTTGTCAAGATAACAAGCTGGTGTCTGTGCAACGATCACAACACAATTGGGGACAACAGAGTTATCAAACGCTGATCTATATACTAAAAAAAAAACATCAAGTGACAAATACAGGGTGTTCATTTGAGATTGATACCCTTGATTATAGCAAGGTATCGATATCGAGCATAAGATGGTATCATACTCTGCACCATATTGTGCTCAAGTTATGATATAAACTACAGAGGCTTGTTACCTCAGTAATTACCACAGTAATCACTGTTACCTCAGTAATCACTACAGTTCCCTACAAACAGTAACATTTGGTTATGTTGATATACACAGCACCATGTTGTGCTCGACTTATGATATGAACTACGGAGGCTTGTTACTTCAGTAATTACACTCTCCACAGTTCCCTACAAACAGTAATATTTGGTTACGATGAAATGCACAGCACCATGTTGTGCTCGACTTATGATATGAACTACGGAGGCTTCTTACTTCAGTAATTACACTCTCTACAGTTCCCTACAAACAGTAATATTTGGTTACGATGATATACACAGCACCATGTTGTGCTCGACTTATGATATGAACTACGGAGGCTTGTTACTTCAGTAATTACACTCTCTACAGTTCCCTACAAACAGTAATATTTGGTTACGATGATATACACAGCACCATGTTGTGCTCGACTTATGATATGAACTACGGAGGCTTGTTACTTCAGTAATTACACTCTACAGTTCCACCAGTAATTTTATCAGCTACACAAAGTAACGGTAGAAATATGACCCTGGATATGATGGACACTTAAACGGTCTCCGATGTCAGAAACCTGCCACTATTGAGCTACAGCACCTTTATGTAAGGCAGTATTATTTGGTGACTTGTTACTGGTGATGGGGATTGAATGAATGGACCAGTTGGATGAACGGTTAACAATCAAAGGACCAGCGCGACTGGTGGTATTATTATACGGCTAATTTAAAAGGTAGCAGCGTTTATATCTACTGGCAGCGTCGTGTGCACTTGATCGGTTAATACAGTACCATTTGTGTTAAATACAGTGTTTAAATTATTTTTTTTTTCTCCATTTGTATCTGCCATCAGCCGAAAGGCGTTAATCAGATTTGATCAATTCATTATGGAGCTTTTTGAGCATTGTAGTCAACGTCTTCAAGCTTCTGGATTGGGGAGGATATGGCATCAATATCAACGGCGAGTACATCACGCACCTTAGATTTGCCGACGATATCGTGGTTTTGGCTGAGACCATGGAGGACCTCAACACAATGCTCGATGATCTTTGTAGAGTTTCACAACGAGTGGGTCTTAAAATGAATATGGATAAGACCAAAATCATGGCAAATGTCCATATTGTACCCACTCCAGTAACAGTTGGAAGCTCTACACTTGAAGTTGTTGACAGATATGTCTACCTCGGACATACTATTCAATTAGGTAGGTCCAACTTCAAGAAAGAGATCTCTCGTCGAATCCAACTCGGATGGGCAGCATTCGGGAAGCTAAGACATATCTTCTCGTCCAATATACCGCAGTGTCTCAAGACAAAAGTCTTTGACCAGTGTGTGTTGCCAGTGATGACATACGGAGCAGAGACGTGGCCGCTTACTGTGGGCCTTGTCCGCAAGCTTAAGATTGCTGAGAGGGCAATGGAGCGAGCTATGCTCGGAGTTTCCCTGCGAGATCGAATCAGAAATGAGGAGATCCGCAGGAGAACCAAGGTCACCGACATAGCTCAAAGGGTCGCCGTCGCAAAGTGGCAATGGGCAGGGCACATAGCTCGCAGAACCGACGGCCGTTGGGGCAGAAAGATTCTCGAGTGGCGGCCACGTACCGGAAGACGTAGCATGGGCAGGCCCCCCACAAGGTGGACCGACGACCTGGTCAGGGTCGCTGGCAACCATTGGATGCGGGTGGCCCAGGACCGGTCTGAGTGGAAATCTTTGGGGGAGGCCTTTGTCCAGCAGTGGACGTCTTCCGGCTGATTGGAGTCAACGCCACAATGTCTACACATTGTCAAGCACGTCAGCTCGTTTCAATCATTTGATTGCACCTTGTATAAGGAGATTGTTGGCCAGCGGGTTAGAATGGTCAATCAGACGTTCTTTGTGCTTTTTTTTTGGAAATTCTGGATTTCATCAGTGACAGTTGGCATTTGCAGATATTCATGCAGCTCATTGTTTTTTGTGAACCAAGGCGCATCACGAATTGTGCGTAAGATGTTACTTTGAACTCGCTGAATGCATTGAATGTGTGTCTTGCTTGCTGTGGACCAGATTTCTATGCCATACAACCACATGGGCTTTAGCATTGATGTGTAGATCATAGTCTTATTGTGCAGAGAGAGTGCGGACTGTCTGCCCAACAGCCAGAGTAGGTTGCGGAAACGGTGCTTGATAGCATCCATTCTGTTTCTGATATGTTCCTTCCATGTCGTTCGGCGATCCAGATGGAATCCAAGGTATTTTATACGATCAGACTGCGGCAGTACATCCTCACCTAATGTGACAGGTCGATCGCCTTTTTGGAGGGCAAATGTTATATGTTGAGATTTGGAGGCACTTGCCTTTAAACGCCATTTTTGGAACCACTCAGCAGTAGCAGAAGAAGCACTTGGGTCACGATTGCAGGAGAGGAAAGCTGTATCATCCGCAAATGATGCCAAGGTAACATTGAGCGACTGTGGGAGGTCACATGTAAAAATGATATACAATACGGGGCCCAGGACTGAACCCTATGGAACGCCTACAAGACATTGATGGAGAGCTGATCTTGCATCTCCTTTAACTTGAAAGAAACGCTCACTTAGGTAGTGTTTTAATAGTATCTAATTATGTCCACAGGTATAGAGTTCAATTCCAGCATGTCCGCTGTGAACGGCTCCAACACATCCAGTATCAAACACAATGTGACTCTGTTCCTAGCTGAAGATGGAAATGGAAAGTCAGTTATAGTCAGCGCAGGTATGTTTTAAAATTATCTACAATATAACATTGTGCATTGAGTGATGCTGTAGCTAGTAAAATTACTGTCGTAATGAGACTTCACATCATATCTCAAAATGAGTAATTAAAAAAGTATGAATATATATATCATGCTACATATTTTGTTATGTCGTGGTAGATATCTTCTTAAAAGATGCCTTGCTTCTAGGGGAAGATAACGTTATATGGAGCTTCTATTCACTGAAACCTCCTTGGTAGTCTCCCTCAGTGCATTAGGAAGGGCTCCGACACCTGTGACCCCCTGCACTGTGGCTAAAACAAGACCCATTCATTTGCCATCTTAATGCATGGTTATTGAGCTCAGAAGGCTCACCTTCAAATCACACGAATCCGTGGATCATTTTAGTCGCCTTGAGCGAGAGGCAGGGAATACCTTAGTCCTATTCTTAATAGTCCAAGACTATAGGTCTTATCATAGTACATATATATATATATAATTATTGAAGTAATATGATGTCATGGACCGGAATGAAGTTGTGAGAGAGATGAAGAATGTATCAAGAGGTTGATAAAAGATGTACTATGATGTCCTGGCAACACCTAACTCTGTATATGTAGACATCAATAATATTTTAAAAGAAATATTGGTGCTCTGTCTTCAGGCATATCAACACTGATCGGTGAGGATCTCACCTGGCTCCTGGAGACGTTTAAATCTTGCAACCCTGCTTGGAGGCAGGTGCGGTGCGTTGTGAGTGATCCTACGAAGTCACAGCAGGTGAGTTAGTTTTATTAATTTTTGGTACCCGGTGGTATAAGCTACTGATGTGATTTATTTAGGCGATGAAACAAGTAATGATCATCAGGTGGCTTATGATATGCTCAACGATGACAAGATGATAGGAAGAACTCGGAAAGAGTTACATTACACCACTTTGCTTTCATCATAGGACATAAAATATTAGTCCTCTATACTCCAGTAACTTCACTAGCTACAGAGCACCCTTCAACACACATGACTGTCCATCTACAAAGAGACGCTTATGAAAGTGGAGGAAGCGAGAGAGGTGTGCCAGGATCATAGCGAGTGGAGAGAGGTGGTCTCTGCCTACCCCACTGGGGACGAGGCGTGATATATATGTATGTAAGTATCTACAATAACATGGTGTTGGTTAGGATCATATACACTGCACCACATTGTGCTCGAATTGAGATGTAGAATGTTAAGTCTTGTTACTGCAGTAACAATACCTTGTACAGTGCCCAGGGGGTGTAATAGGTCCTGTACAACTCATGGGATCCGTGTCAACCTCTCCTGCTAGTGGTGCAGCTTGCTAATCAATAAATGAGGACTTGTCCCATCAACTCACATTGGGCCAGTGTGGTGGATAATGACTCAAATCCTCTCATAAAAACCCTCAAAAACATGTCCCCCCCAACTTTGGGAGGCCTATGTCTAATAGTGGACATCTATCGGCTGATGATGATGTACAGTGCCCATCAAGCACAGTGATTTACGCACACTACTGGTTACCAGCTGCAGTAGATGCGGTTGTACCTACCTAGACAGTCTCCGGCAAGAGAGAATTAATACTGGAGGCTTATCATGTTTTTTTTTAGGAGGTGAGGTCAGCGTTTCCCGGAGCCCACGCGACATGCTCCGTGTGGCAGGCTTCGTGGGCGGCTGGCAAGCTCTGCGCTGAAATAGCGCGAAGAGAGGACTCCGCTGTAGCAGCACTCGCATCGCTGACGCCCGACGATGTTGCGGCGCGCTGCAAGACTTACGCACTAGCGCTGCTGCGTGGTGACCACACTGCCGCACAGCTGCAGGTCAGTATTGTTAGGCTGGGGCCTGTTTACATATATACCATCTTCTTTTGCTTTTTCTCATTCTCCTCTTCCGCTCTTCCTTTCCATTCGTTCCAGTTCTCTCTTTCGTATCATTCTCATATACTCCATCCTATTTACTTCTGGCATCCATCTCCCATAAACGAGGACACAATCCGTTCTATATATGTCTAAGCATATTATCACAGTGTTATTAGTTTTTTTTAATTTTTATTTTTTTTATCTGTATAATCATATTTGTTTCCTCTATTTCTTACTTCTTATTTATGTTTGGTTCTGTTCTATCACATTTTTAATTGTGGCTTCAGTTCAGTTACACCAATGACACCAACTGACTAATATACTAATGATACTGTATAAAAGGGTGCAGTAATATAATAGATTAACCATCAGATGAATTTACAGCAGTACCGCTTGTATAATGGATTAGTGGAATAGAAGATTCTCAGCATCAGCACTGTGTGGTGCTGCGTAAATATCCTAGCAGCACATTAAGTAAATATTGATTTTAAAATATCTTTTCAGGTGTTAAAGCGGGGCATCATAGGCACTGGTGCGGGCACATTGAGGCTATGGGAGCTGCTGACTAGACCGAATGGTGCTATCACCAGGCTTGACTCGTGGTTGGAAACTGACAACTACACTAACATATTACACAAGGTAAACATTTCATAAGCGACCAGGAGATTGATTAAACCATTGTCATGATGCAGTGGTCAAATGTTAACCTTAGAACATGATCAGTTCTGTTCAAGGACCGTATGTGGTGTTGGATTTGTTAAAAACCAACTACGGGCTGAGATTGTATTATCATCATCAGCCTCTAGAGGTTTATTGCTGGACAGAAGTCTGCAATAATCTTCACCCCAGTCCTGCTCTGATTATGTTCTATTATTACGGTATAATATCCTGAAAAGCACACCACCAATTCCAGGGCCTGGAGAGGCTGGTGTCGAAGTTTCAGAGCCTCATCCGCAACCAGATGCAGCCGGACGAGTTCGTATCCCTATTCTTCAACGTCGCGAACCAGTTGGAGGATGAGAGGAGGAATTTCGCTATCAGCCGATTGAGGGTGAGTTGTTTGGCAGGTTGGTAGTCCTGAAAGTGATCTACCTTATAGTAAACTATGGAGACGTTTGAATTAACTTGAAGGTTATTGATCTAATTGCTCATAGTGACCTGGTCATATTCAGGATGATACATATTATACCGCATTTTGGTCGTTGAGCCCAATGTTATATCACCATCAGATATGAGAGGTTGTCTCATTACTGCAATAATCATATTAGCTATAGAGTTGGTCAATCACACTACTGAAATAGGAGCTGTGGTGGTACCTTCCCAGGCAGTCTCCTGGAAGAGAAACCTATCAGCAGTAAGTACTTTAGTAGAAGCCTTTTTCGCTGCAGAGAAATTACTAGAGAAATGAGACAACCTTTCAAAACAGTTAACTGAACTCTGGATTAATTACTAAGCAGTATTTATCTTATCTGTTCTAGGACATGGAATCACTGAAGCAATCACCAACAGACACCATCACTCAGTACGCTTATAATCTGATGAGCCATCAGACCAAATTGGCTCAACGGTGCTTGGATGATAGGACCAACCGGTTAGTCGTAGAAATTGCAACCTGTTTACATAATTCAAGTAATATCTTTTACAGTATCCAACGGTAGATGTCTATTGGTTATGGAATGCTGATGTTGGAATAGGCGCCATGTCTTCACCATCACGCCATCTTTAATTTCATATTTAGGCACCTATGAAGATAGCTGATGATGTAAAAGATATCTTTGAACTGGAGCCAATTCATTACTGGGACTGACTGTGCTGGTTTATTGCGGTGGTGACCAGGCCATGAAATCTTACTGGTCTTTCAAGAGATGGAAAGGAGTTCTGTGAGCGAAGATAGGAGGAAGCAGTCTAGATTGTCATCAGGTGTATTATTATGTCTGCATTGTTGCAGAAGGCATAGCAACACGGCGATATGTAAATACGGCACCTCAACTCAGGAGTGCTCGTGCCTCTTCAGCAAGGTGTTCCGGCTGCCGTGCAGGCACATCCTCATGCTTACTACGGAGCTGAAGGTAAGGCTAACTTATAGATCATCACCACTGTGATTATAGTTTAGTGGCGTCATGGTTATGGCTTGGCTTTCTGACTGCAGGTGAAAACTCACATTCCATTCGAGCCGCGCTGGACGGTGCAGTACTGCCTGTTCGGATGCGAGGGCAACCCGGGCGCGACCGCCACCACCACCGCCAGCACCGGCACAGGTAAAACATCATGTGTAATATTGTTTGTGATCTGACCATAGATTTCTTGATGGGGAGTTCGTTGGTGTGGTGATGTTGATGACGACCTTGATATCGTTTTATGATTGTGACCTGCTGATTATGGTTTAGTTAGAAACGGTTTTTTTTATTCAACGAAGCGACGAGACGCGTGATACGTTCACCTTATGTTAAGTGATAGATCTGTCCATAGCACTGTGGTGGTTGTGTTCGTCTCTTTCAAACAAGATGTTGAGTCTCTTTACTCCGGTGAATTCACTAGCTACGGCACACTTCAAACCGGAACACAGTAATGTGACAGTACTGTCTGGCGGCAGAGGTAGGCGCCGTGGTGGTGCTTTCTAGACGGTGTCCGACAACGGAAACCTACCACCAGTAAAATGATATTCAGATATGAAAAGGTTTATTACTCTTGACAGTCGGAATAAAATGAGCACTTCACAAGTACATCACTAGCGAACTCGTGCCACCTTCGTTGCTTTACGGCGGGGCCACGGGAACGCTTTCGCACTCCTGCGCGACTCCGCCAGCGCCAGCTGCACCCAGCAGCTCCATCGGTGGGAAGAACCCCTTCTTTCCACCTCTGTAAGGGCACGCCGGAAAACAGCGCGCTATCGTCTCTGCCTCGCATAGTCACCTTGATCCCCTTAATCCGTTACCCAGAGTCCATCGGAGCCAAGAGAGAAAACTTCCTACTCTACTCCTTGCAGCAGATCTAGTGATTATTGTGAATAATTCTGGAATATTTCAGTACTACATTCGATCACAACAATTTCTGTAACAGTTATATATGTAATATACATGATGCCTTTCATCTTCAGCTGCATACCGGTGAAAGTTCCATTAGATTTGGTCCCACCCTTACAGTGACCATATAATGGCGGTTCATCAATTAGATAGGTGCCACATTTCCAATATCAAAGAGCACTGAATCTAATGAAATTACTGCGGTAACGAGTCAACTAAATTGTGTCTGTAAGCACTATGGTGCTGTGTTTGTCAACCTTCTTCCTGCCCTTCTCCCAGCTATGTGGAGTCGGCACAGTATGTACTTCTCTTCAATATCTCTCCATCAGCCATCATATCTGAGTCTTGACTCTTCCCACACGTCATCTCACACACAATCCATTCACCCTTTCTTCCATCTTCTACCCTTATAACTGACTACGTTCACTATTACCCATTCAACATTTTTAATGGCTACTTTTTAAATTACCATCAGGTGAGCCTTCTACTTAGCTATTATATTGGTATTGCAGCGAGCAGTGGCACTTTCATGGAGCAAGTGGTGGTGGAAGATGGGCAGCACCGACAGACCATACAGGCGCAGCCGCAGCAAATACACGCGGTGAGTACCAAGTGAACTTGCGGTCGTCTTGCCTTCTTACTATCAGGTAAATGACCTGATCATCATGATGTTGGGACTTTGGCTAGTGTTCATACTACAGCAAACGTTCAGTAAAATAAGCTTACTGGGTTAAGGTAGAAACAAACCTTCAGCTTTCTGGTCATGAGTGAAGATATAATTAACATTCGTTTAAAGGTGGGTGGCGTGAGACAGCAGCAGTATGTGCTGGCAACACCGGGACAGCCTGCGACTCCCGTCTCCCAGGTTAGTATATTTATACAGAATAAATATCCTTGCAATTATAAACTGCTTCTATGATGAAAGCAATTAATTATCCTGATATTCGAAGGTCCCGAAAATGGAGTCCATGTATACTTAACAACTATCACATCCGATCGTCATGAAATTTCTGCAATTCAAACGTCCTCAAAATGAAACTTTATTTTGCAGGTGATATTCTGCGGTGGTGGTGTTGGCAGTGTCAGCGGCGTGGGCACGACGGCGCCTGTCATCACGTCAGTCTTACCTCCCGGCGGGGCTGTTCTGACTCCCCACCACACCCTGCATCAGTGAGGTGGAACACCATTGCAGTGTTGTGAGAATATGAACTGAAGTGTTGTGTAGTGAAGAAATGTGTTTGATGTTAATCCGGAACTGTCATTAATTATAGTCTTATACGGTTAAATGTGGTGCGGAGCAGTTGATGGTCAAGGCTCAACAAGAACTCCTCAACCAAATCACAAGAAGTGTTATGAGAAGACGAATCCATAAATCATGGTTTTTAATCATCAGTAATATATCTTTAAATTTACTCCGAGTTCATTGTGGATTTATTGTCGATGTTAAGATTAATCGGAGACCATTGGTGATATATGGATAGTAACTGGATTGACTGATCAACCAATGAATTTGTTCTGACAATGGATGTGGTGAATATGGATTATGCTGGCAATCCTGTTCAGACTATCACAAGTGTTATGATCAATGGAATACAGTGATAGATCACCATGTGAGGTATTTGCTCATATGCCGTTAAAGTTTGGTTTACTTAATGTATATTAACAGTCTGTCTGTTCATACGTACTATATTATGCTGGTGATAACTACCTGGTGGCCACCATACGATTGGAGCATTGTCATAAGTCCTTACAAAGAAGGTTTTGGTGGCTCTCCGATCAGACCAATATGGGGATTTCACTAGATAGGAATCCTTCATAACCTTGACTTATCCTTAGAAGCAAATTCTATTGAAGCCATAGTGACTCTCCATCGTGTTCGGTCTTGGGCTTTAACTTCAATTTGATACCACGTCTTCCCGATCTTTGCCTCGTCTGGTACTGTGCAGCACCAGATCTGTTTGAGGCGATCGCCCTTGCGTTTTCCTTGAAGATCATTAAGTGGATGCTCGGGAATATGGTTGGAATGGGATCTCTTGGTAGAGTATGATTTGTAAATCGATTAGAGATTCGAAGCAGATCTCTAGGAGATATTTATTGGAGATTCCCTCGGGCCAGTGAATACCGAGAATTCTGCGAAGACAGCGGTTGACAAAGACCTGGAACTCGTGCGAGTTATCTCGGTGACCTTCCATGTCTCATAGCCATATATCAGTACGAATTTAACGACTGATATACGAACATTTTTCTGGATCTAAGTCATTTCGCACTCTGACGGCCGAATGTGGCTTGGTGGATGTCAGAGCCTCGTTTATTGATTAGCAGGGAACAGCACGAGCAGGTGCTGCGGTTTTGGAAGTTGGTGGCCCTTTATTAGGCGCACACCATGTCTCAGATTGTTCGCAATATTTAAGCGGGTGTTCGTGTAACCAAGAGACGCGCCAGGACCTTTTCTACGTCTAGCCTGGTTTTATAGCCGCCAACGACTCCAAAAGCCGCATTAAGGCAAGGAAACACCAATCATCGGTGCGCCGCCACGTCGGGCTTCAGCATGACGATGGCTTCGTCTCCGAGCCTATCTGGATATATATATATAGCGTGATCGAGGGGATCCTCGATCACGCTCAGCAGCTTTGTACCATACCAGCTTTGGAAAGGGACGGCTACGGCTCTCCATGCAGTGTCTCCTCCCAGCATCGCTGACACGATTGCTGGTAAGGATATGTTCAGTCCAATCTGGTTTATTAGGATCCGCTACTCCTGTTTCCAAGCCGAGCAGACCATGAGCGACCATAAGCACCGATAATCCATAAAACACCCGGTAAGTCTGTAGGTGAGACTTTCTCCGCGTCGTCACATCCCGGCATCGAAGACCGGCAGGAAAACCTGGTGCAGTGTATACTATCCTCACTAGCGCCACGTTGTTATGGGTTACGAGCACAATGTGGTGTAGTGTATACCATCCTCAATAGCGCCACGTTGTTATGGGTGACGAGCACAATGTGGTGTCGTGTATACCATCCTCACTAGCGCCACGCTGTTACGGGCGACGAGCACGATGTGGTGTAGTGTTTACCATTCTCACTAGCGCCACGCTGTTACGGGCGACGAGCACGATGTGGTGTAGTGTTTACCATCCTCACTAGCGCCACGTTGTTACGGGCGACGAGCACGGTGTGGTGTAGTGTTTACCATTCTCACTGGCGCCACGTTGTTACGGACGACGAGCACAATGTGGTGTAGTGTATACCATCCTCACTAGCGCCACGTTGTTACGGACGACGAGCACAATGTGGTGTAGTGTATACCATCCTCACTAGCGCCACGTTGTTACGGGCGATGAGCACGATGTGGTGTAGTGTATACCATTCTCACTGGCGCCACGTTGTTACGGGCGACGAGCACGATGTGGTGTAGTGTATACCATTCTCACTGGCGCCACGTTGTTACGGGCGACGAGCACGATGTGGTGTAGTGTATACCATTCTCACTGGCGCCACGTTGTTACGGGCGACGAGCACAATGTGGTGTAGTGTATACCATTCTCACTGGCGCCACGTTGTTACGGGCGACGAGCACAATGTGGTGTAGTGTATACCATTCTCACTGGCGCCACGTTGTTACGGGCGACGAGCACGATGTGGTGTAGTGTATACCATTCTCACTGGCGCCACGTTGTTACGGGCGACGAGCATAATGTGGTGTAGTGTTTACCATTCTCACTAGCGCCACGTTGTTACGGGCGACGAGCACGATGTGGTGTAGTGTTTACCATTCTCACTGGCGCCACGTTGTTACGGGCGACGAGCACGATGTGGTGTAGTGTTTACCATTCTCACTGGCGCCACGTTGTTACGGGCATGCGTATCACTCACTATTAAGTGAACGCGCCGCTCGTCGCGTCGCGATTTTTAACTGCGTTGTAAATTAATGTTGTAGTTGTAAGGTTGTATTAAATATTTAGTGTCGTAGCCGATTGCGGGGCGGTGAGCAGTGAGCAGTGAGCAGTGAGAGGGTAGGACAGGAGGGTAGATAGTACATTTTTAATTGTAATACGCACTCCCCCCTCCTCTTTTTGTTGTAATTTATAAACGATGCCGTAGTTTTAAATATTTTTTAAAAATTGTATTAAATAAAAACAAAAAAAAACTACTAAATTTGTTCCGTAACTTTGTTCTGTGTTGTTCTTTCCGTGTGCTTCCTGACATCCATCATCGTCAATATCATCATCATCATCATCATCGTCATCATTGTTAAGGTCTTCATCGTCATCACCATCAACACAACTGGCGATGACAAGTTTCGCCATCATCGCCAACATGATTGTCATCAGCATCGTCATCATGACCGTCATCAGCATCATCATCGTCATCATTGTTAAGGTCTTCATCGTCATCACCATCAACACAACTGGCGACGGCAAGTTTCGTCATCATCGTCAATATCATTGTCATCAGCATCATCATCGTCATCATTGTTAAGGTCTTCATCGTCATCACCATCAACACAACTGGCGACGATCAGTTTCCTCATCATCGCCAACATGAGTGTCGCCAAAATGGTCATCATTGACATGATGATTGTTAATATCATCATCATTATCGCCATCAATGTCGGTATCGTTATTATCGTCTTCATTATTATTATCATTATCATCAGCTTTAAAGTTTGTAGCTAGTGTAATTCAAGGCGACTAGCGCAATGTGGTGCAATATATGCCATGTTAACTAGCGCCATGGTATGGGCGGGCGTATCATTTACCATCAGGTGAACATCTCGTTATTCTCTTCATGGTATAAAAAAAAAGAAATCCGAATCCCAGCCGTGGGAATGTTAAGAGAACTTAATCTTTTCATTTTCATATAAAATAGGCCAGGTTGGTCTATTAGGCTAATTTGAAGCGTTGCTTTTGTCCATAGTGATGATGATGATGATGATGATTCATGTAATAATGCTTTGAGAAAAAAAAAATACAAAAATAAAGCCTGACTCACACCCTCTAACAAATTACACGACACAGATAATTGTAGACAATGATTTATTTTTTAAATCATTGAATAAAAGGCAAGGGACTTTCAAACATACGGACATTGTATCATATATATATATATATATATATTCCCATTTAGTAAGTGAATAGTAAAAAGAAATGTTTTTTTTTTATATTTTAACTTTTTTTTTAATTATTTCTTAACATGATGGTACGGAAACTGATTCATAATCAATCGGTACATTTTTTTTAAATATAAATTAAAGGCAAATGAACACAAACATGCGGTTATTTCTTTGTATAAAATATGTATATATATTAAAAACGAAAACAGAAAAAAAAATATATAAATTTCTTTTGGAAAATATCCGTATGTATATGTATATATTTAAATCTCGCAGCGTTATAGATTAAAAAATCTCAACCCACCTTTTTTTTTATTTAAACGAGGCAAGTGTCACAAACGTACGGACATTATGTTCTGATGACTGAACGAAAAAATAAATTAAATTGCGGGATTATTTTTTTATTTTTTTTTATTTTATATGTTTTTTTATAAACGTACAGTACAGATATTTTATTATTTTTAAATCTTAAATCTAGATCTAACGTTGTAACGTTTTATTAAAAGTACAGATAAAAAAAAAACAATCCTAAGTAAATAAGTAAACATTAATCCCTGAAATATATAAAAAAAAATTTAGTTATAAAAAGAAAAATACTATTTTTTAGCGTAATTCTAATCGGCTCATAGCAGTCCACTGCTGGGCATTAATCGCCCACGGACGGTCTATTAGCCTGATTTTTGACTATACGCATTTATTTGCTGTCGGCCGTACTGAGATGGTTGCTTCGTCTGCTCTCTGATCTAGGATATATGTATATCCAATATGATCTAGGTATATCCCACTGGTGGGTCATTGACCAACCCATTGCCAGTTCTTGCATACTGTAAAGGCTGTATGGTATTCACTAGGGAATAAGGTTAATTGAAAGAGAAAGATATCAGATAATAAGCATAGCTCTTTCTCTTTCTGGAGGTTTGTTCGACTCTGGACTCATTAATCAGTCGCATCAATGTCCACGTTCAGCACCACAAGTGGGCATAAGTAATGCGAAACAGTAGACAGAGACGATAAATCTGACAGTGTGATATAAAATTAAAGTATTTACACTGAAACGTATACTGTCTAATTTATGTAGTTTATATGATGCGGTGACGGGTGTGACGTTCACCTGATGTTAAGTGACACCCGCCCATAACGTGGCGCTAGTTGGGATGTTTACACTGCGCTCTTCGTCCGGCAGAAGATGGTAAGTATCGTTACTCCAGTAAAATTAACTAGTTACAGCGTGCTTCAAACCGGCGCACGGCGCTGCGGTGGTGATTGTCTAGACGGTCTACCGCCAGTAAAACGATGGTGATTGACTTAATTGGATGTGTGCTGTGTGAAGTTATTAGGTATTGCTTAAAACACTATGACGCGTGTGAACAGCGTCAGGATGAAGAGTGTGAATAGAGAGTAGAGGTTCCTGGTCGCGAGCCCAGGCGCGGGCGGCGCGACGCTGGTGCAGGCGTCGAGGTGACGGAACAGCTCGATGTAGTTCCTGGCCGGCTCGTTGGCGGTGTCGCTGGAGGGCTCCGTCAGGCCCACGGCCGTGTTCTTGAACAGCAAGTCGCTGATGCCGTCGAACGGCGAGTACATCTCCAGGTTGATGTGCTGAGTGCCGGACGCCGCGTTGTAGCCGAAGTACAGGTCCAGGTTGTCCAGGAGGACGCTGAGGCTGTTCTGCAGCGCGTCCGATCTGTTTTACACGATATGATCAACTTGACTACGTTTTTTTTTTTTTTTGTATATATACAACGAAGCTACGAAACAAACGTGATGTTCACCTGATGTTAAGTGTTTACGCACGTCGCCTTAAAACAGAATGTTGCCTCTTAACAAGACAACATCCCACGTTTCAAGCTACATCGCCCTTCAAACCGGAACACACTAAAGTTTGCAAACTACTATTTGTCGGTTGCAATAAGAGCTACAGTGGTACCTGCGTAAATGATCTCCGGAAAAAGAGACCTAACTAGTAAAGTGTTGATGATAAGATGATGGTGAAGCTTATCAAGAATAATCCGGTAGTTATGGCGGTAGATTTACCATATGGTGGTAATTGGCCAGGTGGGTTCAAAACCTTGTTAGCAATTCAATATTAGGCTCCAGAATCGAATCGAGTACCGCCATTTTATGTGTTAAACTATTAGCCACTACTTCATAGATAAAATAAGTACTAGTATTGTTTCTCGTCGGAGTCAGTTTAACTTGGTATCATTGAGTGGAAGAAGAAGATAAAATAGAAACTTTGTTTATGATCTGATTTTTTTTCCAAATTAAAATTCTCTGTATAATCGATAAAAGCGACTAAAGAACTTATATAAAAAAAAATGTCTATGATCGAAAAAGTAAATTGTTAATCATCGATTTTTCTAAATAATATTCTGTCTGTAACCGAAGCAACATTTATGTCATCGTAAAAAGCTTTATAATAAAAAAAAAAAAAATTGCTGTCAAGTCAACACATTGTCTCTGATCGAAAAAACTTTTTAGACGAAAACTCATTTTGTCTATGATCATAAAAACTTTGTAGTATCTGATATTTTTTTTTTTATATTGCGTTCTCCACAGATCTGTATATATGTCAGTCATTCTCCATCTGTGCCTATGTTTCAATATGGAATATTTATTATCTGTGCCTATGTTTCAATATGGAATATTTATTATCTGTGCCTATGTTTCAATATGGAATATTTATTATCTGTGCCTATGTTTCAATATGGAATATTTATTATCTGTGCCTATGTTTCAATATGGAATATTTATTATCTGTGCCTATGTTTCAATATGGAATATTTATTATCTGTGCCTATGTTTCAATATGGAATATTTATTATCTGTGCCTATGTTTCAATATGGAATATTTATTATCTGTGCCTATGTTTCAATATGGAATATTTATTATCTGTGCCTATGTTTCAACATGGAATAATTATTATCTGTGTCTATGTTTCAACATGGAATATTTATTATCTGTGTCTATGTTTCAACATGGAATATTTATTATCTGTGTCTATGTTTCAACATGGAATATTTATTATCTGTGTCTATGTTTCAATATACTATTTAAATGTTATTATTTAAATATTTTTAATCTGTTATTTGATTATTATTTATTTAATTAATCGATGAAACGAGCGGAACGTTAACCTGATGGTAAGTGATACGCCCAACCACAAGAATGTGGCGATAGTGAATATTATAACTATACCACGTTGTGTTGTCGAGTCCCGTTACCTCAGTAATTACATTAGCTACAGCGCCGTTCAAACCGGAACACTAGAACGGATTGTTCGGCTTCAATAGGCGCTGCGCTACCAGGGCTTCCTACTATTATTTAAAACTAAAATATTTGGGCTATTTATAATTAAAAATAATTATATTCATCATCAGCTGATACATGTCCACTGCTGGACATAAACCTCCCCCCATTAATCCCACACTGATTGAGTATATTTATATTTAGTTCTACTTCTAGATATATTCTAGTTGAACCTTACCTTCTAGCCAGGACTTCGGAGTCGACGACGTAGGCGAGCAGGCAGCCCTGGTCTATGGCCGTGCCGTTGTATTGAGCGAGGGTGTTGTTGCGGCACAGCGCCCTGAACTGTTCCGGTTGCAGCTTGAGCGAGGACAGCACAGCTGGAAACGGAGACTGAATGAGCAGGACGAACATATGCCAGCGGACGATGATGACGACGAAGAGAGGAAAGTTCACTGGAAGGTGTCTGCTGTCGGAGACCGTCTACGTCTCTCTTTAATTGATAAAGTATTTTCTTTTTCGATTAAATTTTAATCGATTTTACAGTTTGAAAATCGATAAAAAAAAAATACAAATTAAACGAAACCTCAAATCAAATATATATACTATGAAGAATTTTTAAATTACTATTGCTTTCGAATTATACAAGTTGGTAAAGCGTTGTTTTTTTAATGCGAACAAATAACAAGTACCGCCATTTTAATTGCAGCAAGGGGTTTGGTTAGGTTAGAATCCCATCCGAGCGGGCTTGAGAGAGGACAGATCCCGCTCGGAGAAGAAACCGTCGTAGCGCTACCGTGCGTGAACACGTCGCACCGGTGAATGGTGCTCCCCTACCATAATGGGGCCTTTGGGGTTGTTGGCGATCAGGATGGGGGTTCTTATCGCCTTCTAAACGACCCTGAGAAGGACAATGGCTGGACGTGGTCTCCGATCATTGAAGTAATGCTCACGAGGCTGGCAGGGTCTGTATAAGCAGGCCCCGGGACAGGCTATCCCAGCATAGCGTTAGCGAGGCCGCGGTTGTGTTCCGAACGGAGATCCTGTGACCTCGTCAAACGTCGAAGGCGACCACCGAGGAGGTTTTAGTGGGTAAAAATCTACACATAACTCTGACTTCCCCCCAAAAGTCACTATCTTTTCGAAGATTTCCCCCCAAACCAAAAAAAAAAAGGTTATAATCCCTTGAGCGGCTTCGATAGAAGTACGGAGATCCCGTGACCTCGCCAAACGCCGAAGGCGACCACCGAGGAGGTTTTAGTTGGTAAAAATCTACACATAACTCTGACTTCCCCCCAAAAGTCACTATCTTTTCGAAGATTTCCCCCCAAACCAAAAAAAAAAAGTTTATAATCCCTTGAGCGGCTTCGATAGAAGTACGGAGATCCCGTGACCTCGCCAAACGCCGCAGGTGACCACCGAGGGGGTTTTAGTTGGTAAAAATCTACACATAACTCTGACTTCCCCCCAAAAGTCACTAACTTTTCGAAGATTTCCCCTAAACCAAAAAAAAAAGGTTATAATCCCTTGAGCCGCTTCGATAGAAGTACGGAGATCCCGTGACCTCGCCAAACGCCGAAGGCGACCACCGAGGAGGTTTTAGTTGGTAAAAATCTACACATAACTCTGACTTCCCCCCAAAAGTCACTAACTTTTCGAAGATTTCCCCCCAAACCAAAAAAAAAAAGGTTATAATCCCTTGAGCGGCTTCGATAGAAGTACGGAGATCCCGTGACCTCGCCAAACGCCGAAGGCGACCACAGAGGAGGTTTTAGTTGGTAAAAATCTCCACATAACTCTGACTTCCCCCCAAAAGATAGTGATCTTTTCGAAGATTTCCCCCCAAACCAAAAAAAAAAGGTTATAATCCCTTGAGCGGCTTCGATAGAAGTACGGAGATCCCGTGACCTCGCCAAACGCCGAAGGCGACCACAGAGGAGGTTTTAGTTGGTAAAAATCTCCACATAACTCTGACTTCCCCCCAAAAGATAGTGATCTTTTCGAAGATTTCCCCCCAAACCAAAAAAAAAAAGTTTATAATCCCTTGAGCGGCTTCGATAGAAGTACGGAGATCCCGTGACCTCGCCAAACGCCGAAGGCGACCACAGAGGAGGTTTTAGTGGGTAAAAATCTCCACATAACTCTGACTTCCCCCCAAAAGATAGTGATCTTTTCGAAGATTTCCCCCCAAACCAAAAAAAAAAAGTTTATAATCCCTTGAGCGGCTTCGATAGAAGTACGGAGATCCCGTGACCTCGCCAAACGCCGCAGGTGACCACCGAGGGGGTTTTAGTGGGTAAAAATCTCCACATAACTCTGACTTCCCCCCAAAAGATAGTGATCTTTTCGAAGATTTCCCCCCAAACCAAAAAAAAAAAGGTTATAATCCCTTGAGCGGCTTCGATAGAGGTACGGAGATCCCGTGACCTCGTCAAACGCCGCAGGTGACCACCGAGGGGGTTTTAGTGGGTAAAAATCTCCACATAACTCTGACTCCCTTCAGAAGGCAGAGTGTCTTTTCGAAGGAGGTTAGCTCGTAGTGTAAATATACTCACAGTCGATGTTCTGCATCTCCACGAACGCGACGTGGGTGTCCGGGTCGGCGAGGCACGCGAGGGAGCCGTTGTTCCCGTAGTACAGGTTGCTGTGGTCCCACGCGCAAATGGCTGCGGAGAGGTCATCACGTTTTAGATCAGCAACGCAGGGACATTACTGTGATCCGGTTTGAAGGGCGCTGTTGCTATTACTGGTGGTAGTGTCTCTGTTGCTGCAGACCGTCTATGTACCACCGCAGCACATATTGCAGCAGACAGACAGTACTGTGCAGACATTACTGTGATCCGGTTTGAAGGGCGCTGTAGTTGTTATCTGTGGTAGTGTGTTTGTTGTTGCATATCGTCAAGATAGTTACCACGCCAGCGCCTATTACAGCCGAAACATAATACAGTGTAGACTTTACTGTGATCCGGTTTGAAGGGCGCTGTTGCTATTACTGGTGGTAGTGTCTCTGTTGCTGCAGACCGTCAAGGTAGATACCACCGCAGTACATATTGCAGCATATAGATAGTACTGTGCAGACATCACTGCGATCCGGTTTGAAAGACGCTGTAGCTGGAGTATTTTAACTAGCGCCATGTTATAGGCGGGTGTATCACTTACCATCAGGTGGACGTCCCGTTCGTCTCTTCGTTTAATTGTATAAAAAGAATTCATCATCATCACCATCAGCCGATAGAAGTCCACTGCTGGACGCAGGCCTCCCGCGTATAGTCCCACACCATCGAGTAAGAGTTCATTTGGGGGGGATTTGGGTCAATTCCCCACACGTTGGCCCACTGCAGGTCGGTGGGAACCAGAGCCTCATCTGTTGATCATCAGGGTTCACCACGAGCTGGTGAAGTTGGCTTAGCTCCGGTGAGTTGTACGAGAACCCTTACTAAGTCTCTTTTGAATCGTCGGCGTTATTGAAGATGTCTTTTGCCAGTCCCAGCAGTGGGGAAACAAAGTGGGCTACTTGTTTTATCAAGTAGGATTAATGCATTAAACTTTCAATGACCCAAATACCGTTTTTAAGTCGCAGTATTCCACTCCGTTCCTGTTTAAAGGGCGCTGTATCAAGTGAAATTGACGGAGTATAATATGGAGCAGTATATATTGTCCGGGTTGTCATGGCTCCAGATGTTTAACCTTTGTTCAGCCCCTAGTTACCACTTCTGATGTGGAGGTAGGATCAGCGGCAGTATCATCGCTGACTGGCTCGTGTTGAAGAAAAAAAAAATAGTTCACTCACATTCTGAGAAGTTGCCGACCACTGGCATCGCCGGTCTGCAGACCGAACAGAGAGTGGAAGCGTCGAAACTCTGAAATAATTCATGAACGCATTAATTGGATTTGAGTTTTTTTTTTAATTTGCCTAAAATTAGGACATAATTTTGATGCACAAAATGGCGGAATTCAAATTAAGGTCATAATTTTTTTTAATTTGCCTAAAATTAGGGCATAGATTTGATGCACAAAATGGCGGAATTCAAATTAAGGTCATAATTTTTTTTAATTTGCCTAAAATTAGGGCATAGATTTGATGCACAAAATGGCGGAATTCAAATTAAAGTCATAATTTTTTTTTAATTTGCCTAAAATTAGGGCATAGATTTGATGCACAAAATGGCGGAATTCAAATTAAAGTCATAATTTTTTTTTAATTTGTCTAAAATTAGGGCATAGATTTGATGCACAAAATGGCGGAATTCAAATTAAGGTCACAATTTTTTTTTTAATTTGCCTAAAATTAGGGCATAGATTTGATGCACAAAATGGCGGAATTCAAATTAAGGTCACAATTTTTTTTTTAATTTGCCTAAAATTAGGGCATAGATTTGATGCACAAAATGGCGGAATTCAAATTAAGGTGATAATTTTTTTTAATTTGCCTAAAATTAGGGCATAGATTTGATGCACAAAATGACGGAATTCAAATTAAGGTCACAATTTTTTTTTTAATTTGCCTAAAATTAGGGCATAGATTTGATGCACAAAATGGCGGAATTCAAATTAAGGTGATAATTTTTTTTAATTTGCCTAAAATTAGGGCATAGATTTGATGCACAAAATGGCGGAATTCAAATTAAGGTGATAATTTTTTTTTTATTTGTCTAAATTAGGTCATAAATTTGATGCACAAAATGGCGGAATTCAAATTAAGGTCACAATTTTTTTTTTAATTTGCCTAAAATTAGGGCATAGATTTGATGCACAAAATGGCGGAATTCGAATTAAGGTCACAATTTTTTTTTTAATTTGCCTAAAATTAGGGCATAGATTTGATGCACAAAATGGCGGAATTCAAATTAAGGTCACAATTTTTTTTTTAATTTGCCTAAAATTAGGGCATAGATTTGATGCACAAAATGGCGGAATTCGAATTAAGGTCACAATTTTTTTTTTAATTTGCCTAAAATTAGGGCATAGATTTGATGCACAAAATGGCGGAATTCGAATTAAGGTCACAATTTTTTTTTTAATTTGCCTAAAATTAGGGCATAGATTTGATGCACAAAATGGCGGAATTCAAATTAAGGTGATAATTTTTTTTTTATTTGTCTAAATTAGGTCATAAATTTGATGCACAAAATGGCGGAATTCAAATTAAGGTCACAATTTTTTTTTTAATTTGCCTAAAATTAGGGCATAGATTTGATGCACAAAATGGCGGAATTCAAATTAAGGTGATAATTTTTTTTTTATTTGTCTAAATTAGGTCATAAATTTGATGCACAAAATGGCGGAATTCGAATTAAGGTCACAATTTTTTTTTTAATTTGCCTAAAATTAGGGCATAGATTTGATGCACAAAATGGCGGAATTCAAATTAAGGTCATAATTTTTTTTAATTTGCCTAAAATTAGGGCATAGATTTGATGCACAAAATGGCGGAATTCAAATTAAGGTCATATTTTTTTTAATTTGTCTAAAATTAGGTCATAGATTTGATGCACAAAATGGCGGAATTAAAATTTAGGTCATAATTTTTTTTTAATTTGCCTAAAATTAGGGCATAGATTTGATGCACAAAATGGCGGAATTCAAATTAAGGTCACAATTTTTTTTGTTGCAGTCTCTGGTTGATGGCAGGAGGCAAGAGAGAGGGATATATATATATATATATATATATATATATATAATGGCGGCTTTATATTAGATCAAATAGTTTCAAAAAAAGGTTTTAATATATTTTATATTCAATTCAGCGACGAGCCCAATAACATGTTCACCTGATATTAAGTGATACGCCTGACCATAAAGTGACGCTAATCAGGGTGTTATATACTGCACCTCATTGCGCTCGTCGCCTTGAGACAGGATGGTGTCTCATTATCCGAGTTAAGTCATTAGCTACAACGACCTTCAAACCGGAACACAGTAATGTTGGACTTTTGGACTGGACGGTCTGTTGCAACAGAGACCTGCCACCAGTAAAATTGATTATATATTTTCGATAGACGGTAGATAAAAAAAATGTACTAACGGAAGCGTCGGTGATGGTATGAGTGGCATCAATGGCTCCTGGAGCGCAGGTTCCGTTGAAGAATTCGCCGACTACCTTCGCGTAGTCGCACTCCGAAGAGCTGAGGACGCTGCGCTCTTGAGCCACGTTCACGAAGGCCATGTATGCTGCAGAAGAGAAGGTCATCATCATCACCATCATCATCAGACCACAGACGACGACCAATCGGCATAGGCCTCTCCCAAAGATCTTCACATCCATTCATATTCTTCTTCTTCTTCTAGGCCAATGCGGATTGGTGGGAGTCAAAGCCTACTTGATCACCAGGGTTCACCACGAGCTGGTGATCTTGGCCTGGGTCCTATGGTTTGTGATGGAACCTTTACGCAGGAGATGAATAGATTTAATGAATTACTGGGGGTGATAAGACTCAGCATCTTGTGTTGAAGAATGCAATGTGGTGTAACATCCGAACTAACACCACGATGTTATTGGGCGTATTACTTACCATCAGCTGAACGTCCAGATGGTTATATAAGACAGTTCGGCATTATTGTTATATATATAAAAGAAGCTGTTCGTCTTCCCGTTGATGTAATACCGATTCCACCAAATTCAGGGAAGCAAGCCTTCTTCCCCCTCAAGTTCTCGAAGCGCGTGATCTCCTCCTGCGAGGACTCCTTGATGAGGGCAGCTACGCGGGAGAAAGCCGCTGGATTGCTGCGCGTGTTCTGCACCAGCTTCAGCGCTGACAGCTTGTAGTGCCTGCAGGAGAATGATGATTAAATCACTTCATGGATGGATGCTGCGGAGGGCACAGAAGTCGACTTTGTCGTACTGAAGTAGTTTGGACCTGGAGTCACAGGGTTTGGATGGTGGTATGGTTATCAACCTTCGCATTATCTACTCTTCTACCACCGTCAGGTTTAAAATCTGCCGTAACAGCATCACTGTGTTTCGGTTGGAAATGTATGTGCGAGCGATCTTCACCATCTTCAGCCCCACACCAACTTCCAACCTTGAGGATTGCAAGACCAAAAGACTATCAGGTCAAGAAGTGTATAACGAACACTCACTGCCTAGATATGTAGCCGTAGTTGGATGGTGATGCGATGAAGTCGGCACGGTCGTCCTTGATGTCCTGCAGGCACTCGAAGACGTTAGATCTCAGCTGGCAGGAGATGGGCGGCTCGATGCCCAGGGTGTAGGCGGCGGTGCGCAGCCAGTTGCATTTGCTCTCCTCGTTGACGGAGATGGTGCACCAGCGCCGGGCCGGCAGACAGGAAGCGGTCGCGTCTATGTTTGTTATGTTGCGAACTGAAACGAATGGTATAGTAGTAGTAACTTGAGTGAACCAGGTTTTATTGGCGATAGTGGCCTGAGCTGAGCATCAGCTTAGTGGCTCCACTCATGAAGACAAACGGAACCCTTGGACGGGAGCACTGGTACCGACAATTTCTTTCATCCTCTTGGTGCTCAAGGTCGAGGCGTTGAAGCTGAAGTACGAAAACTGGAGTTGTTCAAAACATAAGGATGTCTTCATGTCATAATCCTCCGATGATGAGAAAGAGGGTGAGGATTTATATTATATAATCCCAAATACCCCGAGTCTAGCAACTTACCATACCATTAAATAAATTTCATTCGCGATTATTGGTGTACAAAATACCAGCATAAAATTCCATGGTCCTGAAAGGAACTCTTCCCTTCTTTTCCTTTTTGTTTCTCTTCCCCTCTGTGATTTTGTCTAGATAAGACAGGAGTCTTTGAGAGAACATTAAATAAGGTTCTAGACTAACTTTATCAACTAACTACATTACCAATTACCACCAGGTGGGTTCATATCTGTGGTCTGCATGATATAAAGAAGAGTCAGTGACCTTGGGTATACTTAGGTTGGTAGACAGAGGAAAGTGATTACGTACTACCAACTGTATAATTCGCAGGCGACGGGAGAGATTCCTCGAAGTTGACGCGAGCATTGGCGCCACCGATGATGCCGCTGAACAGTATAGACTGCCAAGTGTTACCGCCAGGGTTAGCGCCGTTGGGCCACCAGTTGATCAGGTTGCTCTGCACTGATGATGCAACGGACCTGGGGATATAATGTTCTTTATAGAAGCAAGAAGAGACGGATAGATAGACACAAAACGGTAATAATAGCAAAAAAGAACAAATGCTGCTGTCTTTGGAATTATTCACCTTATAGCTGCATTCTATACAGTAGAAGATGGTGGATAGAATGTAGTACATCTGCTGAACATGGTGTAATAATTAACGATGGAATAATCACTGTAGACGATAGTAATACTCACGCAGAAGCAACTATAGCGCTCCACGGTTGCCTAACGAAAGCGCATGGGGAAATGGGGCTGTTCAACGATTCAGCTGAGAGGGCCCTGAGAGAGCCATCTTCGCACAACAGGGAGTAACGCTCAGCATCCTGAGGGTTGCGGACCTGGAAAATAATACAAATAGAATCTAATAATCCCAAATATTTATTTTTTCAAATCTATTAACATCAGATATTTCTAACCGACGTGCTCTTGTAAATTGGACCTCCTAATCAATTTTCATCCAAGAGCCTCCATGGAATAGTTTTCGCAATAGCATTATAAGGTTTTTCTGCAGCATTTGTCTGTCAATGAGGCATAGACTACGGTCCTCGTTTACCATCAAGCAGTTTCGAACCAGCATATTTACAGATAATAAAAAAATCTCACCGTGATGAACTGCCGAATTACTTGGTAAAAGTCCTGTTGGTATGAAAGATGATTGGGTAAGTGTGGACTCACGTTAAAGAACTCCCGGACATGCTGCCATGCGACGTACGCCACACTGTTGTTGTTTGTACGGAGACACTCCAGAGCTTGGATGTGGCGGTTGGTGTTGGAGACGGTGGCAATGTTCACACCCATGTCTATGGTGTAACCCGAGCAACCGTTGTTCGCGCCGCAGAGGGAGCACATCGACGGGTATCGCGCCTCTGGAGATGGACAAGATCTTGTATAAATAATTTCTTTTTTGGTATCGCATAGGAAATGTTATCATGTGGGTGTATAGGATCTACGGATTCCTCCGGGTTATACATTAGACCTAATAAAATCAAAGGTAATCAGGCGGGTAAAAAACGCAAATACCTACCAATAGCTATCAAGTCTGGTACCAGAATCAGAACAGAGATAGGTATTTATCCACTGGTCCAGAATGTCAATTAGAATTTTAGGAAAAAGTACTTGTCATGAGGTCTAAACAGAAAGTACTTATCAGTAACGAAGCCACTTTAACCAGAAATGTAATTGGTTACTTCACATACTTAGGCTTGCATCGACGGTGGAGTTCGCGCTCCAAGGGCCTGGTCTACAGGCGTTGGAGAAGAACTGGCTAAGGGTTTCTAGCTCCAACTCTTCAGCGGTCTTGCCTGCAACGTCGGCGTTTGGACAGCGATCGGTGCGGGCCACCTGGTAGTTGTAAGAGATTCTTATTAGTCTGGAAGCGGGATGGTAATCAGGGTTTGTTGAGTGGTGTATGTGATCCTAGAGGTCTTTACACAATGAAGGTTCGAAAAGGTTGAGCAGGTTGTAAATGGTAAAAAACAGTACATAAGTCAAAATACTCGAAACAGCATTATGGAGAAGGGAGAATGTTTAGGGTATACAAACCAGTCGTTCAAAAGTCTTCAAGACCCTCGGAGACCAGCGTATTTCGTCGTCGAAGCCAGGGTGGCAGTAGCTGGCCCCGCGAAGCCCCTCCAGTCCTCCGGTGTGAGAGCTGGAGACCACTGCAACCGCTTCGAAGGCGAACGGCTCTGGAATGGTATACTTAGATAGTAAGTGATACTGCAATGGTGAAGATCTACTGTTTATTTAGTACTCTAGGGAAATGGAAAGAATTTACCATTTACTTAATTGTAACTTAAGCACGGTCCAAAGCCATTTTTCTCGTCAGATTTGAGCACTCGATAAGCATCTTTTAAGAGCTGTTCTCTTAAAGGAGAAAATTGTAATGATAGGGTTTTTTTTATCTGCTTGTCGAACAATAGAGCATAGAGAGAGAAACAGGTTTCTGGAGCAGAATTACTTATTGTCTGTGGTCTCATTATTGCCTTACGTCTTGTGAAATGAAGGTCAAGTGCGAGGATAGATAAAAAAGCAGAGATTTATCTTATCTATTTTATATCAGAAACCTAAGCACCATCTCGATTCCGAGGTCTTGGAACTCAGACGAAGACAAGGTTGTTGTGCTGATTAATGTTCTAAACATCAAAACATCTCTCAGCGTAGAAAATAAAAGTTACCTTGCCGGTTCACATCCCTGATCGTAGCCACGACCCTGTTGTCGTTCGGCTGCTGCTGTGTGAGCAGCATCATCTCCTCCTCGGAGAACACGCCGAAGTCAACGGCATTCCGGGAAAGCCTCAGCGCGCAGTCAACCCTGGAATAATGGATTCTTTATAGTTACCTTCTGCACCAAGTAGTGAGGGGATACTTATCATCGCGTAATGTGAAGTTAGTTCCTTCGTGACATGGGACATAAAAAAAAATATATTTCGGTCGGAGTCTTGATCTTGAGTACACATAAGTGACTTATCAATTACTTCTTCTTCAGCTCCAATACTTTAAGTGAAGTGTTTGTTAGTGATTTCTGCAAGAAAACAGATATTGAGAAAACTATATATATACTGACCTGGACTCGACGGCCTGACAGATTGCCTGGCTGCCATCTTTATCTAGACTTTGACACAGGACAGGATTCGCAGTGGAGACACAAACTCTGACTGAAATAAAAAATGCCACACATATAATTTGATATTGTATAAACATCCCATCATCGTCATCATCATTTCAACCGATGCATGTCCACTGCTGGACTTAGGTCTCTTGTAATGTATTCCACAAATCACGGTCTTGCGTCAAACATCCTGTATAGTCAGTAATTAAAGAAATCAGCTAAACGACTGAGAGATGCATTCACTGGTGGTAGGTCTCTGTATTCAGAATCATCTAAGTAGGTACCACCGGTGCTCGTATTACAGCCGGCATTTAGTACTGTGCAAACATTACTGTGTTCCGGTTTGAAGGACATATGTCTATCTGTAATTACTGCGGTAACGAGACTGAACATCTTATGTCTTGAGGCCATGAGCAAAACGTCCTGTGTATACTATTCTAACTAGCGCAACATTCATCAGTTGAACGTCTTGCTCGTATCGTTGCTTCGTAGAACAAAAAAAAATGTGAGATTTTGGTATCAACTGAGCTTACAGTAAAAATAAAAATATTTTGCGGAAACTGATATGTTCCTGCATTTGGTTTGCCATTAATCCTTCCCAGTTAGAGAAGGATCCAAGCCCTAGCAGTGGAAATATTAAGAGATCTAGTGAATTTAGAAATCACTTCAAACCGTCACATTTAATGTCTTATTCATAGATTGAGTAGGAAACACCTAAGACTGTTTATCGCTCGGCGTGGCCGTCTGCATATCCTTATCTGTCCATAAACGCAGGACACAGGTTTCAAAGTCATGTGACTATCACGTTAGATAACGCATTATGATGTAGTAACATAATTTTTAAATTATGGTAACTGTACCATCACACTTAAGGGAGAATAAGAGAATTTCTCTATCTGTAATGACAGCTGGAACAGCTATTATGACGGCAGATTTATATCATGAAAGAAGTAGGTAGTTAGGTGAGTTTGAAAAATCCTAATATCCAAAGTATCGACTTTCCAATAGTGACACCGGAATCGAAGAGAGTACCTCTAGGTTACAAGGTAAACGATTTGCCACCGTCCAGAGAGTCAAGCAATATGTAGAAGATGATAGAAATGCATGAGAGGATGCGACTGACGATGCTTTTATTTGGTTTGATCTCATCAGTTTTAAAGGATCTGAGGTATAGTTGAAACCTGTTCTGGAGTTATTGAAAGTTGTTTGTCAATACGTTGTAAGCGATATAAAGTAACGGTAGCTGAGTTTGTAAGGCGTTTATACAAGGTATAAGTCTGGAAGAGGAGTCGGTATGATCTCTTGACCTTGATGAAGAAATAAATATTAAACTAGTCTCTTCAAACAACAGCTTTTTTGAACATGACATCCTCTAACTTACACTAAATGGATTCTCAGCTGTCGGAACATTAAGACGGCTATTTATATAGATCATTTTAGAAAATGTAGTAAATATGATCTTCGATTATATAAATTCATGCAGATGATGATAATTGTTAGCTTAGAATTTTCAATAGCTAAAAAGGCAATAATTAAACCTGTGTACTAAGCTATAAACTTAGACTTTCCAGTCGTGACATAGATAGCCTTACATTCAGATACCCTGACGATACTATGTTCAGAACTATTGCTTAAACGATCGGTGATTTTGCTAGAAAATAGATTTTTTTTTCTTTTACGTACGATCTGTGATTCATGTAACATGAAAATTGTAGCCGTTTTGAATAGGTTATAGGCAAATTGACAACTTCCGTTATCGATAGCGGAAACAAATGAGAGATTTTAAATTGAAAGGAAGGTTACATGGTAAAAACATTTTAAATTTCAAGGATAACAGATACCGTCAACAATTTCCAAACGCTGGAACTAGATCTGTGTATCTGATAGAAATTAGGTAAGACCCATGAGAACTTGGAAATAATGAGCTGTGGTTAGTCAGGTTTTCTTGTTTTTTTTTTTTAATTTAACCATCTCAGATATATATATTATATACATTTAACATAAAAATTGTATATTTCTCATACGTTGTTGATCTAAATTAAGTTGTATGAGGTTATGTAAAGGATAAATATGTATTTACTTCATCTTATCATTTAATATAAGACTTAATAAAATAAGTACATTTTTAAAAGATTTCAATGAAAATTAACGTTTTTGTGTATTATTACTATTTATAGTAGACAGCGTAAAAGGACTATTATAGTACATTCAAATTAAATCACCAAGGACCTGTTATAAAGAACAAGATATTAAACATAGAAAAAAAACTTATTATCGTTACATAACAGTATTATCAACTTACAGGTTTGAGCTGCTGTACTGCTGATCAGGAATAAGACAAATAGTAACTCTTTGTAGCCCATTTTTTGCTAGAACAATTGAGTACGCACTGAACACACTAAATAGGACCTATGTCCTATAATGCCACGCCCGAAAGTAAATCAGCACAATTTACCGGACTTTACTGAAGCATTCGATACACCGGCCCCTACTGTGTAGTTTATTTAAAAATGGCGTACAGTATTCGCGGCCGTATCTTATCAATATTTCGAAATTCAGTGTAAAGGTGGGCGATACGGTAACATTGATAAGATGATAACGGCGAAACTGAGTAATTCTTGTTCTGGCGTTTTGCTGGGTACTGCCTTAGGTCCAGTCATTTTTTGGTATTATATTTTCGTCATTGTTCTAAAACTTGACCGCAATTTCAAATGATGTTAGTTAATAATGCTGTGGATGATGAAACGCGTTTGTCTGGGTGTCCAACAAATGTTCACAGCTTGTATTGTGATGCAGAAGATTTACTTTATGAGAGTGCTAAGTAACCAGGTTTGAAGAAACCTTGCCATTCTGTGTAAGAGATGGGTCCAGAATCGAATCAGGGAACATGGTGTCATCGGGAAAACTGTTAATAACTGTGCCATAGTCTTTGAACCTTTCCGAAATCTGTCGATAACTTTTTCTGGTTCGAATTATTATCTTTAGCTAATAGACTAATTGGTGATAAGTATCCCTCTAAACTATACTACACTGATCGGTTTTGAAAGGCTACTGTCGCCGGCAGTAGGAAGCTGTGCAGGAAGGCTAAGGTAGACTGACGATTTGTTGAAGGTCGCGAAAAATCGCTAGTTCAAATATCGTTGTGTAATAATTTTAGTACCATGTCACGGTAAAATTGAGGAGTAATAAAATTTAACGGCCGCCGTTATCAGTAGATAAAGAGCAGTTTCTACGAAGCGATATCGATCAACGTTTTGTTTGTAGTGTATATATTAGGGGGACCGGAAAGTAATGTCGTTTTCTTACGCTAAATACAAACACATACATTTTTAACGAGTCTTTATTTTTAATCAATGATGTATTCCCCATCATTGTCAATAACCTTTTGCCATCTAGTGAGTAAATTTTCAATCCCTGATCGATAAAAATTAATTGGTTTTTCGGCAAAATATCTAGAGATGGCATTTTGGATATCATCCAAATTTGCAAATGTTTTGCCACTTAAAAAGTGTTGCAGCGCTCGGAATAAGTGGAAATCCGATGGTGCAACATCGGGCGAATATGGTGGATGAGGCAGCACCTCCCACCCCAATTCATTAATTTTTTCTAGAGTTCGCCTTGCGCAGTGCGGTCTTGCATTGTCATGTTGGAGAATGACGCCTTTTCGGTTGACAATCGCTGGCCACTTTTCAATTAAAGATTGATTGACTCGCTGCAATTGTTCGCTGTAGAGGTCTGCAGTAACAGTTTCTCCAGGTTTCAGTAATTCAAAATGAACAATGCCGCGAATACTCCACCAAACACACAAAAGCGCTTTTTTGGGGTGTAAACCTGGCTTAGCAGTACTCCGAGGGATTTCATTTGGAGAGAGCCACTGCCTTTTGCGTTTTGGGTTATCATACAGGACCCATTTCTCATCTCCTGTGATCAAGCGATCAAAAAACGCTTCTGTGTTGTGTCGTTGAAGCAATAAGTTGCATGTGATTGATCGGTTAGCCTTATTCTGTTCGGACAGATTATGCGGGACCCAAACACCTGCTCTGCTTACTTTTCCAATCTGCTTCAAATGTTCTTGGATGGTCGACCAAGGTTTGTTGAGACTGTTTGACAATTCCTCGATCGTCTGACACGGATTTGCTTCCACTTCCGCCCTTAACACGTCGTTGTCTAACGCTGATGGTCTTCCTGATCGATACGAGTCGGAAAGATCAAAATTACCCGATTTGAACTTGGAAAACCACCTTTGGCATTTACGAATGTCCAGTGCATTTGGATAAACATCGCAAATGTTTTTGGTAGCAACTGTTGCGTTATTTCCCTTGCGAAACTCAAAGAGCATGCAATGCCGGATGTGTACCTCTTCTGGTATTTGGCTGGCCATTTTACCCAAAATTACAAAAAAAAATTGTAATTCAATTGTCTATAAGTAAAGAAATCACTATAACCTCACAATGTCTTTGGTACGCCTCTGAACAAAACAATGAGCTGACAAATGACAATCAAGTATTGGCATGCGCAGAAACGACATTACTTTCCGGTCCCCCTATTAGTTTCGAGCCACGCCCTGTGCACCGTCATAGCTGAATGCAGGAAGCGATTTTGCATCTAAACGTTCGTAACAATGTATACAACACACGGCGGAGATTCCTTTGAATAGTTTGGTTGTGTATTATCATATTTGTTAGTCGGTATGAAATGATATCATCGGGTTACTAAGTACGCCGGATGAACTGAAAAAATCGATGTACGCGATAATTGAATGTATATTTAATGTAAATTGATATAAAAAATCTGTCTATATTTGCTATTACTATAGCTATTAATATAATAAAATGATAATGTTATGATTAAGGATGAAGAGTTCTAAAACTAGAGCAGGTTATGAATCCAAAAATCTGCCTCAGCTTGTGCCCTAGGTACACATACAAATAAAGACTATAATACTTTGAACGTACGGTAGACGTAGTGTTGGGAAGCCCCCCATCAGGTGGTCTGACGATCTGGTGACAGTGGCGGGAAGCAGTTGGATGCGAGAAGCGCAGGATCGATCGATGTGGAGATCTTTAGGGGAGGCGTCTAGCATTAGACGTCTATCGGCTGATAACGATGATGATAATACTTTAAACTTTTTACTTTTTTTATATATGGAAATATAGGAGTCTTGCTTTGATACGACAAGCACTAGGCAACCTCGTACTTGTCGTTCATCCTGGTCTCGCTTAGTAAGCAATGAGATCATCCATCTTCAAAGTTCACGAACCCGAACACCCTAGGGCTAACCTTGGTTCTACTACCATTAAACTACAAGGCAACCCTAACCTAATCATGATATTGGAAAACCTTGTACTGGGCTGTCCTAGTCCTGCAAGTACGACACATGCCCAATAATGATAAATACAATCGGTCACTTTAATGAATCATGATTTAGGGAAACTATGCGCTATTTCTAAAAAAAAAATACATGATTACGATCAGTTATCATTGGTGATGTCATCAAATATGAAAATATTCTTTGAAAAATGAATGTAGTACTCCGGATATCTTACATCCGTATGTCTTTTTTTCTACGAAACATTGAAATAAGAAAAACGTTCATGTTATAATAAATATTACTAATTTCAAGCCAATTTGTCCTCCAGTAGTAATTTAAGATAATAACTACAAGACAGTAGTGAGTTAGATTTATTGATAATGTGCTGTTCTTAAAATTCAAGGCAAACAATCTCCATATTTGTCGTATTCTCTTCTCCCTTCCAGAACCGATGTGAGCTCTTCAATGCGGGTCGTTTCATAAGAAATTCTGGATTCTTTGATCTGAAAAGATATTAATATTTATTAGAGTAGAGGCTTCTAGACAATGTGAGCTCATATAGAGGGAGTTGGAACAAATTGAAGAGTCATAGGTATTCCAAAAGATTGCTAGACTTAAGTAGTAGTGGGCAGGGTATATTGTTCGAAGTAATGACGGCTGATGGAGCAGTAAGGAGCTCAGGTGGTGGCTGTGTACCGGTAGATGTCGTCAGGTTGGGAGACCCACTACAAAGTGAACCGACGATCTGATGAGAGTGGGGAGAAGCGTTGTATGCGAGTAATCCGGGACTGATTAATGTGGAAATCTTTGGGGTGGTCTATGTCCAGCAGTGGACGTCTGTCAGCTGATGATTTACAGGTACTCCATAATGACTGTGACGTTGGGAAATTTGCCAGTTTACTCCTTATGCCAATAGCTGGTGGAAAGTACTCGAATCGATGAGGTTATAAATGAAGGAATCATATCATCAATGTTTTTCCTTTTATCCTAAAAGGAGATTTCAATTCTTTCTTAAAATCATTCTCACCGAAGTATGTTGTGCTTTAGTCTTCAATGAGAATGGTGATGTGATAATCCTCTCCAAGAGGAAGTACAAAATTTCAACAAAACTGATGAAACTTGCGCCGAGGAAAAGGCCTGCCGCTCCTCCGAACGAAACTGTGGATAGCAGACATAATTTTTTTTTCTATAAATTTTAGTTTATCCCCTCCACAATTTCACATGTTATTAAGTGACAAGGCTGTAAGTGGTAAAACGAGCTCATCGAAAATACTTTAGCTCTCGTGTATTGAGAGAGAAAGTACAACGATGCTGTTACGGTGGTAGATTTGCAAGGTGATGGTTGTGGCTAGTTAGGTGGGTATGAAATAATCTTAGAATTGAACTGTAGACAATGACGGTTGCAAAAGAAGTTTAGTTCAAAAAAAACTGCAGGCTCACTGAAGCATAAAAACGAAATTTTGGACCACGAAGAGTAGTCGACTCCTGATTGTTTGTGCAAATGAATTCATTTGATTCTGTGCATGATAGGTGGTGATAAGCAGATTACTCCGTTGCCGGAGACCGTCTAGGTAGGTACCATCGCAGCGCCTATTGTTGACGATAAACAGCGTGAAAACATTACTGCCTTCAGGTTTGAAGGGCGTTGTAGCTAGTGTAATTACTGCAGAAGCGAGACTCAAGATCTTATGCCCGAGCGTCATGTGGTGCTGTGTATAACATCCTAACTAGTGCCACGTTATCAGTAGAGATGTCACCTACTATACGATGAACGCCCCTGTACGAAAATGATTTGGGTTTTTGGTGCGATCTGTGTTGGCTCTACACAGAAAGAAGGTTATCAATAATAAAAAAAAATTTAATCTTTTTTATCATGAATCTAAAGACGCTCACTGCGGGACATAGTCCTCCTCCAAATGATCTCCATATCGATGGATCACGCGTTCGGTTTTCTGAGACTCTCACCAGATCGTCGGTCCAACTTGTGGTAAGCCTCCTAACACTACGCTATTGGTACGCGGGCGGGTCTCAAGAACCTTACTGCCCCATCGGCTGTCGGTACTTCTCTATATCTATATATATATGCTCATGTGATTAAATTTGTATTTGGGACTGCATTGATTATCATCATCAGCCGATAGACTTCCACTGCAGGCTGTAATCCTACCCCAAAAGATCATCACTGCATCGATACTTAAATGTTTGGATCTTGTTTGTTACAAATTCTTATTTTTTTTTCATATATTTGTTATTTTAAATCTTGTCTCTTGCAATTGATACTATATATGTATAGAATCGTTGATGGCTGCAGCCACTACCTCATCATAATCTTCTTCAACGCAAATGCTCTTTTTGTTGTTTTGATATGTAACGCAATGGCATATATTGTTCTTCTTCTTCTTCTTTTTCTTATTCTTATTCTTAAAATGCCTCTCCCACTCATGAAGGCTGGCGATCAGCGTGATACAGTCCTTTCTCTAATTCGGCGGAACAATTCAGACGCCTCCGGTATTATAATATATTGTAGTATTCTTTAATAATTTCCAGCTCAATATTCTTTGATCTGATGACAGTAATGACATAAGCCAAAGTCTGAACCTGTATTTATCTTTAAATTTTTTTTTTTTTTTTTTTTTTTTTTTTTTTTTTTTTTTTTTGAAAAATCAATATTGATCCTTTCGTTTTTTGATTTGAACCGGTGATATGACGTAGGCACACCATATCACTGATATAGTTGCTTCCAATTATGGCGATAGCTGGAAATCAGTGCGCTGTTAATTCTATAGCAGCATGAACAGGAATGGATCAGGTTTAAATACCATCAGTTAAAAACAATAGCTGAAGATCGAATTGGTTTTCTCAATCTGATGATGATGATGATGAACAGCAACCATATTTTGTAAAAGTCGATTATGACAGCAATTTTCTATTATGTTTGGAAATTGTTATTATGTATTTGTACTGCGTGGACAAATAAACGATTTTATAATCTTATCCCTTGAGTTCGTCGCCTTCAGACTTAGATGTCGAGTCTCGTTACCGCAGTAATTTCACTAGCTATCAGACACTTTAATACACACAGAAATGTTTGGCGGAAGCAATAAACCCTTTGCTGGTATTATAATAGGATACTCTGTTTCTACTTATAAGGTATTTGTGTTTCCAACTGCTCACCGACCAAGTCCTCGAAGTGGAAGACGATCTCTCTTGTGTACCTGGTCCTGGGAGTTTGCACGGTGAAGCGAACTGCTGCTCGGTTCTGGAACGGGCCGCGGTCCCTATCGTGATCAATTGAACAGTCTTAGATGGTGAATAGGTAATTGACATTTGGATGGTGGTCGCGATCATAATTTCCAAGATCTCTTAGACATGGATATGAATTTAGTATCTGATCTATTTGGATTTAATTTAGTTTCATGTGATTTGATCCTGTATAGTTGGTTGATGAGGCATTGGAATAATTTGTCCTTCACATATTTCTTCCTCATTAATGAAGTATATAACCTTCGGAACGATGTCCTGCCTTCTAGAAGGGTCACGATCGTTTCTATTCCTTCTAACATCCATATCGTTGTTCTTGTTGAGCAGTAGAAAGATCTATAATAAGATATCACTAGTGATAGGTCTCTAATGTCGGAGGTCATCTGGGTAGGCACCACCGCTGTTCCTATTTCTGCCACCGAACACTAGTGTCCTAATATCAACTAGTGATTTATTGTAATTCTGAAATTGATGGTCTATGAGAAGGAGATCAGACCGACCAGAGCTGATCGACGGTGGAGATCTCCCTGTACACCGCGTCCGCGCATTGCTGGCTGCACGAGCACTTGACGCCGCCGAAGTTGGCCAGCAGCTGGCCGTGGGAGGCCAGGCACCACATGCCGGCAGGATCACAAGGCTTGCCTTCTATGGTTACATATTTACAATCACCAAACAAAATATTAAAAAGCTTTATAAAGAGCCTATAGGGTCAATACCGAGAACATCTAATCAACGAAAGAGAAGTAAGAGAGTTAGTAAATTAGCTCAAAGTTAATCTAAAAAATAACTAATTCGCTATTATGTTAATTGAATAGTTAATTTAATGTTGAAATTACTGGTAATTGAGGCCTTCTTTTTGAAGAGACTCAAATCAATTTATCCATTACGTTAGGCAAGTGAGATGATAGTAGTTTTTCTTCTCGCTTCGGTTTCCTCTCGATGTTATTCATCATTGGGAGCTCAAGTTCAGCTGGTTATGGATTTGTTACTGTTTATACAATCTGAGTACACTACTGCTTCAAAATCTACCCAACTTTAGATTTTTCTTTAACTTTGAAGTAATTCTATTTCCTTATAATGGGAATCATAGAAATCACCACTGCGTAGTTCCTAGCACAGTAGTATAAAGAGGATTGGAGGAAGATATTGGTGGTAAGTCTCTATTGCCGGAGATCGTCTAGGTACATACCACCTTAGCGCCTATTGCAGCCGAGAAACAGTACTGTGCCAATATTACTGTGTTCCAGTTTGAAGGGCGTTGTACCTACTGAAATTATTAAAGCAACGCGACTCAACTCGACTCTCAACTTACCTCTGTTTCAAAGCTAAGAGCATAATGAAGTGTAAAGTATATTATCTTGAGTGACGTTATTTTTTTTATGGGCGGACATATCACTTACTTTCACGTGAACGTCCAGTTCGTCTCGTTGCTTCGTATAAAAAAAACACTGACCTGCGTAGAAGTAGTAGAATGGTCGGCAACCGCAAAGCTGTATCACGAGACGGATCCGACAATTCATGCGGCATGTATTGGTGCTGTACACCTGGGGATTTATTACTATTGGTATTTAAATATTAAAAAACGGAAAGGATTAGAAGTTCTGAAGACCGGGTTTTCATCATCATCATCATCAGTTTAACCGATGGACGACTACTGTTGAACATATGCCTCCAAGCATACGCTTCAGGATAAGAATAGTTTCACGTCACAAGCTTTTTTGTATATTTTAAGACACGAACGTTACTGCGTTGTCGGAGACCTTAGCGCCTATTGCGGCCAACAGCAGTGTATTCCGGTTTAAAGGGTGCTGTAGCTAGTGTCGGGAGGATCATGATTCAGCATCTTATGTCGGAGACGACGAGCGCAATGTGGTGCAGTGTATACCATCCTAACTAGCGATAAGTTGTTATAGGAGGGAGTCCCGTCGCTTAGTTATATATAAAAAAAAATATTTTGTTTCATTCATTTTGCTAATAAAGAAAATCTTTATATTATTTGAATCTTTTCAATATTCCAGTTATATATATATAGTATGTATTATAAATATTTTATAGTATTTAAAAACTAGGTTTCTAGCCATAGTATCAGGTAGTGTAGCAATCAAGCCAAATGCTTTATTCTGTTAACAGTTTTGTTGTGTTTTTGTTAACGAATCAAACTATAGCGTGATTTATTTGTAAACAGCGACATCTATCGAGTGTATTTTTTTTTAATTTTTAGTTTGAATCTTTCAGTGTCATTGTTATTACCTTTCTACCGTCTGCAGTGGGTTCGTCGTTGTACAGACAGCGCCTTCGCTGTGAGTGCAGGCTTCTCACCTCCATCCCTGCGCGCGTCTCCATAACGCTCAGCTCCGTCACCCTATTCAACGTCAGGAAGGTCCGCGAGACCAGCGTTGTCAAATCCATAACGTCGTACGGCGAATGAATGTAGATCTAGAACAGTTTTAGACTGCGTCCAGGTGTGTGCTTTGTCCTGCAGTTGATGTTAAGACTAGGACTAATGTAAGCCCTATCTGTCGTAGAAGGCATATGAAAGGGTTTTGGGAGAGCCCTCATTGCCTTCAAAGTGAGCCCAGGGTGAACGACAATTACGAGATGATCTAGTACTTGTCGTATCAAAGCGAGGGTGTTGAAGAGGGCTACAGCCCTCCCAGAGACGTGCCTTTTGCTAAGTGCCAAGAGGTACGGATACGATCTGTAGAAAATCCCACAGTCTTCCGCAATCCTATGAGGATGATCACCAAGAGAGGGTTTAATGGGTAAAAATCCCATTTAGCCTTGTCTTTCCCCCAAAGGCTAGGTATTTTTTAGGATTTCACTCCCGATATCAATAAAGGTTTGTGTTAGGAACAGTTTAATGTGTTTTTCTACCACAAAAGACTAAATTCTGATTAATAGATTTTACCTTTTCAATTATTGTTGACTTACTATGCTGTCCAAGATCTGGTTGGTGGATTTCATTCTATTCCATTTAGAATAACTAGACAGATTGAAGCAATTACTAAGGGTAATGAGACCTGACATCTAATATCTTCTGACAACGATCGTGGCTTGGTCCTGTGTGAAGATCCTATCTCACACCTTTGTGTTACGAGTAGACGTACACTTCACCACACTGATACCCGTGATGTTATACTTACATCCATCGGATTGGTGGATTCAAACATCACGTAGCAGCTGAGCGAGGAGTACTTGCAGGTCAGTGGTGTCTCCGTGCTGCTGTTCTGCCCGCCACTGTGATAAAAAACACTTAATAAAAAAATCTGAGGTTGTGTAAAAGATAGAATATTTCGGCTGCAACGCTCATCATCATCGTCATCAGCAGTTAGACGTCCACTGCTAGATATAGAACTCCCTCAAAGATATCCACATTCAAGAGTTTTTTGAGAGGAATTGGGCCTTAACCCTCCAATCTGTCCCAGTGCGGGTTGGTGGGTGGTCAGAGCCTCGTCTGTTATTCAGCAGGGTGCACCTCTATCCTCGTGTAAAAGCTGCTTAGTAGCTTAGTGCTTAGTAGTAGCTGCTTTTCTAGCAATCTTTATAACGAGACGTGGTAAAATGGCAACTCATTCTTCCTGATCAGGTCTATATTCAGTAACGGGCATGATACCGTATAATGATGAAACTGGATCACTAAATTCAATTTGGTCTGCTTTGATCAGGTTTTTTATAAGGAAGCGTCAGAAGGTTGGTGCAAAGCATATTATTATAAAGAAGTTTCGAGAATGTTACTTTTAGATTTGTTATTTTTGCTAAAACTAAACCTATTTCTGATTTATAAACAGTAAATAAAGGTTTTTGGTAATGCACCGGAAGTTTATGTATTTTTAAGGTTGTATGGAATGTCAAAGTGATCTTTGCCGTTAATAGACAACCGCAAAACTTAGAGTCTCAGCTGGGATGCCGATCAAGATTAAAGTAGACAGGAGTTCATCGAACATCTTAACTTTCTTCCGTGGGATACATCTTTAAAAGATATTCTGGTTACTGGGGTCATTGTATGAGATATTTCCACTTATTTCAACTCCCCACCGTGATGATCCTATATCCTGTGATGTACGTTGCGAAATACCCTGTAATCTTCTAAGCTATGCCTAAGTTTATCCCAATAAAGACCAGGGTCTCTCCTGTCTTCAAGATCCTTGTGGGAGGAAGCCCCACATTTAAAGACGGACATCAAATTGATCCGTCAGTACTCTGTTTTGTAGCTAACATGGCAACGTCGGCAGCTGCTACTGAGTTGATGACGTAACAGACGCCTGCCTCCGTCATCACCGGTGACCATTTGGTGCTTATTTCCCCCGACCAGGTCGTCTTCACCTGCTGCTCCGGCATCACCTAGAAATGACAGCTTCAATCGTATCATTTATCGAAGAATTTTCTTATACTTTGATCAGCTAAATGGATTGTTGATCGGACTAGTTTTGGAGCTGAATCTCTTTTGATTTGGTAGATGTTGAGCCTCGTTAGTAAATTCACTAGCTACAACGTCCTTCAAACCAAACTAAGTAATGCTTGCAAACTAATATTCGTTGGTTGGTATAGACAATGCAGTAGTACCTAGACGATGCAAGAAGCAAAGGAAATGGATAAATAACACTACATTATATTACTTGATTTTGACACACTTCCTGTAGTAAAGGCCTGAGTCCCAACAGTGGGAACAATTAAAGAACTCTTTACTATTATATTTTACCTCGGCAGCCAGTTCGAACAAGTCGACGTTCAGCTGTACATCGTCTTTGAACTCCTCGTATCCAGCTAGATGGAACAGATCCGAGTTGGCGACGGTGCTGACGAAGCGACTGTAGTAAGAATACTTCTCCTCGCCAGGATTTAGACCCCATCGCTTCTTTATAGTCTTCACCATTTTATCTGGACTCACTTTGTTCTAGAAAGAGCGAATATGGTTTATTATTTATTTAACGTAAAACCGGAACAAGCAAAGATCTTAAAAGAAAATTTAATAAAAGAGATGATATTTTCCTTTCACTTCTACATACAGATATTAAAAAAAAAAACATTTTGCTGCTTTTAATTACATTATTGAAGTTCTTGTCTATTAATTCTTAGTCAAATTTTAAGTAAAGTACTATAAATATTGTCTGTGGTACAAAAAATAAATCAGATTTTCGATTACACCGAAGTTCGGTTTGGATACATTAATATAACCTTCATCATTATCATCAGCTGATAGACGTTTTTTTAATCGACGAAGCGAAGAGATGAGAGGAACAATCACCTGATAGTAAGTGATACGTCTGGCCATAACAACGTGGCGCTTGTTAGGATGATATAGACAGCACCACATTGTACTCGTCTCCTGAGATATAAGTTAAGTCTAGTTACCCTAGTAATTACATTGGCTACAATTCCCTTCAAACCGGAACACAGGTTTCGATACTACAGCTTGGCAGCTGCTAGTCCTGTCTCTCCTCCTCCTCACAGATTCCTAGCTCAGATATATTTTGATTATTTATAATAGGTTTAATATATTTTATATATGGCAACTCACTAGGAGTAGTCACCAGTGATTAAAAAATGGTGGATTGTATGACAGATTTACTAGAATATTGTATACCTTAGTTATTAAGACTAGAAGATATACACACTACTACTACTATAGAAGTGTAAGGAGGTCTCCAACATCTTACCGAGTCCAAATCATCTTCACCTGCACGGGGTTACCCTGCTGAACAACAGACGAGGTTCTAACCACCCACCAACCCGTATTGAGCCACCGTGGTACGGCCCAATTTCCTTCAAAGAACTCCAACAAACGATGGGCATCTGGAGGAAGCGGAAGTCCAGCAGTGGACATCTGACAGCTGATAATGATAATGACGATGTACACTACCGAAGGTCTGCAACTAGTCTTCGTTTAACATTACTCGCCTTGTTGCATATCGTGACGCCGGGCAGGCTGAAACGCCACGAGCGGAAGTCTTTCTCCAGGGTTACTACGGTGGGGTTCTCATTGTAGCGCTGGAACTGTCCGAGGGAAACCTCGACCACACCCCACAGCGCAATGCCTGTTATGCATATCCACAACGACCTGATGAATATTTAAGGTAGCTTAGATTGGATCCTAATGGATGTGCAACCTTCTTTTAACATCAAAATTGTGAATCGACAGATATAAGACAATATCGATATCACACAAGATGTAAAATCGATGTCGATGTTGATTTTGATGTTGATGTGGATGTCGATATGAATGTAGATATGAATCTCGTCGTGGATATAGATTTGGATGTCGAAGTGGATGTTGATGTAGATGTCGATGTGGATGTCGATGCGGATGCCAAAGTGGATGTTGATGTAGATGTCGATGTGGATGTCGAAACGGATGTCGAAATGGATGTCGAAGTAGATATCGATGTGGATGTCTATGTGAGTGTCTATGTGGATGTCGATGTGAATGTAGATATGAATCTCGTCGTGGATATAGATGTGGATGTCGAAGTGGATGTCGATGCTGATGACGAAATGGATGTCGATGTGGATGTTGATGTGGTTGTTTATGTGGTTGTCGATGTGGATGTCGATGCGGATGTCGAAGTGGATGTTGATGTAGATGTCGATGTGGATGTCGATGCGGATGTCGAAATGGATGTCGAAGTAGATATCGATGTGGATGTCTATGTGGGTGTCTATGTGGACGTCGATTTAAATAATGATGTCAAGGTCAAAATTGATATTGATTCTAGCACCGATTTAATTAATTATTATAGTTAAGTTCTAGAAGACATTAATCCGGATGTAATTAGGTTGAAGGATTGGACCATGATAACTATAATCGTGGTTTTATAAGCCAATAAAGTAATATAAATAAATTAAAAAGGTATACCTCTCCAACCAGTGCCTGTGCGGCGTCGCGATGTGGTTGAAGCCGCTGATGCTCGTCTGCCTGCAGAACTCTTCGCCGAATGCTAGGCAGCCCTTCCATAAATTCCCAAGCGACATCAATAATACTATTTCTGTCTCACTCTATCTTACCCTGCTCTAGTATTGCTGTCTCACACGGCGTCAGAGGTAGAGGCTGAATATGATAGAAAAACACAGGACGGGGTTAGAAGCGAGTAGTAATCATGATCATTTAGACGTCCACAGCTGGACATGGATTTCATTGTTACCACACTGAGATCACTAGTTTCATTGTTTTTTTTTTAATAGAGTATATCTTTGTCCCTACTTTAATAGAAGCGAAAGAGAGAGAAAGAAAATAATAGAATATTTCCAAGGCAAGAGCACTAAATATCTTTCTAATCTTTATCATCATTTTGTTATAAAACTCAATTCGTACTGTCACCTACAACTGTGCTCCGGTTTGTAAGGCGTTGTAGTCAGTCCAGCAACTAGTAGTATGTTGGTACATTTTAGTGCAAAGCTCAAATGCTATTTAATAACTTACCATAAATAATCAACGACTATTTATGTTTATATCTATATTAGATATAGACTAGAATTTTAATATAAAAATCACGTACGACTAACTACAAAGGCGCTTCCGTAACTGTTCAGTTAAAATTAACTAGTTTTATAACTAGTTAAATCTAACTAGTTACAGATATAACTAGTTAGATTGTCAGATAGTTAGTTAGATATAACTGCTAATTAAAAATCTGTCACGGAAGTTCATAACAAACATGGAGAACATGGAAAAGCAATCGCAATGTGTCCTCGAAAGATACAATCGATTCTTTGTGTTCGTTTCAATTGTCCAGTTCACATACACGTCAGTTAACTAATTTAATATATATTTTTTTATTAATATCAATAGTCCCAGCAGTGGGGAACATTAGTGGGCTTAATGTTAAGAGTATTCTATTAAATTTCCTTTCATATACTTTTAATACAGTGTGATTGGTAATAGGAGTAAAAGATCTGTACCCTATCTATATATGTAGGGAATGCCGCATCCAATGACAATGCTTCTTTAGTTATTTATTTTGTATGTTACTGATTGTTGATTTTATGTATACTGCCGGGAAAAGTCTACTGTGAGGAAAAGTCTATTGCGGGGAAAAATCTACTATGAGGAAAAGTCTATTGCGGGGAAAAATCTACTATGAGGAAAAGTCTATTGCGGGGAAATATCTACTATGAGGAAAAGTCTATTGCGGGGAAAAATCTACTATGAGGAAAAGTCTATTGCGGTGAAAAATCTACTATGTGGAAAAGTCTATTGCGGGGAAAAATCTACTATAAGGAAAAGTCTATTGCGGGGAAAAATCTACTATGTGGAAAAGTCTATTGCGGTGAAAAATCTACTATGTGGAAAAGTCTATTGCGGGGAAAAATCTACTATGTGGAAAAGTCTATTGCGGGGAAAAATCTACTATGAGGAAAAGTCTATTGCGGGGAAAAATCTACTATAAGGAAAAGTCTATTGCGGGGAAAAGTCTACTATGAGGAAAAGTCTATTGCGGGGAAAAATCTACTATGTGGAAAAGTCTATTGCGGGGAAAAATCTACTATGAGGAAAAGTCTATTGCGGGGAAAAATCTACTATGAGGAAAAGTCTATTGCGGGGAAAAATCTATTATGAGGAAAAGTCTATTGCGGTGAAAAATCTACTATGTGGAAAAGTCTATTGCGGGGAAAAATCTACTATGTGGAAAAGTCTATTGCGGGGAAAAATCTACTATGTGGAAAAGTCTATTGCGGTGAAAAATCTACTATGTGGAAAAGTCTATTGCGGGGAAAAATCTACTATGAGGAAAAGTCTATTGCGGTGAAAAATCTACTATGAGGAAAAGTCTATTGCGGTGAAAAATCTACTATGTGGAAAAGTCTATTGCGGGGAAAAATCTACTATGAGGAAAAGTCAATTGCGGTGAAAAATCTACTATGTGGAAAAGTCTATTGCGGTGAAAAATCTACTATGTGGAAAAGTCTATTGCGGGGAAAAATCTACTATGTGGAAAAGTCTATTGCGGTGAAAAATCTACTATGTGGAAAAGTCTATTGCGGGGAAAAATCTACTATGAGGAAAAGTCTATTGCGGTGAAAAATCTACTATGAGGAAAAGTCTATTGTGGTGAAAAATCTACTATGTGGAAAAGTCTATTGCGGGGAAAAATCTACTATGAGGAAAAGTCAATTGCGGGGAAAAATCTACTATGAGGAAAAGTCTATTGCGGGGAAAAATCTATTATGAGGAAAAGTCTATTGCGGTGAAAAATCTACTATGTGGAAAAGTCTATTGCGGGGAAAAATCTACTATTAGGAAAAGTCTATTGCGGGGAAAAATCTACTATTAGGAAAAGTCTATTGCGGGGAAAAATCTACTATGAGGAAAAGTCTATTGCGGGGAAAAATCTACTATTAGGAAAAGTGTATTGCGGTGAAAAATCTACTATGAGGAAAAGTCTATTGCGGGAAAAAATCTACTATGAGGAAAAGTCTATTGCGGGGAAAAATCTACTATGTGGAAAAGTCTATTGCGGGGAAAAATCTACTATGAGGAAAAGTCAATTGCGGTGAAAAATCTACTATGTGGAAAAGTCTATTGCGGTGAAAAATCTACTATGTGGAAAAGTCTATTGCGGGGAAAAATCTACTATGTGGAAAAGTCTATTGCGGTGAAAAATCTACTATGTGGAAAAGTCTATTGCGGGGAAAAATCTACTATGAGGAAAAGTCTATTGCGGTGAAAAATCTACTATGAGGAAAAGTCTATTGTGGTGAAAAATCTACTATGTGGAAAAGTCTATTGCGGGGAAAAATCTACTATGAGGAAAAGTCAATTGCGGGGAAAAATCTACTATGAGGAAAAGTCTATTGCGGGGAAAAATCTATTATGAGGAAAAGTCTATTGCGGTGAAAAATCTACTATGTGGAAAAGTCTATTGCGGGGAAAAATCTACTATTAGGAAAAGTCTATTGCGGGGAAAAATCTACTATTAGGAAAAGTCTATTGCGGGGAAAAATCTACTATGAGGAAAAGTCTATTGCGGGGAAAAATCTACTATTAGGAAAAGTGTATTGCGGTGAAAAATCTACTATGAGGAAAAGTCTATTGCGGGAAAAAATCTACTATGAGGAAAAGTCTATTGCGGGGAAAAATCTACTATGAGGAAAAGTCTATTGCGGGGAAAAATCTACTATGAGGAAAAGTCTATTGCGGGGAAAAATCTACTATGAGGAAAAGTCTATTGCGGGGCAAAATCTACTATGAGGTAAAGTCTATTGCGGGGAAAAATCTACTATGAGGAAAAGTCTATTGCGGGGAAAAGTCTACTGTGAGGAAAAGTCTATTGTTGGGAAAAATCTACTATGAGGAAAAGTCTATTGCGGGGAAAAGTCTACTGTGAGGAAAAGTCTATTGCGGGGAAAAATGTACTATGAGGAAAAGTCTATTGCGGGGAAAAGTCTACTGTGAGGAAAAGTCTATTGCGGGGAAAAATCTACTATGAGGAAAAGTCTATTGCGGGGAAAAATCTACTGTGAGGAAAAGTCTATTGCGGGGCAAAATCTACTATGAGGAAAAGTCTATTGCGGGGAAAAGTCTACTGTGAGGAAAAGTCTATTGCGGGGAAAAATCTACTATGAGGAAAAGTCTATTGCGGGGAAAAATCTACTGTGAGGAAAAGTCTACTGTGAGGAAAAGTCTATTGCGGGGAAAAGTCTACTGTGAGGAAAAGTCTACTGTGGGGAATAGTCTATTGCGGGGAAAAGTCTCCTGTGAGGAAAAGTTTACTGTGAGGAAAAGTTTACTGTGAGGAAAAGATTACTGCGAGGAAAAGTTTACTAAGAGGAAAAGTCTACTGTGAGGAAAAGTCTACTATAAGCAAAAGTCTACTGTGAGGAAAAGTCTACTAGGAGCAAAAATCTACTGCGAGGAAAAGTTTACTGGAAAAAAAAGTCTACTGCGAGGAAAACTTTACTGCGATGAAAAGTTTACTGTGCGGAATTTTTTTATTTAATTTCGTGATAAAACAAGGAAGTCATTATAGTATTATACATGGTGAAAGGTGATATGTGTAAGAGATCTATCAGTGCTAAAGTGTAGCTCGTACCCTATATATGTATGAAGGGAATGCCGCATCCAAAGATAATGCTTCTGGAGTTTTTTTTTATATTTTCTAAATAATCCAGATCTTCTAAGAAAAAAATCTACGATTTTGTTTCTTCATTATTTCTATACAAAATTCTAATGTAATAATTATTGTTTAATCATTGTTTAATTAAATTATATTAATGATCATCACTTTGAGGTTGAAACTTTTTAATTAGGTTCTTTGAAAGAAGCAACAGTAACAATTAAGGCGTCATAATTACATTTTTATTTAATTTTAAAATAAAAATTTATAAATAAAAAATATATAAGGTTGCCAAATATCTCCCTTCCGCTTTTTTGCTCTTTCGTCAATGCTTTATAAAAAGTGTTACAGTGATCGGATTTAGTTCAAATATGCGCCGTTTTGTTCGATAATCTGTTTCCATCTAGACGGCACCTTCATAATACCTCCCTCGTAGAAGCCCCCCTCCTTATTTGCGAAGAACTCGGACAGCCACTTTTCACAAGCCTCTTTTGAGTTCAACTTTACACCACCAAGGGCGTTCACCATGGACAGGAACAGGTGGTAATCACTTGGCGCTATGTCCGGGCTATATGGTGGATGCGATAAAACCTCCCATCCGAGCTCCCGTAGCTTCTGACGAGTCATCAACGAAGTGTGTGGTCTGGCGTTGTCCTGGTGGAACACTACACCCTTCCTGTTGGCCAATTCTGGACGCTTCTGGTCGATCGCCTGCTTCAAGCGGTCCAGTTGTTCGCAGTAGATGGTAGAATTAAGCGTCTGGCCATATGGGAGCAGCTCATAGTGGATGATTCCCTTCCAATCCCACCAAACACACAGCAAAACCTTCCTGGCCGTCAATCCCGGCTTGGCCACTGTTTGGGACGATTCACCGGCCTTCGACCACGACCGTTTTCGCTTGATATTGTCGTATGTGATCCATTTTTCGTCGTCAGTCACCATCCGCTTCAAGAATGGGTCGAGTTCGTTCCGTTTCAGCAGCATATCGTAGGCGTTGATTCGGTCCAGAAGGTTTTTTTGCGTCAAATCATGCGACACCCAAACATCAAGCTTTTTTTTGTATCCAGCCTTCTGCGGATGGTTTAAAATGGTTTGGTGACTAACTCCCATCTCCTGGGCGATGTCACGAGATGCCACATGCCGGTCTAACTCGATGTAGTCCATGATTTGATCGGTATTTGTCGTCACAGGTCTTCCGCCGGCTGGCTTATCCATGGTGTCGTTTTCACCGGCTCTGAATCGTCGAAACCATTCTTCCGCAGTTCGAACTGATAGAGTACCATCCCCCAAAACACCATTAATCTCACGGAACGTTTCTCTAGCGGATTTGCCTTTAACGAAGGAAAACTTTAAAATAGCGCAATTTCGGCGTTAGTGAACTCGCATGTTTACACGTCTATAACTGTTGAACGCAATATCCAAACTAATTATGCATAGCGTCGTTTTGTAGGTTATGTCAAGACCTTTCAAATTATGTATAGTATTGCCAGATACGAGCTCTGTAGCGCTTTGTACATAGCCGCGAAATTCAAAAGACAAAAAGGCGGAAGGGAGATATTTGCTAACCTTTTATATAAAGCAGCAGACTTTTCTTCCAGTAACGCTGGGCACTAGGGACTTTTGTATCTAAGAGGATTTGGGCCATTTCCTACTGCACTGGCCCAAAGCGGGTTAGAGGGAACCAGAGCTTCGTTTGTTGATTACCAAGCTGCATCACGAGTTGATGAGGTTGGCTTGGATCCCCTGAGTCGAGTCGGACACATTACACTGTTTTGCTGTCCGTACTATAGAATTAAACTTGAAACTAGTCAGAAATATTCTCGCTTCGGGCCTTGGAATGGAATTTTGTTATATCCATTCTTAGATGACCCCCTAAACGTCATAAACAATATCTCTATCGAATTTGTAGTTTATGTCTAATAGTTTCGGAGAACAGAACAGAGTAAGGAATAAAAGGCCTCTGTTTTTTTTTTTTTTTTTTTTTTTTTTTTTTTTTTTTTTTTTTTTTTTTTTTTTTTTTTTTTTTTAACATCATTCTCTTGCGTATAGTAAGTCAGAGCCTTTATTACACATTTGTCACAACATTACTTATACCTGTACATATTTATTCCTCATGCTCTCCTTTCATTCTTCTTCTCTCATTCCAAAACTTATCTTCCATACTTATTGTCTCCTTCTTTCATACTCCATCCCATTTCCTTCTTGCACACCTCTCGCTGAGTGAAGACCTCGTCGCCTCGTCGATCCTGGAACAAATCATCCTTTTTTTTCTCTCTGTAATAGAATCATCTCTTTTTCTCATTATTTTTATTTATCTATATCTATCTCTTCTTTTCCTTCCTTTAGCTGTTTTTAATTTTATCTAACTTACATAATTATTTTAGATAACTTTTGCCTTTCGTTTTTTATTGCATATCATTTGAGTTTTAATTTTGCCTTGTTTCTTCATTACTATGTTCCGGTTTGAAGAGTGCTGTAGCTAGTGTAATTACTGGGGTAATGAGATTCGACAACAACAACGCGTCGAGCACAACGCTACGTAGTATATAACAACCTAACCAGCACCACTTACGATGGAGTGGATGATTTTAAAAAAAAAATATTCAAACAAAAACGACGACAATAAAAGTTTTATTATCAAATATTCTATAACAATAATATCGTTGAGCAATAATATCACATGTGGATAGGTTACTTAAATATTCTATAATATTAATTTAATAATATTATCACCAGCTTTCATCATCATAGACTGCAATGACAACTAATAGATGCACATAAATCCAAAATGGCGGGACGATGTTAGATTGAAAAAGTATCAAAACTCATTTAACATTGAAATAAATATTTAAATCGTATCTAGAAATTATTAGAAGATATACTTTTACATTTTTATAACTACAATTTGTTTATTAATCATTTACGCATCGCCACAGATAAAATATACCAACCTTTATATATACAGATAAAACTACGTACAGTAAAAAATAATTCAAAAGAGTATTTATGACATTAATATGGCAACAATTATTATTTTCCAAATAGTACAATACAAATTTACATTTTATAAATATTCAACAGATTATCAACGTAAGATAATGTCTAATTTTTTTTTTTAATCAACACTTGGCTGTATGGTAATAAAATCTTTGTCTGTTTAAGAAAGTAAACTGTTTAAACAATTAATTTGCGCTGAATCTTTTCCTCACAAAGATTGCTTTTATATACTTATTAATAATGATATATTAGTAAGTATTTCGTTTTGTTTAATTCTATTATTATTTTTTTTTTTTTTTATTTATTCATTAATGACATTTAAGTGGTGATTGCAGATACAAAATATTAATTAATAACTGTTTGTTTTTATATTTGTTCAATGTAATATAAAGTTATGTTTTTATTTATTTATATAATAACATAAAAGATTGAAGTAATTTTATGAAAGAAAAATATTAGGTATTAATACTAGATAAAATATATTTTGATCGTGCTGTTACAGATTTCTGTAAGGATGAGGAGAATAATTATTGTAATGAAGCTGCGGCGGTAGTAAAGTATCCACACTGCTGGTTGTAGTTAAAATTGTCAGTATACATTACTGTGTGACAGTAAGGATAATTGTTCGTACTCAGTATGAGATATTACGGCGTATGTTTAGTATGTTCACGTAAAGCTGACTGGCCACGTTAGGGTGTTATACACCGCGACGTTCAGAGGTACTCATTTATGAAGTGCTCGTGTTTTACTATCTGCGTGAAGCTGGTCAGTGTGTTCGCGTTGCACAGGTTCTCGTTGCTGGGCGCCGTGGACACAATCCCACGCAGGTAGTACCTCTCGACGCCTTTGTCCAGATCTGGGAACGCGAGACCGCCGCCGCTGTCGCCCTTGCAGAGGGCAGTGCCTGAAATATTTATGATCCAAATGATTCATTGTCTGCAGTTGCCCACCGCTGGGCATAGGTTACCGGTGATGTTTAGACAATTATTATTACATAAATATATTATTTGTTAACACTTCCGCCATTTTTTTTTAACGCGACATAGATTATAAACGAAAAATAACTGTTGTATGAATCTTCCTCAACAATTATAAGTCCACGTTTATATTCCCAAAGCTGGGACTACATCACATTGACACCAATGTCACATGTTCAAGCTATTCTTGACACATCTATTACCTCATATTTTTCTCAACCGGATATTGAAGCCTGACGAAACGACCAGGTCATTCACCTGATAGTAAGTGATACGTCTCACACATTACAACATGACTAAAATAGTATTCATAGCACCACATTGCGCTCGTCGTGTTGATACATAAGCTGTTAAGGGTCGTTACTTCAGTAATTACACAAGATGCAGCACACTTCAAACCGGAATACAGTAATATTTGCAGACTGCTGTTTGGCAGCAGAAATGGGAGCTGCGGTACCTACCTCCGATCTCCGGTAACGGAGACCTACCACCAGGAAGGTCTACTTGAACTGTTGTATAGTAATATGGTTACCGTTTCCGTATCCGGCGCATATCTTGTCGCTGGTGATGTACTCCCTGAACCCCGGCGGCGATTGGGCGATGCACTTCTCGATCTTAACGTAAGGCAGGTCCACCACCTTCAAAACTTGGGAGGCGTTCCCGTTGGCGGCAGTCAGGCCCCAGCCGGCCACCTTGGGATTGAAAAACATACACATGATGTCCACTGTTGGGACGGCGGATGTACCATCTCAACATGGTAGTTCCCATTAGCAGCAGTCACATCCCACCCGGCCACCTTTTTATTGTAAATATCCCAGCAGTGGGATTATCATGAACTGCTGTAATCGCTGAGAAGAATGGTTGACTATCTTGACCTTCCTCATCAGAATCCTACTTGCAGTAGAGAAGTATTCTCCAATTCCTCATTTCTTAAAGCGGTAAGGGTCAGTTCGATCTTTGGGATGTATGTCCAGCAGTGGGTTAGGAAAAGCTGATGGTGATTAAGAGATCAACGTTAAAGCATTTTGGGAGTGTTGTCTTCCTTTGAGACCTTTCTTTTGTTGACCAGCACCGGATGAGAAGCTGGTGATTATCATTAAATCAGCAGAGGTGTTGGAAGAACTGTGAACAGACTTGTTTAATGAACGGTGCCGATACGACTGGCGGGATTATTACACGACTAAATTAAATATTCGCGACGCGTGCACTTGGCCGGGTAATACAGTTCCATTTGTTAGATCAAACAAATCTGAACTGTGTCCCCTACAGCATAGAGTCCGTTTAAACAAGCGCTTTGTATGGACGAGTGTACCGCGGCGCGACGCGTGCACTTGGCCGGGTAATACAGTTCCATTTGTTCGATCGAACAAATCTGAACTGTGTCCCCTACAGCATAGAGTCCGTTTAAACAAGCGCTTTGTATGGACGAGTGCACCGCGGCGCGACGCGTGCCATGGACATAGAATTGACTTCAAGCAAATATGATCTTTAGCACCAAAGCTACAGAGTCGAGTTTTGAATAGTTGTATACATGGACTTAGTATGCGGGATGATGACGTCACGCCAACCAGACGGCCTATGGATATTGCACGATTATAGTTTGGAGAAGGCTTGATTCTTGCAGCGTTGTCTTCTTGGAATGGATTCTTCTTTACGGTCTGGTCGCGTTGTCACCATGTTTCTTGATATTGATGTGTCTACAGATAGTTTCTTCTTCACATGGCGGTCGCCTTGGTTACGATTTTTTTTTATTCACCTCATAATAAGTGACGGAAGTGTCCCATAACGTGGCGCTGGTTAGGATGACGTATAATATACCACATTTCACTCGTCGTCATAAGACGATGAGTCTAGTCTCCCCAGTAGTTTCGATAGCTGCAGCGCCCTTTAAACCGGAACAATGTAATTGCAAACTACCTCCACCAACCCTCTGCCCGTGAAAGCAATGACAACCCAACGCAGATACTATTCATTGCCTTTGCTCCGACACTTTCTATCCCTAGTCCTCGACCTGGTCAAGTACCATCATTACCTTTCCAATGTTCCCCTCCCTCAACTGCAGCCGGTCGAAGTTGATGCTGAAGTCCAAGCAGACGGGACGGACGTAAGTCTTGTACTCAAAATCTATCTGCAGGATCAGCATGGCGATGTCGTCCTGGAAGTTGGAAGCGGCGCCTTGGAACCTTGGAGGCAAGTGGATGTCCTTCACCTGGTAAAAGAGATGATGAATGATACCTATTACTTCCTGGAGACCACCTTTACTGTGTTTGAAGAATGCTGTAGCTAGAGTAGTACTATATAACCCAGTACTCTAGTAAAATGGTGCTGGTGTAGCAATTTCAATAGCTACAGCGCCCTTCGAAACGGAACTCGGCACTGAGAAGATGGAGACTCACGTCACTCCTCTGGGCGTCCACGTCCACCTTGTCGCTCCACGGCCTGTACAGCTTGCCCACGGCGACGGCGTACCTGGAGGCCGGCCTCTGCTTCTGCACATCGTCCCAGAAGCAGTGGGCAGCTGTGGGATAAGAAATACATGCATTAAAAAAAAAAAAATTGCTCGACGCCGAGACTTTAGATTTCAAGTCACGTTAGCGCAATTTTATTAGCTACAGCGCCCTTCAGTACATACTAGCTACAGCGCCCTTCAGTACATATTAGCTACAGCGCCCTTCAGTACATATTAGCTACAGCGCCCTTCAGTACATATTAGCTATAGCGCCCTTCAGTACATATTAGCTACAGCGCCCTTCAGTACATATTAGCTACAGCGCCCTTCAGTACATATTAGCTACAGCGCCCTTCAGTACATATTAGCTACAGCGCCCTTCAGTACATATTAGCTACAGCGCCCTTCAGTACATATTAGCTACAGCGCCCTTCAGTACATATTAGCTACAGCGCCCTTCAGTACATATTAGCTACAGCGCCCTTCAATACAGTAATGTTTGAACACTACTTTTGGTGGAGTTAGGAGCTGCTAATAAATAAATTCTTCTTCTATATTAATGTCTATGGTAGAAGAAGAACCCTTACCTGATATGACCACGTTGGTCCTGACCAGGGACCCGCCGCATATCTGCATGTAGGGTGTGGTCGCCTTAGTATAGATGCCGGTGTGCCACGGGAGCTCACCCCGTTTCGCGTTTCGACCCTCGATGATGAGGAACTCACCCTCGGGGGTGATCCGGCCGCATTCTGAAAGAAGAGCCAATTGCCTTATTCAACGAAGCCACCCCACATGCGGGACGTTCACCTGGTCTTAGGTGATATGGTCACGCGTAAAAACGCGACACTAGTTAAGATGGTATACACTGCACCTACATTGTGCCGTTTGCTTTGAAACAAGGTGTTGAATCTCCTCACCCCATTTCCACTAGCTATAGCGCCATTCAAACCAAGACACAGTAATGTCTGCACAGAACTGTCAGTCGGCTGCAACAGGCGCTGCGGCGGTACCTACCTAGACGGTCTGCAGCTACAGAGACACTACCACCAGTAATAGCTACAACGCCCTTCAAACCGGATCACAGTAACTTTCGCACAGTACTGTATGTCGGCTGCAACAGGCGCTGCAGTGGTACCTACCTAGACGGTCTGCAGCAACAAAGACACTACCACCAGTAATAGCTACAACGCCCTTCAAACCGGATCACAGTAACTTTCGCACAGTACTGTATGTCGGCTGCAACAGACGCTGTGGCGGTACCTACCTAGACGGTCTGCATCTACAGAGACACTACCACCAGTAATAGCTACAACGCCCTTCAAACCGGATCACAGTAACTTTCGCACAGTACTGTCTGTCGGCTGCAACAGGCGCTGTGGTGGTACCTACCTAGACGGTCTGCAGCTACAGAGACACTACCACCAGTAATAGCTACAACGCCCTTCAAACCGGATCACAGTAACTTTCGCACAGTACTGTCAGTCGGCTGCAACAAGCGCTGCGGCGGTACCTACCTAAACGGTCTTCAGCAACCGGGACACTACCAGCAGTGATACCTACAGCGCCCTTCAAACCGGATCTACCTAAACGGTCTGCAGCAACAGAGACACTACCACCAGCACATCCTCTTTGATGTAAGAAGAGAAGCTGATGAAGAAGAGATTTATATTTAACCTAATTCTTTCATCAACGTATAAAGCTAAATCTGAGGGTATTAAGGTTTTTACTTTGGAAATCCTTAACTAATAGATCGCGTGAAAGAAAGGTTAGATTATCATCACATCCATTTTGCTCATGATGTGTCGTAAAAGGCGACTAAAATGGAAGGAGTCCTCGATAAATTCAACTACTACTAAATTACATCCCAATTGGGAAAGTCTATCTTCAGCCGTGGTCCATAACGATGACGAAACACATTATGTATATTAATCTGTTCAACTAAGTATTGATTTGTTTAACTGTGCACCGATCCGTTAATCTATGTGTTGATTTGTTTAACTATGCATCGATCCGTTAATCTATGTGTTGATTTGTTTAACTATGCATCGATCCGTTAATCTATGTGTTGATTTGTTTAACTGTGCACCGATCCGTTAATCTATGTGTTGATTTGTTTAACTATGCACCGATCCGTTAATCTATGTGTTGATTTGTTTAACTGTGCACCGATCCGTTAATCTATGTGTTGATTTGTTTAACTATGCACCGATCCGTTAATCTATGTGTTGATTTGTTTAACTATGCACCGATCCGTTAATCTATGTGTTGATTTGTTTAACTATGCATCGATCCGTTAATCTATGTGTTGATTTGTTTAACTATGCATCGATCCGTTAATCTATGTGTTGATTTGTTTAACTATGCACCGATCCGTTAATCTATGTGTTGATTTGTTTAACTGTGCACCGATCCGTTAATCTATGTGTTGATTTGTTTAACTATGCACCGATCCGTTAATCTATGTGTTGATTTGTTTAACTGTGCACCGATCCGTTAATCTATGTGTTGATTTGTTTAACTATGCACCGATCCGTTAATCTATGTGTTGATTTGTTTAACTGTGCACCGATCCGTTAATCTATGTGTTGATTTGTTTAACTGTGCACCGATCCGTTAATCTATGTGTTGATTTGTTTAACTGTGCACCGATCCGTTAATCTATGTGTTGATTTGTTTAACTGTGCACCGATCCGTTAATCTATGTGTTGATTTGTTTAACTATGCACCGATCCGTTAATCTATGTGTTGATTTGTTTAACTGTGCACCGATCCGTTAATCTATGTGTTGATTTGTTTAACTATGCACCGATCCGTTAATCTATGTGTTGATTTGTTTAACTGTGCACCGATCCGTTAATCTATGTGTTGATTTGTTTAACTATGCACCGATCCGTTAATCTATGTGTTGATTTGTTTAACTGTGCACCGATCCGTTAATCTATGTGTTGATTTGTTTAACTATGCATCGATCCGTTAATCTATGTGTTGATTTGTTTAACTATGCACCGATCCGTTAATCTATGTGTTGATTTGTTTAACTGTGCACCGATCCGTTAATCTATGTGTTGATTTGTTTAACTATGCACCGATCCGTTAATCTATGTGTTGATTTGTTTAACTGTGCACCGATCCGTTAATCTATGTGTTGATTTGTTTAACTATGCACCGATCCGTTAATCTATGTGTTGATTTGTTTAACTGTGCACCGATCCGTTAATCTATGTGTTGATTTGTTTAACTATGCACCGATCCGTTAATCTATGTGTTGATTTGTTTAACTATGCACCGATCCGTTAATCTATGTGTTGATTTGTTTAACTATGCATCGATCCGTTAATCTATGTGTTGATTTGTTTAACTATGCACCGATCCGTTAATCTATGTGTTGATTTGTTTAACTGTGCACCGATCCGTTAATCTATGTATTGATTTGTTTAACTATACATCGTTTCGATAATCTATGTATTGATTTGTTTAACTATACATCGTTCCGTTAATCCATGTATTGATTTGTTTAACTATACATCGTTCCGATAATCTATGTATTGATTTGTTTAACTATACATCGTTTCGATAATCTATGTATTGATTTGTTTAACTATGCACCGATCCGTTAATCTATGTGTTGATTTGTTTAACTGTGCACCGATCCGTTAATCTATGTATTGATTTGTTTAACTATACATCGTTTCGATAATCTATGTATTGATTTGTTTAACTATACATCGTTCCGTTAATCCATGTATTGATTTGTTTAACTATACATCGTTCCGATAATCTATGTATTGATTTGTTTAACTATACATCGTTTCGATAATCTATGTATTGATTTGTTTAACTATACATCGTTCCGATAATCTATGTATTGATTTGTTTAACTATGCATCGATATGTTAATCCATGTATTGATTTGTTTAACTATATATCGTTCCGATAATCCATGTATTGATTTGTTTAACTATACATCGTTCCGATAATCTATGTATTGATTTGTTTAACTATACATCGTTTCGATAATCTATGTATTGATTTGTTTAACTATACATCGTTCCGATAATCTATGTATTGATTTGTTTAACTATACATCGTTCCGATAATCTATGTATTAATTTGTTTTACTATACATCGTTCCGATAATCTATGTATTGATTTGTTTAACTATACATCGTTCCGATAATCTATGTATTGATTTGTTTAACTATACATCGTTCCGATAATCTATGTATTGATTTGTTTAACTATACATCGTTCCGTTAATCTATGTATTGATTTGTTTAACTATACATCGTTCCGTTAATCCATGTATTGATTTGTTTAACTATACATCGTTCCGATAATCTATGTATTGATTTGTTTAACTATACATCGTTTCGATAATCTATGTATTGATTTGTTTAACTATACATCGTTCCGATAATCTATGTATTGATTTGTTTAACTATACATCGTTCCGATAATCTATGTATTAATTTGTTTTACTATACATCGTTCCGATAATCTATGTATTGATTTGTTTAACTATACATCGTTCCGATAATCTATGTATTGATTTGTTTAACTATACATCGTTCCGATAATCTATGTATTGATTTGTTTAACTATACATCGTTCCGTTAATCCATGTATTGATTTGTTTAACTATACATCGTTCCGTTAATCCATGTATTGATTTGTTTAACTATACATCGTTCCGATAATCTATGTATTGATTTGTTTAACTATACATCGTTTCGATAATCTATGTATTGATTTGTTTAACTATACATCGTTCCGATAATCTATGTATTGATTTGTTTAACTATGCATCGATATGTTAATCCATGTATTGATTTGTTTAACTATATATCGTTCCGATAATCTATGTATTGATTTGTTTAACTATACATCGTTTCGATAATCTATGTATTGATTTGTTTAACTATACATCGTTCCGATAATCTATGTATTGATTTGTTTAACTATGCATCGATATGTTAATCCATGTATTGATTTGTTTAACTATACATCGTTCCGATAATCTATGTATTGATTTGTTTAACTATACATCGTTCCGATAATCTATGTATTGATTTGTTTAACTATACATCGTTCCGTTAATCCATGTATTGATTTGTTTAACTATACATCGTTCCGTTAATCCATGTATTGATTTGTTTAACTATACATCGTTCCGATAATCTATGTATTGATTTGTTTAACTATACATCGTTTCGATAATCTATGTATTGATTTGTTTAACTATACATCGTTCCGATAATCTATGTATTGATTTGTTTAACTATACATCGTTTCGATAATCTATGTATTGATTTGTTTAACTATACATCGTTCCGATAATCTATGTATTGATTTGTTTAACTATGCATCGATATGTTAATCCATGTATTGATTTGTTTAACTATATATCGTTCCGATAATCTATGTATTGATTTGTTTAACTATACATCGTTTCGATAATCTATGTATTGATTTGTTTAACTATACATCGTTCCGATAATCTATGTATTGATTTGTTTAACTATGCATCGATATGTTAATCCATGTATTGATTTGTTTAACTATACATCGTTCCGATAATCTATGTATTGATTTGTTTAACTATGCATCGATATGTTAATCCATGTATTGATTTGTTTAACTATACATCGTTCCGATAATCTATGTATTGATTTGTTTAACTATATATCGTTCCGATAATCTATGTATTAATTTGTTTTACTATATATTGATTACTGTTACTAAAGATTTATTTTTTACTCTAGTTATTTTTTCTTTTTTTTATTGTGATGTCTACGCCGCACTTTATTGACATCTTCATCGTGCTTAGGGCACGCGGATCTAGTATCCGGTACGAAACACTTTATTATTATTTTTGCACTTTTAATGTATTGTTCGTACTCTATGCGGACGGTGCCGCGAGAATAGATTATATGAAAATAAAGAAAAATAAGTTTTTATTTAAATTATTTTTATTTTAGATTTTCGACAAATATTAATTATTTTATTTCCTCTTCGTTCAAATCAATACTTTTATGTAATTCATCATCATCATCAGCTGATCAATGTATTTAGTTGGACATAAGGCTTTACTTTTGGCCAGATATTTATTACATCTATTTTCCAAAATAAAGTCATCTTTTGCATACCTCATACATGTAAAATTTAATGAACTGCGAATAAGAAGCATCCGGCTTGAATGATCTATAACGCTTTTGGTCCTTCGCGCCGGATCTTTGCGGGTGTGTACTTGTTCGGAGAGTCAGTTGGTTGTGTTAATTTCAGATAGTATGTCACAATATCGGTTCCGTAAATGAAAGTTTTACAAATTCAAAGATTTTCTAGTAAGAGCCGTCAGATACGGATTTAGTGTTGGTAAGTCGCCATTACGCCGCCATTTTAAGTATTATCGAGACCTCGTTTAAAAAGCGTTGTTGTGAAATCACTGAAGTCTAAATCTAAGTTTAGTGTGCTAACATTACTGTATTGAAGGGCGGTGCAGCGAGTGAAATTACCGCGGTAACAAAACGACGTCGAGTTGACGAGGAAAGCGTGGTGCAGTGTACATCATCTTAACTAGTAACACGTGGGTAGAGCATATCACTAACCATCGTGTCTCTCTCGTCCCGTGGCTTCGACGCATAAAGCAATCACAAGCATCGATACGACAGAATACAGTGTAGTGTACGTCATCCTAACTAGCGCCACAATGTTACAGGCGTATCACTCACATTCAAGTGAACGTCACACGTATCATATAATAATTGCTAACAGGATGTTGGAAAAGGAAAACTGAAACTCTGATATTATAATAGATACTTTATTTATTCTCTCACAAACCATCCTGTTAACAATGTACAGTTTTTTTTTTTTTTTTTTTAAATCTATAAAGAATTTTAAAACTACCCTAAAGATTTATTTCGCAATGTCTAAGTATTAAATAGTCAACTGATAAATTAACTGTCAAATAAAACTTCCCCTTAAATTAGTTCTTCCTTCACAAGCGTCTGTCAAGTTTGTTGGTCAGTTGATTAATTGTAGGTTAGTACTGGCAACATTGGATTTTGACGTTCCGATTTACGTACCACGTGAGGATATAAAACAATTTTTTTTTTCAATCACTTGATAGTAAGTGACACGCGCTACCATGAAAACGTGGCGCTAGTTTTATGTTATATGTCATATTGCGCTCGCCTGAGACAAGATGTTGTCTCTTTAACCTCAGTAATTACATTAACTACAGCGCCCTTCAAACCGGAACACAGTAATGTTTGCACAGTACTGTGTATCAGCTGCATTAGGCGATGCGGTGGTACCTAGACGGTCTGCAGCAGCAGAGACCTACAAGTAATTCTCTATTGAAAGTATTAAATTTGTAACAATTACGACACATTTTTTTTTTTTCAAAAATCGATTTTTTTTGTTCCGAATAAAAAGACAAATGTCAATAAAAAAAATATATCTCGTTAGGCTTGCGCGGTCTGTTAACGTTTTGTGTTATTTATTTCCCATCCAATTTCTCGTCGAAGGCATCACATAGAACCAGTTTCAATATTTTGCGATACAAAAAAAATCGATATTTTTTTTTGATTCCGAATAAAAAGACAAATGTCAATAAAAAAAAAGTATCAACTCGTTATACTGCGATCGTCTGTTATCAATTTTTGTTATTTATTTTCTATCCAATTTCTCGTCGAAGGCATCACATAGAACCAGTTTCAATATTTTGCGATACAAAAAAAATCGATATTTTTTTTTGATTCCGAATAAAAAGACAAATGTCAATAAAAAAAAGTATCAACTCGTTATACTGCGATCGTCTGTTATCAATTTGTGTTATTTATTTTCTATCCAATTTCTCGTCGAAGGCATCACATAGAACCAGTTTCAATATTTTCCGATTAAAAAATCGAAATTTTTTTTTCATTCCGAATAAAAAGACAAATGTCAATAAAAAAAAAGTATCAACTCGTTATACTGCGATCGTCTGTTATCAATTTGTGTTATTTATTTCCCATCCAATTTCTCGTCGAAGGCATCACATAGAACCAGTTTCAATATTTTGCGATACAAAAAAAATCGATATTTTTTTTTGATTCCGAATAAAAAGACAAATGTCAATAAAAAAAAGTATCAACTCGTTATACTGCGATCGTCTGTTATCAATTTGTGTTATTTATTTCCCATCCAATTTCTCGTCGAAGGCATCACATAGAACCAGTTTCAATATTTTGCGATACAAAAAAAATATAAAATACCGAATAAAAAGACAAATGTCAATAAAAAAAAAGTATCAACTCGTTATACTTCGATCGTCTGTTATCAATTTGTGTTATTTATTTTCTATCCAATTTCTCGTCGAAGGCATCACATAGAACCAGTTTCAATATATTCCGATTAAAAATTAAATCGATATTCTTTCTTGTCTACGTAGTACACAACTTTACCCGCCAAATAACTTCTTTAACTGACAGATCATCTAACCTATTAATTACTCGACACATTATTTACAAGTCTGTATACATATTTATATAATATCATAGCCTAGTGCGCCGGTGCGTGGGATCGATGCCCACTGAGCGCGCGCTTCCGGTGACGGGAAACATTTGAGGTAACATCAGGAACTGTTTCAGCACGCTTTACGGGCAATGCTACTGTTTTTTTTTTTAATATTACGAGGCGAGACGATCACCTGATACTAAGTGTCACGCTCGCTAGTTAATCACCGCACCACAACGTGATCGTCGCAACACGGGCCGTTGGATTTCATTACCGCAGTAATTACGTTAGCTGTAGCGCCATTTAAACCGGAGCACAGTAATGTTCGCACACTACTGTCTTCCGGGAGCTGCTTATACTATAGTATAATCAGGATCTGTTCAATGTTATAGGAACTACATTTCATATATGTTATATATGTGCTATCTCTTTCTCTCCCTCTCCCTCTCTCTCTCGTTCAATGGTATATTAATACTTATTATAGAACATTTGTATATGGTAACATTTATAACAATCTTAATATAGGTTAGCCTTCATTAGCTCTACTCTACATATATTATATACAATCACTCGATATTAAGTGATAAGCTTTTCAATGAAGCCATACTATGTTAGGATGTTTACACAACATAAAGACACTATTAAATACGTAATTCGTAATTCGGTCTATGATTGTAATGGGTCGAAGTATCACCTACCATCGGGTTTCACTAGCTACAGCGGCCTTCAAACCCGAACGGTACGGTTATACGCTTGTACTAATTACTATTTGGGAATTAAAAAAATTGATAAATTCAACTACAGGTCCCTTGACGTGGATTGCAGTTATTTCGCTAGCTACAGCGCCCTTCAAACAAGGTAATGCAAGGTAGTGATGTACACTACACCACATTGTTCTTATCGCCTTGAGACGAGATAATAAGACTCTTTACACCAGTAATCTCAATAGCTACACCGCCCTTCAAACAAGGTAACGCTGCTTAGAGTGACGTACACTACACCACATTGTTCTTATCGCCTTGAGACGAGATAATAAGACTCTTTACACCAGTAATCTCAATAGCTACAACGCCCTTCAAACAAGGTAATGCAAGGTAGTGACGTACACTACACCACATTGTTCTTATCGCCTTGGGACGAGATAAGAAGACTCTTTACATCAGTAATCTCAATAGCTACACCGCCCTTCAAACAAGGTAACGCTGCTTAGAGTGACGTACACTACACCACATTGTCCTTATCGCCTTGAGACGGGATAAGAAGACTCTTTACATCAGTAATCTCAATAGCTACAACGCCCTTCAAACAAGGTAATGCAAGGTAGTGACGTACACTACACCACATTGTTCTTATCGCCTTGGGACGAGATAAGAAGACTCTTTACATCAGTAATCTCAATAGCTACACCGCCCTTCAAACAAGGTAACGCTGCTTAGAGTGACGTACACTACACCACATTGTCCTTATCGCCTTGAGACGGGATAAGAAGACTCTTTACATCAGTAATCTCAATAGCTACAACGCCCTTCAAACAAGGTAATGCAAGGTAGTGACGTACACTACACCACATTGTTCTTATCGCCTTGAGACGAGATAAGAAGACTCTTTGCATCAGTAATCTCAATAGCTACAACGCCCTTCAAACAAGGTAATGCAAGGTAGTGACGTACACTACACCACATTGTTCTTATCGCCTTGAGACGAGATAATAAGACTCTTTACATCAGTAATCTCAATAGCTACACCGCCCTTCAAACAAGGTAACGCTGCTTAGAGTGACGTACACTACACCACATTGTTCTTATCGCCTTGAGACGAGATAATAAGACTCTTTACATTAGTAATCTCAATAGCTACACCGCCCTTCAAACAAGGTAACGCTGATTAGAGTGACGTACACTACACCACATTGTCCTTATCGCCTTGAGACGAGATAATAAGACTCTTTACATCAGTAATCTCAATAGCTACACCGCCCTTCAAACAAGGTAACGCTGCTTAGAGTGACGTACACTACACCACATTGTTCTTATCGCCTTGAGACGAGATAAGACTCTTTGCATCAGTAATCTCAATAGCTACACCGCCCTTCAAACAAGGTAATGCAAGGTAGTGACGTACACTACACCACATTGTTCTTATCGCCTTGAGACGGAATAAGAAGACTCTTTACACCAGCAATCTCAATAGCTACAGCGCGCTTCAGTATACAATGTTTGCACACTACTGTTCATCGGCAGGTATGGAGGTACGGTATCGAGGACTTCAGTTCGATTAATGATGATGCTCCGGCCTTTCACTACAATTCAAACCATAGAAACTTCGAAAGCTACAACGCCCTTCATTTAACTAACGATAGATCGGTGACTACCCGCATGATATATTTTTTTTTTTTTTTTGAGTATATGTTCGAAACGTTCAAATTGGGTCAGCTGGATCGGTTGAGCAGTTTTTTTTTTTTTCTTTTATGCTAGTTATTTTTAAAGTGTACCACACCGTTCTCCAAGTTGACGACCACTGTTTTGTTTTTAACTAGCACGTCAGCCTTGGAGATGGCGCCTTTGAATCTACTTGTGGTCACGCCCATCCGCCAATCGGCTTCGTCTATGTCGTACTCGGCGCTGTCCGGTTTGAACGGCTTCACCGCCTGCGTCTGGCCCGGTCCGGCGGCGGCGAGCGCCGGCCAGACCGGGCCGGCCGCGGTCGCCGGCGCGACGGGCGACGCGTATTGGAACTGGCCGACGTGGACCTCGACCTTGTCCTTTATCAGTATGGTGACGTTGGTGCCGGTGGTGGGCAAACCTGGTGAGCAGACCGCGACGTAGTCCCAGCTGTCCTCGATGCACCTCATGAAGCCGAGGGTCCCGGCCGCGTAGTAGTTCGGCGACCTGCACAGCGGCTGCACCACGGTGCCGGTGGGCTCGTACTCGCCGCAGGGCCTGCTGCCCTCCACGCCCTTGTCGTCCCTCAACAGGCAGCGGTACTCCACGCTCGGGTGCTTGGGCAACTTGCACGACCCTAGTGGCAATGTGATAGTATTAACAATTCAATAGGGCCAAGGGTCAATGCACACACACATACATATCACGACTCATCCCCAATGGGGGGTAGGTAGAGACAATCATCTCTCCACCTGCTATGTTTCTAGGACACTTATCTTATTGGTCTCTAACTGTTGTAGTCATCACTGTGATCCGGTTTGAAGGGCGCTGTATCTTGTGAAATTACCGCGGTAATGAGACAGTGTGTCATGCCTTAAGGCGATGCGGGCAAGGTGTATATCCATCACTAGAGATATATTGCTGTGGGAGAGTATCACTTGTTATCAGGTGAACGTATTTATGATGTAAAATCTCTCAAACAGGATGTATTGAAGGAATGGGTAGTTATTGAGGGTAGTTTTGTTTATTAACGCATCGTCGACATCAGCGATCACTTGATAATAAGTGATATGCCGGCTCGTAACAGCCTCGCCCTCGTAACAACGACGCCCTGTGACGTAAGATGTTGAGTTTCGTTACCGCTGTAATTACACTAGCTACAGCGCCCTTCAAACCGGAACAAAGTAATGTTTGCAGTGTACTGTTTAACCTAGACGGTCTTTGGCAACAAACACCTACCACCAGTAAAGTAGTCGAATGGTACCTAATATAATGACCCCCCCCTTTATTTTCCTGATGAAAGCAGGATGGCCTAAAGCCCTAAGTGACTGCACCGAATCTCAATTCTCCACCTACCCCCACCGGAAACACCGAACAATGAAAGTAAATTTTTTTTTTTTTTTGCCTTTAATGGTCTACTCACGGATACACTTCGGCAGCGGCGAGACCCAGAAGCCACTGAAGCACAGCACCGACTCGCTGCCCTTCAGGCTGTACCCTGGGTTGCAGGTCACCATCAGGGTCGCCGTCCTGAACACCTGGCCCGGCACCGCAGACGGGGCGCCCTCGACCGTATACCCACCATGTGCTGGGTATGCCGGCAGGATACAGTTCTCAGTCGGCGACCTGACATGAACGACTCAGTTAAAATATGGAGCGCCCTTCAAACCGGACATTTACTTACCTAGACCAGCATTACACATGGCTGGTAGTGAAGCGGTCTTTATTTACGTCTGTAGACAGTATGGTATTGTATACCACCAGGTAACTCCTGATGGTGACAAGGTGGAATGTAATCTTCATATCCCATATTCGTTTAAGTAAATCCCCTTTCCCACCAACTTGCGGGGAAGTACCACTAATTCAATGCGGAGGGTAGTGGTGTTTTTTTTTTACCCTCATCATCAGCCGATACATTTCCGCTGCTGGAGCCTTCGTTTGTGGGAGTTCATTTGTGGGGGGCAGTTGGGCCATTACCACCAGCCGGTGAGCTTTGTGACGAAGGAAGTGTACTCACGGTGAGGTGGTGGTGGTGGTGGTGACTACCGAGATCCTGTTGCACAGCTCATCTGACTCGTCTGAATTGTCGGCGCACTCTTGGATCTGTAAAGACGCAGTGTTGGTTATTAAATTAAAAAAAAAGAAATCGCTTTCGGTCAAAGGTTCACCGGTGGTAGTGTCTCTGTTGCTGCAGACCGTCTAGGCACCACCGCAGTGCCTATTACAGCCGATAAACATTACTGTGATCCGGTTTGAAGGGCGCTGTAGCTGTGAATGGTGGTAGTTTCTCTGTTGCTGCAGACCGACTAGGTACCGCCGCAGCGCCTGTTGCGGCCGACAGACAGTACTGTGTTCCGGTTTGAAGGGCGCTGTAGCTGTGAATGGTGGTAGTTTCTCTGTTGCTGCAGACCGACTAGGTACCGCCGCAGCGCCTGTTGCGGCCGACAGACAGTACTGTGTTTCGGTTTGAAGGGCGCTGTAGCTGTGAATGGTGGTAGTGTCTATGTTGCTACGGACCGTCTAGGTACCACAGCAGTCTATTACAGCCGACTGATAGTACTGTGATCCGGTTTGAAGGGCGCTGTAGCTGTGAATGGTGGTAGTTTCTCTGTTGCTGCAGACCGACTAGGTACTGCCGCAGCGCCTGTTGCGGCCGACAGACAGTACTGTGTTCCGGTTTGAAGGGCGCTGTAGCTGTGAATGGTGGTAGTGTCTATGTTGCTACGGACCGTCTAGGTACCGCCGCAGCGCCTGTTGCAGCCGACAGACAGAACTGTGATCCGGTCTGAAGGGCGCTGTAGCTGTGAATGGTGGTAGTTTCTCTGTTGCTGCAGACCGACTAGGTACCGCCGCAGCGCCTGTTGCGGCCGACAGACAGTACTGTGTTCCGGTTTGAAGGGCGCTGTAGCTGTGAATGGTGGTAGTTTCTCTGTTGCTGCAGACCGACTAGGTACCGCCGCAGCGCCTGTTGCGGCCGACAGACAGTACTGTGTTTCGGTTTGAAGGGCGCTGTAGCTGTGAATGGTGGTAGTGTCTATGTTGCTACGGACCGTCTAGGTACCGCCGCAGCGCCTGTTGCAGCCGACAGACAGAACTGTGATCCGGTCTGAAGGGCGCTGTAGCTGTGAATGGTGGTAGTTTCTCTGTTGCTGCAGACCGACTAGGTACCGCCGCAGCGCCTGTTGCGGCCGACAGACAGTACTGTGTTTCGGTTTGAAGGGCGCTGTAGCTGTGAATGGTGGTAGTGTCTATGTTGCTGCAGACCGACTAGGTACCGCCGCAGCGCCTGTTGCGGCCGACAGACAGTACTGTGTTCCGGTTTGAAGGGCGCTGTAGCTGTGAATGGTGGTAGTGTCTATGTTGCTACGGACCGTCTAGGTACCGCCGCAGCGCCTGTTGCAGCCGACAGACAGAACTGTGATCCGGTCTGAAGGGCGCTGTAGCTGTGAATGGTGGTAGTTTCTCTGTTGCTGCAGACCGACTAGGTACCGCCGCAGCGCCTGTTGCGGCCGACAGACAGTACTGTGTTTCGGTTTGAAGGGCGCTGTAGCTGTGAATGGTGGTAGTGTCTATGTTGCTACGGACCGTCTAGGTACCACAGCAGTCTATTACAGCCGACTGATAGTACTGTGATCCGGTTTGAAGGGCGCTGTAGCTGTGAATGGTGGTAGTTTCTCTGTTGCTGCAGACCGACTAGGTACTGCCGCAGCGCCTGTTGCAGCCGACAGACAGTACTGTGATCCGGTTTGAAGGGCGCTGTAGCTGTGAATGGTGGTAGTTTCTCTGTTGCTGCAGACCGACTAGGTACCGCCGCAGCGCCTGTTGCGGCCGACAGACAGTACTGTGTTTCGGTTTGAAGGGCGCTGTAGCTGTGAATGGTGGTAGTGTCTATGTTGCTACGGACCGTCTAGGTACCACAGCAGTCTATTACAGCCGACTGATAGTACTGTGATCCGGTTTGAAGGGCGCTGTAGCTGTGAATGGTGGTAGTTTCTCTGTTGCTGCAGACCGACTAGGTACTGCCGCAGCGCCTGTTGCAGCCGACAGACAGTACTGTGATCCGGTTTGAAGGGCGCTGTAGCTGTGAATGGTGGTAGTTTCTCTGTTGCTGCAGACCGACTAGGTACCGCCGCAGCGCCTGTTGCGGCCGACAGACAGTACTGTGTTCCGGTTTGAAGGGCGCTGTAGCTGTGAATGGTGGTAGTGTCTATGTTGCTACGGACCGTCTAGGTACCGCCGCAGCGCCTGTTGCAGCCGACAGACAGAACTGTGATCCGGTCTGAAGGGCGCTGTAGCTGTGAATGGTGGTAGTTTCTCTGTTGCTGCAGACCGACTAGGTACCTCCGCAGCGCCTGTTGCGGCCGACAGACAGTACTGTGTTTCGGTTTGAAGGGCGCTGTAGCTGTGAATGGTGGTAGTGTCTATGTTGCTGCAGACCGACTAGGTACCGCCGCAGCGCCTGTTGCGGCCGACAGACAGTACTGTGTTCCGGTTTGAAGGGCGCTGTAGCTGTGAATGGTGGTAGTGTCTATGTTGCTACGGACCGTCTAGGTACCGCCGCAGCGCCTGTTGCAGCCGACAGACAGAACTGTGATCCGGTCTGAAGGGCGCTGTAGCTGTGAATGGTGGTAGTTTCTCTGTTGCTGCAGACCGACTAGGTACCGCCGCAGCGCCTGTTGCGGCCGACAGACAGTACTGTGTTTCGGTTTGAAGGGCGCTGTAGCTGTGAATGGTGGTAGTGTCTATGTTGCTACGGACCGTCTAGGTACCACAGCAGTCTATTACAGCCGACTGATAGTACTGTGATCCGGTTTGAAGGGCGCTGTAGCTGTGAATGGTGGTAGTTTCTCTGTTGCTGCAGACCGACTAGGTACTGCCGCAGCGCCTGTTGCAGCCGACAGACAGTACTGTGATCCGGTTTGAAGGGCGCTATAGCTGTGAATGGTGGTAGTTTCTCTGTTGCTGCAGACCGTCTAGGTACCGCCGCAGCGCCTGTTGCAGCCGACAGACAGAACTGTGATCCGGTCTGAAGGGCGCTGTAGCTGTGAATGGTGGTAGTTTCTCTGTTGCTGCAGACCGACTAGGTACCTCCGCAGCGCCTGTTGCGGCCGACAGACAGTACTGTGTTTCGGTTTGAAGGGCGCTGTAGCTGTGAATGGTGGTAGTGTCTATGTTGCTGCAGACCGACTAGGTACCGCCGCAGCGCCTGTTGCGGCCGACAGACAGTACTGTGTTCCGGTTTGAAGGGCGCTGTAGCTGTGAATGGTGGTAGTGTCTATGTTGCTACGGACCGTCTAGGTACCGCCGCAGCGCCTGTTGCAGCCGACAGACAGAACTGTGATCCGGTCTGAAGGGCGCTGTAGCTGTGAATGGTGGTAGTTTCTCTGTTGCTGCAGACCGACTAGGTACCTCCGCAGCGCCTGTTGCGGCCGACAGACAGTACTGTGTTTCGGTTTGAAGGGCGCTGTAGCTGTGAATGGTGGTAGTGTCTATGTTGCTACGGACCGTCTAGGTACCGCCGCAGCGCCTGTTGCAGCCGACAGACAGTACTGTGATCCGGTTTGAAGGGCGCTGTAGCTGTGAATGGTGGTAGTTTCTCTGTTGCTGCAGACCGACTAGGTACTGCCGCAGCGCCTGTTGCAGCCGACAGACAGTACTGTGATCCGGTTTGAAGGGCGCTGTAGCTGTGAATGGTGGTAGTTTCTCTGTTGCTGCAGACCGACTAGGTACTGCCGCAGCGCCTGTTGCAGCCGACAGACAGTACTGTGATCCGGTTTGAAGGGCGCTGTAGCTGTGAATGGTGGTAGTTTCTCTGTTCCTGCAGACCGACTAGGTACCGCCGCAGCGCCTGTTGCGGCCGACAGACAGTATTGTGTTCCGGTTTGAAGGACGCTGTAGCTGTGAATGGTGGTAGTTTCTCTGTTGCTGCAGACCGACTAGGTACCTCCGCAGCGCCTGTTGCGGCCGACAGACAGTACTGTGTTTCGGTTTGAAGGGCGCTGTAGCTGTGAATGGTGGTAGTGTCTATGTTGCTGCAGACCGACTAGGTACCGCCGCAGCGCCTGTTGCGGCCGACAGACAGTACTGTGTTCCGGTTTGAAGGGCGCTGTAGCTGTGAATGGTGGTAGTTTCTCTGTTGCTGCAGACCGACTAGGTACCGCCGCAGCGCCTGTTGCGGCCGACAGACAGTACTGTGTTCCGGTTTGAAGGGCGCTGTAGCTGTGAATGGTGGTAGTTTCTCTGTTGCTGCAGACCGACTAGGTACCGCCGCAGCGCCTGTTGCGGCCGACAGACAGTACTGTGTTCCGGTTTGAAGGGCGCTGTAGCTGTGAATGGTGGTAGTTTCTCTGTTGCTGCAGACCGACTAGGTACCGCCGCAGCGCCTGTTGCGGCCGACAGACAGTACTGTGTTTCGGTTTGAAGGGCGCTGTAGCTGTGAATGGTGGTAGTGTCTATGTTGCTACAGACCGTCTAGGTACCACAGCAGTCTATTACAGCCGACTGATAGTACTGTGATCCGGTTTGAAGGGCGCTGTAGCTGTGAATGGTGGTAGTGTCTCTGTTGCTGCAGACCGATTAGGTACCGCAGCAGACCGACAGACTATTACAACTGGTAGGTCTCAGTCGACAGAGATACTAACACCAGTGGACCGCAGTTTCAGTTCTACCGACACCAGTGTTATATAGAAGAGCGTGTTACATTGTTACAGTCGGAGCCCTGGTCCACGCACGCTCCGTAGGCGCACTGGAACAGGTACGACGGGCAGGTCTTCGCGGCGCAGGCCCGGACCGTCTCGTCGCTGCCGTCCGCGCAGTCCACCACGCCGTCGCAGTGGTTCGCGGCCGGGATCATGTCGCCGTTGGAGCATCTGAAGCGGCCTCTGCAACGCGATAACGTTTGGTGAAGTTTATACAGGGTGCTCCCGATCTCACATGACGGCAGATGTACAGTATGGTGGTGGATGATCAGGCTCCGTGAGAAGCTCACGCTGTATTTGAGCTTCCGCTCTATATGAACCTGAACTTCGCTATGATGGATAACGAGCTCGACTTTTTTTAGCAAAGTCCCAACAGTGGGAAAATTATGTGGGCTACTTATGTAGATGATGATTACTTTTTCTTTTCATGATACACGCTTGTCGCCGCAAGGCAAAATGTGAAGTCTTATTACTGCTGTAATTTCAGTAGGTACAGCGCCCTTCAAACCGGAGCATAGTGATACATGACCTACAACAAGACGATGAGGGTACATACATATTGTTTAAGTATGTCTGCCTGCTTGAATGCCTTATGTGCTTTGGCGCACTTACAAACCAGACATGGACGTCCACGATTCGATTCCATCCAAACTTCCGGCCATATTTGGACCAAGGAATTTTGAATGTTGGTAACATTTCTTCGACTCTTCATCATCATCATCAGCCGACGGTTGCCCACTGGTTTCCCCCAAAGGTTTCCATACGTTCGAATAATTCAAATGGGGGGTTTGAGCCATATCACCAAGCCAACCTCATCAGCTCGTGGTGAATCCTGATGATTAATGGACGAGGCTCTGGCTCCCACCAACCTTCATTGGGCCAGCGTAGGTGGGAATAGACCAAAGCCTCCCTTATCAACCCCTATGAAAGTGGAGATTGTTGGGGGAACCCTATGTCCAGCGGTGGGCGTCTAAAGGCTGATGATGATGGCTCCACTTAGATTGACCCTTATAACTGTTTATTTATTGAATTAATGTTAAATTTTATTTATTCTCTATAACCTGTGTGAAATTGAATCGAAATTGTATATCGATAAAAATCGATAAAGTATTTTCTTTATCGATTAAATTTTAATCGATTTTACAGTTGCACGAAAATCGATGAAAAAAAAATACAAATTAAACTAAACCTCAAATCAAATATATATACTATGAAGAATTTTTAAATCACTATTGCTTTCTATGTATACAATTTAGTAAATCAATTTTTTTTAATGCGATAAAATAACAAGTACCGACATTTTTTTGCAGCGAAGGGTTAGGTTAGGTTAGGTTAGAATCCCTTGAGCGGCATCGGAAGAGGACAGATGCCGTTAGGAGAGCCCGCGAGGCCGCGGTTGAGTTCCGAACGGAGATCCCGTGACCTCTCCAAACGCCGAAGTTGACCACTGAGGGGGTTTTAGTGGGTAAAAATCTCCAAATAACTTCCCCCCAGAAGACAGAATATCTTTTCTAAGATTTCCTCCTCGAGAGAAAAAGAAAAAGGTTAGGTTAGAATCTTGAGCGGCTCGCATTTCGAACCGAGTTTCATTCACTTCTCCAAATGCTGATGACGGTCATTGATGAGGTTTGAGTGGGTAAAAATAGACACATCCATCCAGAAGACAAGGTCTATTTCCAAAATGTCCAAAAAAAAAAAAAAAAAACAGGTAATTATGAACGTTTGGATAGAAGGCACAGGATCTCTATAAAGCTATGCTTACGAAAAGCTCGACCCGGGAACAGAAAGGAACAGTCACCATCATCCCACCACTATGACTGTAAATCAGATCGATCACCGACCTCCACAGTCGTTGTATGATGAGGATCTCCATCTTTACCATCAGCAACACCAAATATCATCTACTTCCGGTATCAAACCTAAATGAATGCTAGATCTGTTAGACAAAGTACCTCTGTTCGATTCCATGGCCACATGCGCGAGGAGTTCGAATGGTGACTACCTACATATTGTAAATATGCCGCCATATTGATATCGATGTGTTTCATCTGGCAATGTATGAAGGCTGGAGTATTCTGGGCTAACTTCACCATCCATCACCACCACCACCACCACGTGACATTGACGTCAAGTGTTACTAAGGGAAACAGTTCCCCAGTCTCAGGCTAAAGTGATCCCTGTCGTTGCGTAGTTAAAGGGGTGGGAAGGCCCGGCCCTACCTGATAAGTAAGTAAGCGAAGTTGAGGCACCGGTGGGTTCCGTAAATTTAGGGGTCCCTCGCAACGTACATCATCATCATCAACCGATTGACGTCCACTGCTGGACATAGACCTTATCCAAATTTGCCACATCGATCGGTCCTACGCTGCAGTCGACTTGACTTCCGACTACGCTGGACACTAGGCGCTGTCGTTTGTAAGGGTTCATATGGAGGGGGGAGAGGGTTTGGGTTCTTTCCCATCACGCTGGCCCAGTGCGGGTTGGTGTGAGCAAGAGCCTCGAGAACCACGAGCAGCTGAAGTGGGTTTGGGTCACGTAAGTTGTTGGTAGCAACGCAAATTTCTTTTTAAAACTACCCATCCTCCCCTCCATACAAAAAAGGTTCCTACTAATAGACTACTACACTTAGGTATTTACTTAGCATCATCTGTTCTATCTAGATTTAACGATAACCTAATCCTCCGGTTGTGACGTCACACAGCCGACATACAAACAGACATCCACACCTACTTGGCCAGCTTGCTATCGGTACTTTCCCCAATTCCTTTGAAACGTTCATCGTCTCATTATTCTACTGGTCGGCGGAAAACACTATAGACAGATTCTAGGTAGTCCTAAGTCTAGATAGTTCTAGGAATTCCCTGTAGTCGTGAGCTAAATAATGTATTAAGAATAGGAATAAGGTAAGCCTGCCGTAGAAGGCGACTAAAAGTGGTCAGGTTCGATGCCTAACCGAGCCAGAGGTACAACGGAAGGTTCCTCCTTGGGACGTGCTTCTAGGCACCCGTGCTTTCCGAAGGTGCTTCTGTTGGTTCCTTCTCCCCCCTCCCCCCCCGAAAAGTACTGATTACGAAAATCGAGAGGGTTTCAAGTGGGTAAAAATCCCACATTACCTTATCTCCCCCCCACAGAAGTAGAGTAACTTTTAAGAAGATTTCCACCCCGAAGACTGTTGAAAAAATGGTACTAGGGGAATTAGATAATATATTTCCGAGGTTAAAGTTCATGTGGGTACCAGCAGCTTCTATATACATACATATATATATACATATATATATGTATGTGTGTGTGTGTATATATACCGCGTACCGGTAGAAGTAGTGCTGAGAGGCCTCCCACAAGGTGGACCGACGATCTGGTGAGAATCGCAGGTATCCTCTGGATGCGAGCAACGTGGGACCGATCGATGTGGGAAACTTAGTGGGAGGCCTATGTCCAGCAGTGGACGTCTATCGGCTGATGATGATGATGATGATGATGATGTATATATGCTATGGAGACGGACTTACTGTATCTCGTCGGTCTCGTTCCTGCAGCGCGGCAGCAGCTCGTCGGAGTTGTCGGCGCACTCCTGCACGCCGTTGCAAGGCGCTGTGCCGTCCACGCACGCGCCGTACGTGCACCTGAACCAGTTGTACTGGCACCTGGAACCGGAAGCGGTATCAACCTACGCCACCAGGCCTCCGGAAGTATGGCCACCGCCGCAGCGCACATCCGTGTTGAAGGGCGCTTGAGCACACACACAAATAAAGCAGTATACATAATGATAATTAGCACCACGTTATGCACAGGCTAATATTATCATGATCCGGTTTGAAAGGCGCTGTTACTAGTTAAATTACTGTGGTAATGGAACAACATATAACTGTATGCGACAAGTGCTATGTGGTGCAGTGTATGTAATCCTAACTGCCATCAAATTATCATCAGATGAATGTCGAGCTCCTCGAATTCTAGTGTAGGGGTTGGTACAACTCACGGGATCCAAGCTTCACCAGCTCGCGGTGGCTGATAGTGAACAGACGAGGCTCTGGCTCCCACCAACCAGCATTGGGGTCAGAGTGGTGGGGAATTGCCCAAATCCCCCCCATTCGAAACCACAAACGCGGAGATCTTTAGGTGAGGAGTGAACCCAGCAATAGACGTATACCGGCTGATGATGGCGATCAACTATCACTTCTAGATAAGCATCGCGCAAACACTACCGTGTTCCGATTTGAAGGGCGCTGCGGCTATTGAACTATTGGTGCGTGCTTGTGTACTCACTTCTCCTTCCTGCAGAGCGGGAACGACTCGTCACTTCCGTCCGGGCAGTCGACGACGCCGTCGCATTTACCGTCGAAGCTGATGCACGATGTGTCCCTGCACTGCCACTGGTTCTTCCTGCGGAAGTATTCGGTATTAGTGCTTTGCCCACGTAATTATCCCACTGCTGGGACTCGGGTTTTACATTCAAACGAAGGGTATTTAAATAAGCTGTTGTTCTTAGAACTCGCGGGGTTTCCTCCACCGGAAATACAAGCATGGTGGGGATCGAGACTGTGATGAACTACTCTTCTTCTCTTTATTGCGAAGTAAGTAAACTTCTCTTCTTTTTATTGCTAAGTATATAAACTACTCTCCTTCTCTTTATTGCTAAGTGAATAAACTTCTCTTTATTGCTAAGTAAATAAACTTCTCTTCTTTTTATTGCTAAGTATATAAACTACTCTCCTTCTCTTTATTGCTAAGTGAATAAACTTCTCTTTATTGCTAAGTAAGTAAAATTCTCTTCTCTTTATTGCTAAGTTATTAAACTACTCTTCTTCTCTTTACTGCTAAGTAAATAAACTACTCTCCTTCTCTTTACTGCTAAGTAAATAAACTTCTCTTCTTTTTATTGCTAAGTAAATAAACTTCTCTTCTTTTTATTGCTAAGTATATAAACTACTCTCCTTCTCTTTATTGCTAAGTAAATAAACTTCTCTTCTTTTTATTGCTAAGTATATAAACTACTCTCCTTCTCTTTACTGCTAAGTAAATAAACTACTTTTCTTTTCTTTATTGCTAAGTGAATAAACTTCTCTTTCTTGCTAACTAAATAAACTTTTCTTTTCTTTATTGCTAAGTGAATAAACTTCTCTTTCTTGCTAACTAAATAAACTTTTCTTTTCTTTATTGCTAAGTGAATAAACTTCTCTTTCTTGCTAACTAAATAAACTTTTCTTCTCTTTATTGCTAAGTAAATTAACTACTCTTCTTCTCTTTATTGCTAAGTGAATAAACTTCTCTTTTTTTAAGTACTTCTCATATAGAGGGGATATGATAATCTCTTACCGACACTTTGAAGCCTGACGTTTTGATCGCTGATGAAGATTCCACAGGGGGAGGAGCCTGAAATAAAAAAAAAAACAATTAGAGGAAGACAACCCATATTGGGTCACGGTGGTGGGAAATTGCTCAAATCCCCCCCACACGAATCTCTACTCGATCTACGTGGAGATCTCTGGTGGAGGCTCGTGTCCAGCAGTGGACGTATAGCTGATGATGAACTGGAATCACCCAAGGTAAAGGATAGTAAGCGATCCGCCCGAACCGTCGTGGAGCTGGTTAGGATGGTATACACTGCACCATGCTCTCGACTTTTTTATGTAGAAGATATCAAGTCTCGTTACCATAGTAATTTTAGTAGCTACAGGTCCTTCGAACCGGAATACGGTAATGTACGAATGCTGCTGTTTAACAGCCGAAATCTATCACTAGTAACAGATACGTCGTCCTTCAAACCGGATTACAGTAACGTCTGCACAGTACTGTCTGTCAGCTGCAATAGACACTGCGGTAGTAAATACCTAGACAGTCTCCGGCAGTAGGGACCTACCACTAGTAACAACTGCAGCGTCCTTCAAACCGGATTACAGTAACGTCTGCACAGTACTGTCTGTCGGCTGCAATAGGCACTGCGGTGGTAAATACCTAGACAGTCTCCGGCAGTAGGGACCTACCACTAGTAACAACTGCAGCGTCCTTCAAACCGGATTACAGTAACGTCTGCACAGTACTGTCTGTCGGGTGCAATAAACGCTGCGGTGGTACCTAGACGGTCTCCGACAATACGGACCTACCACTAGTAACAACTGCAGCGTCCTTCAAACCGGATTACAGTAACGTCTGCACAGTACTGTCTGTCGGCTGCAATAGGCACTGCGGTGGTAAATACCTAGACAGTCTCCGGCAGTAGGGACCTACCACTAGTAACAACTGCAGCGTCCTTCAAACCGGATTACAGTAACGTCTGCACAGTACTGTCTGTCGGGTGCAATAAACGCTGCGGTGGTACCTAGACGGTCTCCGACAATACGGACCTACCACTAGTAACAACTGCAGCGTCCTTCAAACCGGATTACAGTAACGTCTGCACAGTACTGTCTGTCGGCTGCAATAGGCACTGCGGTGGTAAATACCTAGACAGTCTCCGGCAGTAGGGACCTACCACTAGTAACAACTGCAGCGTCCTTCAAACCGGATTACAGTAACGTCTGCACAGTACTGTCTGTCGGGTGCAATAAACGCTGCGGTGGTACCTAGACGGTCTCCGACAATACGGACCTACCACTAGTAACAACTGCAGCGTCCTTCAAACCGGATTACAGTAACGTCTGCACAGTACTGTCTGTCGGGTGCAATAAACGCTGCGGTGGTACCTAGACGGTCTCCGACAATACGGACCTACCACTAGTAACAACTGCAGCGTCCTTCAAACCGGATTACAGTAACGTCTGCACAGTACTGTCTGTCGGCTGCAATAGGCACTGCGGTGGTAAATACCTAGACAGTCTCCGGCAGTAGGGACCTACCACTAGTAACAACTGCAGCGTCCTTCAAACCGGATTACAGTAACGTCTGCACAGTACTGTCTGTCGGGTGCAATAAACGCTGCGGTGGTACCTAGACGGTCTCCGACAATACGGACCTACCACTAGTAACAACTGCAGCGTCCTTCAAACCGGATTACAGTAACGTCTGCACAGTACTGTCTGTCGGGTGCAATAAACGCTGCGGTGGTACCTAGACGGTCTCCGACAATACGGACCTACCACTAGTAACAACTGCAGCGTCCTTCAAACCGGATTACAGTAACGTCTGCACAGTACTGTCTGTCAGCTGCAATAGACACTGCGGTGGTAAATACCTAGACAGTCTCCGGCAGTAGGGACCTACCACTAGTAACAACTGCAGCGTCCTTCAAACCGGATTACAGTAACGTCTGCACAGTACTGTCTGTCGGCTGCAATAGGCACTGCGGTGGTAAATACCTAGACAGTCTCCGGCAGTAGGGACCTACCACTAGTAACAACTGCAGCGTCCTTCAAACCGGATTACAGTAACGTCTGCACAGTACTGTCTGTCGGCTGCAATAGGCACTGCGGTGGTAAATACCTAGACAGTCTCCGGCAGTAGGGACCTACCACTAGTAACAACTGCAGCGTCCTTCAAACCGGATTACAGTAACGTCTGCACAGTATTGTCTGTCGGGTGCAATAAACGCTGCGGTGGTACCTAGACGGTCTCCGACAATACGGACCTACCACTAGTAACAACTGCAGCGTCCTTCAAACCGGATTACAGTAACGTCTGCACAGTACTGTCTGTCGGGTGCAATAAACGCTGCGGTGGTACCTAGACGGTCTCCGACAATACGGACCTACCACTAGTAACAACTGCAGCGTCCTTCAAACCGGATTACAGTAACGTCTGCACAGTACTGTCTGTCGGGTGCAATAAACGCTGCGGTGGTACCTAGACGGTCTCCGACAATACGGACCTACCACTAGTAACAACTGCAGCGTCCTTCAAACCGGATTACAGTAACGTCTGCACAGTACTGTCTGTCGGCTGCAATAGGCACTGCGGCGGTAAATACCTAGACAGTCTCCGGCAGTAGGGACCTACCACTAGTAACAACTGCAGCGTCCTTCAAACCGGATTACAGTAACGTCTGCACAGTACTGTCTGTCGGCTGCAATAGACACTGCGGTGGTAAATACCTAGACAGTCTCCGGCAGTAGGGACCTACCACTAGTAACAACTGCAGCGTCCTTCAAACCGGATTACAGTAACGTCTGCACAGTACTGTCTGTCGGCTGCAATAGGCACTGCGGTGGTAAATACCTAGACAGTCTCCGGCAGTAGGGACCTACCACTAGTAACAACTGCAGCGTCCTTCAAACCGGATTACAGTAACGTCTGCACAGTACTGTCTGTCGGCTGCAATAGGCACTGCGGTGGTAAATACCTAGACAGTCTCCGGCAGTAGGGACCTACCATTAGTAACAACTGCAGCGTCCTTCAAACCGGATTACAGTAACGTCTGCACAGTACTGTCTGTCGGCTGCAATAGACACTGCGGTGGTAAATACCTAGATAGTCTCCGGCAGTAGGGACCTACCACTAGTAACAACTGCAGCGTCCTTCAAACCGGATTACAGTAACGTCTGCACAGTACTGTCTGTCGGCTGCAATAGACACTGCGGTGGTAAATACCTAGATAGTCTCCGGCAGTAGGGACCTACCACTAGTAACAACTGCAGCGTCCTTCAAACCGGATTACAGTAACGTCTGCACAGTACTGTCTGTCGGCTGCAATAGACACTGCGGTGGTAAATACCTAGACAGTCTCCGGCAGTAGGGACCTACCACTAGTAACAACTGCAGCGTCCTTCAAACCGGATTACAGTAACGACTGCATAGTACTGTCTGTCGGCTGCAATAGGCACTGCGGCGGTAAATACCTAGACAGTCTCCGGCAGTAGGGACCTACCACTAGTAACAACTGCAGCGTCCTTCAAACCGGATTACAGTAACGACTGCATAGTACTGTCTGTCGGCTGCAATAGGCACTGCGGCGGTAAATACCTAGACAGTCTCCGGCAGTAGGGACCTACCACTAGTAACAACTGCAGCGTCCTTCAAACCGGATTACAGTAACGTCTGCACAGTACTGTCTGTCGGCTGCAATAGACACTGCGGTGGTAAATACCTAGATAGTCTCCGGCAGTAGGGACCTACCACTAGTAACAACTGCAGCGTCCTTCAAACCGGATTACAGTAACGTCTGCACAGTACTGTCTGTCGGCTGCAATAAACACTGCGGTGGTAAATACCTAGATAGTCTCCGGCAGTAGGGACCTACCACTAGTAACAACTGCAGCGTCCTTCAAACCGGATTACAGTAACGTCTGCACAGTACTGTCTGTCGGCTGCAATAGACACTGCGGTGGTAAATACCTAGACAGTCTCCGGCAGTAGGGACCTACCACTAGTAACAACTGCAGCGTCCTTCAAACCGGATTACAGTAACGACTGCATAGTACTGTCTGTCGGCTGCAATAGGCACTGCGGCGGTAAATACCTAGACAGTCTCCGGCAGTAGGGACCTACCACTAGTAACAACTGCAGCGTCCTTCAAACCGGATTACAGTAACGACAGCATAGTACTGTACCTACCAATAGGGTCTGTGACAATAGAGATCTACTTCCAAAACGATACTACAGCGCCCTTCAAACCGGATCACAGTACTGTTTGGTGGTTGCAACAGGCGCTGCGGCGGTACCTACCTAGATGGTCTGCAGCAACAGAGACACTACCGTCACTCTCCTACCAGTTTACCACCAGCACCACCAGTCCTCTTTCCGCTCACCACCAGTCCATTGAGCGTGTTATGTACAGTCTCCTTATATGGGTTGTGCTTACGCGGAGACGCCATCGCACAGCGCCTCGTCCTTCCGGTCCACGCAGTCAGCTATACCATCACAAACTCTGTCGGCGCCGACGCAAACACCATCAGCGCACCGCACCTCGTCAGGACTGAAAAAAAAAAAAAAAATTACACAAACGCATCAACAGCATCTAGCGAGCCGATAAGCGGGACGTTCACCAGATAGTAAGTCATACACTCGCTCATAACAACGTGGCGCTAGTTAGGATGATATACACTGCACCATATTGCGCTCGTCGTTTAAGACAGTAATTACACTAGCTACAGCGCCCTACAAACAGGAACATAGTAATGTTTACGCAATTTCTTTTAATACGAGACGAGCGGAACGTTCACCTGATGGTAAGTCATACTCCCGCCCATAACAACGCGGCGCTAGTTAGGATGATATACACTGCACCATATTGCGCTCGTCGTTTAAGACAGTAATTACACTAGCTACAGCGCCCTACAAACAGGAACATAGTAATGTTTACGCAATTTCTTTTAATACGAGACGAGCGGAACGTTCACCTGATGGTAAGTCATACTCCCGCCCATAACAACGCGGCGCTAGTTAGGATGATATACACAGTAACGCATTCCGCTTGTCGCCTGAGACATAAGATGTTGAGCTATAGCGCCCTTCAAACCGGATCACAGTAACTTTCGCACAGTACTGCCTGTCGGCTGCAACAGGCGCTGCGGCGGTACCTACCTAGACGGTCTGCAGCAACAGAGACACTACCACTAGTAATACCTCTAGCGCCCTTCAAACCGGATCACAGTAACTTTCGCACAGTACTGTCTGTCGGCTGCAACACGCGCTGCGGCGGTACCTACCTAGACGGTCTGCAGCAACAGAGACACTACCACTAGTAATAGCTCTAGCGCCCTTCAAACCGGATCACAGTAACTTTCGCACAGTACTGTCTGTCGGCTGCAACACGCGCTGCGGCGGTACCTACCTAGACGGTCTGCAGCAACAGAGACACTACCACTAGTAATAGCTCTAGCGCCCTTCAAACCGGATCACAGTAACGTTCGCACAGTACCGCCTGTCGGCTGCAACACGCGCTGCGGCGGTACCTACCTAGACGGTCTGCAGCAACAGAGACACTACCACTAGTAATACCTCTAGCGCCCTTCAAACCGGACCACAGTAATGTCCGCACAGTACTGTCTGTCGGCTGCAACAGGCGCTGCGGCGGTACCTACCTAGACGGTCTGCAGCAACAGAGACACTACCACCAGTAAATATGGCGCCGAGGGGACAGGACGCCGTCGGAGCGCGATGACAGCTTCCCGCCGCAAGGCGGGGCCGAGCGCACGACCGCCGAATGGCTCCTCGGCAGAACCTGGCGCCGCGACCGACAAGGGCCGTCGGTCCGGTGCCCCCCTTGGAGAGAGTTCCCGGGGTGCATATGGTGATGCGTCTCGTATTCCGACGCGTCGCCACGTAGGGATTTTAACGGGAGGGGTGCTTCACACCCCTCCCCGAGGGCCCGTTTATTTGGGCGCCGTTCGGGGGGTCGTGGATGAACTGCAATACTTTATCCCGCGACCCCACGAACACGTGGATGAGAGTGGAATACCGTGTGAAGCTTTTTAGTCGGTTGGAGTCCGACACTACCACCGACGCCGGCCCAATTTGGCGACGGGGTGTGCATTTCCGTTAGCATTTAGTTACACACAAAAATAAAAAAAAAAAAAAAAAAAAAAAAAAAACACCGGTAAATATACAGTTGCGCCGAACACGTAGTGAATAAAGACAAAGGAAAGGCATTTTTATTACTGTATTCCGGTTTGAACGGCGTTGTAGCTAGTATAATTTCTAGGGTAATGAGACTCGACATCATATGTCTCAGGCGACGTGTGACAGGTGAATTATACATCACTCTAACTAGCGCCATGTTATGGACGTGCGTGTCACTTATTATCAAGTGAACGCCTTCGTCGCTTCATTGAATAAAAAAAAAAAAAATATTTCCTTCTCTAAATAGAAATAAACATTAAGAAGAAGAAAGTAAACTTCTTTATCCGAGCATACCTGCAGTAGTTCCCATGTCCTCCCACCACGGCTGTTAGGGAAAAGCCTGAGGCTGAAACAAAAAAAAAAAAAAACTCATCATCATCATCATCATCGGTTGATGGACGTCCACTGCTGGACATAGGCTTCCCACGGATCGACTAGAGACTCATATAGGGGGGATATGGGTCAATTCCCACCACTCTGGCGTAATACGGGTTGGTGGGAGCCAGAGTTTCGTCTGTTGACCAGCAGGCTGCACCACGAGCTGGTGAGCTTGGCATGGGTTCCCTGAATTGTACCGGATCCCGTTACATCCCTCAAATACGTATATATATAAGGAGATGTCCAGAGATCCGTTGTCTCATCACCAGATCTTCGAAACTACTAGACATGACCACTCAAAATTTGGTAGAGATACTGCTTCTGCCGTATAGAGGTCAGCTAAGAATGGTTTTTATATATTTCCTTCCCCAATTGGAGTCATAGGTTGATAAAGGGTTGATAGAGCTCAAGTCAGAGACCAGCTGGTCAGGACTATGTCCAGCAGACATCTATCAGCTGATAATGATGATGAACAGCTGATCTCAAAAAAATATATTTTCTGTTCCTCTGGAACTGGTAATTTGAAGACCTGATGCATCAGGTAATAATTCACCATCAGACCTGACGCTTGGAGCTCACTAATGTTTTTTTTTTTTAATTCTTAATGACGTCATTGATACATTTGAACATGTATATCCGGGACAAAAATCCGGTTTGAAGTTAAGCACCCGTTGTAAGATTACATTTTTATACTAATTTATGTCTTAATAAATCACATGTTATATATGTATTTGAATAAATTATAACACATTATGTATATATATATATATATATATATATATATATATATATATATATATATATATATGTATAGATATAAGATGGTGGAATAAATACTTCCGGATTACACCGACTCTTATATATAAGAAAATAAATCAAGGAAAGTTTTTTAATAACTAAAAAACCCTATCACTAACTAAAAACTATTCATCTATACAAAAACCCTATCACCAACTAAAAACTATTCATCTATACAAAAACCCTATCACCAACTAAAAACTATTCATCTATACAAAAACCCTATCACCAACTAAAAACTATTCATCTATACAAAAACCCTATCACCAACTAAAAACTATTCATCTATACAAAAACCCTATCACCAACTAAAAACTATTCATCTATACAAAAACCCTATCACCAACTAAAAACTATTCATCTATACAAAAACCCTATCACCAACTAAAAACTATTCATCTATACAAAAACCCTATCACCAACTAAAAACTATTCATCTATACAAAAACCCTATCACCAACTAAAAACTATTCATCTATACAAAAACCCTATCACCAACTAAAAACTATTCATCTATACAAAAACCCTATCACCAACTAAAAACTATTCATCTATACAAAAACCCTATCACCAACTAAAAACTATTCATCTATACAAAAACCCTATCACCAACTAAAAACTATTCATCTATACAAAAACCCTATCACCAACTAAAAACTATTCATCTATACAAAAACCCTATCACCAACTAAAAACTATTCATCTATACAAAAACCCTATCACCAACTAAAAACTATTCATCTATACAAAAGCCCTATCACCAACTAAAAACTATTCATCTATACAAAAACCCTATCACCAACTAAAAACTATTCATCTATACAGAAACCCTATCACCAACTAAAAACTATTCATCTATACAAAAGCCCTATCAATAACTAAAAACTATTCATCTATACAAAAACCCTATCACCAACTAAAAACTATTCATCTATACAGAAACCCTATCACCAACTAAAAACTATTCATCTATACAAAAGCCCTCTCAATAACTAAAAACTATTCATCTATACAAAAACCCTATCACCAACTAAAAACTATTCATCTATACAAAAACCCTATCACCAACTAAAAACTATTCATCTATACAAAAACCCTATCACCAACTAAAAACTATTCATCTATACAAAAGCCCTATCACCAACTAAAAACTATTCATCTATACAAAAGCCCTATCACCAACTAAAAACTATTCATCTATACAAAAACCCTATCACCAACTAAAAACTATTCATCTATACAGAAACCCTATCACCAACTAAAAACTATTCATCTATACAAAAGCCCTATCAATAACTAAAAACTATTCATCTATACAAAAACCCTATCACCAACTAAAAACTATTCATCTATACAGAAACCCTATCACCAACTAAAAACTATTCATCTATACAAAAGCCCTCTCAATAACTAAAAACTATTCATCTATACAAAAACCCTATCACAACTAAAAACTATTCATCTATACAGAAACCCTATCACCAACTAAAAACTATTCATCTATACAAAAGCCCTATCAATAACTAAAAACTATTCATCTATACAAAAACCCTATCACCAACTAAAAACTATTCATCTATACAAAAACCCTATTACCAACTAAAAACTATTCATCTATACAAAAACCCTATCACCAACTAAAAACTATTCATCTATACAAAAACCCTATCACCAACTAAAAACTATTCATCTATACAAAAACCCTATTACCAACTAAAAACTATTCATCTATACAAAAACCCTATTACCAACTAAAAACTATTCATCTATACAAAAACCCTATCACCAACTAAAAACTATTCATCTATACAAAAACCCTATTACCAACTAAAAACTATTCATCTATACAAAAACCCTATTACCAACTAAAAACTATTCATCTATACAAAAACCCTATCACCAACTAAAAACTATTCATCTATACAAAAACCCTATTACCAACTAAAAACTATTCATCTATACAAAAACCCTATCACCAACTAAAAACTATTCATCTATACAAAAACCCTATCACCAACTAAAAACTATTCATCTATACAAAAACCCTATTACCAACTAAAAACTATTCATCTATACAAAAACCCTATTACCAACTAAAAACTATTCATCTATACAAAAACCCTATCACCAACTAAAAACTATTCATCTATACAAAAACCCTATCACCAACTAAAAACTATTCATCTATACAAAAACCCTATCATCAACTAAAAACATTTCATCTAACCAAATACATCCAACCAAAAACTCAAAAATCCTTCCACAAACAAAAAAAAAAAAAAAAAAACTACTACAAATGTTAAGGCCAAGTTGTAGATTATAAGTTTTTTATGATTATGTCCTAGAAACGATGACCTCTTATACATTATGTAGTAATTTATAAGCAATCAAGTTAATTCTCCAACTACCCACACTGTCACTCCCCCTACACATTGCGAACAGATGATAAAAAGGGGAATCACCGATAGCGTGGAAACCCATTCAAATGTCGTCATACGTTGATGTATGAGGATTGTTTACGTATTGAATTAGCGCGGGTTCGATTCTCAAGAACCGCGACGTGACGGAGGAAAACGTGATTTTTTTTTTTTTTTTTTTCGTACTACTAAGCGACGAGACAAGTGGGGTCTTTCACCTGATGGTGAGTGATACGCCCGCTCATAACAGTGGTGCTAGTTAAGATGGTATGCACTGCATCACGTTGTACTCATCGCGTTGGGACATCAGATGCTGTCTCATTACCCGAGTAGTAACCAAGCTGCAAAGCCTTTCAAACCGGAACACGGTAATGTTCGCACGCTTTCGGTGGCAGTGATAGGAGCCGCAGCGGTCTTCGAGTGGAGACCTACCATCAAAGATCCCGGAGCCTCTGCTAATAGTCTGAAGACCACAGAGGTGGTTGTGGTGGGTATACATCACACATACCCTGGTCTCCAGCAGTCTTTTAAGAAGACTGTCTCCGCGGCAAAAAAAAAAAAAGACCTCATGATTCCAGGATATGGTGATGAGCATAAATATATATATATATTATATGGTGATGTGGATGTGGTGAAGTTGAGTATTTACCACTACATCTTGGCAATGTAGTTCACTGATGGTAGGTCTCCGTTGCCGGAGAGCGACTGTTTTTTTTTTTTTTTTTTTTATTTCAACGAAGCGACGAGCGGCCGGATCACCTGATGGTACACTTACGTCTCACACCATTTACACACAGTACGGGATTGCGCTCGTCGCGTTGAGACATGCATCGAGTATCGTTACCTCAGTAATTACACCAAGTATAGCGCCCTTCAAACCGGAATACGGTTAGCACACGACTGTTGGTCATGTGTGAGGCTAATAATATGATTAATGGTTTTTTTATACGAGTCGACGAGTGAGGTTTGTATTGATGGTAAGCAATACGCCAACCCATAAACAAAGTTAAGATTGCGTACACTGCAATACATTGTCTTCGTAATGATACATGTGATATTAAGACTCGTTACCGCAGTAATTTCCCCAGCTACCTAGACGGTCACCAGTAACAGACCTGTTTTTTTTTATCAATGAGACAAGGGAGCTAGTCTTTCAGAGCTTCATTTCAACAATATACGGCGTTAGGCAATAACATCCGTGTTACGAGTAATAATTCAATATTATATAAAAAGTAGATTCCGTTCAATATGTTTGTATGTGTGTGTGTGCACGTGTATGTGCACGTGCACGTGTGTGTGCATTTTATCGCGAAACTCATTAAAACAAATTCCAATAATTAACCTAAGCGATTAGCAAACATAAACCATTAACATTGAATACTGTCAAAAGGAAAATATACCTTTTTTCTATTCATACGTCTAGTGGGAAAAGGCGAAGGTTCTGAGAGCATGCTGCCACAAAAAAGGTTTTAGTAAAAAAAAATATAACTAGTGACTAAATCTTTAGTGAAGGTTATAATGTTTAAGTTTAACTTTTAACAGTATGTAAAGAATTTTTTTTTTTTTTATAAAAATAACAAGGCAAAAGTTTTACAATAGAGCCGCCAAACTTGTTTATCGATTATAATAAATTAAAACCGGTAATAAAGTTGAATTTAATTTTTTTTTTTTTTCGAAGGTCGCGGGTAATAATCGATGCGGTCAATACAAGACTGGTAGGTGTGGAGATCTATGTCCAGCAGTGGGCGTCTATCGGCTGATGATATTGCCGAATATCGTCAAATGGTTGTGTGAGAAAATCGATTTCGATCGAAATCGATGTTTCGATTTAAAGGGCGGTGTAGTTAAGGTAATTACTGAAGTAATAATTGGATCGTCTTTTAAATTAGCTTCACCGTTATGAATGTATCGATGTCACATCCGGATTACTGTACTGGTAGGTAGATCGTGATCCGGTTTGAAGGGCGCCGTAACTATTACTGCTGGTAGGTCTCTGTTGCTGGAGACCGTCTAGGTGCCACCGCAGCGCCTATTGCGAAGTACTGCAAACGTTACTGTGATCCGGTTTGAAGGGCGCCGTAACTAATAGGGGGACCGGAAAGTAATGTCGTTTCTGCGCATGCCAATACTTGATTGTCATTTGTCAGCTCATTGTTTTGTTCAGAGGCGTACCAAAGACATTGTGAGGTTATAGTGATTTCTTTACTTATAGACAATTGAATTACAATTTTTTTTTGTAATTTTGGGTAAAATGGCCAGCCAAATACCAGAAGAGGTACACATCCGGCATTGCATGCTCTTTGAGTTTCGCAAGGGAAATAACGCAACAGTTGCTACCAAAAACATTTGCGATGTTTATCCAAATGCACTGGACATTCGTAAATGATGTGCCAAAGGTGGTTTTCCAAGTTCAAATCGGGTAATTTTGATCTTTCCGACTCGTATCGATCAGGAAGACCATCAGCGTTAGACAACGACGTGTTAAGGGCGGAAGTGGAAGCAAATCCGTGTCAGACGATCGAGGAATTGTCAAACAGTCTCAACAAACCTTGGTCGACCATCCACCATCCAAGAACATTTGAAGCAGATTGGAAAAGTAAGCAGAGCAGGTGTTTGGGTCCCGCATAATCTGTCCGAACAGAATAAGGCTAACCGATCAATCACATGCAACTTATTGCTTCAACGACACAACACAGAAGCGTTTTTTGATCGCTTGATCACAGGAGATGAGAAATGGGTCCTGTATGATAACCCAAAACGCAAAAGGCAGTGGCTCTCTCCAAATGAAATCCCTCGGAGTACTGCTAAGCCAGGTTTACACCCCAAAAAAGCGCTTTTGTGTGTTTGGTGGAGTATTCGCGGCATTGTTCATTTTGAATTACTGAAACCTGGAGAAACTGTTACTGCAGACCTCTACAGCGAACAATTGCAGCGAGTCAATCAATCTTTAATTGAAAAGTGGCCAGCGATTGTCAACCGAAAAGGCGTCATTCTCCAACATGACAATGCAAGACCGCACTGCGCAAGGCGAACTCTAGAAAAAATTAATGAATTGGGGTGGGAGGTGCTGCCTCATCCACCATATTCGCCCGATGTTGCACCATCGGATTTCCACTTATTCCGAGCGCTGCAACACTTTTTAAGTGGCAAAACATTTGCAAATTTGGATGATATCCAAAATGCCATCTCTAGATATTTTGCCGAAAAACCAATTAATTTTTATCGATCAGGGATTGAAAATTTACTCACTAGATGGCAAAAGGTTATTGACAATGATGGGGAATACATCATTGATTAAAAATAAAGACTCGTTAAAAATGTATGTGTTTGTATTTAGCGTAAGAAAACGACATTACTTTCCGGTCCCCCTATTATTACTGCTGGTGGCTCTCTGTTGCTGGAGACCGTCTAGGTGCCACCGCAGCGCCTATTGCGAAGTACTGCAAACGTTACCGTGATCCGGTTTGAAGGGCGCCGTAACTATTACTGCTGGTAGGTCTCTGTTGCTGGAGACCGTCTAGGTGCCACCGCAGCGCCTATTGCGAAGTACTGCAAACGTTACTGTGATCCGGTTTGAAGGGCGCCGTAACTATTACTGCTGGTGGCTCTCTGTTGCTGGAGACCGTCTAGGTGCCACCGCAGCGGCTATTGCGAAGTACTGCTAACGTTACCGTGATCCGGTTTGAAGGGCGCCGTAACTATTACTGCTGGTGGCTCTCTGTTGCTGGAGACCGTCTAGGTGCCACCGCAGCGGCTATTGCGAAGTACTGCTAACGTTACCGTGATCCGGTTTGAAGGGCGCCGTAACTATTACTGCTGGTGGCTCTCTGTTGCTGCAGACCGTCTAGGTGCCACCGCAGCGGCTATTGCGAAGTACTGCTAACGTTACCGTGATCCGGTTTGAAGGGCGCCGTAACTATTACTGCTGGTGGCTCTCTGTTGCTGCAGACCGTCTAGGTGCCACCGCAGCGGCTATTGCGAAGTACTGCTAACGTTACCGTGATCCGGTTTGAAGGGCGCCGTAACTATTACTGCTGGTGGCTCTCTGTTGCTGCAGACCGCCTAGGTGCCACCGCAGCGGCTATTGCGAAGTACTGCTAACGTTACCGTGATCCGGTTTGAAGGGCGCCGTAACTATTACTGCTGGTAGGTCTCTGTTGCTACAGACCGTCTAGGTGCCACCGCAGCGCCTATTGCGAAGTACTGCAAACGTTACCGTGATCCGGTTTGAAGGGCGCCGTAACTATTACTGCTGGTAGGTCTCTGTTGCTGCAGACCGTCTAGGTGCAACCGCAGCGCCTGTTGCAGCCGATACTCAGTACTGTGCAGATATTACTCTATTCCGGTTTAAAGGGCGCTGTAGCTAGTGTTATTACTGGGGTAACGAGACTCGATATATTATCTCAGGCGACGAGCGCAATGTAGTGGAGTGTGTATCGTAAATAGCACCGTGTTATTGGCAGGCGTATTACTTACCATCAGGTGAACGACACGCAGTGATCATTTGTCTGATTAGAAAAAAAAAAAAAAACACAACTCACCGGTAATAAGGAAAAATAAAGTCCAAAATATATTTGCGTCGTCCATTTGTAACGCAATGGTAATAATGTTTATATATATATCTTATTACTTAATACCGTGCCGGCTGTATAATACACATCACTGTAATAAAAAAAAAAAAAAAACTATAAACAAATATGGCGGACGCTACACCGAATACATCACTAGCGATTAATATAATTTTCCAATTTTATCGATTTTATAATGACGGACGCGTGCAGTGCGGCGGGAAAACCGAGCGTACTGATCCGTCTTGCCCGCGCTTTGCCGTTTTTTCCTCAATCGTTAAAAATGACGTATCTGTTTTTTTTTTTTTTTCTAATCAACAACCAATTTGTGCCAGTTGTAAGCTTTTCGTTCTAAATAAAAACTTTTTTCACGTTTATATCAATATCAATTATTCACTGGCCGGATCTCTGTTGCCGGAGACCGTCTAGAGATACCGCTATCTATCGCAGCCGGTGCACAGTACTGTGTTCCGGTTTGAAGGGAGCTGTCGCTTGTGTAATTACAGCGGTAACGGGATTCAACGTATGTATCGGGCGACGGACGCAATGTGCTGCAGTAGATTTTATATTAATCAGCGCCAAGTCATTATCGGCGGTATCACTTACCATAGAGTAAACGTCCCGATCGCCTCGTTTTATTGAAAAAAAAAAAAAAAAATTTTTGTTTATTAAACCACAGTTTTACAAGGTTTTAAATGATAATCATATAGCGATATAGCGAAGTATACTTTTGAGCGTGATGTTCACCTGATGGTAAGTGATACGCTCATAGCAACGGGGCTCTTTACACTGGTACATACCGCTCGTCGCCTGAGACATAAAACGGAATCCCGTTACCAAAGTAATCACTAGCAACAGTCCTTCAAACCGGAATAAAATAATGTTTGCACACTTGCGGATTGCGACGGGACGAGCGAGACATTTACCTGATGGTAAGTGATACACCAGTTAGGATACACCCTTCACCACATTGTGCTCATCGTTTGAAACATAAGGTATTGTTTCATTACCCCAGTGATTAGCTACAGCGACCTTCAAACTGGAACACAGTAATGTTTGTACACAACTGTTTGCCTCTTGCAATAGACGCTGCGGCGGTAGTTTACCCGAATTTATTGCAAATTTTTATCACCATAGCAACACTGACGGAACAGGTTATGTAAGGTCATCCACGGCGATAACCAGCGAACAGATACGTGGAGATGATACAGTTAAATGGCGGACGGGTTTTAAGATACAATCATAATAAATATACTAATTATAATATTCTCCGATTTGTTACATAATAATAATCGGTTCAGGTCGATCTAGGAGGACCTAGTCCGATCGAATCGAAGATGTCCTAAAGGAAGGCTGGTTCTAGAGCACTCGAAGCCGACGAGCATGAATTAAGACTGATGAGAGCTGGTCTCTGCCTACCCTATTAGGAACGATACGTGATATATATATATATATATATGTATATAATAGGTTTTTACCCATGAAATCGCCGTTCCGCAGTACTGGCCATTACAAATCAAAATAATTTGTGTTTGGCCAAGAATTCCAAATTCAAATTATTCTAAAAATAGAATCTTATTCCAAAAGTAGTTATTGTTTATTGATTAGTGTTAGATTTACATCGAATTTCAATCTCTTTCGTCACCATGGATACGGTAAAAGTTCGAGTAATTATTGAATACGATTACCGTTACGACACAAGCGGCACGAGCGGCACGAGCGGCACGCAACATCAACGTTTACGGAGCTAACACTTCAAACGCGCCACATGTTATTGGTTAGCTCGCTTCCGTTCTGGAAATTTTGACCTGGAAAATGAACCTCGCGGTCCGAAGACTTTGGTCTACAATGGCGGATTAAAGGCGATGGTTGAAGCTGATGATGGACAATCTGCAGCTGGATTAGCAGCAGCTTGCGTCAAATTGGCAAGGTAGAGAAGCCTGACGAATGGATGCCCCACGCTCAACGATCGCCAGCGCCTTGCACCGCTCAACAGACAGACAGATGAAGGAATTTTGAACCGCATTGTCACCAGCGATGAAGAATGGATCCTGTTTGATAACCGGAAGCGCTGACCAAGTCGGTCAGATCCTGGTTCAGTGTCTAAACAATGCCCTAAACGTAAACTAAACCCTAGAAAAGCGATGGTCACTGTTCGGTGGTCTAGCGTCGGTGATTCATCACAGCTCCTTACCAAACGGGGTGAGTGACAGGAGCGACTGGAGCGACAGGAGGGACAGGATGAACAGGAGGGACAAGAGGGACAGGAGGAACAGCTGGTATTACATAACAACACGTCCATATTAAAAATACCCAAAGAGATTACCAACGGTGATGTATTTATTCTCATCTATAAGTAATTCCCCGGAACAGGTCATCGTCATCCCCGGAAAGTCAGTGAACAATTGTTAAGGAAAACAAACACACATATATATATATATATATGCACATATATATATATATATATGTGTATATATATATATATATAAGAGCTTTCTATGAGCTATATATAAAGGTTTAAAGTCACTTAAAGGGTAATGAAGAGAGCTATGCTTGAGTTTCTCTTCGCGATCGAATGACAAATGTGGAGATCCGATAACTAAGGTCACCTACACAGTCTAGACTTCAGTAGCACATTTATCGAAGGACTGTAACCTCATGAGTAAGATCCTCTACTTGCGCCAGGGTAGCAGCAGACGCGGTGCTGGCGAGCCCACATCGCGGACGGTCTGGTGAGGATCGCGTCAACCTGTCACTATATATAGAAGAGGCTCATGTCCAGACGTCCATCAGCTGATGATATATATTAGCTGTTCGTAATAGACCGCAAATGACGTCTATACCAACCGTTACCATAGCAACCGCGTAAACGACACCGAATGACAACCGTAAAAGTCTATTAGACATAAAACGATGGAGGATGTATGAAATTAAAAAAAAAAAGTATCCTATAATCTACAGATCATTCCGCTTCGGATGCTCGTGTTCTCGTGTATATACCTTCACTTGTTTTCGAGTGATCGCCGAACAAACGATACCCCTTTCCGTTATATATGCAGCCGCATTTAATATAATAATACTAATAAACAAATCTACTTAATATTCTCACTCCTGGGACTCGCAGTCTTCTCTAACAATGTTATACACTGCACCACATAGCGCTCGTTGCGTCATAATTACACAAACTACAGCACCCTGCAAGCCGGAACACAGATATTTTCTTTTTACATCAAAAAAAAAAAAAAAAAAAAAAAAAAAAATACGATACAATGGCGCTTCGGATGATATGCACTGCTACGTTGTGCTCGTCGTAACACATGAGATGTTATCACCGCAACAATTTCTCCAGCTGAAACTCCTTTCAAACCCGAACATAGTAAGCATTGCACACTACCGTTTGACGATAGAAATAGGAGCCGAAATTACAGTAGTAGTGTAAATTACTCTATGTATGTACAGTTTTGTCATTACGCAGCGACGTGACGAGCGGGACGTTCACCTGATGGTAAGTGATACTCACTCATAACAACGTGACGCTAGTTAGGATATCCACAGTACTACATAACGCTTGTCCTCTTGAGAGATAAGATGTCTTGTTACCGTTAATAATTTCACTATCTACAGCGCCCTTCAAACCGGAACACAGTACTGTCTGTCGGCTGCAATAGGCGGCGCGGTATTACCTATATGGTAACAAGAGAGACCATCGCTAGTAAGAAATCACCATCAGGTAAAACGCTCGCATCGTCACCGTCAATTTATTACTGCAGTAATACTACCATTATCAAAACTAAGCTCTGTTACCGCAGACCATCTGTATCAAACAGTAATGTGCAAACATTGCCGAGTTCCGGTTTGAAGGGCGCTGTAATTACTGCGGTAACGAGCGCAATGCGGTAGTGTTATATCATCCTAAACACTACCACACTGAGGCGGTTCACTTACTATCAGGTGAACGTTCTTCAAGTCACGTCGCAAATAAAAAAAAAAATTTTTTTTTTTTTTTTTTATTGAATGTACAATGTACTGGAGTAACCACACGGTCGTTACGAATTAAAAAGTAATAGAAAAAAAAAATTGAGTCATAGCTTATATATGAATTACAAATGACTACCGTGTGATAAAATATTAAAAATGGCCGTCTCCATTGCACGCTATTGTTTGATGTTCTCTATTAGGTCATGATTTATCGTGTACGGTCAGTAGGCAGAGCGAGTCGGTTGTCGTCGCACGCTTGCTTTGTGAACAAATTGAAAAAAAAAACGAACGAAACGTAAAAGTCATTTGTTTTATTCAACGGAGTTTTACATTATTTATATTTAAGTATAGGCTGTACGAAGTGATCCAAAGCCGTTGAACTAGATATTAAAAAAAAAAACAATCGAAATTTAAAAGTCATTTATTTTATTCAACAAAGTTTTAGACAATTTATTTATAGGTATAGGCTGTACGCGGTGATCCAAAGCCGTTGAACTAAATATTAAAAAAAAAAAACAATGGACATATAAAAGTAATTTATTTTATTCAAGAAAGTTTTAGATAATTTATATGTAGGTATAGGCTGTACGCGGTGATCCAAAGCCGTTGAATTAAATATTAAAAAAAAAAAACGATCGAAATTTAAGTCATATTTTATTCAATTCAACAAAGTTTTAAATAATTTATTTATATTTATAGGCTGTACGCGGTGATCCAAAGCTGTAGACTAAATATTAAAAAAAAAACATTCGAAATGTCATTTATTTTACTGAACAGAATTTAACATAATTTTTACATAGGTATAGGCTGTACGCGGTGATCCAAAGCGGTTGAATTAAATAATTAAAAAAAAAAACACGCCGTAAAAGTGAACTAACAAAATTGAGCGGCAACTGTGATGACGTTTTAATTGTGTAATTTATACGTTTAGTTAATTAAACATGTTTTAAATGATTTAATTTGATAAAAACAGTGGTGAATAGTGAACCTCACGTGCTGGTGAACCCTGGTGATGAAGAATTGAGTCAGTGTGGTGAGTATTGGCCCAAATCGTATGAATCATGGGAGTCTTTGGAAGAGGCTGATGTCCAGCAGACATTCATCGGCTGATGATGTTGATGTGTATTGTTTTTTTTTTTTTTTACATACATAATTCTAGTTATTCAAAGTATTAGTTGATTAATAATAAATAAAAAAGAATGAGGTTATGAAGACATATATATGTTTGTAAGGTTCGTATGTTGAATTTTATATAAGCCAGCGGTCTGTACCCTTGGGAACGTTGGCACATGCTACCTATCATCCGCCTCTATCAAATCGTATCTGATAGAGAGAGATAGAGACTGTTGAAATAAAAATGGAGGAATGGATCGTGAACGTGTCGCCACGGGGACACTGGCATCCGACGCGGAATTTGCAGATGAATATGCTATTTTTTTTTTTTTTATACATACATCCATCATAGAAGAACTAACGATTAATTTGGTATTATGCGGTTGCTATGGTAACCGTTGCTACAGGTTAGATTGTCAACTCATTTGATAGGAATGAAATGAATTACGCCGACGAGGAAGACGACGTAGAATGAATGTATGAAAGGTTGGACGGCTTGACGGATGGTGGTATGGATGTATGGATTTGGAAGGAAATGGATGGATGGAATTGAAAGATGTCTGTCCTTTTGTCGTCTTCCGAGAAATGTTTGTTCACGTCACCGACAACTCCTCTTCCTCTTGAAGTGCCCCTCCATTATTGAAGGTTGGCTGACCAGATACGTGAACTGGTGCCTGTCCTCATGCATACGGAACAGTTGCCCAACAGTGGTGATACCGGTCCACTCCCACATGCATCACATCCAGGATGACCAGACACCGTTCTGATGTTCTAATGGTTTTTTTCTTCGGCAGTATGGTCACCAAGATGGGCGTCGTATCGAGAACCGCGGGTCTACTTATAATGGTTGTCAATTTAATTTTTATGGTGAGAGCATTTTTTTTTTTAAATAACTATGTGGCCTAGTGAGGGTATGCCTGTGCCCTAACAGTGGGTATGTAGGCTGAAAAAAAAAGTATGTGGCGCTAGTTAGGACCTATATACACTATATTCTACTCCGTGGGATATAGTATATTAAATCTCGTTATCGTAATTACACTAGATATAGCGCCCTTCAAACCGGAACTTAAGCAACGAGACGAGTAAGACGATCACCTGATATTGAGTGATAGACATGCTTGCCCATTTTGCCCACGCTTGGACATTGCGCTCGACGCCTGAAGAACAAGACGTAGACTCTCGTTACCCAATTAATTACTCTAGCTACAGCGCCCTTCAAACCGGAACTCGGTAATTTTTGCACACTATAAATTGGCGTCGGATACGGGAGCTGCAGTGGTATATATATGTTATACTATCTTCATACAATTTTCTTTTTCAGATATTGTGCTTAGGGCTGTTCACAATAGCCCTGTGGATCATCACGTCACCAAGTACACTGTCCAGGTTCATACAAGCTGTTGGCAACCCTACATCGAAGGTCAGTACTAATACTTGGTGAAGGTCTGAAGCTCCGAACTCCGTATGAACAATGCTGAGGTGACGCCTTCGTTTTGTTTGAACGGACTGAAAGAGTAATTCCTCATCAAGAGGTTTATGGATTGGATAACCATCATCATCATTAGCATCATCACCATCATCATTATCATCACCATCATCATTATCATCACCATCATCATTATCATCACCATCATCATTATCATCACCATCATCATTATCATCACCATCATCATTAGCATAATTATCACCATCGCCTTCATCATCATCATCAGTGTCATCATTATCATCATCATCATCATCATTAGCATCATCATCACCATCATCATTAGCATTATCATAGCCATCGTCACTATCGTCGTCATCACCACCATAACCATCATCATTAGCATCATCATCATCGCCATCACCATCATCTTATCATCGTCATCATAACCACTATCATTAGCATCATCAACATCTTCATCATCATCACCACCACCACCACCATCATCATCATCATAATCATCATCAGCCGACAGACGTCCACTGCTGGTTATAGTCCTCCCTCAAAGATCTCCACACCGATGGATCCTGCGCTGCTCGCACCTAGCTGCTTCCCGCAACCTTCACCAGATCGTTGGACCACCTGGTGGAGGACCATCCCAGGATTGGATGGGCGGGGAGGAAACATGGAGTAAGATAGCATGGCATGGTTGAGGAGTTACCAGAGCCTCTGGAAATTCACCAAGGAAGACACGAGGTCTATATACAGAAGTCCCACAGAACCCTGATTTGACTGGAGACCATCTAGGTACTACCGAAGCTTCAGCTTCCTTTCCGCCGCCACACAGCAGTGTACAAATATTACCATAATCCGATTCGAAGGATCAGTAGCAATCAACGACCCCCTAGTCTCTATCCGGTTTGAAGTCCTTTTGAAGATTGCCTTCTATAAAAGACAAGCTGGAGACTGAGATGTTATTCTCTTTTTTTTCATTCGATGCTACCTTACATGATCGTCAACGCTAGCAAACGTTACCATGATCCGGCTCGAAGGACCTGCTGGCTGGTAGGAATAGAACAGTGACGACACTTACATTATGAGTATCATAACGGCGACTTTTGTGTTGCAGTGTATACCATCCTAACTATCGCTACTTTATGAGCGGGCGTATCATTTACCACCAGTCAGAAGACTGCCTGGCGAAGAATTCCACTAGAACTAAAATTTAGAAAGTCTTGTTACAGGGAAAGTAAAGATGTGATGGTATATGTGGTGAAAATCTCATAATACTGCTCTTTGGTATTAGATGGTAAACGGCGCTGGTGACCTGGACCCCAGTGACCTGGTTTCCGGTGACCTGGACGCCGGTGCCAGGCAGCGATGCGAGTTGCCATCGATTTTCCATTCCATTATACAAAGCAACGAGACTAGCGCGACGGTCAACTGATGGTAAGTGATACGCCCACCCATAACAACGTAACGCTAGTCAGTATGGTATACACTGCACCATATTACGCATATGATTACGTCGCGTTACCCCAGTAATTACACTAACAACAGCACACTTCAAGCCGGAACACAGTAATGTTCACACAATTTGTTTTATACTACGTAGCGATGAGACTAGCGCGACGTTCATCTGACGGTAAGTGATACGCCCACCCATAACAACGTAACGCTAGTCAGTATGGTATACACTGCACCATATTACGCATATGATTACGTCGCGTTACCCCAGTAATTACACTAACAACAGCACACTTCAAGCCGGAACACAGTAATGTTCACACAATTTGTTATATACTATATAGCGATGAGACTAGCGCGACGTTCATCTGACGGTAAGTGATACGCCCACCCATAACGACATAACGCTAGTCAGTATGGTATACACTGCACCATATTACGCATAAGATGATTACGTCGCGTTACCCCAGTAATTACACTAACAACAGCACACTTCAAGCCGGAACACAGTAATGTTCACACAATTTGTTTTATACTACGTAGCGATGAGACTAGCGCGACGTTCACCTGATGGTAAGTGATACGCCCACCCATAACGACATAACGCTAGTCAGTATGGTATACACTGCACCATATTACGCATAAGATGATTACGTCGCGTTACCCCAGTAATTACACTAACAACAGCACACTTCAAGCCGGAACACAGTAATGTTCACACAATTTGTTTTATACTACGTAGCGATGAGACTAGCGCGACGTTCATCTGACGGTAAGTGATACGCCCACCCATAACAACGTAACGCTAGTCAGTATGGTATACACTGCACCATATTACGCATATGATTACGTCGCGTTACCCCAGTAATTACACTAACAACAGCACACTTCAAGCCGGAACACAGTAATGTTCACACAATTTGTTATATACTATATAGCGATGAGACTAGCGCGACGTTCATCTGACGGTAAGTGATACGCCCACCCATAACGACATAACGCTAGTCAGTATGGTATACACTGCACCATATTACGCATAAGATGATTACGTCGCGTTACCCCAGTAATTACACTAACAACAGCACACTTCAAGCCGGAACACAGTAATGTTCACACAATTTGTTTTATACTACGTAGCGATGAGACTAGCGCGACGTTCATCTGACGGTAAGTGATACGCCCACCCATAACGACATAACGCTAGTCAGTATGGTATACACTGCACCATATTACGCATAAGATGATTACGTCGCGTTACCCCAGTAATTACACTAACAACAGCACACTTCAAGCCGGAACACAGTAATGTTCACACAATTTGTTTTATACTACGTAGCGATGAGACTAGCGCGACGTTCATCTGACGGTAAGTGATACGCCCACCCATAACGACATAACGCTAGTCAGTATGGTATACACTGCACCATATTACGCATAAGATGATTACGTCGCGTTACCCCAGTAATTACACTAACAACAGCACACTTCAAGTCGGAACACAGTAATGTTCACACAATTTGTTATATACTACGTAGCGATGAGACTAGCGCGACGTTCACCTGATGGTAAGTGATACGCCCGCCCATAACAACGTAACGCTAGTCAGGTTGGTATACATAGCAACACATTACGCATAAGATGATTACGTCGCGTTACCCCAGTAATTACACTAGCCACAGCACCCTTCAAGCCGGAACACAGTAATGTTCACACAATTTGTTATATACTATGTAGCGATGAGACTAGCGCGACGTTCACCTGACGGTAAGTGATACGCCCACCCATAACAACGTAATGCTAGTCAGTATGGTATACACTGCACCATATTACGCATAAGATGATTACGTCGCGTTACCCCAGTAATTACACTAACAACAGCACACTTCAAGCCGGAACACAGTAATGTTCACACAATTTGTTATATACTATGTAGCGATGAGACTAGCGCGACGTTCACCTGACGGTAAGTGATACGCCCACCCATAACAACGTAATGCTAGTCAGTATGGTATACACTGCACCATATTACGCATAAGATGATTACGTCGCGTTACCCCAGTAATTACACTAACAACAGCACACTTCAAGCCGGAACACAGTAATGTTCACACAATTTGTTATATACTATGTAGCGATGAGACTAGCGCGACGTTCACCTGACGGTAAGTGATACGCCCGCCCATAACAACGTAACGCTAGTCAGTATGGTATACACTGCACCATATTACGCATATGATTACGTCGCGTTACCCCAGTAATTACACTAACAACAGCACACTTCAAGCCGGAACACAGTAATGTTCACACAATTTGTTATATACTATGTAGCGATGAGACTAGCGCGACGTTCACCTGACGGTAAGTGATACGCCCGCCCATAACAACGTAACGCTAGTCAGTATGGTATACACTGCACCATATTACGCATATGATTACGTCGCGTTACCCCAGTAATTACACTAACAACAGCACACTTCAAGCCGGAACACAGTAATGTTCACACAATTTGTTATATACTATGTAGCGATGAGACTAGCGCGACGTTCACCTGACGGTAAGTGATACGCCCGCCCATAACAACGTAACGCTAGTCAGTATGGTATACACTGCACCATATTACGCATATGATTACGTCGCGTTACCCCAGTAATTACACTAGCCACAGCACACTTCAAGCCGGAACACAGTAATGTTCACGCCCTTTTTTATACTACGTAGCGACGAGACTAGTGGAACGTTCACCTGATGGTAAGTTATACGCCTGTATAGCATGGCGCTAGTTTGGTATACATTGCACCACATAGTACTCGTCGCTTTGAGACGTCTCTTCGCCTTTATAATTTCATTAGCTACAGCGTCCTTTAAACCGGAACACAGTATGTTTTGCACAGTACTGTTTGCCAGCTGCAATAGGAGCTGCGGTGGTAAAAGCCGTTGACAGTAATCAATAGGAAAATTGCTATATGGACTTGTTCCGTTTTAGTCGACTTTTACGACATCGATACAGTCCTAATCTAATATTGATGCAAACGTATGCATCAATAGAGCGCTAATTAGGATATATATACTGCATTAATGGCGCTGTCGCTTTGTGTAGTCTTAATAATTTTAATAGCTACAGCGCCTTTCAAACCGGAACGTAATTTATACATTTTCTGTTTGGCGGCAGAAATAGTTAGAATGACAGTGTAGTCATGTATCTATAGATCATTATAACCGTCAGCCGACAGACGTCCACTGCTGGACGGCTGGACACTAAGGGCTGTTGTGTGGGGGGTTCGTATGGGGGGGATTTGGACCATTTCCCACCACGCTAGCCTAATTAGGGTTGATGGGAGCCAGAGCATCGGTTGTTGATTACCAGGGCACCACGAGCTGGTGGAGGTTGGCTTGGGTCTCGTTAGTTGCTGTGCGGGAGCCCTTACATCCGGATCGATAGATACTTATATTTTTTCCACAGGTGCTTCTCCATCAGGAGGTTCTGGATGTTCAGTTAGGCGTCGTGGTGGCTGTACTGGCTATCTTCATCTTCTTCATCGCTTTCATGGGCTTCTACGGCGCCTTGAAGTGCTCACAGTTTCTACTGTTTATGGTGAGTTGTTGAAGGGGAAAAAAAGGTCTACTTTGTAATCCCAGCGGTGGGAACGTAAAGTGGGAGATTTGGGTTTTTACGTTTGTTCATATCGGACTGACAATTTAATAAGTTTCAGTATATTACATTTATCACGAAATTCTCTGATGATGATCACGATGATGATGATGAAGATTATGAAGACGGCGATAAAGGTGATGAAGGTAAAGTTGATGGAGATAATAACGGCGACGTTGATGATGAACTTGGCAATGATGATGATGATAAAATTGATGGCGATGATTACAATGCTGACGACGTTAACAATTCAAATCGCCTAAAAGTCTTATGTCTATCTCTAAAAGGGTAACTTTTGGATTTTTTTTTTACCTTCACTGTTGCGCTTTTCTTGTGAGGGTATTTTGGAAATCCCAGCAGTGGGAATAGAAATGTTTCCTTCTCACTCATCAAATAGCGCTGTAATAATTTTAATACCTGTGGCTCATCTATAAGCAGAGAGGACTAGCATTTCCACTATTATGTGTAGGGGTGTAAGGGGTCCCGCACAACTGGACCCAAGCCAAGATCATCAGCTCGTGGTGCTGCCTGATGATCAACAGACGAGGCTCTGGCTCACCAACCCGCGTTGGGCCAGCGTGGTGGGAAATGGCCCAAATCCCCCAAAGGAGTGAAGGTCTCGAAAAACCGCTGGTGCGATGTGGAGATATTTGGGAGAGGTCTATGTCCAGCAATGCACGTCTATCGGCTGAAGATGATGATAATGATGATGATGATGATGTGTATGATCCGTGTGGACATTATTAGTACAGTCCCATGTCCAGCAGTGGACTTCTATGGATTGATGACGATGATGAAGATATACAACAAAACATTACCTTTTACAGTACGCAATCCTGGTAGTTCTCTTGCTTCTTCTTGAATGCTCTTTGGTGTTCTACTACACATCCGATATAGTAGAAGTAAGTCCTCTTCCATACTATGTTTTTTCCATTTTACTTATCACATCATCTAGAGGAGAAGGAAGTTCATGTGGTGAGTGGTCACCATTTTTTTTTTTTAATTTAGACTCAATTTGTACTGTCAGTCCTAAAAACTGATCTGTGCCATGCGGATTGGATATAGATAGTGATACGACATTCAGTCTTTTCACTACTGTATTTATATTAACTACAGCGTCCTTCAAACTGGATTGTAGTGAAATATGCTCACTGCTACTTCTCCATCACGAAATCCCAATTTTCCTTCTAGAATTTTTAGAACATTAACATTATCTGTCGTATTTTCTCTAAAAGTGACTAGCATAAGAACTTGGTGATTTAGGGGCAAGTGTCAGCAAATTGGTGATTTCTGACTCAGTTCCATTGTGATGAACAGCATGAATATTGCTTCGACTCTTCGATGGTGGTGATGGTGGGGAGGTGGTAAGCATCACAAATGTGGGAGAGAAGGTAAGGATGTGGAGAGGTTTACACGTGAAATTTCCCATGGGTCAGAGAGTGGACCGGAACTCTAGTCCAACAGTTCCAAGCAAGAGATAGAGTCAAATATTGTGAACTGACCACCAACTTCCGCTATGAGAAGAGAAGATACCTTAAGGATAAAGATGGTACTCTCCTGCAGGACCTCACCCTCATCCAAAGCTATATGTTTAAGGTCTAGATTTTTCTCTAGTATAGTCTAGGAACAGTGATCCAATATGGGATGTAGTTTCCATTTGCTGTATATACTCCTAAGTCTTCTTCTCTTACAGAAAGGTCTTCGAGCTGAAGATGGCCAGGCAACCCACGCATTGAGGCTCGCCTTCCGTTGCTGCGAGCATAACGGGTAAATGCTCATAGTAGGGCCCTTCGACAAAGATTAGTCCATTCCTGACGCTTGAAAAACTATTGTAGCACATGTCTATTTCCATTCTCTTCCACAGAATATCAACTAGCAACCAATTTGATATCCTCTTATCTTCTCCTTCTCATACTTCAGCCGTATCTTCTTTAACTTCCTATATACTTCTGCTCGTGAAAAAGATATCATCCTTGCAATGTAATTCTGTTCCCGAATCGCGCTCTCTATTAACCTGTTACTCTTCATCTTCTATATTACTACTGTTGTTTTCAAGCTTTAATTCTTCTTCTTTCTCTTCTATTGTTTCTATTATTTTTAATACTAGATTTTTTTTTTTTTTTTTCTCTCAAAAATTTTAGACTTCTGCATTCCTCTATTACTCGTTCTCCGCTCTCATTTTACTGTCTTCTTTCTCTTGTAGATTTGTTCTTGATTCATACAGGATTCTTCTTCCACAGTTCAAGTTCTGCTGAGATGGTATCACCACCATGGTCCTGTTGCGGTGTGAGCGCTTACCCTCATAACTGTACCGCCGACACCATTTTCGTGCAGGTTTGTACCCACAATTACTGTATCATCGACGCCAAGTGATTGTGTAGCGATAATATGAAGAGCGCTGTAGCTAGTGAAATTACTAGGATCCTGATAATCCCTAACAAATTGTCCTAGGAAGGCCACATCGTGGTACTGTATACCATCACGACAAAAAAAAAAAAAATACGATCAAATTGGTTATCTCTGTCTGATCGACGAACTTCAACTTGGAGAGGGCACCTGATGATGATGATACCATCACTTGAATCATAATCATGCTTTAGTGACTGGATCTGTAGAGCTTTGGCTCTTGCTTTGTCCGGAACTGAGGGCCCTGGTTCGATCCCATATCATCATCCCAAGGAACGTTGTGACTTAGTTGATAGCTGGCTGATACCATCAGCACCGCTGTGCTGCTGGCGTGATCGGGAACTAGATGATCTCTCCATACAATTCCTCTCATCACCACCGGACGACCTGATGATAGGGAGTCACTATCTCTATGGTGAGGATACTCATAGTTGGTGAACGGGAACAGCTCCTCGTTTTTCTGGAGATCAGCAGAGGAACTAATCGGTGTCGCTGTTCCCGTCCAAGTACTCTGCCTTATGGCCATATAATACACTCAACGCTCAAAATCGAGTGATAGGCGCTGGTTAGGATATCACATTGCATCCATCGCTCGAGACCCAAGGTGTTGAGTATCTTTACACCAATAATTAAATTAGCCACAGCCGCCTTCAAACCGGATCACAGTGCTGCCAGCACCACTGATATGAGCTCGTGTTACTCAAAATCGAAGAGTTCGTTCTTTAAAAAAAATCTCGTTCCTCTTTTAGAGTAGAAGAAAATCTTTAAAAAAGGTAAAATACTTCAAACCGGATTGATGTTTTTTCTCTGCACGTTCACGTGATGATATACACCGCAGCACATTATGTTCGTCATCTTGAGATTAATGTTTAGTTTAGTTACTAGTCTATTCTTACTAGTTAGTCCTTCGAACCGGATCACGGTACTGTCTGTCGGCTGCAATAGGAGCTGCAGTGATACCTACCTAGACGGTCAGTAGCAATAGAGACCTACCAGCAGTAATAGCTGAAGGCCCTTCAAACCGGATAACGGTACTGTCTGTCGGCTGCAATAGGAGTTGCGGTGATACCTACCTAGACGGTCTGTAGCAATAGAGACCTACCAGCAGTAATAGCTGAAGGCCCTTCAAACCGGATAACGGTACTGTCTGTCGGCTGCAATAGGAGTTGCGGTGATACCTACCTAGACGGTCTGTAGCAATAGAGACCTACCAGCAGTAATAGCTGAAGGCCCTTCAAACCGGATAACGGTACTGTCTGTCGGCTGCAATAGGAGTTGCGGTGATACCTACCTAGACGGTCTGTAGCAATAGAGACCTACCAGCAGTAATAGCTGAAGGCCCTTCAAACCGGATAACGGTACTGTCTGTCGGCTGCAATAGGAGTTGCGGTGATACCTACCTAGACGGTCTGTAGCAATAGAGACCTACCAGCAGTAATAGCTGAAGGCCCTTCAAACCGGATAACGGTACTGTCTGTCGGCTGCAATAGGAGTTGCGGTGATACCTACCTAGACGGTCAGTAGCAATAGAGACCTACCAGCAGTAATAGCTGAAGGCCCTTCAAACCGGATAACGGTACTGTCTGTCGGCTGCAATAGGAGTTGCGGTGATACCTACCTAGACGGTCTGTAGCAATAGAGACCTACCAGCAGTAATAGCTGAAGACCCTTCAAACCGGATAACGGTACTGTCTGTCGGCTGCAATAGGAGTTGCGGTGATACCTACCTAGACGGTCAGTAGCAATAGAGACCTACCAGCAGTAATAGCTGAAGGCCCTTCAAACCGGATAACGGTACTGTCTGTCGGCTGCAATAGGAGTTGCGGTGATACCTACCTAGACGGTCTGTAGCAATAGAGACCTACCAGCAGTAATAGCTGAAGACCCTTCAAACCGGATAACGGTACTGTCTGTCGGCTGCAATAGGAGTTGCGGTGATACCTACCTAGACGGTCTGTAGCAATAGAGACCTACCAGCAGTAATAGCTGAAGACCCTTCAAACCGGATAACGGTACTGTCTGTCGGCTGCAATAGGAGTTGCGGTGATACCTACCTAGACGGTCAGTAGCAATAGAGACCTACCAGCAGTAATAGCTGAAGGCCCTTCAAACCGGATAACGGTACTGTCTGTCGGCTGCAATAGGAGTTGCGGTGATACCTACCTAGACGGTCTGTAGCAATAGAGACCTACCAGCAGTAATAGCTGAAGACCCTTCAAACCGGATAACGGTACTGTCTGTCGGCTGCAATAGGAGTTGCGGTGATACCTACCTAGACGGTCAGTAGCAATAGAGACCTACCAGCAGTAATAGCTGAAGGCCCTTCAAACCGGATAACGGTACTGTCTGTCGGCTGCAATAGGAGTTGCGGTGATACCTACCTAGACGGTCTGTAGCAATAGAGACCTACCAGCAGTAATAGCTGAAGACCCTTCAAACCGGATAACGGTACTGTCTGTCGGCTGCAATAGGAGTTGCGGTGATACCTACCTAGACGGTCTGTAGCAATAGAGACCTACCAGCAGTAATAGCTGAAGGCCCTTCAAACCGGATAACGGTACTGTCTGTCGGCTGCAATAGGAGTTGCGGTGATACCTACCTAGACGGTCTGTAGCAATAGAGACCTACCAGCAGTAATAGCTGAAGGCCCTTCAAACCGGATAACGGTACTGTCTGTCGGCTGCAATAGGAGTTGCGGTGATACCTACCTAGACGGTCAGTAGCAATAGAGACCTACCAGCAGTAATAGCTGAAGGCCCTTCAAACCGGATAACGGTACTGTCTGTCGGCTGCAATAGGAGTTGCGGTGATACCTACCTAGACGGTCAGTAGCAATAGAGACCTACCAGCAGTAATAGCTGAAGGCCCTTCAAACCGGATAACGGTACTGTCTGTCGGCTGCAATAGGAGTTGCGGTGATACCTACCTAGACGGTCTGTAGCAATAGAGACCTACCAGCAGTAATAGCTGAAGACCCTTCAAACCGGATAACGGTACTGTCTGTCGGCTGCAATAGGAGTTGCGGTGATACCTACCTAGACGGTCAGTAGCAATAAAGACCTACCAGCAGTAATAGCTGAAGGCCCTTCAAACCGGATAACGGTACTGTCTGTCGGCTGCAATAGGAGCTGCGGTGATACCTACCTAGACGGTCTGTAGCAACAGAGACCTACCAGCAGTAATAGCCGAAGGTCCTTCAAACCGGATAACGGTACTGTCTGTCGGCTGCAATAGGAGTTGCGGTGATACCTACCTAGACGGTCAGTAGCAATAGAGACCTACCAGCAGTAATAGCTGAAGGCCCTTCAAACCGGATAACGGTACTGTCTGTCGGCTGCAATAGGAGTTGCGGTGATACCTACCTAGACGGTCTGTAGCAATAGAGACCTACCAGCAGTAATAGCTGAAGACCCTTCAAACCGGATAACGGTACTGTCTGTCGGCTGCAATAGGAGTTGCGGTGATACCTACCTAGACGGTCAGTAGCAATAGAGACCTACCAGCAGTAATAGCTGAAGGCCCTTCAAACCGGATAACGGTACTGTCTGTCGGCTGCAATAGGAGTTGCGGTGATACCTACCTAGACGGTCTGTAGCAATAGAGACCTACCAGCAGTAATAGCTGAAGACCCTTCAAACCGGATAACGGTACTGTCTGTCGGCTGCAATAGGAGTTGCGGTGATACCTACCTAGACGGTCTGTAGCAATAGAGACCTACCAGCAGTAATAGCTGAAGACCCTTCAAACCGGATAACGGTACTGTCTGTCGGCTGCAATAGGAGTTGCGGTGATACCTACCTAGACGGTCAGTAGCAATAGAGACCTACCAGCAGTAATAGCTGAAGGCCCTTCAAACCGGATAACGGTACTGTCTGTCGGCTGCAATAGGAGTTGCGGTGATACCTACCTAGACGGTCTGTAGCAATAGAGACCTACCAGCAGTAATAGCTGAAGACCCTTCAAACCGGATAACGGTACTGTCTGTCGGCTGCAATAGGAGTTGCGGTGATACCTACCTAGACGGTCAGTAGCAATAGAGACCTACCAGCAGTAATAGCTGAAGGCCCTTCAAACCGGATAACGGTACTGTCTGTCGGCTGCAATAGGAGTTGCGGTGATACCTACCTAGACGGTCTGTAGCAATAGAGACCTACCAGCAGTAATAGCTGAAGACCCTTCAAACCGGATAACGGTACTGTCTGTCGGCTGCAATAGGAGTTGCGGTGATACCTACCTAGACGGTCTGTAGCAATAGAGACCTACCAGCAGTAATAGCTGAAGGCCCTTCAAACCGGATAACGGTACTGTCTGTCGGCTGCAATAGGAGTTGCGGTGATACCTACCTAGACGGTCTGTAGCAATAGAGACCTACCAGCAGTAATAGCTGAAGGCCCTTCAAACCGGATAACGGTACTGTCTGTCGGCTGCAATAGGAGTTGCGGTGATACCTACCTAGACGGTCAGTAGCAATAGAGACCTACCAGCAGTAATAGCTGAAGGCCCTTCAAACCGGATAACGGTACTGTCTGTCGGCTGCAATAGGAGTTGCGGTGATACCTACCTAGACGGTCAGTAGCAATAGAGACCTACCAGCAGTAATAGCTGAAGGCCCTTCAAACCGGATAACGGTACTGTCTGTCGGCTGCAATAGGAGTTGCGGTGATACCTACCTAGACGGTCTGTAGCAATAGAGACCTACCAGCAGTAATAGCTGAAGACCCTTCAAACCGGATAACGGTACTGTCTGTCGGCTGCAATAGGAGTTGCGGTGATACCTACCTAGACGGTCAGTAGCAATAGAGACCTACCAGCAGTAATAGCTGAAGGCCCTTCAAACCGGATAACGGTACTGTCTGTCGGCTGCAATAGGAGCTGCGGTGATACCTACCTAGACGGTCTGTAGCAACAGAGACCTACCAGCAGTAATAGCCGAAGGTCCTTCAAACCGGATAACGGTACTGTCTGTCGGCTGCAATAGGAGTTGCGGTGATACCTACCTAGACGGTCAGTAGCAATAGAGACCTACCAGCAGTAATAGCTGAAGGCCCTTCAAACCGGATAACGGTACTGTCTGTCGGCTGCAATAGGAGTTGCGGTGATACCTACCTAGACGGTCTGTAGCAATAGAGACCTACCAGCAGTAATAGCTGAAGACCCTTCAAACCGGATAACGGTACTGTCTGTCGGCTGCAATAGGAGTTGCGGTGATACCTACCTAGACGGTCAGTAGCAATAGAGACCTACCAGCAGTAATAGCTGAAGGCCCTTCAAACCGGATAACGGTACTGTCTGTCGGCTGCAATAGGAGTTGCGGTGATACCTACCTAGACGGTCTGTAGCAATAGAGACCTACCAGCAGTAATAGCTGAAGACCCTTCAAACCGGATAACGGTACTGTCTGTCGGCTGCAATAGGAGTTGCGGTGATACCTACCTAGACGGTCTGTAGCAATAGAGACCTACCAGCAGTAATAGCTGAAGACCCTTCAAACCGGATAACGGTACTGTCTGTCGGCTGCAATAGGAGTTGCGGTGATACCTACCTAGACGGTCAGTAGCAATAGAGACCTACCAGCAGTAATAGCTGAAGGCCCTTCAAACCGGATAACGGTACTGTCTGTCGGCTGCAATAGGAGTTGCGGTGATACCTACCTAGACGGTCTGTAGCAATAGAGACCTACCAGCAGTAATAGCTGAAGACCCTTCAAACCGGATAACGGTACTGTCTGTCGGCTGCAATAGGAGTTGCGGTGATACCTACCTAGACGGTCAGTAGCAATAGAGACCTACCAGCAGTAATAGCTGAAGGCCCTTCAAACCGGATAACGGTACTGTCTGTCGGCTGCAATAGGAGTTGCGGTGATACCTACCTAGACGGTCTGTAGCAATAGAGACCTACCAGCAGTAATAGCTGAAGACCCTTCAAACCGGATAACGGTACTGTCTGTCGGCTGCAATAGGAGTTGCGGTGATACCTACCTAGACGGTCTGTAGCAATAGAGACCTACCAGCAGTAATAGCTGAAGGCCCTTCAAACCGGATAACGGTACTGTCTGTCGGCTGCAATAGGAGTTGCGGTGATACCTACCTAGACGGTCTGTAGCAATAGAGACCTACCAGCAGTAATAGCTGAAGGCCCTTCAAACCGGATAACGGTACTGTCTGTCGGCTGCAATAGGAGTTGCGGTGATACCTACCTAGACGGTCTGTAGCAATAGAGACCTACCAGCAGTAATAGCTGAAGGCCCTTCAAACCGGATAACGGTACTGTCTGTCGGCTGCAATAGGAGTTGCGGTGATACCTACCTAGACGGTCAGTAGCAATAGAGACCTACCAGCAGTAATAGCTGAAGGCCCTTCAAACCGGATAACGGTACTGTCTGTCGGCTGCAATAGGAGTTGCGGTGATACCTACCTAGACGGTCTGTAGCAATAGAGACCTACCAGCAGTAATAGCTGAAGGCCCTTCAAACCGGATAACGGTACTGTCTGTCGGCTGCAATAGGAGTTGCGGTGATACCTACCTAGACGGTCAGTAGCAATAGAGACCTACCAGCAGTAATAGCTGAAGGCCCTTCAAACCGGATAACGGTACTGTCTGTCGGCTGCAATAGGAGCTGCGGTGATACCTACCTAGACGGTCTGTAGCAACAGAGACCTACCAGCAGTAATAGCTGAAGGCCCTTCAAACCGGATAACGGTACTGTCTGTCGGCTGCAATAGGAGTTGCGGTGATACCTACCTAGACGGTCAGTAGCAATAGAGACCTACCAGCAGTAATAGCTGAAGGCCCTTCAAACCGGATAACGGTACTGTCTGTCGGCTGCAATAGGAGTTGCGGTGATACCTACCTAGACGGTCAGTAGCAATAGAGACCTACCAGCAGTAATAGCTGAAGGCCCTTCAAACCGGATAACGGTACTGTCTGTCGGCTGCAATAGGAGTTGCGGTGATACCTACCTAGACGGTCTGTAGCAATAGAGACCTACCAGCAGTAATAGCTGAAGACCCTTCAAACCGGATAACGGTACTGTCTGTCGGCTGCAATAGGAGTTGCGGTGATACCTACCTAGACGGTCAGTAGCAATAGAGACCTACCAGCAGTAATAGCTGAAGGCCCTTCAAACCGGATAACGGTACTGTCTGTCGGCTGCAATAGGAGCTGCGGTGATACCTACCTAGACGGTCTGTAGCAACAGAGACCTACCAGCAGTAATAGCCGAAGGTCCTTCAAACCGGATAACGGTACTGTCTGTCGGCTGCAATAGGAGCTGCGGTGATACCTACCTAGACGGTCTGTAGCAACAGAGACCTACCAGCAGTAACAGCTGAAGGCCCTTCAAACCGGATAACAGTATTGTCTGTCGGCTGCGATAGGAGCTGCGGTGATACCTACCTAGACGGTCAGTAGCAATAGAGACCTACCAGCAGTAATAGCTGAAGGCCCTTCAAACCGGATAACGGTACTGTCTGTCGGCTGCAATAGGAGTTGCGGTGATACCTACCTAGACGGTCTGTAGCAACAGAGACCTACCAGCAGTAACAGCTGAAGGCCCTTCAAACCGGATACCGGTACTGTCTGTCGGCTGCAATAGGAGTTGCGGTGATACTTACCTAGACGGTCTGTAGCAACAGAGACCTACCAGCAGTAACAGCTGAAGGCCCTTCAAACCGGATACCGGTACTGTCTGTCGGCTGCAATAGGAGCTGCGGTGATACCTACCTAGACGGTCAGTAGCAATAGAGACCTACCAGCAGTAATAGCCGAAGGTCCTTCAAACCGGATAACAGTACTGTCTGTCGGCTGCAATAGGAGCTGCGTTGATACCTACCTAGACGGTAGACAAATTTGAGTATTAATCCATTGTATCGATGTGGAGTTTTGGGGAGGCTTAAGTCCAGCAGTGGGCATCTATCAGCTGATGATGATGGTGATCCATTGTAAGGAGTATGCTCATGCTATTGTCCTTGTCTTCCAGAACTGTGAGGAGGCGATACCGTCGTGGCTCAGTCGGTACCAATGCGCCATCTACGTGCCGCTGGTGGTTCTCCATCTCCTGCTGGGGTCCAGCTCGCTAGTTCGGCGCAGCGCGTCCAGCTCGAACAGCTAGCGACGACAGCGGAGTGGCGAGAGTAAGCAGCTGTTTACTGATCGAACGTCTAAGTAGGTACCACCGCAGCGCCTACTGCAGCCAGACAGACAGTACCGTTATCCGGTTTGAAGGGCTTTCAAACCGGATAACAGTACAGGGAATAGACCAGTAACTAAACCAAACATTATTAATCTCAAGGTGACGAGCATAAGGTGCAGTGCGTCCTTCGAGAAAAACATCGATCCGGTTTGAAGGGTTTTACCTTTTTGAAGATTCCCTTCTACTCTAAAAGAGGAACGAGATTTTTTTTTAAAAAACGAACTCTTCAATTTTGGGTTACACGAGCTCATATCAGTGGTGCCGACTGTGATCCGGTTTGAAGGGCGCTGTGGCTAATTTAATTATTGGTGTAACGATACTCAACACCTTGTGTCTCGAGCGACGGGTGCAATGTGGTGCTGTCATCCTATCTGCTGTCTATCCCACGACCGCCCATATCAATGGTGCTGGTTAGGATAGTATACACTGCATCTGTACTCTTCTACTCTACTGTTACCGCAGTAATTACTCTGTCTCCAGCGCCCTTCGTACATGGTAATGTTTGCACACTACAGTCCGGTCTAAGATATACGAACTGCGGCGGTACATAGACGGTCTGCTGCAGCGGATACCACCACTCTTCCACCAGTAATTTCTTCACCAATTCCACCTTACTCTGTTCTGTCTTCCGCCGTGATACTTGACCTGTTCTCCGTCTTCCAGCCGCTCCGTCAGCGCCGCAGCGCACTTCGAGGGTCCATCCAACCGTCGAGCCCGACGGGGACGAGGTCGTGATGATCATGGTCGGAAGGGGCCGAGTAGGATGGAAGGGGAAATTGTGATCGGATCGCAAGCGATTTAATAAAGCACAACTGCGTGACTGTACTTCGTGTATAGTTTAAGGGGTTGAATATTATTAACCAGTTTAGACTTTTAGAAATATAATTAAGGGATGATTAGTTGGGGTGTAAGGGTGCCCGTACAACAGTTTACAGGATCTAAGTCAAGTTCAATTGTTTATGGTGCACCGTGATGAACGAACGAGGCTCTGGCTCTTACCAACCTACATTGAATCAGCGTGAAGACATGTCCAGGAGTGTATGTGTGACGATGACGATGACGACGACGGTGACGACGACGGTGCGACGACGACGGTGCGACGACGACGGTGCGACGACGACGGTGCGACGACGACGGTGCGACGACGACGGTGCGACGACGACGGTGCGACGACGACGGTGCGACGACGACGGTGCGACGACGACGGTGCGACGACGACGGTGCGACGACGACGGTGCGACGACGACGGTGCGACGACGACGGTGCGACGACGACGGTGCGACGACGACGGTGCGACGACGACGGTGCGACGACGACGGTGCGACGACGACGGTGCGACGACGACGGTGCGACGACGACGGTGCGACGACGACGGTGCGACGACGACGGTGCGACGACGACGGTGCGACGACGACGGTGCGACGACGACGGTGCGACGACGACGGTGCGACGACGACGGTGCGACGACGACGGTGCGACGACGACGGTGCGACGACGACGGTGCGACGACGACGGTGCGACGACGACGGTGCGACGACGACGGTGCGACGTCGACGGTGCGACGACGACGGTGCGACGACGACGGTGCGACGACGACGGTGCGACGACGACGGTGCGACGACGACGGTGCGACGACGACGGTGCGACGACGACGGTGCGACGACGACGGTGCGACGACGACGGTGCGACGACGACGGTGCGACGACGACGGTGCGACGACGACGGTGCGACGACGACGGTGCGACGACGACGGTGCGACGACGACGGTGCGACGACGACGGTGCGACGACGACGGTGCGACGACGACGGTGCGACGACGACGGTGCGACGACGACGGTGCGACGACGACGGTGCGACGACGACGGTGCGACGACGATGGTGCGACGACGAAGGTGCGACGACGACGGTTCGACGACGACGGTGCGACGACGACGGTGCGACGACGACGGTGCGACGACGACGGTGGGACGACGACGACGGTGACGACGACGGTGTGACGACGACGACGGTGACGACGACGATGACGGTGATGACTTGTATGCAATGAGGTAGAAATAAATTTATGATGGCGGCTGGCTAAGTTGCGCCATACTTATTCTGTTGTTCTTCGCCCGGCGGTAAAGATAACCTTGTCGCTGCTAAATCTTGTTGCCAAAGACCGTCTAGTAAGGCGCTACCGCATCACCTATTTCTTCCGACGGTTTGAAGGGCGTTGTGACTAGTCAAAGTATTGGGGTGACACTTAACATCTTATGGGTGATATATGGGTAACCGTATCACTCATCGTCAAGTGAATGTATTGCTCGTCTCGAAGCTTCACTGAATAAATCAACGACGTCGGGATCGAACCAGAGACTTCCGGTCTATACAGGTGTTTATCCACAGCGGATTTTTTTTTTTAAACAAAACTTTTATAACGCAATGGACGGTCATTCGACTCTGCTCTAATTGGCGGGAAAGTGCAATCGATTCCCGCGCAATGTACGCGGGAATATAAAGCTCAATGTTTTTTTTTGCCAGCAAATGGCGTCGCATACAAAGGAGGTTTGTTTGTTTGTATAAATATTTTATTATAAATTAGAAGAGTTAGTTCCTATATCGTTGTTGGTGGTGAAGTGTCCTAGTATTCTTCGTGGAGGTACTCCATGAAAAACGGTATCTGCACCGTGATCCTTGTGAATGTGGTGACGGTCATAGCGTTGCACCTCTGCTCGTCGCTCGGGGCCGGGGCGGTGGAGACCACGCCGCGCAGGTAGTAGCGGACCTCGCCCGACTCTCTCGCGGGGAACGAGAGACCACCGCCGCTGTCTCCTTCACACAAAGCTGTGCCTATAATGAAAAGATATTCAATAAGGAAGCAGTGCCTGGTGGCAGATGTGATAAGGATAGAGAAAGGATACTCTGATGGTTCGGCCATGTTGAATGAATGGATGAAAGATTAACGAAAGAGACAAGGTGAGAATGTTTGGAGAAATCGGTGCAGGTCCACCTGGCCGGACATGTTCCGATCAAACTGAACATGTCCTAAAGAAGAGAAGCATAAAGTGAGAAGAAGAGTATGCATGAAGACTGATGAAAGTGGGGGAAGTGAGAGAGGTGTACCAGGATCGTGGCAAGTGGAGAGAGCTCGTCTCTGCCTTTCCCATTAGGAACGAGGCGTGATATAATATGTATGTAAATTTAATGAGGGCAATGGCCTTATTGCGACGAGGGTAGACATGGTGATAAGATGGAATATAAATGATGGTGATAACCGCGTGGCGATGATGGTGGTGGTGATAATCTGTAAGAATGATGGTTAGGACTTCCTTTATTCGATTCTCTATTGATGATGAGCGCTTGGTAGTAATTTTGACTCACGGCTCATCTGATACTGGACTCGTGGATCTGGAACCACGGCCTGTTTTATAAAATGTGTCGATTCGCCAACCGCCAATCCACTTCCGGAACCACTCGCCCAGGCTAGTGGTCGCTGTTTATAAGCTACTCGATATTATGCTCGGACCTCTGCCGGAGCGGTACACTGACTTTGAGGTCTTTGGGAATGTCGTTCGTGTAGAGCTAGAGGAGTAGCTGGGGAGAGGCAAGAGCGTTGAGGGATATCGTCTTTCATCGGTCGGATCAAGGAGAGTTCGCGGAAGTGGAAGGAGCGGTTCGAGAGGAAGGCTTTGATGATGATGACGCCATTTTGTGCATATCTTGGAACGCACGTGTGGAGGTAGCGCGCACTAACTCCGGTTGCATGAGACACGTCCGCTCGGTACGACAAGCGAGGCCCGAATGACAATTACCGTTATAATATCCCGCGCAGAATTTGTTGGAGGTGATGTGGTCTTTAAAATCCTCTGGTATGTTGTTCTTGCACACCTGGTTATCCACCACGGGCAGTTCCACCACTTTCAGCACCTCGGACGACCGGCCTGTTGTATCTTCGAAACCCCAACCAGCAACCTTGGGATTATAAACAGAGATCATCATTAACTTGCGGTGAAACCTTGTTTATGAGCAGGCTGCATTACTTCGAAAATATCTTTTTAGGAGAATACATAATTCCTCACCTTGCCCAAGTTCCCCGGATGCAGTTGTTCCCTGTCGAATTCCAGCCGGAAGTCGAGGCACACGGGGCGTATGTACGCAGTGTACTCGAACGGTTTCACCACCTCCACCAGCGCTATGTCGTCGTGGTATTTGTTATCAGAGCCTCTATATGACTCAGGGATGTGGATCTCGGACACCTGGAAGAACCCTCGGGAGTATACACTTCTGATAGGCATACGAAGCCTATTTCTTTAGGTTAGTAAAGTAGTCAGGTATTCTTCATAACACTAGTGTTAGGTATCTCTTTGGTCTCAGATATCGTATAGAATCTAAACTTTAGATACTACCGCAGGCTATTTCTGTCGCCGAATAGTAGTGTGCATACTTTACTGTGTGTAATGAAAGGATTTACCCCTCATTGATCGAACCGCCCTCATATTGAGGGTAGGCCTATGCCCTACCAGTGGGGAGGATAATTGGCTGTTATGAATATCGGACCAATGTCTCAAAGCGCGTGGTTGTGTGTGTAGTGTTTGTCGTCCTAACTAGCGCCAACTATATATATTGTCTATATATCAGTAAGATGTGTTGACAGGTAGTTAATAATAATTGTAAATGATTTTGAATTAAAGTACAGTGTGAAATCTCAAAAACATGATAGTGGGCAAAATTGTAAAGGGGTGACAATCATTTACATCACAACTATCATCTGACTTTATGGATCGGAATGATTTTTACCATTTCTTTGGAAAGCAACCGGAAGACAAAGATCTGATAAATATTTTTTTTTTTTTTATATTGTCACGCCTTTTTCCCGGTAGGGGTAGGCAGAGGTGAATAAACACCCACATTTCGCCAGATGAGGTCAGATAGGTCCCGTGGAACAGGGAGTGAGCCTGTTGCCACTTTATTGGGGCCAGCACACACACACTTAAAGATATGCAAAGAACTTACAATTTTTAAAAACATTAAAGGATTTTGTAACTTATCACGGAACAATGAAAACTTACTTGTAGAAAAAAAAAAAAAAAAAAAAACAACACATCGTCCATACTTCCTTTGCGAGCGTTCGTATCATATGGTTATATCTCACGCCAGTTAGCATTACATTGTATATACAATTGTGTAATTGCTGGCTGTAGTGTATATAATCTAACAGACTCGGATTGTGGGTGCGGTACTTACATCCCTCTGCTGGACGTCCTTGTCTCTCGTATCACTCCACGGCCTGTATATTTTGCCCATCGCCACGCAGTAATTGCTCGCCGGCATCTTGACCCCTCTGTTCGCGTCGTAGAAGCAATGCGCCGCTGACGGTATTAAATGGGGGATATATAACTGATGGTAGACTTACCCACGGGTGGGTCTATATACTGGTGATAGGTCTCTAAACTGGTGGTAGATGCAGTGTCTATTCCTGTCACCATACAGTTGCATGTATACATTACTATATTCCGGCTCAAGGGACCTGTAGCTAGTGAATTGTAGTGACAGTATCAAAGCGATAGGAGCAATGTGGTGTATTGGTTACCATGCTGGGTTGGCGACTGTGAAGTGAGGGTAGGGATAGAAAGATGTGAGAAGAAAGTGGATTTTCGAGAGGAATGTAGATTCTATACAAGAGTAACAGTTAATACAGGATGTTACTATTTAGAACGTTGTTGGGGGGAAAATAGTAACAGCTTTGGTTTTCGGGGGCCGCGCACCCGCGTTCATTGGTCAGATGAATCCCACTCATCTATATTCTTGTTATGAGCGGGCTGGAAGCCACAGCGGCTCTTACAGCTCATCTGACACTGGGCTCGTGGACCCGGATCCACGGCCTGAAGTTTCTTAAAAACTAAAATGCGCTACGCGGGATGTAGCCGTCTGGCGGATGATTGTATGTGTCTGGTTCTTGTAGTGCTTTATCTGGCGATTCTACTCGGTCGTCGAGGCCGGGCGCGGGCCCGTTCCCTGACTACCTTCGCCTGTATCGGAATTTCTGGGCGGTGAGGACCGCCCACGATCGCGGGTGTACTTAGTGTACGCGGTGTGTGAGTAGCTGCGGCGCCGCGTTCTGAAGCGAGGGCGGCGTGATGATGATATTCGGAGCGTGTTGGTAGTGTCCGAAGTGTGTGTGGTGACGTCGGTGTTGTCGGTGACTGTGGGCGTGTGTGTGGTTTGCGGGACCCCTTGGGATGTCGGAATAAGCGCGTGCCGCGGTCTGCGCTTTCTCGTCCTGGGATTCGGAGGTAGCTCGTAGTTGGCCGCGCTGGCCACCAGAGGGTTGGGGTGAGTTGCCGCCTTGGCGAAGTAGGTCACGGAGCACTCTCTGAAGTGCTCCTTGATTGTTGGGAGTTTAAGGTCGCTGTGGATGTCCACGTTGCGCTGGTACCATTCGGCACCAGTCGCGATGCGGGTGAAACGGTTCTGGAGAGTCTGGAGAGGTTTGAGACGGTCTTCGGACGAATGGGCGAAGACAACGCTTGCGTAAGACATTACAGGTCTTACGCATACCTTGTAAAGGTGGAGCTTGTGTCTGAGAGAGAGCTTGCTCTTCTTACACAGCAGGGGGTATAGCTTGCCCAGTACTTGGGCCGCTTTCTTTCTCGCCTCGCGAATGTGGGCGATAAAATTGAGTCTGGCGTCGAGCGTGACGCCGAGATATTTGACCGAGTTCCTCCATGGGATGGACTGGCCGAAAAGGGAGATCTGGCCGAGTTTATGGCCGCTTTTTGTCGCCTTCTTGAGAAGGGTAGATGACTTTCGGTGGGTGAAGTGAATGGCTTCACTTTTCTCCGGGTTTACGTCGATTCGCCACGTCCGGAACCACTCGCCTAGGCGTGTGGTCGCGTTCTGCAGGCGCATCGTTATAAGACCCGGGGCTCTGCCGGAGTGATAAAGAGCGGTGTCGTCCGCGAAAAGGGCCATCTTGACAAAGGGATCTCTGGGTATGTCGCTCGTGTAGAGCGAGAAGAGTAGCGGAGAGAGGCAAGAGCCTTGAGGGACGCCGGCTTTAATCTGCCGGGGCGAGGAGAGAGCGTGCTCGACGCGAAAGCGGAAGGAGCGATTCGAGAGGTAGTCTCGAATGACGGTGACTAGACGGTCTGGCACTTTGTGAGAGTAAAGCTTGAATATCAAGCCTTCGTGCCAGACTTTGTCGAACGCCTTCGCGACGTCGAATAGGACGGCGCAGGTGTCGATCGTTTGTCTGTGCTCGAGACCGGCCAAAATGTGCTCGGTCAGTCGGTGCACTTGATGGACGCAAGAGTGGTTGCTCCTGAATCCGAACTGTTCGTCGGGGAGGAGATTGTTCTCTGCGGTGAAATGGCGCAGACGCTCTAGAATGATGCGCTCGTAAAGTTTGCCCAAGGTGTTCAGTAGGCTGATCGGGCGGTAGCTGTAGGGTAGGTTCCTCGGCTTTCCGGGCTTCGGAATACCTATCACTACGGCCTCTTTCCAGGCGTCTGGGAAGGAGCAGTCGGCTAGCAGGGCGTTGAATATGGCCACTAGCAGACCGACGATCGGGGGCGGGAGACTTTTCACAACTCTGTTGGAGATGTTGTCGGATCCCGGGGCTGATCTGGTTTTCAGCCTCTTTATGATGTCAACGACCTCACCGGGGGAAACCGGTTTTAGAGGGGGACCTTCTGGTGGGAGGGCTGCCCTGCGACGCACCTCGTCCTCGACCAACTTGAGGTGATCGGGGTCCACTGGTGCGGTAGAGGGAGTGCATTGGCTCTCTAGACTGTCGGCGAGACAGTCTGCTTTTTCGGCATCCTCCAACGCAAGGGAGGAACCATCGCTCATTACGAGGGGAGGCATGCGGGCCATGTTCTCCGCTTTGAGACTGCGGGCCAGACGCCAAAAGTTGGCGCTCGAAGGCTCCAAGTCGCAAAGCAGATTGTCCCATCTGTCGGATCTGAGTTCGGATATGCGCTCTTTTACCAGCCTTTGGAGGCGGCGCAGTTTTATCCTGAGCTCCTCGGATCTGTATCGTGTATAGAGTCTCATTGTGGCGTTTTTCGCTCTTATCAACCGACGAATGTCCGCCGGGAAGGACCCGAGAAGGTAGTCCGACTCGGGCACCGTTCGCGACGCTTCCTCGACGGCTGTGGCGATATGATGCGTTAACGAGTCGATCGCTCGGTTTGCAGCGCCGAGCGAGTCGATCGTATCAGGGATTCCGTCTAGGTGCTGGGGGTTCGCGGCCTTGAGTTTGACCTCGAGGCTGCGCCAGTTGACGATGGTTTTGGTCAGAGGGACCTCACCAGCGGGCCGGCCCAGCTTCATAAGAACCGGGCGGTGGTCAGATCTGAGATCGTCTATGGTCTCGATCGAATGCAGTGGGACGGTTACGTTATTGAATAACGCAATGTCTAGTGTGGATGGGTTGTGAAACGCGACGGTAGGGTATCGAGTCGGGGTTTGCGGAGCTACAATGTTAAACTTGAGTTTATCCGCGAGCTTGGAGAGGATTATACCATTTCGGTTTGACATGATCGGGTCCCAGGTGCTATGCCTGCTGTTTAGATCGCCGGCGACGATGACAGCCGGCCCTAGGTCGAGAAGGGTTCTTATGTCTGTTTCCCGCATTTCTTTTGTCGGGGACAGATAGACGGATGCTAGGACGATCGGTTGATGACCGGTGAGGGAGATTTTACACGCCGAGACTTCTATTTTGGCGAGGGTTGGACTAACAAGCGGTATGCAATGCAGGGCCCGCTTGAAGTAGATGAGAGTGCCGCCTCCTGGGGCGGTCAGCCTGTCGTGGCGGATAATATGGTAGTTCGCGATTTTCGGATCGCGATGAAACGGTTTGAGGAATGTTTCCTGAATGAGCATGACGTCGACGTCATGGTTCCTAAGGAAAAGGCTTATTTCCTCCTTTTGAGAGCGGATGCCGTTCGCGTTGAAGTACGCGACAGTCAGCGAGCGGGGTTTAACTCTTCCTAAGATCCGGTGTATTTCCATAACGGTTGAGTGAGATGGAACACCAAAGGTCTCGGACAGAGTCCTGGGCTGCGGCTAAACGAAGGGTTCTTCGAGTGCGGCGAGAGTGTCGGCGTGCTCGATGCAGGCCTTCAACCTATCATGCGAGCTTTTCGCGGCTCGCAATTTTTCTCCTAAGAGAAGAATATTTTTGATGCTCACCTTTGAGATGTAGGCGAGAATGTTCTGTAGCTCCGAAGGCGGAGCTGTTTGGCTGGGAGCAGCCTGTGGTTTCGGCGGCCCCGACAAAGGGGCGGCTTTTGGAGCCTCGGCGGCTTTTGGCTTAAGGAGCGGTTTGCTCCACGCCGACACCGCCGGCGGAACGGCCGGCTGTGCGGGCGGTGGCCTGGACGAGACAGATGGCTGCGGTGCAGCCTTTGTGGGGGCGGTGGTGCGCCGTTGTGCGGCCCCGGGTTGCCTACGCGGGGCTTTGGTGCACCCGCGATAATTCGCGGGGTGTCCCTCGGTTTTGCAAAGGACACAGCTCGGTGGGTTTGTCGCTTCCGTGGTGCGGGAGCATTCTTTCGTCCCGTGGTCCCCGGTGCATTTGACGCACCTCGGGCGGGCGAAGCAATTACGGGCTGAGTGCCCGTAAAGTTGGCATCGGTGGCATTGGCCGATGATGCCTTTTTTGTGCGGGACCTCTACCCTCACGCTGGTGAGGTTGCACAGGCGGGTGATTCCGAAAATCTCTTTACCCTCCGGAGAGAGTTCGAGACTTGTCAGGATGAGTGGGAGTGCGGCCTTTGTTCGCATGCTAGTCATGCGACGGGCTTCCAGCACTGGGAAATTTTGCTTTTTTAGGTCGTCGACGACCTCGGAGATGTCGATCTCCGTTGGGATTCCGCGTATGACAACGCGTAGGTGCTTCTCCTCGGGGAGAGCGAAGGTGTGGAAGCCGAGTCCGGCGTTCCGCAGGTGCCTGGTGGCAGCCCGGAAGTCGTCAACCGTTTGGAGGTTGATGCGGATGCCCTGCGCGGTGTTCTGCGCTTTGGGGCATGCGATTTTGTGGTCCGCGAACCACCTGGAAACATCGTTCCACTTGCTCTTGTCCTGGAGGACAATCGGGGGAGGCGGCTTCGGGCCGCGTTTTTCGGGCGGGGCCGAAGTGCTGGGGGGTTGCGCGAGAGGCGCAGCCTTCTTTGCCGGCGTGCTGGTCGGCGAGGAGCGGTCCGAGTTTGACTCGGAGGGCCGCTTAGAAGCGCGTTTGCGCTTCTTGACGTAGAGGGTGAAGCCCTCTTCGTCGGTGGTCTTGGAGAGTGGACGGTCCACCTCCATTTCGCTGCCGCTAGCGGAGCCCTCCGAGTCGGATTCGGAGGAGGCGGGCAGCTCGGGCTTGGAAGGCCCCGCCATGGGGGCCCTCGCCTTGTTGTGCGCTCGAGACGCGGGGGTCGGGTCCGGAGAGGCCGGGCTGTCCGTGTCAAAGCGCGCGGGAAGGGCAGAGGCCGACTTGGAGAATTGTTCCCAGACTTCTGGGAACTGTTTGCGTGCAAAGCACGCAAATTGTGCCATTAAGGCGTCCGTTTGCACGGACGCCATTTTGTGTGTAGCCGCCCCGCCGTGCGGCGGGGGGTTGTGTGGCTATTTGAGCAGGGGACCTAGCCGTCGCCTAATGCGACAGACTCTATCTAATAACCTCGCCTCTGAGGCGATTAAAGAAAAAAGCTACTTACAGTGCCGGAACCAGGCTCCGGCAGAGTTTTCGCGTTCTGATACACTAATTCACAGCACTATCACTGCACTGCACTGACGCGCGCAAGCGCAAATGGCGGCCGCCTAAGCGGCGTTGTGACGCGCACGAGCACGGGCGAGTCGCACTGAGCGGGCGTAACGGTAACGCGCACTGGGAGCGGACGCATGGGACGTCCGATCGGTACGGCGGGCAGAACCCGAAATGATGAATCCCACTGATAGGGAACGGTGGTAGTAGTAGCAGAAAGTTTTGATGACCTTCCCCTGGAATTCTTTTCCCTTTGACGCCTTTTAAAACATTCCACGGGTAGTATGGCGGTGAGGATACTAAACCGTCTCCTACACGGGGAAGGCTTACATCCAGAAATCGATAAGGAATAGCTGATGATGATGATGATATGATTGTATAATCCAAAAAAAAATTAAGGGCATTGTAGCTAATGAAATAACTAATGGAATTAAATAACTTTTAACGTCCTTAAGTGACAGAAGATTTTTAAACTATTTAAAGTATGTAGAAGTTGTGTGAGTACCCGATACGATGGTGCTCCTCCTGATGAGGGAGCCGCCGCAAATCTGCTCTATGTATCTTTTCTTCCTATAAATACCGGCGTGCCATGTAAGCTCGCCTCTTTCCGCATCCCGTCCGCCAACCATCAGCTGCTGGGCCTTCGCCAAGACCGTGCCGCATTCTAGCAACCAAAAAAGAAATACTGTGGTTATAATTTCGTCGAATGAACCCAAGTGTGATAAGTCTACTAGTCGTCTCTACCCAAGAGTGTTCGGACAAACAGTACTGTTCTGATTTGAAGGGCGCCGTAACTAGTGGAATGACTACGGTAACGAGATACAACCACTTAGGTCTCAGGCGACGAGCGCATTATGGTACAGTATCACATAACTCTTTTGCTTGTTGACCTCGTTGCTCAATTGAATGAAAAAAAATATACTGATATAAAACTGTTTATTACTCTGGACAGTTCAAATAAAATGAGCCATCCAGAAGTAGAATACTAGTCAGCTCGTGCACCGGTCGCGCCGCCCCTGTATCGTTTCCAAATTCAAAATAGCTATGACTCATACGCGCGCCAACCTCGCCCATTGAATGTTCTAGAAAGATCGAGAGCGTTCCATTCTGTCACGCAATGTGTATTAACTACTGCCGATGACTCATCGTTTATTATAAACGCGCCGGCTGTATCTATATTCTTGTTTTGAGCGGGCTGGAAGCCACAGCGGCTCTTACAGCTCATCTGACACTGGGCTCGTGGACCCGGATCCACGGCCTGAAGTTTCTTAAAAACTAAAATGCGCTACGCGGGATGTAGCCGTCTGGCGGATGATTGTATGTGTCTGGTTCTTGTAGTGCTTTATCTGGCGATTCTACTCGGTCGTCGAGGCCGGGCGCGGGCCCGTTCCCTGACTACCTTCGCCTGTATCGGAATTTCTGGGCGGTGAGGACCGCCCACGATCGCGGGTGTACTTAGTGTACGCGGTGTGTGAGTAGCTGCGGCGCCGCGTTCTGAAGCGAGGGCGGCGTGATGATGATATTCGGAGCGTGTTGGTAGTGTCCGAAGTGTGTGTGGTGACGTCGGTGTTGTCGGTGACTGTGGGCGTGTGTGTGGTTTGCGGGACCCCTTGGGATGTCGGAATAAGCGCGTGCCGCGGTCTGCGCTTTCTCGTCCTGGGATTCGGAGGTAGCTCGTAGTTGGCCGCGCTGGCCACCAGAGGGTTGGGATGAGTTGCCGCCTTGGCGAAGTAGGTCACGGAGCACTCTCTGAAGTGCTCCTTGATTGTTGGGAGTTTAAGGTCGCTGTGGATGTCCACGTTGCGCTGGTACCATTCGGCACCAGTCGCGATGCGGGTGAAACGGTTCTGGAGAGTCTGGAGAGGTTTGAGACGGTCTTCGGACGAATGGGCGAAGACAACGCTTGCGTAAGACATTACAGGTCTTACGCATACCTTGTAAAGGTGGAGCTTGTGTCTGAGAGAGAGCTTGCTCTTCTTACACAGCAGGGGGTATAGCTTGCCCAGTACTTGGGCCGCTTTCTTTCTCGCCTCGCGAATGTGGGCGATAAAATTGAGTCTGGCGTCGAGCGTGACGCCGAGATATTTGACCGAGTTCCTCCATGGGATGGACTGGCCGAAAAGGGAGATCTGGCCGAGTTTATGGCCGCTTTTTGTCGCCTTCTTGAGAAGGGTAGATGACTTTCGGTGGGTGAAGTGAATGGCTTCACTTTTCTCCGGGTTTACGTCGATTCGCCACGTCCGGAACCACTCGCCTAGGCGTGTGGTCGCGTTCTGCAGGCGCATCGTTATAAGACCCGGGGCTCTGCCGGAGTGATAAAGAGCGGTGTCGTCCGCGAAAAGGGCCATCTTGACAAAGGGATCTCTGGGTATGTCGCTCGTGTAGAGCGAGAAGAGTAGCGGAGAGAGGCAAGAGCCTTGAGGGACGCCGGCTTTAATCTGCCGGGGCGAGGAGAGAGCGTGCTCGACGCGAAAGCGGAAGGAGCGATTCGAGAGGTAGTCTCGAATGACGGTGACTAGACGGTCTGGCACTTTGTGAGAGTAAAGCTTGAATATCAAGCCTTCGTGCCAGACTTTGTCGAACGCCTTCGCGACGTCGAATAGGACGGCGCAGGTGTCGATCGTTTGTCTGTGCTCGAGACCGGCCAAAATGTGCTCGGTCAGTCGGTGCACTTGATGGACGCAAGAGTGGTTGCTCCTGAATCCGAACTGTTCGTCGGGGAGGAGATTGTTCTCTGCGGTGAAATGGCGCAGACGCTCTAGAATGATGCGCTCGTAAAGTTTGCCCAAGGTGTTCAGTAGGCTGATCGGGCGGTAGCTGTTGGGTAGGTTCCTCGGCTTTCCGGGCTTCGGAATACCTATCACTACGGCCTCTTTCCAGGCGTCTGGGAAGGAACAGTCGGCTAGCAGGGCGTTGAATATGGCCACTAGCAGACCGACGATCGGGGGCGGGAGACTTTTCACAACTCTGTTGGAGATGTTGTCGGATCCCGGGGCTGATCTGGTTTTCAGCCTCTTTATGATGTCAACGACCTCACCGGGGGAAACCGGTTTTAGAGGGGGACCTTCTGGTGGGAGGGCTGCCCTGCGACGCACCTCGTCCTCGACCAACTTGAGGTGATCGGGGTCCACTGGTGCGGTAGAGGGAGTGCATTGGCTCTCTAGACTGTCGGCGAGACAGTCTGCTTTTTCGGCATCCTCCAACGCAAGGGAGGAACCATCGCTCATTACGAGGGGAGGCATGCGGGCCATGTTCTCCGCTTTGAGACTGCGGGCCAGACGCCAAAAGTTGGCGCTCGAAGGCTCCAAGTCGCAAAGCAGATTGTCCCATCTGTCGGATCTGAGTTCGGATATGCGCTCTTTTACCAGCCTTTGGAGGCGGCGCAGTTTTATCCTGAGCTCCTCGGATCTGTATCGTGTATAGAGTCTCATTGTGGCGTTTTTCGCTCTTATCAACCGACGAATGTCCGCCGGGAAGGACCCGAGAAGGTAGTCCGACTCGGGCACCGTTCGCGACGCTTCCTCGACGGCTGTGGCGATATGATGCGTTAACGAGTCGATCGCTCGGTTTGCAGCGCCGAGCGAGTCGATCGTATCAGGGATTCCGTCTAGGTGCTGGGGGTTCGCGGCCTTGAGTTTGACCTCGAGGCTGCGCCAGTTGACGATGGTTTTGGTCAGAGGGACCTCACCAGCGGGCCGGCCCAGCTTCATAAGAACCGGGCGGTGGTCAGATCTGAGATCGTCTATGGTCTCGATCGAATGCAGTGGGACGGTTACGTTATTGAATAACGCAATGTCTAGTGTGGATGGGTTGTGAAACGCGACGGTAGGGTATCGAGTCGGGGTTTGCGGAGCTACAATGTTAAACTTGAGTTTATCCGCGAGCTTGGAGAGGATTATACCATTTCGGTTTGACATGATCGGGTCCCAGGTGCTATGCCTGCTGTTTAGATCGCCGGCGACGATGACAGCCGGCCCTAGGTCGAGAAGGGTTCTTATGTCTGTTTCCCGCATTTCTTTTGTCGGGGACAGATAGACGGATGCTAGGACGATCGGTTGATGACCGGTGAGGGAGATTTTACACGCCGAGACTTCTATTTTGGCGAGGGTTGGACTAACAAGCGGTATGCAATGCAGGGCCCGCTTGAAGTAGATGAGAGTGCCGCCTCCTGGGGCGGTCAGCCTGTCGTGGCGGATAATATGGTAGTTCGCGATTTTCGGATCGCGATGAAACGGTTTGAGGAATGTTTCCTGAATGAGCATGACGTCGACGTCATGGTTCCTAAGGAAAAGGCTTATTTCCTCCTTTTGAGAGCGGATGCCGTTCGCGTTGAAGTACGCGACAGTCAGCGAGCGGGGTTTAACTCTTCCTAAGATCCGGTGTATTTCCATAACGGTTGAGTGAGATGGAACACCAAAGGTCTCGGACAGAGTCCTGGGCTGCGGCTAAACGAAGGGTTCTTCGAGTGCGGCGAGAGTGTCGGCGTGCTCGATGCAGGCCTTCAACCTATCATGCGAGCTTTTCGCGGCTCGCAATTTTTCTCCTAAGAGAAGAATATTTTTGATGCTCACCTTTGAGATGTAGGCGAGAATGTTCTGTAGCTCCGAAGGCGGAGCTGTTTGGCTGGGAGCAGCCTGTGGTTTCGGCGGCCCCGACAAAGGGGCGGCTTTTGGAGCCTCGGCGGCTTTTGGCTTAAGGAGCGGTTTGCTCCACGCCGACACCGCCGGCGGAACGGCCGGCTGTGCGGGCGGTGGCCTGGACGAGACAGATGGCTGCGGTGCAGCCTTTGTGGGGGCGGTGGTGCGCCGTTGTGCGGCCCCGGGTTGCCTACGCGGGGCTTTGGTGCACCCGCGATAATTCGCGGGGTGTCCCTCGGTTTTGCAAAGGACACAGCTCGGTGGGTTTGTCGCTTCCGTGGTGCGGGAGCATTCTTTCGTCCCGTGGTCCCCGGTGCATTTGACGCACCTCGGGCGGGCGAAGCAATTACGGGCTGAGTGCCCGTAAAGTTGGCATCGGTGGCATTGGCCGATGATGCCTTTTTTGTGCGGGACCTCTACCCTCACGCTGGTGAGGTTGCACAGGCGGGTGATTCCGAAAATCTCTTTACCCTCCGGAGAGAGTTCGAGACTTGTCAGGATGAGTGGGAGTGCGGCCTTTGTTCGCATGCTAGTCATGCGACGGGCTTCCAGCACTGGGAAATTTTGCTTTTTTAGGTCGTCGACGACCTCGGAGATGTCGATCTCCGTTGGGATTCCGCGTATGACAACGCGTAGGTGCTTCTCCTCGGGGAGAGCGAAGGTGTGGAAGCCGAGTCCGGCGTTCCGCAGGTGCCTGGTGGCAGCCCGGAAGTCGTCAACCGTTTGGAGGTTGATGCGGATGCCCTGCGCGGTGTTCTGCGCTTTGGGGCATGCGATTTTGTGGTCCGCGAACCACCTGGAAACATCGTTCCACTTGCTCTTGTCCTGGAGGACAATCGGGGGAGGCGGCTTCGGGCCGCGTTTTTCGGGCGGGGCCGAAGTGCTGGGGGGTTGCGCGAGAGGCGCAGCCTTCTTTGCCGGCGTGCTGGTCGGCGAGGAGCGGTCCGAGTTTGACTCGGAGGGCCGCTTAGAAGCGCGTTTGCGCTTCTTGACGTAGAGGGTGAAGCCCTCTTCGTCGGTGGTCTTGGAGAGTGGACGGTCCACCTCCATTTCGCTGCCGCTAGCGGAGCCCTCCGAGTCGGATTCGGAGGAGGCGGGCAGCTCGGGCTTGGAAGGCCCCGCCATGGGGGCCCTCGCCTTGTTGTGCGCTCGAGACGCGGGGGTCGGGTCCGGAGAGGCCGGGCTGTCCGTGTCAAAGCGCGCGGGAAGGGCAGAGGCCGACTTGGAGAATTGTTCCCAGACTTCTGGGAACTGTTTGCGTGCAAAGCACGCAAATTGTGCCATTAAGGCGTCCGTTTGCACGGACGCCATTTTGTGTGTAGCCGCCCCGCCGTGCGGCGGGGGGTTGTGTGGCTATTTGAGCAGGGGACCTAGCCGTCGCCTAATGCGACAGACTCTATCTAATAACCTCGCCTCTGAGGCGATTAAAGAAAAAAGCTACTTACAGTGCCGGAACCAGGCTCCGGCAGAGTTTTCGCGTTCTGATACACTAATTCACAGCACTATCACTGCACTGCACTGACGCGCGCAAGCGCAAATGGCGGCCGCCTAAGCGGCGTTGTGACGCGCACGAGCACGGGCGAGTCGCACTGAGCGGGCGTAACGGTAACGCGCACTGGGAGCGGACGCATGGGACGTCCGATCGGTACGGCGGGCAGAACCCGAATCCGCGCCGGCTGTACGTCGGCGCGGTACTCTATATATTAGTTTGGCAAATATCTCCCTTCCGCCTTTTTGTCTTTTGAATTTCGCGGCTATGTACAAAGCGCTACAGAGCTCGTATCTGGCAATACTATACATAATTTGAAAGGTCTTGACATAACCTACAAAACGACGCTATGCATAATTAGTTTGGATATTGCGTTCAACAGTTATAGACGTGTAAACATATAGTTCACTAACGCCGAAATTCGCGCTATTTTAAAGTTTTCCTTCGTTAAAGGCAAATCCGCTAGAGAAACGTTCCGTGAGATTAATGGTGTTTTGGGGGATGGTACTCTATCAGTTCGAACCGCGGAGGAATGGTTTCGACGATTCAGAGCCGGTGAAAACGACACCATGGATAAGCCAGCCGGCGGAAGACCTGTGACGACAAATACCGATCAAATCATGGACTACATCGAGTTAGACCGGCATGTGGCATCTCGTGACATCGCCCAGGAGATGGGAGTTAGTCACCAAACCATTTTAAACCATCCGCAGAAGGTGGGATACAAAAAAAAGCTTGATGTTTGGGTGCCGCATGATTTGACGCAAAAAAACCTTCTGGACCGAATCAACGCCTGCGATATGCTGCTGAAACGGAACGAGCTCGACCCATTCTTGAAGCGGATGGTGACTGGCGACGAAAAATGGATCACATACGACAATATCAAGCGAAAACGGTCGTGGTCGAAGGCCGGTGAATCGTCCCAAACAGTGGCCAAGCCGGGATTGACGGCCAGGAAGGTTTTGCTGTGTGTTTGGTGGGATTGGAAGGAAATCATCCACTATGAGCTGCTCCCATATGGCCAGACGCTTAATTCTACCATCTACTGCGGACAACTGGACCGCTTGAAGCAGGCGATCGACCAGAAGCGTCCAGAATTGGCCAACAGGAAGGGTGTAGTGTTCCACCAGGACAACGCCAGACCACACACTTCGTTGATGACTCGTCAGAAGCTACGGGAGCTCGGATGGGAGGTTTTATCGCATCCACCATATAGCCCGGACATAGCGCCAAGTGATTACCACCTGTTCCTGTCCATGGTGAACGCCCTTGGTGGTGTAAAGTTGAACTCAAAAGAGGCTTGTGAAAAGTGGCTGTCCGAGTTCTTCGCAAATAAGGAGGGGGGCTTCTACGAGGGAGGTATTATGAAGTTGCCGTCTAGATGGAAACAGATTATCGAACAAAACGGCGCATATTTGAACTAAATCCGATCACTGTAACACTTTTTATAAAGCATTGAATAAAGAGCAAAAAAGCGGAAGGGAGATATTTGCTAAACTTATATTATTCTCGAATGTTCTAGTAATATATCAACTACTGCCGATGACTCATCGTTTATTATAAACGCGCCGGCTGTACGTCGGCGCGTCGCTCTATTTATTATTCTCGAATGTTCTAGTATTCCCTTCGGACGCGATAATCTATGTAACAGTATCATTCGGTCTGAAGAGCGCCGTAGTATATCATACTAATTAGCGGTATGTTATATATCACATATAATCAAGCGAACGTTTATCTTGTCTTCAGCTTCGTGAAATAAAAAAAAATGAGAAAAGTCCTGATGATTGAACCTCTTTGTTGGAGATTTTTATAATAGAATGCGCGAATATTACTGCTTCAGTTAATTACATAATTAACATTATCTGTCTTAATACAACGCGCACAATGTGGTGCAGTGTACATTATCCCAATTAGCGCCGTGTTGTTTTTATAACTTATAATCAAGTGAACTTCTTATTCGTTTTGACATTTTGTGGAATAAAACATTTAAATATTTGATGGTGGTAGCTAACCAGATAAGGTTCACCGCCGTCGTGTACATTGGAGAGGAACGTCTTCGCTACGTACCTGGACTGCAGGTGATCAGCTTCTCCCACTGTCCGTCCACGCACTTGGCTGTGTGCGGGAAATCCTTCATTCGGTAGTTCTCCTTGCAGGTCGGCTTGGCTGAGGTGCCCTCCAGCTCGTACTCGTCGCATGGCCGGGTGATCTTGGTGCTATTGATGGTGACCTGACATTCATACTGCACGGTGGGGTTCGACGGCATAACGCACTGTTCTGTTGACCGTTACATATGTATTATTATCAGCGCTTGACTTATTCTGAAGGTAGCTTTAACAAGTGAAATTACTGGAGTAACCAGATTAGACTTTTAATTATATCAAAGCGTGGGGCAAGTAGCTCGCTGGCCTAATGGTTAGAGCGTGCGGCCTTCATTCTGAAGGTCGTGGGCTCGAATCTCTGCATGTACCAATGACTTTAATATTTAAGTTATGTACATTTGTGAACTTTAGTTACAACAGCGAGATACAAACGGTGAAGGAAAACATCGTGAGGAAACCTGCACATGACTTAGAATTTATTCTAATGTATGTGTGAAGTCACCAACCCACATTGGGCTAGCGTAGTGACTATGGCTCAATCGTCCTCATATGGAGGGTAGGCCTGTGCCCCCGCTGTGGGGATCTTATTATCTGATGGTAATTGATTCGCCTGTAACTACTAGCTCGTTACAATGATATACACCGTCAGACAACAGACGTCAACTGCTGGACATAGGTTTCTCCCAAAAGATCACAGAGTTCAATGATGTATATTGATAGGACTTTGGCTCACCACGCCGATCTAGTGTGGGTTGATGAGTAGTCAGAGCTTCATCCGTTGTTCAGCAAAGTACACCGCATGCTGGTGAGGAGTTGCGGTGGCACCGAGACGGTCGCCAGCAACGGAGACTTCCTACAAGTAACTTCTGTGTATACTCACTAACACATCGTGGAAGGGGTGCAGTCCATACGCCGTTCCTGCAATACAGGTTGCTAGATGCATCCAAGCCGTACCCGAAGTCGCAGGACAGTTCTAGTACCGGATTAACCAGCATTTGTCCCGGTGAAGCAGCTGGAACTCCTATCACCAAGTACGTCCCATGCTCAGGGTATGCAGGTAACTTGCACTCGGTAGCGGGAATTACATTTCTAAAAAAAAGTTTACTTCTGAGAGAATGAGATGGATATATAGTGGAGGCGGTTAAGAGAGAGAGATAGAAAGAACGGGAGAGAGAGATCCATTCGACAATTTTCTTATTGATTGAATTAGAAAAAGAGAGAGATGATTAAAATAATCTACTTATAGATATAAAGTTTACTGGTGATAGAAACTCTGTTGCCGGAGACCGTCTAGCTGTGGCGGTACCTACTGAGGCAGTCGTCGCCAATAGAGACCTAGCAGCAGTCGTAGACAGGTTCATTATATTAAATATATACATATTCTTACCGGTGAGTGGTAGTTGTTAACGGCGGTCCTGGTCTTCCGCACAATTCTTCCGACTCATCTGATCCATCAGCACAATCTAATATCTAGGTGAAGAACATTGTTTGTATAATCTATGGAATTTCCACTTGCTTATTATTTAGCTTTTAACAAAATGGCTTTAAGATTTAGCTTTTTAATGACGCTAGTTAGGATGATAATGTACTTCACTTACCATCGCCTCGAGATGAGAAGCACCATATAATGCAGTGTATAACATCCTAACTAGCGCCACGTCGTTATGGGCGGGCGTACAACTTACCATCAGGTGAACGTTATTTTCGGGAAATTCGTAAGCAGAAGTGCTCAAGAAAGATCAGCTACTACATGGATGGAAACCATCAGGATGTCGGTACGTAGCAGTATACGTCCGTCCTTTCTGCGTAAGACCGCACTTAATGGAAAATAAGTGATTTGATGATATAGCCTACAGAATCTTCTAGCAATGAAAGCACTAACCCCGTTACATTCAGCACCGCGGTCGGCGCATGCGCCGTAAGCGCACTGGAATAAGTGCGGGAGGCAGATCATGGAGCCGCACGAGCGGACCGTCTCGTCTGAACCGTCCACACAGTCAGCTATACCATCGCAACGCTTGTACGCAGGTATCCGTTCGCCGCTTCCACATTTGTATTGATAGCTGATGGTATAATATATAATGAAAACTGTGACGCCAGTTAGGATGACATACACTAAAACAAATTATACTGAGGGCCCAGAGATACTAGAGATATCGATGATGGTAGTGGCAGAGATGATAAAGGAGGTGGTGTAAATAATGTTGGCGGAGTAGTGTTATACTGGTGGCAATGTTATGGTAATGGTGATGATGATAGTGAAATCACTTACTCGACCTCGTCGTCGTCTCCACAGATAGGACTGATCTCATCGGATGCGTCGGCGCAGTCGACGCGGCCGTCACAGGCTGCATTTCCTCTCACGCATGCGCCGTACGTGCAGCGGAACAGGTTCGATGGACACCTGGTGATAATCGAAACACTTACACATGCTGCGTTACTTCCCGTGGAGATCTACCATCCCTCACATAAATAACTTGTTCTTGATGAACATTATCATCACCTCATATTCCTGCACAGGGCGTGCGTCTCGTCGCTGCCGTCCGGACAGTCGACGACCCCGTCGCATATGCTGTCCACGCTGATGCAAGCACCACTGCGGCACTGCCATTGATTTTTACTGGAGGAAGAAACACATCAGTATGTCAATATTCATTTCTTGGTACGAACCTGATGTTATACAATGAAAGGCAAACTTTTATTCACTCGAATAGAGGTTTCACCCCATCGCCTGCTGAAAGGAAAATTGAATTATCCTTTGTGGATACAGTTTTCTTTTCGGTGTAATCAGTCGAGTCGTGCGACCAGTCCGCCCCTGGGGCGACTGTTGGCTTCGGCCACGTCGGGCTCACCCGTAGCCCGCTTACAGCACTCCCCGAGCGGGAGCAGAGACTGCGGTCATTGCCACCGGAGTCAAGAGGAAGACAACCTCTCAAATTACCCCAATCCTAAGGTACGGCGTGCCGATTGAATGAATGGCCAAGTGGAACTTGGTCGTTAGCGCCAAAAGCTATGGATCAGCAACCTAAACACACATGATGAATAATTCAAAAGACATTAGTCCCCAGGTCCTGGCCGCAAAGCTGGGGAATCCTACACGGTGCCTAGCACCATCTGTCCTTCATATTCTAGGGTGGGCACAACTGTTTAGCGAGGTGAAGTGTGTGAGCAGCAGAGCAACGGCTACTGATCATCGGCAACTACTACAGCGGCGGAAAAGCCGCGCCTCGATATGGGCGCAGACAACAGGGACTCGACAGTGCCGCGCCCCAAGACGGGCGCTGGCCAAACTTTTGGACAGGACGAACTCAAGCAACGCGCCCCAGCGCCAACCGCACTTCCTAAAGAGCGGGTGGTAATGGAGTGACTGCGCTTAAAGCGTAGCGAGGTCGAGGGCGATGTAGACATGATCCTCGTCCCAACCCGGACGGACTTAATTGAGGTGGTGTTGGTTTCTGACTGCAGCCTCGCCTCGATGGCGTCTTGCGACACAAGCTGTGGGCGGGAGTGCAAGAGACGCCGTCACAGAATGGACTCTCTGTCGACCTCCTCAGAGGAGGACGACATAGACCTCGGTAGCAAGCCAGATCGCGGTAGGCGTTCACCCACGACCGGTAAATACGTGGGCCTTGGCAAGGCTAAAGCCGCGTTTGATGCCGAAAAGCGACTAGAGTTGAAACTCCAGGCGGAAAAGAAACTACGAGGTTCCGCCGAAACCGGGAGCGGAAACTCTCACAGTCGCTCGCACTGGAGCCTAAAACGGCTCCAGATAAGAAGACTGTAGCAATGCTGCAGAGGGTCGTCTTCGACGATGCCGAACTGATCGCGATGATCGCCAGCAGGTCGAAGAACCTCAAGTCCGACTTGACGCGGAATTTGAAGGAGGCCGCGGCCCCCATCAAGGCGGCCGTGGCGGTCATCGGGTCTCGCACTGTGACTGATAAGACGCGGCAGCTGCAGGCGGAAAATGCCCGCCTGCGCGTCGAGGTGGCCGACTACCGTAAGGAATTGGCCATTATGAGGCCTGAGCTCAGCGAGAAAGACCATCGGGAACGACCCGCGCCTTCTCACCACTCGGACACCGGCAAGGAGTCCCTCCCTGGAGAATGGATGATTTGTCCGGCGAGGAAGAATCGGCGCACAGTCGTCGCTTCTTCCGAACAGGAGACGCTGCTGATAGAGGAGATCTGCCGGAGCGTCATGATGCAGGTCGGGACGATGGCGAACGCCCGCCTGGCATCATTGGAGGATAGGCTTCTCCCCGTAAAGTGTGTTCGTCCACCCTTGGGCGCGACCGGAGGACCGGCTGCACAAGCTACCAAAAAGCTCGGTACCGTACCCAAGGGAGCGAGGAGGAAAGTCGCGCAAACCGCTCCGCAACCTGAGTCCTTCGTACCCACGCCTCTTCCAAGGAAAATGTCTTCCATGGGAACGAGGTGATACGAAAAATGCCTAAAGAGGGGAGGGATAGTCCTCTGGTGAGGAAGACTATCCTGCAGACCGCGGAGCAGCAGCTGAGGCAGCGACAGCGAAATATCATATATAATGAAAATAGCCTTTCTTTGTTCGCCAATCACGTAAAAACCGGTGAACGTAATTTATTGAATTTCATAGATCCTTCATCGTTTTATTTCTAATAGAATTTTACGGACATTTTCATTTTGGTATTATTTACGCTGTTGCTATGGTAACGGTTGCTATAGAAAGTAGTTTTGTTCTCTTTTTATTGTTTGGAAGTTTTTATTTATTATTATTAGCAATCAATGACAGTCCCATCGTAACCTAAGTAATTCTATTTCTACAATATTGTTTGCCAACTTACGGACAGTAGTTGGACGACAGCGTCTGTCGCTTGAGTCGTTTCAGTTCTGACAGCGTGCCGGTGTATCTGTAAGAAGACAATTTTTTTTTTTATCAATTGAGCGACGAGGTGGGCTGAACGTTCACCTGATGGTAAGTAATACGCTAACAACATAGCGCTAGTTAGGATGATATACACAGCACCCAGGGTTGTAAAGGGTATCGCATCCAACTCACGGGACTAAACCAACCTCAAACCTCATCTGGTTGTGGTGCTTCGTGCTAATCAACGATCGAGGCTCTGGCTCCCATCAACCCGTATTAATCCAGCATGATTGGAACCCTTATAAACATCCCTTATGAACCCTTAAAAACAACAGCCCCTAGTGCCTGTCGGAACCGGAGGCTACGCTGACTGTGGAGGTCTATATCCAACAGTGGACATCTATCGGATGATGATGAATATGATGACTTCAGGCTTAAGATGTTGAGTCTCATTACCCCAGTAATTTCTACACAGTACTGTCTTCAAACTGCAAAAGGAGCTGCGGTAGTGAAGACCTACCACCAGTATATTATATATAAATAGATTAAATATAGTAATATTCACCTGGATGGATATCCATGACCAGAAGCTTCGTCTGCATTCAGAATTACTGGAATGGAGACATGTTGATTAATTGATTTATTGACTCTTTATTGCTCTCATTAAAGAAGGAGGAATTAATTAATAAGAGCTATACTTATAACCTAAAAATTAACAAAGGAGACCCTATCGCTATGAGGGTTTTCTCCCTGGCAACCCTGCAGGCCAGGAGAAGTAAAATAAATAGATAAAAAAGTAGCACTTCCGAATGTGACGTAGTGGTGAAGAAACCTCTCCCAAAAGTAACCAGACTTGGTATATGGCATGTGAAGTGTTTTTTTTTTTTTTTTTTTAATTTTAACATCATCCTCCTGCGTATGGCGGGTCAGAGCCTTCTTTTGCACTTTTAAGCATGTTTTTTTTTTTTTTTTTTTTTTTAATTATGTTACCATATCCAGAGCGTACCACACGACTTTGGTAAGGACTCCGATAATGAAAACACTCCTTCAGGTAGGGGAGCGAGGGTCAAGAAAATATTGTAAAGGAGGAGAAGAACATGCTCATCTCGACGGACCTGGTGGACAGACACCCAATCATCAGAGACTCGGAGACGTGGTCCAACTTACGCAGTCCATACACGACCCTGATGCACACATATGTTACTATTCTTAACCTCCAAGCTTGTGAAGGTCATAGGAAAATAGACGAGCTACTCTTACCAATACATTATTAATGAACTGTTGGAAGATCATTCCAAAATCCAATCTTAGCTGACCTCTAAATGGCAGGAGACATATCTCTAACAAATTTTGAGTGTGTACGTCTAATAGTTTCAAAGATCGCGCGATCAGTCGATGAATTTCTGGATATCTCCTTCTTCTTCTTCTCTTTCGTCTACTCATCATGACTGAAGGTCGCGCTTGTGAAATGATCTTAATGACTGCTCTCCTAGTATCTCGCATCATTCATGACAAGTTCCATGGGAAGATAGTGCTGTGGTCTCCCCTTGCCTTCTGCATCGCATTGATGTACGTTTAGCATGGGTGCCCTGCTGCCAGCGCCCTGCATCCGGACCGTGATTCATTTGGTCCGGACCCCCTGTCTCCCATCTGCTCGTCGACCTACTTCTCCAAGGGTAATGGTTACCTCAGTTTCGATTATAGGTTCCTCGACGCAACAGGGTTCGCCACGGGTGGGCTGGGAGTGGAGTTGGTGGAGAGAGGCTGGGTGACTGTTCTTGTCTTTAAGTCATGTGGTGCGCATCATCTACCCTACGAATCTCCTAAATATATATAATGAAAATTAGTGAAATCACGTGAAAACTAGTGAAAGTCTCAGCACGGGAATACGAGCAATCGATTTGTAGATGGTTATAAGATATTTATATATTGAATTCCACAGATTCTTCATAGTTTTATTCTTGATTAACTTCTATGAATATTTGACTTTGTTTTCCTTCATTTGGTTGCTGTAGTAAAGGTTGCTATAGTCATTCGCGGTTGCGGTTGCTCTCAAGGAACATATCAGACAAATATCAAATCCTAATTCTATATTACGGCCAGCAAAGTGAGGAACTGCTGATATTTATATATCATCATCGACCGATATCTATCTATCTATCTAGCCTATGTCCAGCAACGGACATCTGCTGGACATAGGCTTCCCTCAAAGATAGAAAACGACTTACCAAAATAAACTAGACACAAATCTAGAAATAGCCTTTTAAACCACATTTCCACAAACTAACTGACACTTGGTACGGTAGTCAACTGAGTGAGTTAGAAAGTTGTGTAAGTTAATAACAAGATACTAATTGAACTGTCGATTTGTTAACTATCAAATACTAATCAATGTTAACTGTTTAATTTTCTGGTCTCGCAATTAGTAATCAAACTTAAATATTAATTAATGACGTAGCTGTTGTAATTGCCGGAGCAATGCCGGCGTAATGAGACCCCTCGACATCATATGTCTGAGGTGACGAACGCAATGTGCTGCAGGGTACACAATTGGTACTAAGGCCACGTTGTTTTGGGCGTCCGTATCACTTACCATCAGGTGATTGTCTTGCTCTTTTCTTTCTTACTTGTTTAATAAAAGAAAAGGATGCAAAAAGGTTTTTGATAGACTTATTAGTCAGTGGGACTTCTTCTGTTTGGTAATGTTCATCTTGAGAAGTTCCACTTTAGTAACCTCTCCCATTTTTCTTCTGATTTGTCCACACACTGCATGACTATGGACGACTTAATCACCTACTAATTAAAAATATAGCGGTTGCCTCTCTGATGAGTGAGGACGAAAGTCGCCATATTTTCCTTACATTTTGTAGAAAAGTTGTAGAAGAGACGCTAAAGAAAAATAAATCGCAATTGTAATAAATAAAAGTAAGAAATTGAAGAAACAAATTAAAAATAAATAAAAATTTTAAAACTGTAAAAACAAAATGTCATCAAAAGATGTAAAATTAGAAAGGATGATTAATTTCAGGAGCGAGAATGCCCATAAAAACGGACGAGGCGACGAAGTCTTCACTTAGCGAGAGGTATGAAAGAAGGAAATGGAATGGAGTATGAGAGAAAAGAGGAGGAGAATAAAAAGAAAGAAAGATAAGAATAGGTATGACAGAGAAGATGGACGAAAGGAGAGAACGTAGAAACTAGAAATAAGGAATAGAATGATAAGTGATAAAATTATGCTTAAAAGTGCAAATAAAGGCCCTGACCCGCCATACGCAGGGGAATTATTGTAAAAGAAAAAAAAAAAAAAAAAAAAAAAAAAAAAAAAAAAAAAAAAAAAAAAAAAAAAACCAACAACATCTGGCCCTGGCAACACTCAACACGCGTACACTGCGGACCGACGAGAAGATAATTGAGCTGGAGGAGAAAAAAATATACTCATTCTTAATTTTATCCACCCTCGTCACACCGCACATCCATCTTAATGCGCATCTCATCATCTACGTTATTATTCAAAGAGAAATATTGAAAGGCTTAGAAAAGAGGCGAATTCATTTGATGATAAAGTATCCGCTTTCGTTGACAATTTACTTAGTTTGCAACCAGCGAATTTATATAAAAGCGCAACTCTGAACCTTGGATGAATAACTGAATCGAGGGCAGATTACCGATTGCCCATATGCGTTACATGTAACAGAGTTTTGTTGTGAGAGAAAAAAAAGTAGAAGGCTATGGATCGATTCTGTTGCCACGTGTTTGACAGTAGGGATTGACGTGAAGTGTAAGGTGGTAACACTTTATTATTTCCTTAAATAAAATCTCTTTCCAGAGGTGTAAGGAGTCTCGCACATCAACTGACGGGACCCGAAAAACTGAACCCTGCTAATCAATAAACGAGGTTCTGGCTCCGACCAGCCGGTATTGGGCTAGCGTGGTGGGAAATTGCCCAAATGTCTCAATACGAATGTCTACAAACATGGAGGAGGCCTATGTCCAGCTGTGGACGTTTATCGGCTTCTGATTAAGATCTCTTTCCATCCAAAGCTACAAAATTATTATAGTATCAGAAAGTAGAGGAAGGTACTATCATAATAAACAAATAAAAAAACATTAATTGCATTACATTACTATAATATTACATATATTTTTTTATTTATGATCTATTGCTAAGGCAAGGGGAACGGCTCAGCTAGTGCTGATCGGAAAAATAACTCCAATCAAGACTGGTTTTCAGCCTCCCCTTGTTCCGCCAGTTTTTGCGCGGACGATTTGTAACGGGGGCCTACTGGGTGACATTAATCATGTCATAAATCTACATATATATATAGAAATAAATAAAAATTTTATCTTTATCTCTTCTTTAGTGTATGGGCGAGCGAGTTGTGAATGATGTCTGTACCCAGTGTAAACCTCTCCCCATTCATAAATTACATTAATTAAAGAAATCCTTAAAGAACAATTAAGAACTCATATAATCATATTTTACGTGACCTGGATGATGAATATTTATCATTCTAAGTATTGTTAATGTTTATGGTTTAGTCATTAATTATTTTGTAATTATCATCATGTTTGTTTGACAACTCGCCACATTTTTTACAAGGTGCGACTGAGATCTTCACTTGGAATATTTATAAAATAGGGGAGGGAAACACGTTGCTGCTGCATCATCAAGGGACTCGAATTGAGAACAACTGTGGCGGCGTTCGGTTTCCGATTAGCATAGGCATTAGCTCTGACAACAGTCCGAGAAAAGAAAGGAAGAACGTGCTAGTCACAGAGACGAAGTCGTTGAAACATAACGTTACAATCCATATCGTTACTATTAAAATACTACGAACTAAGAATAGTGCTTTCATTTGGATGGGAACACTAGGGACGAGTACATCACCCTATTAACCTATCATACTTCCCTAACATGCCATAAAACTAATAAGATAGAGTTTCAAACCATAACACGAGGTGCAACCTTCAAAGGCAGCGCGATGACAGCTCACCGCCGCAAGGCGGGGCCGAGCGCACGACCGCCGAATGGCTCCTCGGCAGGAACCTGGCGCCGCGACCGGCAAGGGCCGTCGGGCCGGTGCCCCCCCTGGAGAGGGTTCCTGGGGTGCATATGGTGATGCGTGTCGTATTCCGACGCGTCGCCACGTAGGGATTTTTAACGGGAAGGGTGCTTCACACCCTTCCTCGAGGTGGGCCCGGTCATTCGGACGCCGTTCGGGGGGTCGTGGATGAACTGCCATACTTTATCCCGCGACCCCACGAACACGTGGATGAGAGTGGAATACCGTGTGAAGCTTTTTAGTCGGTTGGAGTCCGACACTACCACCGTCGCCGGCCTAATTTGGCGACGTGGTGTGCATTTCCGTTAGCATTTTGTTACACACGTAAATAAAAAAAAAAAAAAAAAAACCTTCAAAGGCGAAATTAACTGAGTAATCGTTAAAGACATATCACTGAACAGCAACTTGCAATCGAATATCATACTGTCATAATTTATCACAATACATTTACATTTGCATTTTCATATATTTAAGATTTCAAGCGGTATACTCTATAGTACACTATCTCTATAAATTATTTCAATATGTATTGGAGTTCTGTAATAACCTCCAATTAATATTTCAATCAATTTGCACGAAGACAATTTTTACATTCGACACGTACCCAGTACATGTCCGGGCGGCCGTCTCTCGGTCGCCCCATGTGCACGTAGGAGCGTGAGTATAAGTCTCTGCCCCACGCTCATACGGTCGGTCGATACACGAACAACTCTCTATTACGTCTTTAGGGGGTTCCACGAACACTCACCTTTTGCACTTTAACTTTATCACATACTATATGTAAAATTTAATGAATATTTTGAAACTTAAACTTTTTTATATAATTTTCGCATTTTAGTCATAAAGTTTGTTTTCAGTATTTTGAAATATTTTTGTGTTTTTTTTTTTTTTTTTTTTTTTTTACTTTATAAATACGAATATTTTTTATAGAATCAAATTTATTTTTATAAGTTAATGTGTTTCGAGATCTATGCTCGGAGTTTTTGGCGCCATTTATATAAAAATGTAGAGTTCTGCAGAAGAACCAAGGTTAGGTAAGGTGTGGCAGTGGACAGAGCAGCAGACGTAGTGTTGGGAGGCCTCATTCAATGTGGACCGACGATTTGGTGAGGATCGCGGGAACCCACTAGTGGCGAGCAACGCAGGAGCGATCGGTGTAGAGATCTATGGGAAAGGCCTATGTCCAGCAGTGGACGTCTATCGGCTGATGATGATGATGCTAAATGTATTTCGTAACAATGTCATCCTAACTAGGGCAACGACGTTATGAGCGGACCTATCATGTGAACTAATCTCTTCGTTTTGTACATTAAAAAAAAATCTATTCGGTCTGAAATCTTTGCCCTTTTTGAAGATTTCCTACTAAAAAAAAGTAGATGAAGATCGGGAAAGTTATCTTTTTTTTTTATTTAACGAACGAGCTGTTCAATCGAAGCTACACGACCGCCCATATCAAAGGTGCTGGCCAGGATAGTGTACACTGCATATGTACTCCTTGCTAAGACATAAGATAACTCATTACCGCAGTAATTAATCTATGGTTCAAGAAATAGGAGCTGCGGTTGTATCTAGACGGTGTCCAGAAAAGATGATGCTTGACCTGTCCTTCGTCTTCCAGCCACTCCGTCAGCGCCGAAGCGCACTTCGAGGGTTCATCCAACCGACGAGGCCGACGGGGATGAGGCTGTGATGATTATGGTGGGAAGGGGCCGAGTGGGATGAAAGGGGAAAGTCTGATCGGATTGTAGATAATTTAATAAAATATAACTGTGTGGCTGTACTTTATGTTGTACAGATAGGGGTTGATAAATGTTAACTACATTAGAATTAAATTAAATAAATATAATTAAGGGAAGAGTATTTGGGGTGTAAGGGTTCCCGGAGGTTTAAAAGTATCCGCACAACAAGTCACAGGATCCAAGCGCACCTTTATTTAGTTTTTTAAATTCGAAAAAAAAAAAGTTTCTGTGTCTATGTTGAATGTGAAATATCCTAGTATTCTTCACGGAGGTACTCCATGAAAAACGGCTTCTGCACCGTGATCCTTGTGAATGTGGTGACGGTCATCGCGTTGCAATTCTCGTCCTCCTCGGAAGCGGGTGCGGTGGAGACCACGCCGCGAAGGTAGTAGCGGATCTCGCCGGACTCCTTCGCGGGGAACGAGAGACCACCGCCGTTGTCTCCCATGCACAATGCTGTGCCTATAATAGAAGGAAAGTTCATAAGGACGATGACGGCAGTTGTGATGATGATGGAGATGATGGAGGTGGTGATAATGCGCATATATGTAAGAAAGCTGATGATTACAATAGTTATGACGATCATAATGATTGGTCCATGGCCTCAGGGCGTTGAAGCGGAAATGGTGATGATATATATATAAGGATATGGAGATTTTGTCTGATGATAGTGGGTTTGACTGATGATGATAGAATGATGGTGATAAGTACATTGGTTAGGACTTTAAAAGCCTTCAAACCGTTATAGTATCCCGCGCAGAATTTGTTGGAGGTGATGTGGGGTTTAAACTCCAGAGGTGCGTTGTCCCAGCACACCTGGAACTCGACCACGGGCAGTTCCACCGCTTTCAGCACCTCAGACGGAAGGCCGGATGGATCTTCAAGACCCCAACCAGCAACCTTGGGTTGGTAAACAGAGATCGTCATTACCATGCATCGAGAGCTTGGTGATGATCGGCTGTATTACCACGAGATGTGTCTTTATGAGGATATAGAACTCCTCACCTTGCCCAAGTTCCCCGGCTGCAGCTGTTCTCTGTCGAATTCCAGGCCGAAGTCGAGGCACACGGGGCGTATGTACGCAGTGTACTGGAACGGTTCCGCCACCTCCACCAGCGCTATGTCGTCGTGGAAGTTGGTCTCGTAGTCGCTGTATGATTCAGGGATGTGGATCTCGGACACCTGGAAGAATTCGCGAGATTACACACTTATGGATGGTATGATGAAATGCCTTATAGAAGAAGATTTGTTATATTGGGACTCTATAATGCAGGATATTTGCACACAGGACAGAACGAATTTTCATATGCAATGGATCGTTTTAGAGCAGATATTGTAGCGATTAATGAAACGTGGCTCCGGGCTGGTCAACAAAGCGCTGCTCCAGCAGCTCCTGGTTATCGTTTGATCAGTTCTCTGTGTCCTTTAAGCATGCGCGGCGGAAGATTCGTAGATATAGCGTTTTACATTAATCAGTTTAAGTTTGCGTATATTCGACGGCACCCAGCCGTAGTATGGCTCTTCTTTAGGAGAGTGTACTAAACCTCCGTATCGTCGCACTAGCAAGAGGAGAACCTAACAGAAAAGAAGAAAGGAGGAAATGAAACGTCCTCCCGCGGAATTCGTAGCTCTGTTATACACCTGTCTGTCTGTTTCCGCCAATATTTTTAAGGCAACGCTTTTGACACCTACTTTGAAATTTCTTATATCCTAATCAACATCTCTATAGCGTCAATAGATTGAGAACCAACCGCAAAAGTAGCGGAGAAAAACCTTTTCGGATATATCACAGCAAGCGATCTATAACCAAAGATCTTGTCAAAAATTTGGCATAATTCGTCGTGGAATCTACGAAGTTGCTACCCCTATCTGGCTGAATTGGTACTGAAGAAGACATGCCCACGGTGCTTTAGAATCCTATAGTTCTGGATGGAAAAGATCTGATCGTTAAGCACCTCATTATCTTCTACCATGAACACGCAGCCCACTCCATTATCAAGCTGGTGGTCAACGACATACGACAAAGGTTTCATATATAGAACGACAGGTATTAGGTCGTCTTGTGCTAGTCGTGCCAAAGCGAGGGTGTGGAGGAGGACCGCCTTTCTGGGACGTACTTTAGGCGTAGTGCCGAGACACCTGTTTGTTCCGTAGAAGATCCCGGACCGCAATGCATTGAAGATAACCTTGTCTTCTCAAGAGAAGCTGGGTATCTTTTTAGATTTTTTACTCTATACCAAAAGTACAGGAAGGTACCATCACAGCGCCTATTGCAGCTGCCAAACGGTAATGTGCGAAAGTTACTGTGTTCCGGTTGGAAGGCGCTGTAGCTAGTTTTACTGGGGTAATGAGACTAAACATCTTATATCTCAGGAGTCGATCACAATATAGTAGAGTGTATAACATCCTAACAGGACGTTGTTATGGGCAAGTATATCCATTATCATCAAGCAAAGGTCCCGCTCGTACAACGCGTGCACAATATAACAGACTCCGAGTATGCGTGTGATACTTACATCCCTCCGCTGGGTGTCCTTGTCCCTGTTATCGTACCACGACCTGGATATTTTGCCCACGGCCACGTAGTAATTCCTCGCCGGCATCTTGCCACCTTTGCTCGCGTCGAAGAAGCATTGCGCCGCTGCCGAAGGTATCAAAAATTAAAGGTAATTAACTGACTTGTCTATGAACTGGTTCTGCTCCCACATCCGCTATATCCGGGAAATAGCCTGAATCCGCTTATATGAACCCCAGCGCATGAGAGCTTCTAGTGCCAAGCAGTACCGGAGGCCGTACTGCCTATAAGTATGATAATGATGAACTCAAGGAAGAATTGTGCAGGATTCGCGGTGCAGGAGCTGATGATGATGGTAGCTAAACAGGTAAGTTCACCGCCGTCGTGTATATTTTACAACTGGCAGTTGCCGTGTCAATTATTGCCCATATACAGATGCGTGTATAGATTACTATATTCCGGCTTAAAGGATCTGTAGCTAGTGAAATTATTGCGATAACTAGAACAGTATCAAAGCGAGAGCAATGTGATGTAAGTCGTATGTCACCATGCTGGGTTGGCGACTGTGAAGTGAGGGTAGGGATAGGAACATGTAAGAGAAAAGTGGATTTTCGAGAGGAATGTAGACTCTATACAAGAGTACTAGGTAATACAGGGTGTTATTTGGAATGTTCTTGGGAGGTAAATAGTAACAGTTGTCGCCTTCAGCCTAGAATTCTCTTCCCTTTGGTGCCTTTTAAATCATTCCAAGGGTAGTATGGCGGTGGGGATATTCTAAACCGTCTCCCACACGGGGAAGGCTTACATCCAGCAGTGGATTGGGAAAAGCTGATGATGATGATAAGGTGAAGGTCCAAATAAAATGAAAGGCACTGTAGCTAATGGAATCAAACAACATTTCACATCCTTAAGTGACTAAGGAAATGTGGTGATTTTTAAAGTATTATATTTGAAGTATGAGAAGTTGTGTGAGTACCCGATACGATGGTGCTCCTCCTGATGAGGGAGCCGCCGCAAATCTGCTCTATGTATCTTTTCTTCCTATAAATACCGGCGTGCCATGTAAGCTCGCCTCTTTTCGCATCCCGTCCGCCAACCATCAGCTGCTGGGCCTTCGCCAAGACCGTGCCGCATTCTAGCAACCAATAAGAAATACTCTGGTTATCATTTGATCAAACGTGTGGTAGTGTCTCTGTTACCCTAGCATCTAAGTAGATAAATACTACTGTCTAAACATTACTGTGTTCTGGTTTGATAGGCGCTGTAAGTAGTTAAATGACTGAAGTAACGAGACACAACTTATCTCAAGTCTCAGGCGACGAGCGCTTTATAGTACCTCAATTGAATGAAAAATTATAGGGATATAATATAGCTTTCTGGTCTAATGGTTAGAGCGGCATTCATTCCGAAGGTCGTGGGTTCGAATCTCAGCATGTGCCGATGACTTTAATATTTATGTTGTGTACATATCTGAACTTTAGTTACAACAGCGAGATACAAACGGTGAAGGAGAACATCGCGAGGAAACCTGCACATGAATTGAAACCAATCCGCGTTGGGCCAGCGTGGTAATTATGGCCCAATCGGCTTCATATTGAGGGTAGGCCTGTGCCCCAACAGTGGGGACACAAATTGGTTGTTATGGTATGGTGGTAGCTAACCATGTAAGGTTCATCATCGTCGTGTAGATTAGAGAGGAACGCCTTCGCTACGTACCTGGACTGCAGGTGATCAGCTTCTCCCACCGTCCGTCCACGCACTTGGCTGTGTGCGGGAAGTCCTTCATTCGGTAGTTCTCCTTGCAGATCGGCTTGGCTGAGGTGCCCTCCAGCTCGTACTCTTCGCATGGCCGGGTGATCTTGGTGCTATTGATGGTGACCTGACATTCATACTGCACGGTGGGGTTCGACGGCATAACGCACTGTTCTGTTGACCGTTACATATTATTATCAGCGCTTGACTTACTATGAAGGATGTATAACAAGTGAAATTACTGGGGTAACAGGATTAGATTTTTAATTATATCAAAGCGTGAGGCAAGGATGCGGTGCAGTGTATACATCCTTATTATCTGACGGTAAGTTAGAATGATATGTATCATTTGACGACAAACGTCAACTGTTGGACATAGGCCTCCCCCCAAAAAGATCTCCACTGAGGTCATTGAGAGGAATAAGACCTAAGCTCACCACGCTGGTCCAGTAAGGGTTGGTGGTTAGCAGCGACTCATCTGTTATTCAGCAGGGTTCACTGCGTGGGAAGGGTTGATTTGGGATCCGGAAGTTATTGGTCGGAACTACTTACACAACGGAATGATATAGATTGGACAACATTGTACTTCCCGCCTTAAGACCTAAGAGGTCGTCTCGTTACCGCAGTAATTAGATTTGCCGCAGCACTCTTCAGGTACACTGTCAGCCACATTTGGAGCCGTTGTGTGTCTATACTCACTGACACACCGTGGAAATGGTGCAGACCATAAGCCGTCAATGCAGTGCAGGTTGCTAGACGCATCCAAGCTGTAGCCGACGTGGCAGGACACTTCCAGTACCGGATTAACCAGCACTTGTCCCGGTGAAGCTGCTGGAACTCCTATCACCATGTACTCCCCATGCTCAGGGTATGCAGGTAACATGCACATGGTAGTCGGAATTATTACTCTAAAAAAAAAATCTAGTCAGACGCAGGAGAAGTGACATTTTCTAGTTTATTTCTGAGAGAATGAAATGGATATATAGTGGAGGCGGTTAAGAGAGAGAGACAAAAAGATCGAGAGAGAGAGAGAGATCGATTCGACAGTTTTGTTTCCAAACAGAGAAATTATTATATTAATGTACTTAAAGATATAGACTTCACTAGTAGGTCTCTGTTGCTGGAGATAGTCTAGATATTATCGCAGCTTCAATTGCAGCTGAATGGCAGTGCTAATAATCACTGTGCTCCTGTTTGAACGGCGCTGTAGCTAGTGCAGGTACTGTGGTAACGAGACATCTCACGTCTCAGACGTCGAGCGCAATGTGGTGCAGTGTATAACATCTCAACTAGCGACACGTGAAGAGCAAGCGTATCGCTTACCATCATATAAACCTCTCACTCGTCTCCCTCCCCAAAAGGGTTTATTACCCCTGATAGTCCAAATAAAAATGAGCCCTTCACTAGTACATCACTAGCCAACTACAACGCCCTTCAAACTGGAACACAGTGATGATTGCAAACTGCTGTTGGTCTCCGGGAACAGAGAACTACCCCAGGAAGAATTGTTCCCGACATGACGAGGCGACGGTGTCTTCACTCGGCGAGAGGTATGAAAGAAGGAAATGGAATGGAGAGCGACAGAGAAGAAGAGGAGAATATATAGGAAGAAAGATAAGAAAGGTGTGAAAGATCGAAGTGTGAGAGAAAGGAACGAGAAAATTAGTTATAAGGAAATATAGAGATGATAAGTGTAATGTGCGATGAACTTGGACGTGAACACTCAAAATTTAGTGAAGACATTGCTTCTGCTATTCACAGGTCAGCTAAGGATGGTTTTATAAAATTCCCACCCCAAAGGCAGTGGGTGGTTAATGACGGAGCGTGAATATTTCAAGTCTGTTATCTCTATATTACGACCAGCAAAGTAGACCTCCCATATACCCGCATTGGGCGAGTGTGGTGGTAAATGGCCCAAGCTCCTATAGAACCACTACGAACGTCGGCACCTGGTGACCTCCGATGCAGCCAGCGCAGGACCGATCAATGTTGGGATCTTCGGAAGCTTATCTCCAGCAGTGGACGTCTATCAGCTGATGATGAAGCAGACAATGAACAGCTAGTATATATTTTATCAAATATATGAATTTACAAAAAAAAAAAAAAAAAAAAAAAAAAAAAAAAAAAAAAAAAAAAAAAAAAAAAAAAAAAAAAAAAAAAAAAAAAAAAAAAAAGAACTACCACGAGTCGCAGCCAGATTCGTTCTATTAAATATATCCATATTCTTACTCTCGTATGATAGGTTTGATTTCAGTTCCGGTGTTGGCAGACGTAAATTTCACCAGCTGTACCGCTGTCCCGCCGCACAACTCTTCAGATTCATCCGATCCATCAGCACAATCCAATTTCTAGAAGAACATTGTTTTTATGATTGGAATTTCCGCTTGATAGTGATTAAGCTTTTAAAAAAAAACGTCTCTATTACTTTAGCTGTTAGCAAAACAGTTTATTACTTTAGCTGCTGTTAGCAAAATGATTTTATTACTTTAGCTGTTAGCAAAATGATTTTATTACTTTAGCTGTTAGCAAAATGGTTTTATTACTTTAGCTGTTAGCAAAATGATTTTATTACTTTAGCTGTTAGCAAAATGGTTTTATTACTTTAGCTGTTAGCAAAATGGTTTTATTACTTTAGCTGTTAGCAAAATGGTTTTATTACTTTAGCTGTTAGCAAAATGGTTTTATTACTTTAGCTGTTAGCAAAATGGTTTTATTACTTTAGCTGTTAGCAAAATGGTTTTATTACTTTAGCTGTTAGCAAAATGGTTTTATTACTTTAGCTGTTAGCAAAATGGTTTTATTACTTTAGCTGTTAGCAAAATGGTTTTATTACTTTAGCTGTTAGCAAAATGGTTTTATTACTTTAGCTGTTAGCAAAATGGTTTTATTACTTTAGCTGTTAGTAAAATGGTGTTATTACTTTAGCTGTTAGTAAAATGGTGTTATTACTTTAGCTATTAGCAAAATAGTTTATTACTTTAGCTGTTAGGAAAATGGTTTATTGCTTTAGCTATTAACAAAATGGTGTTATTACTTTAGCTGTTAGTAAAATGGTGTTATTACTTTAGCTATTAGCAAAATAGTTTATTACTTTAGCTGTTAGGAAAATGGTGTTATTACTTTAGCTATTAGCAAAATGGTTTTATTACTTTAGCTGTTAGCAAAATGATTTTATTACTTTAGCTGTTAGCAAAATGGTTTTATTACTTTAGCTGTTAGCAAAATGGTTTTATTACTTTAGCTGTTAGCAAAATGGTTTTATTACTTTAGCTGTTAGCAAAATGGTTTTATTACTTTAGCTGTTAGCAAAATGGTTTTATTACTTTAGCTGTTAGCAAAATGGTTTTATTACTTTAGCTGTTAGCAAAATGGTTTTATTACTTTAGCTATTAGCAAAATGGTTTTATTACTTTAGCTGTTAGGAAAATGGTTTATTGCTTTAGCTATTAGCAAAATGGTGTTATTACTTTAGCTGTTAGGAAAATGGTTTATTGCTTTAGCTATTAGCAAAATGGTCTTATTACTTTAGCTATTAGCAAAATGGTGTTATTACTTTAGCTGTTAGGAAAATGGTTTATTGCTTTAGCTATTAGCAAAATGGTGTTATTACTTTAGCTGTTAGGAAAATGGTTTATTGCTTTAGCTATTAGCAAAATGGTCTTATTACTTTAGCTATTAGCAAAATGGTGTTATTACTTTAGCTGTTAGGAAAATGGTTTATTGCTTTAGCTATTAGCAAAATGGTCTTATTACTTTAGCTGTTAGCAAAATGGTTTTATTACTTTAGCTGTTAGCAAAATGGTTTTATTACTTTAGCTGTTAGCAAAATGGTTTTATTACTTTAGCTGTTAGCAAAATGGTTTTATTACTTTAGCTGTTAGCAAAATGGTTTTATTACTTTAGCTGTTAGCAAAATGGTTTTATTACTTTAGCTGTTAGCAAAATGGTTTTATTACTTTAGCTGTTAGGAAAATGGTTTATTGCTTTAGCTATTAGCAAAATGGTGTTATTACTTTAGCTGTTAGGAAAATGGTTTATTGCTTTAGCTATTAGCAAAATGGTCTTATTACTTTAGCTATTAGCAAAATGGTGTTATTACTTTAGCTGTTAGGAAAATGGTTTATTGCTTTAGCTATTAGCAAAATGGTGTTATTACTTTAGCTGTTAGGAAAATGGTTTATTGCTTTAGCTATTAGCAAAATGGTCTTATTACTTTAGCTATTAGCAAAATGGTGTTATTACTTTAGCTGTTAGGAAAATGGTTTATTGCTTTAGCTATTAGCAAAATGGTTTTATTACTTTAGCTGTTAGCAAAATGGTTTTATTACTTTAGCTGTTAGCAAAATGGTTTTATTACTTTAGCTGTTAGCAAAATGGTTTTATTACTTTAGCTGTTAGCAAAATGGTTTTATTACTTTAGCTGTTAGCAAAATGGTTTTATTACTTTAGCTGTTAGCAAAATGGTTTTATTACTTTAGCTGTTAGCAAAATGGTTTTATTACTTTAGCTGTTAGGAAAATGGTTTATTGCTTTAGCTATTAGCAAAATGGTGTTATTACTTTAGCTGTTAGGAAAATGGTTTATTGCTTTAGCTATTAGCAAAATGGTCTTATTACTTTAGCTATTAGCAAAATGGTGTTATTACTTTAGCTGTTAGGAAAATGGTTTATTGCTTTAGCTATTAGCAAAATGGTGTTATTACTTTAGCTGTTAGGAAAATGGTTTATTGCTTTAGCTATTAGCAAAATGGTCTTATTACTTTAGCTATTAGCAAAATGGTGTTATTACTTTAGCTGTTAGGAAAATGGTTTATTGCTTTAGCTATTAGCAAAATGGTCTTATTACTTTAGCTATTAGCAAAATGGTGTTATTACTTTAGCTGTTAGGAAAATGGTTTATTACTTTAGCTGTTAGCAAAATAGTTTATTACTTTAGCTGTTAGCAAAATAGTTTATTACTTTAGCTGTTAGCTAAATGGTGTTATTACTTTAGCTGTTAGGAAAATGGTTTATTGCTTTAGCTATTAGCAAAATGGTGTTATTACTTTAGCTGTTAGGAAAATGGTTTATTGCTTTAGCTGTTAGCAAAATGGTGTTATTACTTTAGCTGTTAGGAAAATGGTTTATTGCTTTAGCTATTAGCAAAATGGTCTTATTACTTTAGCTATTAGCAAAATGGTGTTATTACTTTAGCTGTTAGGAAAATGGTTTATTACTTTAGCTGTTAGCAAAATAGTTTATTACTTTAGCTGTTAGCAAAATAGTTTATTACTTTAGCTGTTAGCAAAATGGTGTTATTACTTTAGCTGTTAGCAAAATGGTTTATTACTTTAGCTGTTAGCAAAATAGTTTATTACTTTAGCTGTTAGCAAAATAGTTTATTACTTTAGCTGTTAGTAAAATAGTTTATTACTTTAGCTGTTAGCAAAATAGTTTATTACTTTAGCTGTTAGCAAAATAGTTTATTACTTTAGCTGTTAGTAAAATAGTTTATTACTTTAGCTGTTAGCAAAATAGTTTATTACTTTAGCTGTTAGCAAAATAGTTTATTACTTTAGCTGTTAGTAAAATAGTTTATTACTTTAGCTGTTAGCTAAATAGTTAATTACTTTAGCTGTTAGCAAAATAGTTTATTACTTTAGCTGTTAGTAAAATGGTGTTATTACTTTAGCTGTTAGGAAAATGGTTTATTGCTTTAGCTGTTAGGAAAATGGTGTTATTACTTTAGCTGTTAGGAAAATGGTTTATTGCTTTAGCTATTAGCAAAATGGTCTTATTACTTTAGCTATTAGCAAAATGGTGTTATTACTTTAGCTGTTAGGAAAATGGTTTATTACTTTAGCTGTTAGCAAAATAGTTTATTACTTTAGCTGTTAGCAAAATAGTTTATTACTTTAGCTGTTAGCTAAATGGTGTTATTACTTTAGCTGTTAGGAAAATGGTTTATTGCTTTAGCTATTAGCAAAATGGTGTTATTACTTTAGCTGTTAGGAAAATGGTTTATTGCTTTAGCTATTAGCAAAATGGTCTTATTACTTTAGCTATTAGCAAAATGGTGTTATTACTTTAGCTGTTAGGAAAATGGTTTATTGCTTTAGCTATTAGCAAAATGGTCTTATTACTTTAGCTATTAGCAAAATGGTGTTATTACTTTAGCTGTTAGGAAAATGGTTTATTGCTTTAGCTATTAGCAAAATGGTCTTATTACTTTAGCTATTAGCAAAATGGTGTTATTACTTTAGCTGTTAGGAAAATGGTTTATTGCTTTAGCTATTAGCAAAATGGTGTTATTACTTTAGCTATTAGCAAAATGGTGTTATTACTTTAGCTGTTAGGAAAATGGTTTATTACTTTAGCTGTTAGCAAAATAGTTTATTACTTTAGCTGTTAGCAAAATAGTTTATTACTTTAGCTGTTAGCAAAATGGTGTTATTACTTTAGCTGTTAGCAAAATGGTTTATTACTTTAGCTGTTAGCAAAATAGTTTATTACTTTAGCTGTTAGCAAAATAGTTTATTACTTTAGCTGTTAGCAAAATAGTTTATTACTTTAGCTGTTAGCTAAATGGTGTTATTACTTTAGCTGTTAGGAAAATGGTTTATTGCTTTAGCTATTAGCAAAATGGTGTTATTACTTTAGCTGTTAGGAAAATGGTTTATTACTTTAGCTGTTAGGAAAATGGTTTATTGCTTTAGCTATTAGCAAAATGGTCTTATTACTTTAGCTATTAGCAAAATGGTGTTATTACTTTAGCTGTTAGGAAAATGGTTTATTACTTTAGCTGTTAGCAAAATAGTTTATTACTTTAGCTGTTAGCAAAATAGTTTATTACTTTAGCTGTTAGCAAAATGGTGTTATTACTTTAGCTGTTAGCAAAATGGTTTATTACTTTAGCTGTTAGCAAAATAGTTTATTACTTTAGCTGTTAGCAAAATAGTTTATTACTTTAGCTGTTAGCAAAATAGTTTATTACTTTAGCTGTTAGCAAAATAGTTTATTACTTTAGCTGTTAGCAAAATGGTGTTATTACTTTAGCTGTTAGCAAAATGGTTTATTACTTTAGCTGTTAGCAAAATAGTTTATTACTTTAGCTGTTAGCAAAATAGTTTATTACTTTAGCTGTTAGCAAAATAGTTTATTACTTTAGCTGTTAGCTAAATGGTGTTATTACTTTAGCTGTTAGGAAAATGGTTTATTGCTTTAGCTATTAGCAAAATGGTGTTATTACTTTAGCTGTTAGGAAAATGGTTTATTACTTTAGCTGTTAGGAAAATGGTTTATTGCTTTAGCTATTAGCAAAATGGTCTTATTACTTTAGCTATTAGCAAAATGGTGTTATTACTTTAGCTGTTAGGAAAATGGTTTATTACTTTAGCTGTTAGCAAAATAGTTTATTACTTTAGCTGTTAGCAAAATAGTTTATTACTTTAGCTGTTAGCAAAATGGTGTTATTACTTTAGCTGTTAGCAAAATGGTTTATTACTTTAGCTGTTAGCAAAATAGTTTATTACTTTAGCTGTTAGCAAAATAGTTTATTACTTTAGCTGTTAGCAAAATAGTTTATTACTTTAGCTGTTAGCAAAATAGTTTATTACTTTAGCTGTTAGTAAAATAGTTTATTACTTTAGCTGTTAGCAAAATAGTTTATTACTTTAGCTGTTAGCAAAATAGTTTATTACTTTAGCTGTTAGTAAAATAGTTTATTACTTTAGCTGTTAGCAAAATAGTTTATTACTTTAGCTGTTAGCAAAATAGTTTATTACTTTAGCTGTTAGTAAAATAGTTTATTACTTTAGCTGTTAGCTAAATAGTTAATTACTTTAGCTGTTAGCAAAATAGTTTATTACTTTAGCTGTTAGTAAAATGGTGTTATTAGTTTAGCTGTTAAGAAAATGACTTCATTACTTTAGCTGTTAGCAAAATGGTTTATTACTTTAGCTGTTAAGAAAATGACTTCATTACTTTAGCTGTTAGCAAAATGGTTTATTACTTTAGCTGTTAAGAAAATGACTTCATTACTTTAGCTGTTAGCAAAATAGTTTATTACTTTAGCTGTTAAGAAAATGACTTCATTACTTTAGCTGTTAGCAAAATGGTTTATTCCTTTAGCTGTTAGCAAAATGGTTTATTGCTTTAGCTGTTAGCAAAATGGTTTATTACTTTAGCTGTTAAGAAAATGACTTCATTACTTTAGCTGTTAGCAAAATGGTTTATTCCTTTAGCTGTTAGCAAAATGGTTTATTACTTTAGCTGTTAGCAAAATGGTTTATTACTTTAGCCGTTAGCAAAATGGTTTATTACATTAGCTGTTAGCAAAATGGTTTATTGCTTTAGCCGTTAGCAAAATGGTTTATTACATTAGCTGTTAGCAAAATGGTTTATTACTTTAGCCGTTAGCAAAATGGTTTATTACATTAGCTGTTAGCAAAATGGTTTATTGCTTTAGCCGTTAGCAAAATGGTTTATTACATTAGCTGTTAGCAAAATGGTTTATTACTTTAGCTGTTAGCAAAATGGTTTATTACTTTAGCTGTTAAGAAAATGACTTCATTACTTTAGCTGTTAGCAAAATGGTTTATTACTTTAGCTGTTAGCAAAATGGTTTATTGCTTTAGCTATTAGCAAAATGGTGTTATTACTTTAGCTATTAGCAAAATGGTGTTATTACTTTAGCTGTTAGGAAAATGGTTTATTACTTTAGCTGTTAGCAAAATAGTTTATTACTTTAGCTGTTAGCAAAATAGTTTATTACTTTAGCTGTTAGCAAAATGGTGTTATTACTTTAGCTGTTAGCAAAATGGTTTATTACTTTAGCTGTTAGCAAAATAGTTTATTACTTTAGCTGTTAGCAAAATAGTTTATTACTTTAGCTGTTAGCAAAATAGTTTATTACTTTAGCTGTTAGCAAAATAGTTTATTACTTTAGCTGTTAGTAAAATAGTTTATTACTTTAGCTGTTAGCAAAATAGTTTATTACTTTAGCTGTTAGCAAAATAGTTTATTACTTTAGCTGTTAGTAAAATAGTTTATTACTTTAGCTGTTAGCAAAATAGTTTATTACTTTAGCTGTTAGCAAAATAGTTTATTACTTTAGCTGTTAGTAAAATAGTTTATTACTTTAGCTGTTAGCAAAATAGTTAATTACTTTAGCTGTTAGCAAAATAGTTTATTACTTTAGCTGTTAGTAAAATGGTGTTATTAGTTTAGCTGTTAAGAAAATGACTTCATTACTTTAGCTGTTAGCAAAATGGTTTATTACTTTAGCTGTTAAGAAAATGACTTCATTACTTTAGCTGTTAGTAAAATGGTTTATTCCTTTAGCTGTTAGCAAAATGGTTTATTGCTGTAGCTGTTAGCAAAATGGTTTATTACTTTAGCTGTTAAGAAAATGACTTCATTACTTTAGCTGTTAGCAAAATGGTTTATTCCTTTAGCTGTTAGCAAAATGGTTTATTACTTTAGCTGTTAGCAAAATGGTTTATTACTTTAGCCGTTAGCAAAATGGTTTATTACATTAGCTGTTAGCAAAATGGTTTATTGCTTTAGCCGTTATCAAAATGGTTTATTACATTAGCTGTTAGCAAAATGGTTTATTACTTTAGCTGTTAGCAAAATGGTTTATTACTTTAGCTGTTAAGAAAATGACTTCATTACTTTAGCTGTTAGCAAAATGGTTTATTACTTTAGCTGTTAAGAAAATGACTTCATTACTTTAGCTGTTAGCAAAATGGTTTATTACTTTAGCTGTTAGCAAAATAGTTTATTACTTTAGCTGTTAGCAAAATAGTTTATTACTTTAGCTGTTAGTAAAATGGTGTTATTAGTTTAGCTGTTAAGAAAATGACTTCATTACTTTAGCTGTTAGCAAAATGGTTTATTACTTTAGCTGTTAAGAAAATGACTTCATTACTTTAGCTGTTAGCAAAATGGTTTATTACTTTAGCTGTTAAGAAAATGACTTCATTACTTTAGCTGTTAGCAAAATAGTTTATTACTTTAGCTGTTAAGAAAATGACTTCATTACTTTAGCTGTTAGTAAAATGGTTTATTCCTTTAGCTGTTAGCAAAATGGTTTATTGCTTTAGCTGTTAGCAAAATGGTTTATTACTTTAGCTGTTAAGAAAATGACTTCATTACTTTAGCTGTTAGCAAAATGGTTTATTCCTTTAGCTGTTAGCAAAATGGTTTATTACTTTAGCTGTTAGCAAAATGGTTTATTACTTTAGCCGTTAGCAAAATGGTTTATTACATTAGCTGTTAGCAAAATGGTTTATTGCTTTAGCCGTTATCAAAATGGTTTATTACATTAGCTGTTAGCAAAATGGTTTATTACTTTAGCTGTTAGCAAAATGGTTTATTACTTTAGCTGTTAAGAAAATGACTTCATTACTTTAGCTGTTAGCAAAATGGTTTATTACTTTAGCTGTTAAGAAAATGACTTCATTACTTTAGCTGTTAGCAAAATGGTTTATTACTTTAGCTGTTAGCTAAATAGTTAATTACTTTAGCTGTTAGCAAAATAGTTTATTACTTTAGCTGTTAAGAAAATGACTTCATTACTTTAGCTGTTAGCAAAATGGTTTATTCCTTTAGCTGTTAGCAAAATGGTTTATTACTTTAGCTGTTAGCAAAATGGTTTATTACTTTAGCCGTTAGCAAAATGGTTTATTACATTAGCTGTTAGCAAAATGGTTTATTGCTTTAGCCGTTAGCAAAATGGTTTATTACATTAGCTGTTAGCAAAATGGTTTATTACTTTAGCCGTTAGCAAAATGGTTTATTACATTAGCTGTTAGCAAAATGGTTTATTACTTTAGCTGTTAGCAAAATGGTTTATTACTTTAGCTGTTAGCAAAATGGTTTATTACATTAGCTGTTAGCAAAATGGTTTATTACTTTAGCTGTTAGCAAAATGGTTTATTACTTTAGCTGTTAAGAAAATGACTTCATTACTTTAGCTGTTAGCAAAATGGTTTATTACTTTAGCTGTTAGCAAAATGGTTTATTGCTTTAGCTATTAGCAAAATGGTCTTATTACTTTAGCTATTAGCAAAATGGTGTTATTACTTTAGCTGTTAGGAAAATGGTTTATTACTTTAGCTGTTAGCAAAATAGTTTATTACTTTAGCTGTTAGCAAAATAGTTTATTACTTTAGCTGTTAGCAAAATGGTGTTATTACTTTAGCTGTTAGCAAAATGGTTTATTACTTTAGCTGTTAGCAAAATAGTTTATTACTTTAGCTGTTAGCAAAATAGTTTATTACTTTAGCTGTTAGCAAAATAGTTTATTACTTTAGCTGTTAGCAAAATAGTTTATTACTTTAGCTGTTAGTAAAATAGTTTATTACTTTAGCTGTTAGCAAAATAGTTTATTACTTTAGCTGTTAGCAAAATAGTTTATTACTTTAGCTGTTAGTAAAATAGTTTATTACTTTAGCTGTTAGCAAAATAGTTTATTACTTTAGCTGTTAGCAAAATAGTTTATTACTTTAGCTGTTAGTAAAATAGTTTATTACTTTAGCTGTTAGCAAAATAGTTAATTACTTTAGCTGTTAGCAAAATAGTTTATTACTTTAGCTGTTAGTAAAATGGTGTTATTAGTTTAGCTGTTAAGAAAATGACTTCATTACTTTAGCTGTTAGCAAAATGGTTTATTACTTTAGCTGTTAAGAAAATGACTTCATTACTTTAGCTGTTAGCAAAATGGTTTATTACTTTAGCTGTTAAGAAAATGACTTCATTACTTTAGCTGTTAGCAAAATAGTTTATTACTTTAGCTGTTAAGAAAATGACTTCATTACTTTAGCTGTTAGCAAAATGGTTTATTCCTTTAGCTGTTAGCAAAATGGTTTATTGCTTTAGCTGTTAGCAAAATGGTTTATTACTTTAGCTGTTAAGAAAATGACTTCATTACTTTAGCTGTTAGCAAAATGGTTTATTCCTTTAGCTGTTAGCAAAATGGTTTATTACTTTAGCTGTTAGCAAAATGGTTTATTACTTTAGCCGTTAGCAAAATGGTTTATTACATTAGCTGTTAGCAAAATGGTTTATTGCTTTAGCCGTTAGCAAAATGGTTTATTACATTAGCTGTTAGCAAAATGGTTTATTACTTTAGCTGTTAGCAAAATGGTTTATTACTTTAGCTGTTAAGAAAATGACTTCATTACTTTAGCTGTTAGCAAAATGGTTTATTACTTTAGTTGTTAGCAAAATGGTTTATTGCTTTAGCTGTTAGCAAAATGGTTTATTGCTTTAGCTGTTAGCAAAATGGTGTTACTACTTTAGCTGTTAGCAAAATGGTTTATTACTTTAGCTGTTAGCAAAATGGTTTATTACTTTAGCTGTTAAGAAAATGACTTCATTACTTTAGCTGTTAGCAAAATGGTTTATTACTTTAGCTGTTAGCAAAATGGTTTATTACTTTAGCTGTTAGCAAAATGGTTTATTACTTTAGCTGTTAGCAAAATGGTTTATTACTTTAGCTGTTAAGAAAATGGTTTATTGCTTTAGCTATTAGCAAAATGGTCTTATTACTTTAGCTGTTAGCAAAATGGTTTATTGCTTTAGCTGTTAGCAAAATAGTTTATTACTTTAGCTGTTAGCAAAATGGTTTATTACTTTAGCTGTTAGCAAAATGGTTTATTACTTTAGCTGTTAGCAAAATGGTTTATTACTTTAGCTGTTAGCAAAATAGTTTATTACTTTAGCTGTTAGCAAAATGGTTTATTACTTTAGCTGTTAGCAAAATGGTTTATTACTTTAGCTGTTAGCAAAATAGTTTATTACTTTAGCTGTTAAGTAAATGACTTCATTACTTTAGCTGTTAGCAAAATGGTTTATTACTTTAGCTGTTAAGTAAATGACTTCATTACTTTAGCTGTTAAGAAAATGACTTCATTACTTTAGCTGTTAGCAAAATAGTTTATTACTTTAGCTGTTAGCAAAATGGTTTATTGCTTTAGCTATTAGCAAAATGGTTTATTACTTTAGCTGTTAGCAAAATGGTTTATTACTTTAGCTGTTAGCAAAATGGTTTATTACTTTAGCTATTAGCAAAATGGTGTTATTACTTTAGCTGTTAGCAAAATAGTTTATTACTTTAGCTGTTAGCAAAATGGTTTATTACTTTAGCTGTTAGCAAAATGGTTTATTACTTTAGCTGTTAGCAAAATAGTTTATTACTTTAGCTGTTAGCAAAATGGTTTATTGCTTTAGCTGTTAGCAAAATGGTTTATTGCTTTAGCCGTTAGCAAAATGGTTTATTACATTAGCTGTTAGCAAAATAGTTTATTACTTTAGCTGTTAGCTAAATGGTTTATTACTTTAGCTGTTAGCAAAATAGTTTATTACTTTAGCTGTTAGCAAAATGGTTTATTGCTTTAGCTGTTAGCAAAATAGTTTATTACTTTAGCTGTTAGCAAAATGGCGCTATATAGATTTTTAATGACGCTAATGTATAACTAGGCAACATTATGTATCGAGGCGACAAGCACGTTCTGCTGTAGTGTATATCATCCTAACTAGCTCCTCGTTGTTATGTATATCACTTACCATCAGGTGAACGTTATTTTGGACAAACTAGTAAGCAGGAGTGCTGAAGAAAGATCAGCTACTACATGGTTGGATACCATCAGGAAGGTAGTAGGCGGCAGTATACATCAGCACACAGACAGCACTTAATAGAAGAGAAGGAACTTGGTGATATAGCAGGTAGTAGCTATAGAATCTTCTAGCAGTGAAAGCGCTAACCCCGTCACATTCAGCACCGCGGTCGGCGCATGCGCCGTAAGCGCACTGGAACAGGTGCGGGAGGCAGGTCATGGAGCCGCACGAGCGGACCGTCTCGTCTGAACCGTCCACACAGTCAGCTATACCATCGCAACGCAGGTACGCTGGTATCCGTTCGCCGCTTCCGCATGTGTAGTCATCGCTGATGGTATAATGTACGCATATATAGTATTAATATACAATTAAAACTGTGACGACAGTTAGGATGACGTACACTAATACAAGTTGTACTTACGTCTAGAGATATGGTAATGTAGTGATGATGAAGGTGGTGTAAACGATGACGTCGTGCTGGTGTTATGCTGGTGGTATCGATATGGTTATGGTGATGAAGATGGTAGTGGTGATGACGGTGGCGGTGGTAATGATGATGGTTGATTAGTGTTGTGGTGGTAAAGATTAGGTTATGGTGAAGAAGAAGATGATAGTGGTAATGATGATTGTATTGGAGGCGGTGGTGGTGATGATGATGATAGCAGTGGCGATGAAAGTGGCGGTGGAAATGATGAAGGCGGACTATTGTTGTGTTGGTGTCGACGATATGGTTATGGTGATGAAGATGGTAAAGACGATGACGGTGGCGGTGGCAATGATAATGGCGAACTAGTGTTATGCTGGTAGTAATTATATGGTTATGGTGATGAAGAAGACTGCAGTGGTGATGATGATGCTAATGGAGGCGGTGGTGGTGATGATGGTAGTGAAGCTACTTACTTCACCTCGTCGTCTCGACAGATAGGACTGATCTCATCTGATGCGTCGGCGCAGTCGACGCGGCCGTCACAGGCGGCCGTCCCTCTCACGCACGCGCCGTACGTGCAGCGGAACAGGTTCGACGGGCACCTGCCGGTAATCGGAACATAAACCTGCAGCGCTACTTCCGGCGGAAATTGACTATTCCTCTTATATATAACTTGTTCCTGTTGAACATTATCGTCACCTCATCTTCCTGCACAGGGCGTGCGTCTCGTCGCTGCCGTCCGGACAGTCGACGACACCGTCGCATATGCTGTCCACGCTGACGCATGCACCACTGCGGCACTGCCATTGCTCGTCACTGTTGGAACAAACACATCAGTATGTCAATATAGATTACTTTGTACCAACCTGATGTACAATGAAAGGCAACCTTTCGTTCACTGATAGCCGTGCGAACGTTACTGTGATCCGGTTCGAAGGGCGCTGTAGCTATTATTGGTGGTAGTGTCTCTGTTGCTGCAGACCGTCTAGGTAGGTACCGCCGCAGCGCCTGTTGCAGCCGACAGGCGGTAATGTGCGAACGTTACTGTGATCCGGTTCGAAGGGCGCTGTTGCTATTATTGGTGGTAGTGTCTCTGTTGCTGCGGACCGTGTAGGTATCACCGCAGCGCCTATTGCAGCAGATAGACAGTACTGTGCGAACGTTACTGTGATCCGGTTTGAAGGGCGCTGTTGCTATTATTGATGGTAGAGTCTCTGTTACTGCAGACCGTGTAGGTATCACCGCAGCGCCTATTGCAGCAGACAGACAGTACTGTGCGAACGTTACTGCGATCCGGTTTGAAGGGCGCTGTTGCTATTATTGATGGTAGAGTCTCTGTTACTGCAGACCGTGTAGGTATCACCGCAGCGCCTATTGCAGCAGACAGACAGTACTGTGCGAACGTTACTGCGATCCGGTTTGAAGGGCGCTGTTGCTATTATTGATGGTAGAGTCTCTGTTACTGCAGACCGTGTAGGTATCACCGCAGCGCCTATTGCAGCAGATAGACAGTACTGTGCGAACGTTACTGCGATCCGGTTTGAAGGGCGCTGTAGCTATTACTGGTGGTAGTGTCTCCGTTGCTGCAGACCGTCTAGGCACCACCGCAGCGTTTATTGCAGCAGACAGATAGCGGTATGCAAGCATTCCTGTGTTCCGGTTTGAAGGGTGCTGTAGCCAGTGAAATTGCTGAGGCAACGGGACTCAACATCTTATGTATTAAAGCGATGAGCGTGATGTGGTGTAATGTATACTATTCCAGCTCGTCTAGCGTTTTATGGGCGGGCGTATCACTCACTATCAAGTGAACGTTTCCGACATCTCATTGCGACGTAGAACGATCACACACACACACACATATATATACACAATGAAAATAATTCGCCAATCACTTGAAAACAAGTGATGGTATCTCTACAAGGGAACACGAGCATACGACGCGGTATGATCTGTAGTTAGTTACAGGGTGTTCGTTTATTGAATTCCATACACCCTTCATCGTTTTATATCTAATTGACTATTATGAACGATTTCATCTTGGTATCGTTTACGCGGTTGCTATGGCAACGGTTGCTGTAGGAACTCGTTTGTTCTATATAACGGCCGGCTATGGGCAATATTTGTTCAAACGTTTGCGAACTTACGAACAGTAGTTGGACGTCTGCGTCTGTCGCTTGAGTCGTTTCAGTTCTGACAGCGTGCCGGTGGACCTGTAAGAAGACAATTTTTTTTTTTTATTCAATGAAGCAACGGCATCGGCCGGATGTTCAACTGATGGTGAGTTATACGCATGCTTACAACAACGTGCCGCTAGTTAGGATGGTATACACAGCATCCAGGGTTGTGACCTCATCTGGTTATGGTTCACCCTGTTAACCAATCGAGGCTCTGGTTCTCATCTACCGACACTGGGCCGGAGTGGTGGGAAACGGCCAAAATTCCTCCCCCATATGAACCCTTATTGTGGTCTGATCGATGTGGAGATTTATGGGGGAAGCCTATCGGCTGATGATGATCACACACCATCACATTGCGCTCATCAGTAAGGCTTAACTTGTCTCAAAACTCCAGTAGTTTTAGGTGCAGCGCCATTCAAACCGGAACATAGAGGAGACCTAACCACCAGTATCTTATGTATAAATAGATTTAATATAGTAACATTCACCTGGAGGTATGTCCGTAACCGGAAGCGTCATCTGCATTCAGTATCACTGGAACGGAAACATTAGTTACTATTCCTACCCTCCAAAGCATGTGAGGGTAAGAGGAAAATTGACGAACTATACTTTATTGGGTACTCAAGTCATTCAAGGATCCATTAATGCTTGCTTAAAATAAAAAAAAAACATATATTGAAGAGTCATAGATTATTTTAAAAGCATAGACACTGCCGTCTCCAAATGATACCGGGTTTATTCCTACCTCCAGCGCCATCTATCGAACCGAACGCGAACGATTGTTAATAAACTATTTGTTGGTAGTTAAAAGCCGGGAAGAAGTCTACTGCGAGGAAAGTGTACTGCGAGAATATATGCTGTGAGGAAAAGTCTACTGCGAGAATATCTGCTCTGAGGAAAAGTCTACTGCGACGAAAAGTCTACTGCGAGAATATTTGCTGTGAGGAAAAGTCTACTGCGAGAATATCTGCTCTGAGGAAAAGTCTACTGCGACGAAAAGTCTACTGCGAGAATATTTGCTGTGAGGAAAAGTCTACTGCGAGAAAAAGTCTGTCGCGAGGAAAAGTTTACTGTATAAGAGGAAGTCTACTGCGAGAATATCAGTTGTGAGGAAAAGTCTACTGCAAGGAAAGTCTACTGCGAGAAAAGTCTACTGCGAGAAAAAATCTGTTGAAAGGAAAAGTTTACTGTAAGGAAAAGTCTACTGCGAGAAAAAGTCTGTCGCGAGGAAAAGTTTACTGTAAGGGGAAGTCTACTGCGAGGAAAGTGTACTGCGAGAATATATGCTGTGAGGAAAAGTCTACTGCGAGAATATCTGCTCTGAGGAAAAGTCTACTGCGACGAAAAGTCTACTGCGAGAATATTTGCTGTGAGGAAAAGTCTACTGCGAGAAAAAGTCTGTCGCGAGGAAAAGTTTACTGTATAAGAGGAAGTCTACTGCGAGAATATCAGTTGTGAGGAAAAGTCTACTGCAAGGAAAGTCTACTGCGAGAAAAGTCTACTGCGAGAAAAAATCTGTTGAAAGGAAAAGTTTACTGTAAGGAAAAGTCTACTGCGAGAAAAAGTCCGTCGCGAGTAAAATTTTACTGTAAGGAGAAGTCTACTGCGAGGAAAGTGTACTGCGGGAATATATGCTGTGAGGAAAAGTCTACTGCGAGAAAAAGTCCGTCGCGAGTAAAATTTTACTGTAAGGAGAAGTCTACTGCGAGGAAACATTACCGTGATCCGGTTTGAAGGGCGCTGTAGCTATTACTGGTGGTAGTGTCTCTGTTGCTGCAGACCGTCTAGGTAGGTACCGCCGCAGCGCGTGTTGCAGCCGACAGGCAGTACTGTGCGGACATTACCGTGATCCGGTTTGAAGGGCGCTGTAGCTATTACTGGTGGTAGTGTCTCTGTTGCTGCAGACCGTCTAGGTAGGTACCGCCGCAGCGCCTGTTGCAGCCGACAGGCAGTACTGTGCGAACATTACTGTGATCCGGTTCGAAGGGCGCTGTGGCTATTACTGGTGGTAGTGTCTCTGTTGCTGCAGACCGTCTAGGTAGGTACCGCCGCAGCGCCTGTTGCAGCCGACAGGCAGTACTGTGCGAACATTACTGTGGTCCGGTTCGAAGGGCGCTGTGGCTATTACTGGTGGTAGTGTCTCTGTTGCTGCAGACCGTCTAGGTAGGTACCGCCGCAGCGCCTGTTGCAGCCGACAGGCAGTACTGTGCGAACATTACTGTGATCCGGTTCGAAGGGCGCTGTGGCTATTACTGGTGGTAGTGTCTCTGTTGCTGCAGACCGTCTAGGTAGGTACCGCCGCAGCGCCTGTTGCAGCCGACAGGCAGTACTGTGCGAACATTACTGTGGTCCGGTTCGAAGGGCGCTGTGGCTATTACTGGTGGTAGTGTCTCTGTTGCTGCAGACCGTCTAGGTAGGTACCGCCGCAGCGCCTGTTGCAGCCGACAGGCAGTACTGTGCGAACATTACTGTGGTCCGGTTCGAAGGGCGCTGTGGCTATTACTGGTGGTAGTGTCTCTGTTGCTGCAGACCGTCTAGGTAGGTACCGCCGCAGCGCCTGTTGCAGCCGACAGGCAGTACTGTGCGAACATTACTGTGGTCCGGTTCGAAGGGCGCTGTGGCTATTACTGGTGGTAGTGTCTCTGTTGCTGCAGACCGTCTAGGTAGGTACCGCCGCAGCGCCTGTTGCAGCCGACAGGCAGTACTGTGCGAACATTACTGTGGTCCGGTTCGAAGGGCGCTGTGGCTATTACTGGTGGTAGTGTCTCTGTTGCTGCAGACCGTCTAGGTAGGTACCGCCGCAGCGCCTGTTGCAGCCGACAGGCAGTACTGTGCGAACATTACTGTGGTCCGGTTCGAAGGGCGCTGTGGCTATTACTGGTGGTAGTGTCTCTGTTGCTGCAGACCGTCTAGGTAGGTACCGCCGCAGCGCCTGTTGCAGCCGACAGGCAGTACTGTGCGAACGTTACTGTGATCCGGTTTGAAGGGCGCTGTAGCTATTACTGGTGGTAGTGTCTCTGTTGCTGCAGACCGTCTAGGTAGGTACCGCCGCAGCGCCTGTTGCAGCCGACAGGCAGTACTGTGCGAACGTTACTGTGATCCGGTTTGAAGGGCGCTGTAGCTATTACTGGTGGTAGTGTCTCTGTTGCTGCAGACCGTCTAGGTAGGTACCGCCGCAGCGCCTGTTGCAACCGACAGGCGGTACTGTGCGAACGTTACTGTGATCCGGTTTGAAGGGCGCTGTAGCTATTACTGGTGGTAGTGTCTCTGTTGCTGCAGACCGTCTAGGTAGGTACCGCCGCAGCGCCTGTTGCAACCGACAGGCGGTACTGTGCGAACGTTACTGTGATCCGGTTTGAAGGGCGCTGTAGCTATTACTGGTGGTAGTGTCTCTGTTGCTGCAGACCGTCTAGGTAGGTACCGCCGCAGCGCCTGTTGCAACCGACAGGCAGTACTGTGCGAACGTTACTGTGATCCGGTTTGAAGGGCGCTGTAGCTATTACTGGTGGTAGTGTCTCTGTTGCTGCAGACCGTCTAGGTAGGTACCGCCGCAGCGCCTGTTGCAACCGACAGGCGGTACTGTGCGAACGTTACTGTGATCCGGTTTGAAGGGCGCTGTAGCTATTACTGGTGGTAGTGTCCTGTTGGCTGTCTGTCTAGCGGTGAATCCTGTTAATCAACAAATGAGATCCTTGCTCCCACCAACAGGTATTGGCAAGGGTGGTAAGTAATGGCCCAAATCCGCCTAACAGAATCCTTCAAACCTGGAGATCTTTGGGAGAAGGCCACGTCCAGCTGTGGACCTCTTTCGGCTGATGATGATAAAAATCTCCTACCATTGATCTTAAACTCCAACTTCCGGTTTAGGTACGAGGAAACAGACGTTGTCCTGTATCGTAAGATGGAGGAGGGTAGGTATATAAAACAATATGGCGCTAGTTACCATGATTTTAGCACCACGTGGTGCGAGTGGTGAAATCTCGTTACCGCGGTAATTCCATCAGCTACAGCGCCCTTCATATTGAAAATTGAGCCGGAAATAGTAACGACTACTCTGAGAGATATAAAAATATGTCATACTTCATAGATTTTATGAAACGATAGAGCTGTAAAAAGGTATTCCATCGCACTCTCACATTATAATTTATTTACTGTATTAAGCTTGTGTGAGAGTGAGATGGAATATCTTTCTACAGTTTCCTTATTGCGCGTCTCCTTCTCGTGCTCCGGCCCGCAGCACGTCTTCTACTAGTTACACCATGCAGATTAGTCTCCACGCTGTATCGCTCTCTCACTCTAAATATATGAAGATAAAGAGAGACGGAACACGTTTCTACATAGTTTCCCTATTGCGCGTCTCCTTCCCGTGCTCCGGCCCGCAGCACGTCTTCTACTAGGTACACCATGCACATTAGTCTCTACGCTGTATCGCTCTCTCACTCTAAATATATGAAGATAAAGAGAGACGGAACACGTTTCTACATAGTTTCCCTATTGCGCGTCTCCATCCTGTGCTCCGGCCCGCAGCCCGTCTTCTACTAGGTACACCGTGCAGATTAGTCTCCACGCTGTATCGCTCTCTCACTCTAAATATATGAAGATAAAGAGAGACGGAACACGTTTCTACATAGTTTCCCTATTGCGTGATTCCTTCCCGTGCTCCGGCCCGCAGCACGTCTTCTACTCGGTACATCATGCAGATTAGTCTCCACGCTGTATCGCTCTCTCACTCTAAATATATGAAGATAAAGAGAGACGGAACACGTTTCTACATAGTTTCCCTATTGCGCGTCTCCTTCCCGTGCTCCGGCCCGCAGCACGTCTTCTACTAGTTACACCATGCAGATTAGTCTCCACGCTGTATCGCTCTCTCACTCTAAATATATGAGGATAAAGAGAGACGGAACACGTTTCTACATAGTTTCCCTATTGCGTGACTCCTTCCCGTGCTCCGGCCCGCAGCACGTCTTCTACTAGGTACATCATGCAGATTAGTCTCCACGCTGTATCGCTCTCTCACTCTAAATATATGAAGATAAAGAGAGACGGAACACGTTTCTACATAGTTTCCCTATTGCGCGTCTCCTTCCTGTGCTCTGGCCCGCAGTACATCTACTACTAGGTACACCATGCAGATTAGTCTTCACGCTGTATCGCTCTCTCACTCTAAATATATGAAGAGTAAAAGAGAGAGAGACGGAAAATGTTTCACCATAGTTTCCCTAATGCGTGACTTCTTCCCGTGCTCCGACCCGCAGCGCGTTAAACACTCCATATATGCAGAATACTCTCCGCGCTGTATCGCTCTCTCACTATAAATATATGAAGAGTAAGAGAGACGGAAAACATTGCAACATAGTTTCCCTATTGCGTGTCACTTTCCCACGCTCCAATCCGCAGCGCGTCAACTACTCCATACTTAGTGCAGAATACTCTCCACGCTATATCTCTCTCACTCTGATTATATGAAGATAGAGAGAGAGACAAACATTAAAATCAATTGTGAGGAACTTGTTAATGAATTAATTATTACGTAAACAGCTTAGTAATTTTAAAAAAAAAATTCTTGTGCTTTGAATCTCAACTATTTCCTATCACTTCCTTCTCTTTCTCTCTCAACTCTTATTAATGCAGAAACTATTTTTTTTTAATTAACTCATATATCTAAAGTAAATTATTTTCAGTTTTATTCTCCTTCGTTTTTTTCATTCATACAATAAGGTAATTATCGATCGATCGCTTTCTCTCTCTCTTATACAGTATATGCATCTCACTCTCTCTCTCAGGAATTAACGTGCGATAATTTTTATTTAAATACATTTATTTACTTTCATATATTTAGGTGTAGAGGTATCTCTTGATGAAGTCTTCGTACTTTATGATGGAGGTGAAGGTGGTGAGGGAGTCCACGTTGCAGGAGATGTCGCTCCGGAGCAGTGGGCTGGTGGACGCGATACCGCGGAGGTAGTACCTCTGCACGCCGGATATCTCCGACGGGAACGCCAGCCCGCCGCCGCTGTCGCCCCGGCAGAGGGCCTCACCTGATGATCACCAAGTAAGTTTGTACTTGGTCTCCATTGCGGGAGACCAAGTACCACCGCAGCTGGATACAGTGTAAAGACATTACCGTGTTCCGGATTGAAGTGCGCTGTGGCTAATGAAATTACTGAGGTAACGAGACTATCTTACGACTAGAACAGTGTCGTGTTATGGGCCGCCGTATCACTTACCATCAGGTGAATGGCCCAATGAAAAGAAACAGCTGCTATATTTTGGATGTGAGGGCTACATCTGATGGGACCCAAGCCAACATCACCAGCTCGTGCTGCACCATCATAATCAACAAACGAGGGTCTGGCTCCAATCAACCCTCATTGGGCCAGCGTGGTGTGTAATGGCCCAAATCAACCCATATCAAACTCTTGTAAACGACGGCTCCTAGTGCCCACCGGTACCGGAAGCCATGACCAATGTGGACCGATCGATGTGGTGATCAGGAGTCCAGTATCCAGAAGTGGACTTCTATCAGCTGATGATGTTTTGGTTAAAGCTTTAAACGCGGAAGATCCAGGTTCGAATCCGGATGCATATTGTTTTATTGTTGGTATCATTTTGTAGTACTCACTTGACCAGCCAGAATTATTTGACCTCTATGTAGTTCGAGTCGAATGTTAATATGTTCTGTATAATAAAGTTTTGCTTATAGGGCGGTGTTACACGAACAAGAACACCCTCTATATTATATGTTAGCTACTTTAACAGAGGTCCATACCCTGAGCATCATCACTGATGATCATTGAACGATGAAACACAAACCTTTATTCCCAACAGTGGGAAGTTGTGGGATATTTATACGTTTATGGTATGCCTGTTACCTTCCAGGGATCCAGCGCAGATCTTGTCGTAAACTACGTAGTGCTTCAAGGGACGTGACGTCACGTTGATACACCTATCAGTGTCCTCGTAAGGCATGTCTATCATCTTCAGCTCCTGGGACTCCGAGCCTCTGTACTCCGTCGTCAGGCCCCAGCCGGCAGCCTGGAGTATTCAGTTTCAATAATATGAAGAAGTGACAGCTATGAATGTATTTTTAGCTTTCACCCTGTGAGGGAGTGAGACGGAACGTGTTCCTATAGAGTATTTCGTATCATCCGTCTCTTTCGCACAACGCGCGCAGGGCGCCAATTACTTCCCAGATCATGCATACTATTCTCCGCGCTGTATGACTCTCTCGCTCTGAATATATGATAATACTTATAGAGAGAGAGACGGAGCGAGTTTCTATATAGTTATCTATATCGTCCGTCTCTTTTGCACTCTGGCCCGCAGCGTGTCAACTGTAACTCACTCCACGCAGCTACTCTCCGCGCTGTATCAGTCTCTCCCTCTGAATATATGAATAGAGAGAGAGAAAGAGGCGGAACGAGTTCCTTTACATTTTCCCTATCGTCCGTCTCTTTCTCACTACGGCCCGCAGCGCGACAACTACTTCACAGATCATGCATACTATTCTCCGCGCTGTATGACTCTCTCGCTCTGAATATATGATAATACTGATAGAGGGAGACCGAGCGAGTTTCTATGTAGTTATCTATATCGTACGTATCTTTCGCACTCTGGCCCGCAGCGCGCCAACTGCAACACACCACGTAGCTACTCTCCGCGCTCTATCGCCCTCTCGCTCTGAATATATGAATAAAGAGAGAGACAGAACGAGTTTTTATACAGTGTCCCAATCGTCCGTCTCTTTCGCACTCCGGCTCGCAGCGCGCCAACTGCAACACACACCACGCAGCTACTCTCCGTGATGCATCACTGTCTCGCTCTAAATATATGAATACGGAGAGAGAGAGACGGCACGAGTTCCTTTACATTTTCCGTCTCTTTCGCACTACGACCCGCTGCGCGCCAACTACTTCATAGACCATGCATACTATTCTCCGCTCTGTATCACTCTCTCGCTCTGAATATTTGAGTAGACTGAGATAGAGAGAGACGGAGCGAGTTTCTATATAGCTATCTCTATCATCTGTCTCTTTCGCACTCCGGCCAGCAGCGTGTCAACTGTAACCCCACTCAGCTGCTCTCCGTGCTCTATCACTCTCTCGCTCTAAATATATGACGACAGAGGGAGAGAGAGGATCGTTAATATCATTAATATATGATTTTAATATTACATCTCGTTCTCGATTTTATTCTATAACAAGGTAATCGATTAATCGTTCTCACATCGATAACCGCCTCCACTATATATCCTTCTCTTTCTCTCATATATTGACTAAAAAAAATAACTTTTTTTTTAAATTATGGAGTGGATTATGGAATGGATACAGCCAAAGGGTTTATCACCGTCTCCTTGACACCGACACTGTGCCCCTGTTTGAAGGGCGCTGTGGCTAGTGTAATTACCGGGGTAAGGATGCTCGACATCTAACGTCACTTGATTAGCGCCACGTTATGAGCAGGTGTATCAATTACCATCAGGTGGACGAAGTACTGTATCTTCGATGAATTGAATGTAGAGAGAGAGAGAGAGATACGTGTGAGCAGTGCAACACCATCAGCCTTATCCAATACAGATAGATCCCTTCGTCACCTTCCCCAGCCTGCCGTTTTGGAGCTGCTCGTTGTTGAAGTCCTGCCGGAAGTCCAGGCACACCGGGCGCACGTACATCCGGTACTGGAACGGCGTGGTGACCACCACCACGGCGATGTCGTGGTGGTAGTGCAGCTCTATGTCGCGGTACAGCTTCGGCACCACTATTTTGCTGACCTGTCGGATTTGTCGGACAGCGAGGGTTCACCACATAGACATATGCTGGTCACCATCTTAGTTACCATCACAGTATGCATACATTACTCTCTGCCTATCTGATATACACTGCACATGTGCTCGTCGTAAGACATGAGATATTAAGTCTTGTTACCGCGGTAATTTCACTAGCTAAGCGCCTTTCAAATTGGATAAATATAAAATGCTAGTTAGGATGATATACACTGCAACAACATATGTTCGTCTTAAGACATGATATATTAAGTCTTGTTACCGCGGTAATTTCACTAGCTACAGCGCCTTTGTAATTGGAGTAATATTGTAAAATGATAGTTAAGATGATATACATTGCACCACATTGTGCTCGTCTTAAGACATGAGATGTTAAGTCTTGTTACCGCGGTAATTTCACTAGCTACAGCGCCTTTCAAAGTGGATAAATATAAAATGCTAGTTAAGATTATATACACTGCAACAACATGTGCTCGTCTTAAGACATGAGATGTTAAGTCTTGTTACCGCGGTAATTTCACTAGCTACAGCGCCTTTTAAATTGGATAAATATAAAATGCTAGTTAGGATGATATACACTGCAACAACATATGTTCGTCTTAAGACATGATATATTAAGTCTTGTTACCGCGGTAATTTCGCTAGCCACAGCGCCCTTTAAATACACTATGTAGACAGTCCTCCCACCGCCACCACAGCGTTGCAGTGTATATCAACCTAACCGGCGTCGTACTGCGATGCTCACGTTGGACTTCTGCGCGTACCGCTCGTCCCTAGGGTTGTACCAGTCGCGGTACAGCTTCCCAACGGCCACCGCGAACGTGGACTCGTCCTCCACCCGACGCTGGGACACGCTCCAGAAGCAGTGGGCAGCTGCAAAGAGTACAGAGTCCCAGCAGTGGGAATGATAAAAAGACAATTAATTTATTTAGTCCAGAAAAGTTTTAATGGATATCTGACATCCGCTACTAGACCAGAGCGATTGATCAGAGTAGCCTTGTCTCTGTCCTTGTAAGAAAGCCCAGAGTCCCAGCAGTGGGATTGTTAAAATGTCTATTCAACTATTTATCCCAGAAGAGCTTTAATGGATATCTGACATCTGCCATTTGGCCAGAGCGGTTGATCAGAGTAGCCTTGTCTCTGTCCTTGTAAGCAAGCCCAGAGTCCCAGCAGTGGGATTGTTAAAAGGACTATTCAACTATTTATCCCAGAAGAGCTTTAATGGATATCTGACATCCGCTACTAGACAAGATCGGTTGATCAGAGTAGCCTTGTCTCTGTCCTTGTAAGCAAGCCCAGAGTCCCAGCAGTGGGATTGTTAAAAGGTCTATTCAACAGTTTATCCCAGAAGAGCTTTAATGGATATCTGACATCCGCTACTAGACGAGAGCGGTTGATCAGAGTAGCCTTGTCTCTGTCCTTGTAAGCAAGCCCAGAGTCCCAGTAGTGGGATTGTTAAAAGGTCTATTCAACTATTTATCCCAGAAGAGCTTTAATGGATATCTGACATCCGCTACTAGGCCAGAGCGATTGATGAATATCCTTGATCCTCCCCTTATAAGAAAGCCCAGAATCCCAGCAGTGGGATTGTTAAAAGGTCTATTCAACAGTTTATCCCAGAAGAGCTTTAATGGATATCTGACATCCGCTACTAGCCCAGAGCGATTGATGAATATCCTCGATCCTCCCCTTATAAGAAAGCCCAGAGTCCCAGCAGTGGGATTGTTAAAAGGTCTATTCAACAGTTTATCCCAGAAGAGCTTTAATGGATATCTGACATCCGCTACTAGCCCAGAGCGATTGATGAATATCCTCGATCCTCCCCTTATAAGAAAGCCCAGAGTCCCAGCAGTGGGATTGATAAAAGGTCTATTCAACTATTTATCCCAGAAGAGCTTTAATGGATATCTGACATCCGCTACTAGCCCAGAGCGATTGATGAATATCCTCGATCCTCCCCTTATAAGAAAGCCCAGAGTCCCAGCAGTGGGATTGATAAAAGGTCTATTCAACTATTTATCCCAGAAGAGCTTTAATGGATATCTGACATCCGCTACTAGCCCAGAGCGATTGATGAATATCCTCGATCCTCCCCTTATAAGAAAGCCCAGAGTCCCAGCAGTGGGATTGATAAAAGGTCTATTCAACTATTTATCCCAGAAGAGCTTTAATGGATATCTGACATCCGCTACTAGCCCAGAGCGATTGATGAATATCCTCGATCCTCCCCTTATAGGAAAGCCCAGAGTTCCAGCTGTGGGATTGTTAAAATGTCTATTCAACCATTTATCCCAGAAGAGCTTTAATGGATATCTGACATCCGCTACTAGGCCAGAGCGATTGATGAATACCCTTGATCCTCCCCTTATAAGCAAGCCCAGAGTCCCAGCAGTGGGATTGTTAAAAGGTCTATTCAACTATTTATCCCAGAAGAGCTTTAATGGATATCTGACATCCGCTACTAGCCCAGAGCGATTGATGAATATCCTTGATCCTCCCCTTATAAGAAAGCCCAGAGTCCCAGCAGTGGGATTGATAAAAGGTCTATTCAACTATTTATCCCAGAAGAGCTTTAATGGATATCTGACATCCGCTACTAGCCCAGAGCGATTGATGAATATCCTCGATCCTCCCCTTATAAGAAAGCCCAGAGTCCCAGCAGTGGGATTGATAAAAGGTCTATTCAACTATTTATCCCAGAAGAGCTTTAATGGATATCTGACATCCGCTACTAGCCCAGAGCGATTGATGAATATCCTCGATCCTCCCTTTATAAGAAAGCCCAGAGTCCCAGCAGTGGGATTGATAAAAGGTCTATTCAACTATTTATCCCAGAAGAGCTTTAATGGATATCTGACATCCGCTACTAGACCAGAGCGATTGATCAGAGTAGCCTTGTCTCTGTCCTTGTAAGTAAGCCCAGAGTCCCAGCAGTGGGATTGTTAAAATGTCTATTCAACTATTTATCCCAGAAGAGCTTTAATGGATATCTGACATCTGCCATTTGGCCAGAGCGGTTGATCAGAGTAGCCTTGTCTCTGTCCTTGTAAGAAAGCCCAGAATCCCAGCAGTGAGATTGTTAAAAGGTCTATTCAACAGTTTATCCCAGAAGAGCTTTAATGGATATCTGACATCCGCTACTAGCCCAGAGCGATTGATGAATATCCTCGATCCTCCCCTTATAAGAAAGCCCAGAGTCCCAGCAGTGAGATTGTTAAAAGGTCTATTCAACAGTTTATCCCAGAAGAGCTTTAATGGATATCTGACATCCGCTACTAGCCCAGAGCGATTGATGAATATCCTCGATCCTCCCCTTATAAGAAAGCCCAGAGTCCCAGCAGTGGGATTGTTAAAAGGTCTATTCAACAGTTTATCCCAGAAGAGCTTTAATGGATATCTGACATCCGCTACTAGCCCAGAGCGATTGATGAATATCCTCGATCCTCCCCTTATAAGAAAGCCCAGAGTCCCAGCAGTGGGATTGATAAAAGGTCTATTCAACTATTTATCCCAGAAGAGCTTTAATGGATATCTGACATCCGCTACTAGCCCAGAGCGATTGATGAATATCCTCGATCCTCCCCTTATAAGAAAGCCCAGAGTCCCAGCAGTGGGATTGATAAAAGGTCTATTCAACTATTTATCCCAGAAGAGCTTTAATGGATATCTGACATCCGCTACTAGCCCAGAGCGATTGATGAATATCCTCGATCCTCCCCTTATAAGAAAGCCCAGAGTCCCAGCAGTGGGATTGATAAAAGGTCTATTCAACTATTTATCCCAGAAGAGCTTTAATGGATATCTGACATCCGCTACTAGCCCAGAGCGATTGATGAATATCCTCGATCCTCCCTTTATAAGAAAGCCCAGAGTCCCAGCAGTGGGATTGATAAAAGGTCTATTCAACTATTTATCCCAGAAGAGCTTTAATGGATATCTGACATCCGCTACTAGCCCAGAGCGATTGATGAATATCCTCGATCCTCCCCTTATAGGAAAGCCCAGAGTCCCAGCAGTGGGATTGTTAAATGAGACGTTAATCTAGTTACTTCTGGATGATTGGGAAAAGACGGAAAGAAGGTAGTCTCATTCTTAGGTCTTGAGTTGGACATTTAAAGCTTTGTCGGAATGTGGAGCGGTTCAGGAGCTGGATCCAGGGCTGTCACACACCTGATAGGACGACGGTGGTGCTGATGAGGGAGCCGCCGCATATCTGGTGGTAACGGTCACCGTCACCACCAGCCCGGTAGATGCCCGCGTGCCACGGCACGTCGCCGTTCTTCGCCAGCTCGCCGCCGAGCACGAGCGGAGTTATCTGCACCGTCAGCGTACCGCACTCTGATCACCGGAAACGGAAGAAGGAACAGCAGTGATGGAGAGCATCCGGCAAGGTATACCGAAGATCTAGTGAGGATCGCGAGATCTACTGGAGATCTTTGGGGGAGGCTATATCCAGCAGTGGGAGGTCTATCTGCTGATGAGGAACAGCATTCATACATGATGGTGAAGTAGACATGTAGCTCTTAATGCTGGTAGGTCTCTTCCTAGGTAGGTTTGAAGGGCGCTGTGGCGCTGTAATTGCTGGACTAACAGCGGTATGATCCGTACCATCAGCTATGCGTATGAAGAAGAGTTAAGAGGTATACCAGCAGCGCAGACCGGTCCGGAGCTCCAGCTGCCCCCACCGCACTGCATGTATGGAAGCTCCACGGGTGAGTAGTAGTGTGGGGGCCTGCACATCGGCTTCACGATACTCCCTTCTACTTCTTCTTCTCCACACTCCCTGGGCGTCTCCATGTCTTCTTCCACGCACTGGTACTCAATGCTCGGATCCTTCTGCAGCGGGCACGTTTCTGTAGGGATTTATACAAACAAATTGTTTATAAGGTCAATGACCTCTACTTTCAATACTTCGTGGCCCGTCCAAGATACTCCAACCCAGTCTAGCTATATCATCCTTCACACCGGAACACGGTACTATTAGTATAGATCGTCGTTTAGCGGTAGGGGATAAATCTAATTACCGCGGTAATTTGCCCTAGCTACAACGCCTCTCATATCAGAATACGTATTAGTCACTGAGATATGATATGGTAAATCTTGTTACCGCGGTAATTTCACTAGTTATAACGTCCTTCAAACCGGAACACTAATATTAATACGCGTGCCCGACGTTTTGCAATATGATATGTTAAGTGTTGTTACCGCGGTAATTTTCCTAGGTATGATAGTACGAGGGAAGATAGAAGACCAGCAGCTATATGCAGCTGGAGTCAAACGAGGAAGATCAGCTCGCAGCGGGCAGACAGTACTGTGCAAACATTGCTGCGATCCGGTTTGGAGGGCGTTACTTCAATAGTTTCACTAGCTAAGTGAGAGTAATGAAGTAACGAGGTAATCTGTAAGGGATGTGTTCTTGATATAAAAACGAAGTCAAAAAAAAAAAAAAAAAAAAAAAAAAAAAAAGTTCTTCGTACTTACGAATGCAGTAAGGTATCTTCGGCCACAGGCCCCTCCAGCAGAGGACCCTCGGCTCCCCCACCAGCCGGTACCGGGGGTAGCAGGTGTACTCCAGGTAGACATAGTCCGCGTCGCTCGAGTTCGTCTCGCTGACTATCCGGTACACGCCGTGCTGGGGCTCCGGCGGCAGCGCGCACCTGGGGACCGACGCTGCTGGTGTACCACACGTATACCCCCCCACATCTCCCTCCTTAAGGAAACCAAGTTGAGGATCTCCCCTCCACTTCCTCCTCTCCACAATTTGGCTTACCATCACGAATATTACCTGAAGTACACTGTACTTTATGAGTTAACACCACCACCTGGCGCTACCTTTATACATAGACGTAACAAAGGTATGTTTCCTCTAGCTGAACTCCTGTTTTAGTCGACTATTTCCGCCATCAAATATGACTAATTTATATAGGGGTGTTGAAAGAGCGCTCACTATATGCAATAAAGTACGCACTTGTTCGTAGTGACCGGTGCTTCCGTCGTGGTGCTGGAGAGGTCCACCCTGACGAAGGTCAGTTTCCCGCACAGCTCCAGCATCTCGTCCGAACCGTCCCGGCATTCCGCCGTCTGCGAAACGAACATACCATCACCACCACCACCACCACATGGTTAACATTCAGGACCTATAACTGACATCAAACGATCACCACCAGTATACTGCCTTAATGGACATCATCATGATTAACTGGTGGTATAACTTTATTACCGGAAACCGTCTAAGTTGTTGCAACCGCAGCTCCTATTGAAGCCGACAAAAACGTTACTGTGATCCGGTTTGAAGGGCTCTGTAGCCAGTTTAATTATTGGGTGTAATGAAACAACGTCTCATGTCTTAGGTAACGATTGCAGTGATTATATAATTCTAACTAGCGCCGCGTTGTTATGAGCGGGCGTATAACTTAACATCAGGTGAACGTTGCTATTAAGTAAAAAAAAAAAAAAAAAAAGGAGGGTACCCACACCGTTACACTGCGACTGGCCGTCGACACAGCCGCCGTACTCGCAGCGGAACTGTCCAGTCAGGCAGGTGACGCCGGCGCACGCGGCCACGCTCTCGTCGTGCCCGTCCGCGCAGTCGACCACGCCGTCGCAGCGCCCGCTTATCCGTATCAGCTGGCCGTTGCGGCATTTGAAGCTGTCGCTGCACAGAGTAAAAAAAAAAAAAGAGTTCTGAGCTTGAAATAAAGTAATTATTTTAATTATTATTATTATAGCACGTTTACACTGCATCACGTCACTTTACGTCTATTTTGGTTTATTCAATAAAACAATGACTCCCGATAGACGTAATGATGGTAAGTGATACGCCCGCCCATAACAACGCGGCGCTAGTTAGAATGTATATATAACACCACATTGCGCTTATCGATTTTTCTTTATTTAACGAATTGGCGAGATGAGTCCGACGTTCACCTGATAGTAAGTGATACGCCCGCCCATAACAATGTGGCGCTAGTTGAGATGATACACACTGCACCTCATTGAGCGCTTCATCTTTTTTTAATCTTTGTCATCATTGTGATATATCTATCCATAACAGTATGGCGCTGGTTAAAATGATATATACAGAACTACATTATGCTATATAAGATGTCGAGTCTCGTTACCGCAGTAATTTAACTACCTATAACGCCATTTAATACACAGTAATGTTTGCACACTACGAAGACCGCTTAATGAGATTATTGATTTATTAACGGTATCATCATTTCTTGCTGCTGACGTGCACCCTTCCTTGGTCTGTTCCAAAGTCAGTAGTGTAGCTTTAAAAATATGTAGTGTATATTACCCAACAGTCATTGGTACTCCTGAGCACTTCTCCATCAGCTCGTCGGAGCCGTCCACGCAGTCCCACATGCGGTTGCACACGTCGTACTTCGATATACACGCGCCGTAGTTGCATTTGAACTGTGTACTCCAGCATCTGAAATCAATAGGGTTATAATGAAAACAAGATGGCGGCAGTGTGTTGACGTAAGATGGACGGCGCTTGCCTAATTCGGCAATATGACACTGTATTTCTCCTGGAAAACTTTGGATAGTATATAAAGGACTCGAAATCAACGAAGAAGATGAGGATAGAGAGAAGAAGAGAATAAAAGAGAAAGCTGACAACACTTCGTGATATATAATAAAGAAGAGAGAGAGAAAGAGACAGATATAAACATTAATATAAAATGATGTCTTAAATGTATATAGCTTAGTGATATCGAAGTTCTTTTTTTTTACTCCATCTGGTTAAAGCATGATGAACTCATAGTCTTCACTCAGAGAAGAGAGTCAAGGTCATCACGATTGTCAAGTGCGAGTCGGTGGAAACCTGTTCTTGGAAGATACCGGTTCCCTACCGACGTTTCCATCAGCGGAAGCTCGAGTTCAATTAAAAGCAAATTTAAAGACGCTGTAGTTTAAAAAACAATCGTGAAGGGAATAAGTGCAGTGTAGTGGTAACTCTGTCTCACTCTCTCTACCTCTCTCTTCAAGACAATCATAGACTACGAGTACCTGGACATCGTGGTACTTACTCCCTATTCCTGCAGAGCGCGAAGGCCTCGTCGCTGCCGTCCGCGCAGTCGTACGAGCCGTTGCAGTCGCTGTTTGCGCGCACGCATGTCCCGTCTTTGCAGGTGTATTCGTTGAAACTGAAACATGTTAGGTGCTAGGATATTTACACAAAGACCTGTTCACTTATTCAACGTCAAAATATAGCGGACATTAGCAAAAGAATGCTGCGGACATGAGAAGAATAGGCGCGAGAATCTCAGTCGGCTGTAAATATCGTAGACTGGTTGGCGTGACGTCATCGTCATCCTGTATACAACGGACGACACAACGTTCATATATACAACTATTCAAAACTCAACTCTATACCTTTAGTACTAAAGATCAAATTCGTATGAACTCAACTCTATAGCTTTAGTACTAAAGATCGATTCTATGTACAATGGACGCGTCGCGCCGCGGTGCACTCGTCCATACAAAGCGCTTATTTAAACGGACTCTATGCTGTAGGAGACACAGTTCAGATTTGTTTGATTGAACAAATGGAACTGTATTACCCAGCCAAGTGCACGCGTCGCGATCGCACTGAGTAGATGCGAACGTTGCTAATTTAGCCGTGTAATAATCCAGTCGCGCTGGAACGTTGGCTGTATGTTAATCGTTCTTTCGACGTCCGTCGCTGGTCTAAGCTACTGCTGCAGAACCAGAGGAAGCCGTGCTACAAGACAAGCGTTTAACTACTACCCCCGGGTAGTTATTTATATCTGTAGCTGTATATAACCATACCTGCAGTCTTCATCGCGCTTCCGTCGAATCAACGAAGAGTTCTGTTGGTGTACGATGTATGTACTGAAAAAAAAAAATACAATTTTTTTTTTTTCACTTAAGCAGCGAGACGAGTGGATTGTTCACCTGATAGTAAGTGATACGCCGACCTGTACCAACTTGAGGCTAGTTGAGGTATTAAGTCTTGTTACCCCACTAACTTCACTAGCGACAGCGCCCTACAAATCGGAACACAGTAATATTTGCATAGTACTATTCGTCGGCTGCAATAAGCGCTGCGGCGTTTAAGACTTGACGTCTTCATACTGTTTCAGTTTTTTTTTTTAATAAGCAATATTTATTTAGGTTAAAGAAAGGTTACCTTAAGTCCCCATGGTGGTAGAAGATAGACGACTCTATTTCACTGATGAAAATGGCTGAAAAGTCAAATTCATATTATTCTTACTATAAGACACAAACTTGACTTGTCTTCTTTATTCAGGGGTCAAAGACCTCTTGAACTGTATTCTAGGACCGTTAGGAATAGGACTAATATAAGTCTGTCGTAGAAGGCGACTAAATTGGTTTTCGAGTTCCTAGCCTTTGAAAATTGGAGCCGTCGTCTAAGCGAGTCCAGGATGAGCGACAAGTACGAGGTGGTCTAGTGCTTGTAGTACCAAAGCGTGCAGAGGAGGGCTACAGTCCTCCCTGGGAGGTGTTATAAGTACCGGGAGGCACCAGACACGTAGGAGATACCAGAGTCTCCCGCAACGCACTGAGCATCGAGGGGATGTTAATAGGTGACTAGTGACACGCTGTTCTATCATTTATCATCAAGTGAATGTTCCGCTCCTCTAGTCTCTTAATTGATTAAAAAAAAGGTAGCCCCAGCAGCGAAAAGGAGACCTTCGTTGCTAGGCAATCGCTACGCCACGTTAATCAGGTATTTAAGTAAGTTATATAAAACCTGTTGAGAAAATCTGGGCATTTCTAAAACATATATATATATATATATATATATATATATATATATACCTTTTAGAAATGCCCAAACATATATTTATAGTCATGCAAATCTCATCAGCTCGTGGTGCACCCTGCTAATCAGCAAACGAGGCTCTGGCTCCTACTAAACCGCATTGGCCAAGCGTGATGGGAGATGCCCTAAATCCTCCCATATGAATCTCTACCCGATCATATAGGGATTTTTGGAGGAGGCCTATGTCCAACTATGGACGTCTATCGGCTGATGATGATGATATATATATATAGATACGATATCCAGAGATTCATTTACTCATCACGAGATCTTCGAATTTTATAGACGTGAACACTCCAAATTTGGTAGAGATATTGCTTCTGCCGTTTAGAGGTCATCTATAAATGGATATTACAAAATGTTTTCCCTAAAGGAAGTTGCGGTGGTGTTAAAGCGACAAAGCTACGAAGCGATGAGACAACGGGCACCTTCACCTGATGGTAACTAACACCCCTGCCCATAACGACATGACGATAATTAGGATGATATTTACTAGACCATATTACGCTCGTCGCCTGAGACATAAAATGTCGAGTCTCGTTACCCCAGTAATTACACCACCTACATCTCCTTTAAAGAGTAACTACAGTAATGTTTGCACTATACCGTTTGGAGCTGCGGTGGTATTTATACAGTCTCCAGCAGGAGACCTACCACCAATAAAGTTTAAACATATTTATTTAACATATTACATATACCAACACCGTTATATATATATATATATATATATTAAATAGTTAACAAATATATTTACTCACATAGCAGTAATAAACAGCAGCTTCTCATATTTTTTTTTGAATATAAATAAGCAATTTTATCGATCCACGAGTGTGAGGAACCAGTTTCAAAATGGACGTATTACGTACTGACGACCTTTGACCTTGTAGCGGCTTGGACTCGATAAGGTAAATGAATATGTTTCATATATATGTCGGATGATATGACATATAACAAGAAAAATAATTATTAATAAATAATGGTAGGTCTCTTTTCTTTGTTGTGTTTGTATGTTTTCATTTAATTGGAAATGGAAAGATAAAAAGACTTATAAATAGATAAGGGTAGGTCTCTTTGCTTTGTTGTTGTTGGATGTTTTCATTTAATTGGAAATGGAAATGGATTGGAAAGATTAAAAATAGTTATTAATAAATAATGGTAGGTCTCTTTCCTTTGTTGTCATTGGATGTTTTCATTTAATTAGAAATGAAAAGATTAAAAGTAGTTATAAATAGATAATGGTAGGTCTCTTTCCTTTGTTGTCATTGGATGTTTTCATTTAATTGGAAATGAAAAGATTAAAAGTAGTTATAAATAAATAAAGGTAGGTCTCTTTCCTTTGTTGTCATTGGATGTTTTCATTTAATTGGAAATGAAAAGATTAAAAGTAGTTATAAATAGATAATGGTAGGTCTCTTTCCTTTGTTGTCATTGGATGTTTTCATTTAATTAGAAATGAAAAGATTAAAAGTAGTTATAAATAGATAATGGTAGGTCTCTTTCCTTTGTTGTCATTGGATGTTTTCATTTAATTGGAAATGAAAAGATTAAAAGTAGTTATAAATAGATAATGGTAGGTCTCTTTCCTTTGTTGTCATTGGATGTTTTCATTTAATTGGAAATGAAAAGATTAAAAGTAGTTATAAATAGATAATGGTAGGTCTATTTCCTTTGTTGTCATTGGATGTTTTCATTTAATTGGAAATGAAAAGATTAAAAGTAGTTATAAATAGATAATGGTAGGTCTCTTTCCTTTGTTGTCATTGGATGTTTTCATTTAATTGGAAATGAAAAGATTAAAAGTAGTTATAAATAGATAATGGTAGGTCTCTTTCCTTTGTTGTCATTGGATGTTTTCATTTAATTAGAAATGAAAAGATTAAAAGTAGTTATAAATAGATAATGGTAGGTCTCTTTCCTTTGTTGTCATTGGATGTTTTCATTTAATTGGAAATGAAAAGATTAAAAGTAGTTATAAATAGATAATGGTAGGTCTCTTTCCTTTGTTGTCATTGGATGTTTTCATTTAATTAGAAATGAAAAGATTAAAAGTAGTTATAAATAGATAATGGTAGGTCTCTTTCCTTTGTTGTCATTGGATGTTTTCATTTAATTGGAAATGAAAAGATTAAAAGTAGTTATAAATAGATAATGGTAGGTCTCTTTCCTTTGTTGTCATTGGATGTTTTCATTTAATTGGAAATGAAAAGATTAAAAGTAGTTATAAATAGATAATGGTAGGTCTCTTTCCTTTGTTGTCATTGGATGTTTTCATTTAATTAGAAATGAAAAGATTAAAAGTAGTTATAAATAGATAATGGTAGGTCTCTTTCCTTTGTTGTCATTGGATGTTTTCATTTAATTGGAAATGAAAAGATTAAAAGTAGTTATAAATAGATAATGGTAGGTCTCTTTCCTTTGTTGTCATTGGATGTTTTCATTTAATTAGAAATGAAAAGATTAAAAGTAGTTATAAATAGATAATGGTAGGTCTCTTTCCTTTGTTGTCATTGGATGTTTTCATTTAATTGGAAATGAAAAGATTAAAAGTAGTTATAAATAGATAATGGTAGGTCTCTTTCCTTTGTTGTCATTGGATGTTTTCATTTAATTGGAAATGAAAAGATTAAAAGTAGTTATAAATAGATAATGGTAGGTCTATTTCCTTTGTTGTCATTGGATGTTTTCATTTAATTGGAAATGAAAAGATTAAAAGTAGTTATAAATAGATAATGGTAGGTCTCTTTCCTTTGTTGTCATTGGATGTTTTCATTTAATTGGAAATGAAAAGATTAAAAGTAGTTATAAATAGATAATGGTAGGTCTCTTTCCTTTGTTGTCATTGGATGTTTTCATTTAATTGGAAATGAAAAGATTAAAAGTAGTTATAAATAAATAAAGGTAGGTCTCTTTCCTTTGTTGTCATTGGATGTTTTCATTTAATTGGAAATGAAAAGATTAAAAGTAGTTATAAATAGATAATGGTAGGTCTCTTTCCTTTGTTGTCATTGGATGTTTTCATTTAATTAGAAATGAAAAGATTAAAAGTAGTTATAAATAGATAATGGTAGGTCTCTTTCCTTTGTTGTCATTGGATGTTTTCATTTAATTAGAAATGAAAAGATTAAAAGTAGTTATAAATAGATAATGGTAGGTCTCTTTCCTTTGTTGTCATTGGATGTTTTCATTTAATTGGAAATGAAAAGATTAAAAGTAGTTATAAATAGATAATGGTAGGTCTCTTTCCTTTGTTGTCATTGGATGTTTTCATTTAATTAGAAATGAAAAGATTAAAAGTAGTTATAAATAGATAATGGTAGGTCTCTTTCCTTTGTTGTCATTGGATGTTTTCATTTAATTGGAAATGAAAAGATTAAAAGTAGTTATAAATAGATAATGGTAGGTCTCTTTCCTTTGTTGTCATTGGATGTTTTCATTTAATTGGAAATGAAAAGATTAAAAGTAGTTATAAATAGATAATGGTAGGTCTATTTCCTTTGTTGTCATTGGATGTTTTCATTTAATTGGAAATGAAAAGATTAAAAGTAGTTATAAATAGATAATGGTAGGTCTCTTTCCTTTGTTGTCATTGGATGTTTTCATTTAATTGGAAATGAAAAGATTAAAAGTAGTTATAAATAGATAATGGTAGGTCTCTTTCCTTTGTTGTCATTGGATGTTTTCATTTAATTAGAAATGAAAAGATTAAAAGTAGTTATAAATAGATAATGGTAGGTCTCTTTCCTTTGTTGTCATTGGATGTTTTCATTTAATTGGAAATGAAAAGATTAAAAGTAGTTATAAATAGATAATGGTAGGTCTCTTTCCTTTGTTGTCATTGGATGTTTTCATTTAATTAGAAATGAAAAGATTAAAAGTAGTTATAAATAGATAATGGTAGGTCTCTTTCCTTTGTTGTCATTGGATGTTTTCATTTAATTGGAAATGAAAAGATTAAAAGTAGTTATAAATAGATAATGGTAGGTCTCTTTCCTTTGTTGTCATTGGATGTTTTCATTTAATTGGAAATGAAAAGATTAAAAGTAGTTATAAATAGATAATGGTAGGTCTCTTTCCTTTGTTGTCATTGGATGTTTTCATTTAATTAGAAATGAAAAGATTAAAAGTAGTTATAAATAGATAATGGTAGGTCTCTTTCCTTTGTTGTCATTGGATGTTTTCATTTAATTGGAAATGAAAAGATTAAAAGTAGTTATAAATAGATAATGGTAGGTCTCTTTCCTTTGTTGTCATTGGATGTTTTCATTTAATTAGAAATGAAAAGATTAAAAGTAGTTATAAATAGATAATGGTAGGTCTCTTTCCTTTGTTGTCATTGGATGTTTTCATTTAATTGGAAATGAAAAGATTAAAAGTAGTTATAAATAGATAATGGTAGGTCTCTTTCCTTTGTTGTCATTGGATGTTTTCATTTAATTGGAAATGAAAAGATTAAAAGTAGTTATAAATAGATAATGGTAGGTCTATTTCCTTTGTTGTCATTGGATGTTTTCATTTAATTGGAAATGAAAAGATTAAAAGTAGTTATAAATAGATAATGGTAGGTCTCTTTCCTTTGTTGTCATTGGATGTTTTCATTTAATTGGAAATGAAAAGATTAAAAGTAGTTATAAATAGATAATGGTAGGTCTCTTTCCTTTGTTGTCATTGGATGTTTTCATTTAATTAGAAATGAAAAGATTAAAAGTAGTTATAAATAGATAATGGTAGGTCTCTTTCCTTTGTTGTCATTGGATGTTTTCATTTAATTGGAAATGAAAAGATTAAAAGTAGTTATAAATAGATAATGGTAGGTCTCTTTCCTTTGTTGTCATTGGATGTTTTCATTTAATTGGAAATGAAAAGATTAAAAGTAGTTATAAATAGATAATGGTAGGTCTCTTTCCTTTGTTGTCATTGGATGTTTTCATTTAATTGGAAATGAAAAGATTAAAAGTAGTTATAAATAGATAATGGTAGGTCTCTTTCCTTTGTTGTCATTGGATGTTTTCATTTAATTGGAAATGAAAAGATTAAAAGTAGTTATAAATAGATAATGGTAGGTCTATTTCCTTTGTTGTCATTGGATGTTTTCATTTAATTGGAAATGAAAAGATTAAAAGTAGTTATAAATAGATAATGGTAGGTCTCTTTCCTTTGTTGTCATTGGATGTTTTCATTTAATTGGAAATGAAAAGATTAAAAGTAGTTATAAATAGATAATGGTAGGTCTCTTTCCTTTGTTGTCATTGGATGTTTTCATTTAATTAGAAATGAAAAGATTAAAAGTAGTTATAAATAGATAATGGTAGGTCTCTTTCCTTTGTTGTCATTGGATGTTTTCATTTAATTGGAAATGAAAAGATTAAAAGTAGTTATAAATAGATAATGGTAGGTCTCTTTCCTTTGTTGTCATTGGATGTTTTCATTTAATTGGAAATGAAAAGATTAAAAGTAGTTATAAATAGATAATGGTAGGTCTCTTTCCTTTGTTGTCATTGGATGTTTTCATTTAATTAGAAATGAAAAGATTAAAAGTAGTTATAAATAGATAATGGTAGGTCTCTTTCCTTTGTTGTCATTGGATGTTTTCATTTAATTGGAAATGAAAAGATTAAAAGTAGTTATAAATAGATAATGGTAGGTCTCTTTCCTTTGTTGTCATTGGATGTTTTCATTTAATTGGAAATGAAAAGATTAAAAGTAGTTATAAATAGATAATGGTAGGTCTATTTCCTTTGTTGTCATTGGATGTTTTCATTTAATTGGAAATGAAAAGATTAAAAGTAGTTATAAATAGATAATGGTAGGTCTCTTTCCTTTGTTGTCATTGGATGTTTTCATTTAATTGGAAATGAAAAGATTAAAAGTAGTTATAAATAGATAATGGTAGGTCTCTTTCCTTTGTTGTCATTGGATGTTTTCATTTAATTGGAAATGAAAAGATTAAAAGTAGTTATAAATAGATAATGGTAGGTCTATTTCCTTTGTTGTCATTGGATGTTTTCATTTAATTGGAAATGAAAAGATTAAAAGTAGTTATAAATAGATAATGGTAGGTCTCTTTCCTTTGTTGTCATTGGATGTTTTCATTTAATTGGAAATGAAAAGATTAAAAGTAGTTATAAATAGATAATGGTAGGTCTCTTTCCTTTGTTGTCATTGGATGTTTTCATTTAATTGGAAATGAAAAGATTAAAAGTAGTTATAAATAGATAATGGTAGGTCTCTTTCCTTTGTTGTCATTGGATGTTTTCATTTAATTGGAAATGAAAAGATTAAAAGTAGTTATAAATAGATAATGGTAGGTCTCTTTCCTTTGTTGTCATTGGATGTTTTCATTTAATTAGAAATGAAAAGATTAAAAGTAGTTATAAATAGATAATGGTAGGTCTCTTTCCTTTGTTGTCATTGGATGTTTTCATTTAATTGGAAATGAAAAGATTAAAAGTAGTTATAAATAGATAATGGTAGGTCTCTTTCCTTTGTTGTCATTGGATGTTTTCATTTAATTGGAAATGAAAAGATTAAAAGTAGTTATAAATAGATAATGGTAGGTCTATTTCCTTTGTTGTCATTGGATGTTTTCATTTAATTGGAAATGAAAAGATTAAAAGTAGTTATAAATAGATAATGGTAGGTCTCTTTCCTTTGTTGTCATTGGATGTTTTCATTTAATTGGAAATGAAAAGATTAAAAGTAGTTATAAATAGATAATGGTAGGTCTCTTTCCTTTGTTGTCATTGGATGTTTTCATTTAATTAGAAATGAAAAGATTAAAAGTAGTTATAAATAGATAATGGTAGGTCTCTTTCCTTTGTTGTCATTGGATGTTTTCATTTAATTGGAAATGAAAAGATTAAAAGTAGTTATAAATAGATAATGGTAGGTCTCTTTCCTTTGTTGTCATTGGATGTTTTCATTTAATTGGAAATGAAAAGATTAAAAGTAGTTATAAATAGATAATGGTAGGTCTCTTTCCTTTGTTGTCATTGGATGTTTTCATTTAATTAGAAATGAAAAGATTAAAAGTAGTTATAAATAGATAATGGTAGGTCTCTTTCCTTTGTTGTCATTGGATGTTTTCATTTAATTGGAAATGAAAAGATTAAAAGTAGTTATAAATAGATAAAGGTAGGTCTCTTTTCTTTGTTGTCATTGGGTGTTTTCATTTAATTGTAAATGAAAAGATTAAAAATAATTATAAATAAATAAAGGTAGGTCTCTTTTCTTTGTTGTCATTGGATGTTTTCATTTAATTGGAAATGAAAAGATTAAAAATAGTTATAAATAAATAAAGGTAGGTCTCTTTTCTTTGTTGTCATTAGGTGTTTTCATTTAATTGGAAATGAAAAGATTAAAAGTAGTTATAAATAGATAAAGTTAGGTCTCTTTTCTTTGTTGTCATTGGGTGTTTTCATTTAATTGTAAATGAAAAGATTAAAAATAATTATAAATAAATAAAGGTAGGTCTCTTTTCTTTGTTGTCATTGGATGTTTTCATTTAATTGGAAATGAAAAGATTAAAAAGACTTATAAATAAATAAAGGTAGGTCTCTTTTCTTTGTTGTCATTGGATGTTTTCATTTAATTGGAAATGAAAAGATTAAAAAGACTTATAAATAAATAAAGGTAGGTCTCTTTTCTTTGTTGTCATTGGATGTTTTCATTTAATTGTAAATGAAAAGATTAAAAAGACTTATAAATAAATAAAGGTAGGTCTCTTTTCTTTGTTGTCATTGGATGTTTTCATTTAATTGGAAATGAAAAGATTAAAAAGACATAAATAAATAAAGGTAGGTCTCTTTTCTTTGTTGTCATTGGATGTTTTCATTTAATTGGAAATGAAAAGATTAAAAATAGTTATAAATAAATAAAGGTAGGTCTCGTTTCTTTGTTGTCATTGGGTGTTTTCATTTAATTGGAAATGGAAATGGATTGGAAAGATTAAAAGTAATTATAAATAAATAAAGGTAGGTCTCTTTTCTTTGTTGTGTTTGTATGTTTTCATTTAATTGGAAATGAAAAGATTAAAAAGACATAAATAGATAATGGTAAGTCTCTTTTCTTTGTTGTCATTGGGTGTTTTCATTTAATTGGAAATGAAAAGATAAAAAGACATAAATAGATAATGGTAAGTCTCTTTTCTTTGTTGTCATTGGGTGTTTTCATTTAATTGGAAATGAAAAGATAAAAAGACATAAATAGATAATGGTAAGTCTCTTTTCTTTGTTGTCATTGGGTGTTTTCATTTAATTGGAAATGAAAAGATAAAAAGACGTAAATAGATAATGGTAAGTCTCTTTTCTTTGTTGTCATTGGGTGTTTTCATTTAATTGGAAATGAAAAGATAAAAAGACATAAATAGATAATGGTAAGTCTCTTTTCTTTGTTGTCATTGGATGTTTTCATTTAATTGGAAATGAAAAGATAAAAAGTCTTATAAATAGATAAGAGTAGGTCTCTTTTCTTTGTTGTTGTTGGGTGTTTTCATTTAATTGGAAATGAAAATGGATTGGAAAGATTAAAAATAGTTATTAATAAATAAAGGTAGGTCTCTTTGCTTTGTTGTCATTGGATGTTTTCATTTAATTGGAAATGGATTGGAAAGATTAAAAATAGTTATTAATAAATAAAGGTAGGTCTCTTTGCTTTGTTGTCATTGGATGTTTTCATTTAATTGGAAATGGATTGGAAAGATTAAAAATAGTTATTAATAAATAAAGGTAGGTCTCTTTGCTTTGTTGTCATTGGATGTTTTCATTTAATTGGAAATGGATTGGAAAGATTAAAAATAGTTATTAATAAATAAAGGTAGGTCTCTTTGCTTTGTTGTCATTGGATGTTTTCATTTAATTGGAAATGGATTGGAAAGATTAAAAATAGTTATTAATAAATAAAGGTAGGTCTCTTTGCTTTGTTGTCATTGGATGTTTTCATTTAATTGGAAATGGATTGGAAAGATTAAAAATAGTTATTAATAAATAAAGGTAGGTCTCTTTGCTTTGTTGTCATTGGATGTTTTCATTTAATTGGAAATGGATTGGAAAGATTAAAAATAGTTATTAATAAATAAAGGTAGGTCTCTTTTCTTTGTTGTCATTGGATGTTTTCATTTAATTGGAAATGGATTGGAAAGATTAAAAATAGTTATTAATAAATAAAGGTAGGTCTCTTTTCTTTGTTGTCATTGGATGTTTTCATTTAATTGGAAATGGATTGGAAAGATTAAAAATAGTTATTAATAAATAAAGGTAGGTCTCTTTTCTTTGTTGTCATTGGATGTTTTCATTTAATTGGAAATGGATTGGAAAGATTAAAAATAGTTATTAATAAATAAAGGTAGGTCTCTTTTCTTTGTTGTCATTGGATGTTTTCATTTAATTGGAAATGGATTGGAAAGATTAAAAATAGTTATTAATAAATAAAGGTAGGTCTCTTTTCTTTGTTGTCATTGGATGTTTTCATTTAATTGGAAATGAAAAGATTAAAAATAATTATTAATAAATGAAATCTTTTTCTTTATAGTTTAACATTTTTTTTCTTTAATATTTCATAATTTTCTGATCTCCATTAATTTATATTTTTTTCTCTAACGCTTCAACATTGTTTTTCTTTCATATATAAGATACTTATTTGTTTTAATTTTATAATATCTTCAATTTTGTAAGGAAAATAGAAAAACCTGATTGATTTTAATCTGTATTTATTTGCAGTAAAAACTATTGGAACAGTAAATACATACGGAACGCACGTGTAGATCAAAATGTATTGAAGATCAATAAAATAAGACAAATTAATAATTTTTTGTTTTTTTTTTTTAATTATTTCACCTTTGTGATAATTTCAAGTACCTCTGTAATGGCTAGAACTCTGTAATGGCTAGAAGCAGTGGAGCCGCCATCAAGGGTACCAGTACGTTTTAATGAACTTCTCGAACTTGTTGATGGAGGTGAAACTGGTGAGTGCGCGCACGTTGCAGACAGTGATGTCGTTGGATGGGGGGCTGGTGGAAGCAACGCCCCTCAGGTAGTACCTGGTGACGCCCTCCAGCCTCCAAGGGAACGCGAGGCCGCCGCCGCTGTCGCCCCTACACAGCGCCTCCCCTACACATAAAGCAGATGGTACATACTGTTGCTATACGTTGTACCGGTGGTATGGCGGTGGTGACAGCAGTCTGCGTGGTTACCATCACATCGCCAATTGCTGCAGAGGCGCTGTGGCTGTTGAAATTACTGCAGTAACGAAACGATATGTATCTCGCCGGTATCACTTATTATCGAGTGAACGACACACTTCTTTAATCACTTCTTCTAATAAAATATAAGATAGTGGGTTGTTGTAAAGGATGTTGTAGCTGATGAAAAATGAAGTGTCATCATCATCATCAGCCGTTGTAAGCCCACTGTTGGACATAGGCCTCCCACAAAGAAAACATTGGTAGATATTCATATGAGTGTGTATGGGGCAACTTCTCACCACGCTGGCTCTATGCGAGTTGGTGAGATGCGGGTTGGTAGGTTGCTGGTTGATGTGGTGCGGGTTGATAGAGTGAGGGTTATGGGGTGTGGGTTGATAGAGTGCGGGTTGGTAGAGTGAGGGTTATGGGGTGCGAGTTGATAGAGTGCGGGTTGGTAAAGTGAGGGTTGGGAGTGTGCGGGTTGGTGGGGTGTGGATTGGTAGAGTAGGGGCTGGTAAAGTGTGGGTTGATGGGGTGCGGGTTGCAGAGTGAGGGTGGGTAGAGTGAGGGTGGGTAGAGTGAGGGTTTGTAAGGTGTGGGTTGATAGAGTGAGGGTTATGGGGTGCGGGTTGATAGAGTATGGGTTGATAGAGTGAGGGTTATGGGGTGCGGGTTGATAGAGTGAGGGTTATGGGGTGCGGGTTGATAGAGTGCGGGTTGGTAGAGTGAGGGTTGGTAGAGTGAGGGTTGATAAAGTGAGGGTTGTTAGAGTGAGGGTTGATACAGTGTGGGTTTGATAGTGAGAGTAGGTAGAGTGAGGGTTGAAACAGTGTGAGTTGGTAGAGTGAGGGTTGATACAGTGTGGGTTGATACAGTGTGGATTGATACAGTGTGAGCTGGTAGAGTGAGGGTTGATACAGTGTGAGTTGGTAGAGTGAGGGTTGATACAGTGTGGGTTGATACAGTGTGGATTGATACAGTGTGAGCTGGTAGAGTGAGGGTTGATACAGTGTGGATTGATACAGTGTGAGTTGGTAGAGTGAGGGTTGATACAGTGTGGGTTGATACAGTGTGGATTGATACAGTGTGAGCTGGTAGAGTGAGGGTTGATACAGTGTGGATTGATACAGTGTGAGTTGGTAGAGTGAGGGTTGATACAGTGTGGGTTGATACAGTGTGAGTTGGTAGAGTGAGGGTTGATACAGTGTGAGTTGGTAGAGTGAGGGTTGATACAGTGTGGGTTGATACAGTGTGGATTGATACAGTGTGAGCTGGTAGAGTGAGGGTTGATACAGTGTGGATTGATACAGTGTGAGTTGGTAGAGTGAGGGTTGATACAGTGTGGGTTGATACAGTGTGAGCTGGTAGAGTGAGGGTTGATACAGTGTGGGTTGATACAGTGTGAGTTGGTAGAGTGAGGGTTGATACAGTGTGGGTTGATACAGTGTGAGTTGGTAGAGTGAGGGTTGATACAGTGTGAGCTGGTAGAGTGAGGGTTGATACAGTGTGGGTTGATACAGTGTGAGTTGGTAGCGTGAGGGTTGATACAGTGTGGGTTGATACAGTGTGAGCTGGTAGAGTGAGGGTTGATACAGTGTGAGTTGGTAGAGTGAGGGTTGATACAGTGTGGGTTGATACAGTGTGGATTGATACAGTGTGAGCTAGTAGAGTGAGGGTTGATACAGTGTGGATTGATACAGTGTGAGTTGGTAGAGTGAGGGTTGATACAGTGTGGGTTGATACAGTGTGAGTTGGTAGAGTGAGGGTTGATACAGTGTGGGTTGATACAGTGTGGATTGATACAGTGTGAGCTGGTAGAGTGAGGGTTGATACAGTGTGGATTGATACAGTGTGAGCTGGTAGAGTGAGGGTTGATACAGTGTGAGCTGGTAGAGTGAGGGTTGATACAGTGTGGGTTGATACAGTGTGAGTTGGTAGAGTGAGGGTTGATACAGTGTGGGTTGATACAGTGTGAGCTGGTAGAGTGAGGGTTGATACAGTGTGGATTGATACAGTGTGAGCTGGTAGAGTGAGGGTTGATACAGTGTGAGCTGGTAGAGTGAGGGTTGATACAGTGTGGGTTGATACAGTGTGAGTTGGTAGAGTGAGGGTTGATACAGTGTGGGTTGATACAGTGTGAGCTGGTAGAGTGAGGGTTGATACAGTGTGAGTTGGTAGAGTGAGGGTTGATACAGTGTGAGCTGGTAGAGTGAGGGTTGATACAGTGTGGGTTGATACAGTGTGAGTTGGTAGAGTGAGGGTTGATACAGTGTGGGTTGATACAGTGTGAGCTGGTAGAGTGAGGGTTGATACAGTGTGAGTTGGTAGAGTGAGGGTTGATACAGTGTGGGTTGATACAGTGTGGATTGATACAGTGTGAGCTGGTAGAGTGAGGGTTGATACAGTGTGAGTTGGTAGAGTGAGGGTTGATACAGTGTGGGTTGATACAGTGTGGATTGATACAGTGTGAGCTGGTAGAGTGAGGGTTGATACAGTGTGGATTGATACAGTGTGAGTTGGTAGAGTGAGGGTTGATACAGTGTGGGTTGATACAGTGTGGATTGATACAGTGTGAGCTGGTAGAGTGAGGGTTGATACAGTGTGGATTGATACAGTGTGAGTTGGTAGAGTGAGGGTTGATACAGTGTGGGTTGATACAGTGTGAGTTGGTAGAGTGAGGGTTGATACAGTGTGGGTTGATACAGTGTGAGCTGGTAGAGTGAGGGTTGATACAGTGTGGGTTGATACAGTGTGAGCTGGTAGAGTGAGGGTTGATACAGTGTGGGTTGATACAGTGTGAGTTGGTAGAGTGAGGGTTAGTAGAGTGTCGATTGGTGGGGTGCGGGTTGGGAAGACAGATCGAGTATCGTTACTACAGTAACGATACTTAATCTGTCTCATGGCGACGAATAAACCACGGCGCAGTGTATACATCCTAACTAGCGTCGCAATGTTATAAACAGACCAATCACCAACTGACGAAGGTCCTGGTTCTGGGTTCATACTTCAAACATCAATAAGTTTAAGCTCCTCAATAGCTGCTGATCACTTTTTACTACTACACAGTAAGTTTACTGCTGAACAGGTAATTACGGATACACTAACCGTCTAAAGAGCCGGCGCATATCTTGTCGTCGTACGTTAGATACTGTGCGAGGGCCTTCGTCGTTAAGTTCAGACAGCTCTCGTAGTTCTCGTACGGGAGGTCAATGACCTTCAGCACCGGCGACTCGGACCCCATCAGCCCCGTGGTGAGGCCCCAGCCGGCCGCCTGGAGACCATCGATCGTCACCATCAAGCATAATGAATCCATCTCAGGTCTTTGCTACAGACCGTCTAGGTACCACCGCGGCGCCTAACAGCAGCAAAGATTGTGCTCCGGTTTAAAGGGCGCTGTACCTTTGATATTAGTGGGGTAACGATATTCACTATTTTATGTCTCAAAGCGACGAGCACAAACTAGTATAGTGTATAACATCCTAACTAGTACCACGTGGTTATGGGTGGGCGTGTCACTTAATATCAGGTGAACGTCCAGCTAGTCTCATCGCTTCGTTAAATAAAAAAAAAAGTAGTACTAGCGACAGTCTAGGTATCACTGCAAGCATTACTGTCGGTATTGAAGGGTGCTGTAGATTGTTTTGTTACTGGGGTAACGCGTCGTTGACATCTTATTTCATCGCTTCGACGAATAATAACAAAAATCTGTGATCCGGCTTGAAGGACGCTAGTGAATTATAGATACAACGTTGCAGTGTATATCACCGTAAGCAAATCCATAGTATTACTGGCAGGTGTAACCGGTGAACTGGTTACGCTACGTACCTTGCCACGGTTGCCATTTCTGAGCTGGTGGCTGGTGAGCTCCTCGCCGAAGTCCAAGCAGACGGGCACGATGTGGGCCTTGTACTCGAACGGGCGCGCCGCCACCACGACAGCGATGTCGTACTTGAAGTACAGCTCCAGCCCGCGGTACAGCTTCGGCACGATTATTTCTGACACCTGGACAAGGGAAGTACATCTGATGGTATTCTGATGGGTCTAGAAGATATTTTTTTTTTTTTAAATCATTTACTTCCTTTCCTTCTTTTCGAAAAAAAAAATTACTTATACAATTTTGACTAGATCGAATTCGACGTACATTTGCATCATCACCATAGTCACGACCAACACCATCGTCGCCATCTTCACCATCATCGTCGTCGTTACCATCGATTCCCTAATCATCATCGTCATAGTCACCACTATCATCGTCATTAACTTCATCGTTGGTCCTGGTCGGGTGAACTTCTCTGCAATTCGAGGATACACTTCTCAGCTTTCACCACCATCCACAAGATCCAGATCACCATAGAAACCAACTGTAGCTTTTTCTTTCTTCATTACTGGAGGTTGGAGAGTGAAGTTTTTTTTTTTTAAACGAAGCGGTGAGATGAGGAAGAAGAATGCTGCCTGCTAATTAAGGAACGAGGCTCTTGCTCCCACCAGCCCTTATTAGGGCGGCGTGGTGAGGACTGTCTCAAATCTCCCCATATGGAACAAACGAAGGTCGGAGGAAGCCGTTGGGTGGAGGCAGCGCAGGACCGGTTGATGTGCAGATCTATCGGAGACCTATGTCCAGCAGTGGACGCCTATCGGTTGGTGATGACGATGACTGCATCATATCGTGGCCTTGAAACACAAGGTGTTAAGTCTCGTTACTTCAGTAATAACACTTGCTACAGCCCCACTCAAACCGGAACACAATATTTATAAAGCAAGATTTATAGCGGAAGTGGTGACCACTCACGTCGGACCTCTGGACGTAAGCAGCATCGTGCGCGTGGTCCCAGCGTCGGTACAGCTTGCCAGCCGCCAGGGCGTACTGCGTCACCGGCTCCAGCTGTCGTGTGGTCTCGTTCCAGAAGCAGTGCGCCGCTGCATTAAATATCTTATATAGAGATACCTCATCAACCTTTGCCGATGGATGTCCACTGCTGGACTTTAAGACTGCACGCCACTGGGCCCAGCGATTTCTGCATCTACCCTCTTCGTTAATTTCCTTTCAGAATTTATAAGCACTCGATGATTTCTTCTAACACAAACTTTCCACCTAAGAGTTGTAGATGGTCACCACTTTTTTTTTTGACCGGAAATCCGTCATTGGACACCCCTATGTTGTAGGAGCAACAGAAGGGATAAGCTGGACTCTTAACCACTAAAACCCTATGGTGAGACAGTCAACGAACGAAAAAATCAATACACGAACACACTCTCTGGAAGAAGGAAATAGAACGCCTCCATCGCACTTATAACTTATTTTTTAAATTATGAAGTGTCGAACCAGCGGGAAATCACCTGATGGTAAGTGATACGCCTGCTTATAACAAAATGGTTAGGACGGTCTCCGGAAATAAAGGCATACCACCAATGAAATAGCGGAGTGATTATCACCACTTCGTAAAGTAAGGTCAATGTAAAAGAAGGTAGAAGTAAAACTTCCACTTCACCATCAGATGACATAGAGGTATTTAATAAAAGCGTCACGACTAAAGCTGATACATTACTCTAGAAGGTGACACCTTCAGCCAGCTAGAACTGGTAATCGTGTACCTGACAGCACTAGGGTGTTGCTGATGAGGGAGCCGCCGCAGATCTGGACTGGGTTGGGGCCGTAGCCCCTGCGGTACACGCCCACGTGCCACGGCACCTCCGCGAAGTGGGCCCTGCGTCCATGCAGCACCAGCGGCGTGCTCTTCGGCGGCGGTACACCACATTCTGACAATTATACATTTAACCACAGATCAATAAAGAAGAGTGTTATAAATTTTAAAGAAACCATAAATTTATTTATACCATCACAATCCTCTCAGTTGATGTACGTCCATTGTTGGACAGAGGTCGAGACCAACGCAGCCTATTGCAGCCGACTAACAGAATTTTGCAAACATTACCGTATTCCGGTTTGAAGGACGCTGTAGCTAGCGTAATTGCTTGAGTAATATGACTCAACATCTGATGTCTCAGACGTCGAGCGCAATGTTGTAAAGTGTGTACCATCGTAACTAGCGCCGTGTTATTATGGACGGGCGTGTCACTTACCATCAGGTGAAGGTCTCGCTCGTATCATCGCTTAATTGAATAAAAAAGTAAGTATGGGAGAAGGTGGTGCAGCGCCAAGAATGCTCCGGCTCTAATGCCGACATTCAGATCACAGCAACGTTGATATGGTGGCAGATTTAGAATGTAACAGTGGCAGTTGGGGGCAAGAGATCTTGTACGTGGTGGACCCTACTAATCAACAAACGAAGCTCTGGCTCCTACCAACCCCCATTAGGCTAGCGTGGTGGAAAATGGCCCAACTCCGCTCATATTAACTTCTATAAACGGAAGTCTATAGTGATCGATCGACGTGGAGATCTTTGGGAGAGTCCACCAGTCGACATCTATCTGATTGGTGGCTGATGTCTGTGTGTGGTGGTAGTTAACTACACAGTTTCAAAACAACCCTACCACTAACCAAACATTACAATATGTGGCTCTGGAGTCGTATCATCTCCTTTAATCTCTTACTCTTTCTTTTTAATACCCACCGGCAGTGCACACGGGGCCAGAACTCCACACTCCCTGCCGGCAATGCATGTAAGGCAATTCAACCGGCGAGTAGTAGTTCGGAGCTTTACACGACGTCCTTATCACAGTTCCTTCCACTTCTTCATCCCCGCACTCCCGCGGCTCTCCTATCTCTTCGTCCAAACACTCATACTCCACACTGACATGTTTTATAAGCATACACGTTTCTGCAAAAAAAAAAAAAACTCGATAAGGTTTTGAAACACCCACCCACTTCTTGCTAACATAAGAGATTTTTTTTTAATTGGGGCAGAAAATTCACCCTGTTGTAATAGACTACAATAAAGTACCACATTGAATTCACCACGGCGATCTAGAAGACCTAAGATTTTATTAAAATCTCGTTACTCCAGTAAATTTATCGGTTCGAATGCGCTGTTTTGACAACATCGCTTATTAAACCCGAAACCAGTATTATTTGTACACTATTGTTCGGCTGTAGTAAAAGGCGTTGCTGTGGAGCCTAGAGTCTAAAGTTCTCCGAGTCGCGAGACTCGGATTTGAATCTCGCAGAGTCGTGGTTTTTCTAAAGTCAAGAGTCTTGCAGAGTCGAGAATTCCCTATAGTCAAGTCTAGCAGATTCGAAAGTCTCTCAGGGGCAAGAGCCTCCCAGAGTCGAGAGTGTTCCAAAGTCGAGAATCCTCCAGAATCAAGAGTCTCGCAGATTCGAGAGTCTCTCAGACGTGAAAGTCTCCCAATGTCAAAAATCCCCCAGAATCAAGTCTCGCAGAGTCGAGAGTCTCTCGGACGCGAGAGTCTCCCAAAGTCGAGAATCCCTCAAAATCCAAAGGCTCGTAGAGTCGAGAATCCTCAGAGTCAAGAGTCTCGCAGAGTCGTGTACCGCAGAGTCGAGAGTCTCTCAGAGTCGAGAATCATCGAAAGTCAACTGGCGCAGAGTCGAGATTATCTCAGAGTCGAGAGTCTCCTACAGTCTACCGCAACTGACACCTATCACTAGTTAACCAACAGTAAATTTTTATACTAACGAACACATCGCGGTATCTCTGGCCATACCCCGTCCAAGCAGGCGACCAGCGGCTCACCCACCAGCCTGTAGCCATCACCGCACGAGTACTTTACATATAAATAATCGGATTCCGTTGAATTGTTATCGCTGATGACGGTGTAGGTGCCGTTCTGCGGCTCCTCTGGCAGTTCACACCTGTCGAAATAAATGTGTTTTTTACTATCATAACATCCTGCTGATGGTAAGGAATACGCCTGTTCATATCGAGAAGTTAGACGTTTATACTGCGACAGCGTGTATTACATTGTATTCGTTCTATAGGAATTTTGGGGTTGTTAAGACTCCTACAATGGAAGCTGGAGTATTATAGCTCATCATCTTGGTGTACAGATTTGGCCATAGAGGTAACCAATAGTGGGTAAGGTGATGAAATATGCCGTTGTTTATACTTCGGTCGTTCCGTCACCGTTGGTTCACTGGTTGGACGGATCAGAGTCCTCACGCCGCACAGTTCCATCTTCTCATCAGAGCCGTCGACGCACTCGATCGTCTGGAAACGAGATTATTTAAAATCATAATCAGAAGCTTCAGTGGACTGAATGGAATTAATACATAGATACAAATAGTAAACGGTCCATTTAATTTTGTCCACTGTTGGGAATTATATCTATTAAAAGATTAAAAAATGTTGAACATGATGACGCTATTATTAATCCATTAAAACCTGGATTCGACCGGGACAAACCGATTCGAACCTTCGCCGCGGGGGGTTCGGAGAGGATATCTCCCGGGGCTTCCGTGGTCTCTGGGTAAAGGGTTCGAGGGAATCCGTTGTCCACACAATGGAGGCCGAGGTGGGGGCGCGCAGAATATTCCGGCGCGCCCTGCAGGGTGGTTTATCCCTCCCTACCGAGGTATTATAGGACTGCGAAAGCGGCCAGCGCCGGTGAGGGTCGCAGACGAAGGCACCAAGCCGTACCCGTAACCCTTGCCACCAGGCGACGAGTCGGGAACATCGTGGGGGTTTTAGTCGGTGCAAGTCCGACATAATCCGTCCTTGTCCCCGCGAGGACGAGTATGCGTAGGCATTTCCCCACACGTAAAACAAAAAAAAAAAAAAACCGATTCGAACCGGTTTGTTGATAAAGAAAAATAATAAACGATTCATTTCATTTTCCCACTGTTGGGAATTCTTTCTCTCTCTGAAGATATAAAAATGTTGATAATAGTGATGATCTTATTACCAATATTATCTATTATCCTTAATTGTTCATAAAGATAATCCTCACCCGGTTGCACTGGGCGGCCTCGTCCACGCAGCCACCGTACTCGCACTGGAACTGACCCTCGGAGCAGAGCAGCTCCGAGCACGACCAGAGCGTCTCATCAGACCCGTCAGCGCACTGCTTCACACCATCGCAACGTTGCTCCAACGGTATCATACCACCATCGCGACATTTGAACTTGTCCCTGGAAGCCCAACCGTCAACATCATCACTACTTCTTAAGCATAGAATAAACCCACTGACGCCCACGGCTGGACATTTCTACAAATGAGGGTAAAAAGTAAAAACTTACATCTTCATATACCCACTGATTGGAGTCCAGTAATTATCTCGCAAGGAGAGTTAAATCTATTTATGATCACGCTAGCTAAGCTCCGTTGGTGGAAGTCATATTTTCATGAAAGCTATGGTCCCTGAAACTTGGTGAATGGTTGCAGTGTACAAACCCTTCTATGATGGTCTCGCCGCGACATCTAGGCAGCAGTTCGTCGGACTCGTCCGGGCAGTCCTGCCTGTTGTTGCACGGATCTTCCTCGTCCACGCACCCTCCGTACGTACACCTGAACTGGGACGCATCACATCTGTGGGGAGTGAAATTATTTATCCTCACCATCAACCGATAGACGTCCACTGCTGGACATAGGCCTCTCCAAAGATCTCCACATTGATAGTCAGCATGCTGTTCGTAGAGGTTCATATGGGAGGATTTGAGCCATTTCCCACCACATTGGGCTAATGCTCCGCGAGCAAATGGGGTTGAATTGGGTCCCGTGAGCCGATATGCCGAGTCTCACCCCCCTAAGCACGAAGCCTTGACATCCGGTGAAGAGAAACATTTTCTATGAAACCACCATGTTCTATGAACTTACAGCTACCCGCGTCCAGCGGCTTCCTGCGATCTTTGTTAGTGAGGAGATTTGGCCATTGTCCCACCTCGCTGATCCCATGCGGGTTGGTGGGAGCCAGAGCCTCGTTTGTTGATTACCAGGCTGCACCACGAGCTGGTGAAGTTGGCTTGGGTCTAATGAGTTGTTGAGACCCTTTACACCCCCAATTTATGTTCGTTCTCTCATTCATTAGTATTATATATTTATACATTAACATCAAACGCATTAGATTGTTTTTGTTCATTCATTCAGCTGTGTTCCCTCTATAATTACTTTGTATCCGTTCTTTCATTCGGTGTTAGTTCATTCATTAGTTTGAATTCGGGGATTCTTTCATTTATATTCGTTCCTGCATTTATTAGTGTGTGTTCATTCATTCATTCGGTTGTGTTCCCTCTATAATTACTTTGTATCCGTTCATTCATTCGGTGTTAGTTCATTCATTAGTTTGAATTCGGGGATTCTTTCATTTATATTCGTTCCTGCATTTATTAGTGTGTGTGTGTTCATTCATTCATTCGGTTGTGTTCCCTCTATAATTACTTTGTATCCGTTCATTCATTCGGTGTTAGTTCATTCATTAGTTTGAATTCGGGGATTCTTTCATTTCTATTCGTTCCTGCATTTATTAGTGTGTGTGTTCATTCATTCATTCGGTTGTGTTCCCTCTATAATTACTTTGTATCCGTTCATTCATTCGGTGTTAGTTCATTCATTAGTTTGAATTCGGGGATTCTTTCATTTATATTCGTTCCTGCATTTATTAGTGTGTGTGTTCATTCGTTCATTCGGTTGTGTTCCCTCTATAATTACTTTGTATCCGTTCATTCATTCGGTGTTAGTTCATTCATTAGTTTGAATTCGGGGATTCTTTCATTTATATTCGTTCCTGCATTTATTAGTGTGTGTGTTCATTCATTCATTCGGTTGTGTTCCCTCTATAATTACTTTGTATCCGTTCGTTCATTCGGTGTTAGTTCATTCATTAGTTTGAATTCGGGGATTCTTTCATTTATATTCGTTCCTGCATTTATTAGTGTGTGTGTTCATTCATTCATTCGGTTGTGTTTGTTTGTTAATTCGAGTTTGTTCATTCATTCGTCTATGTTCGTTCCTCCAATCATTCGTGTTTGTTCGTCCATCCATTCGTCCATTTATTTATTCGTTTTGATTCGGTTTAGTTCGTTCATTCGTTCGTGTTCAAAGTCTTTTTGGAACAAGAAATCCGAATGGCATTGGGATGTGTAAACCAAATCTTGATCATCTGTTTCCTGTTGGGTCTATGATCACTTTTTCACCCCCACTCCCCCCCACAGATTTCGTACTTACTCACGAGTTCTACACAGTTCGAATGTCTCGTCGCTGCCGTCGGGACAGTCGATCAGGCCGTTGCAGTCGCTGTTAATCCTCGTGCAGGTGCCCTCGTTGCATCTCCACTCGTTGAAACTGTAAATAAACCGTTGCTTAATAATTCCATTGCAATTAAAAAAAAAAAAAAAAACAGTAGTACGTATAAATAAATATATAAACCTGCAATCTGGTAGTGCCTGACGCGTCTTCCTGCTGGTAGATACATTCTTCGACCAGAGTGAACTGAAATAGAAAAATGAAATGGAAGGTCTGATCAGCAAATGGTGAGGAAATCCTTGGCTGATAACTATGTTCAGCAGTGCACGTTTATAACGTATCCGATAGTTAGAATATTTACACAACGGAGTTTAGTCGAAGATCGGATCAAGAAACATAGGAAGATACGTCGTTGTTGAAACTAAAGTGCAACTGGTGATAGGTCTATAAACTGAAGAACGTCTAAATCGGACAAACAGTATGCAAATATTGCTGTGTTCCGGTTTAAAGGGCGCTGTAGCTATTGTAATTACTAGGGTAACGAGACAACATCGTATTTATTTGTGATACACTCGCTCATAACAACGTGGGGCTAGTTAGGATATTACCAATTGCACCACATTGCGCTCTTCCCCTGAGATATAATATATTGAGCTACATTAGGTAGCTTAGGTACTTGGTAATTATACTAGCTACAGCGCCCTTCAAACCGGAACACAGTAATGTTCGCGCACTGCTGTCTAATCAACAGCAACAGCTCCACTGTTCCTCTTCCTCACGCCTACTATTACATAAATACGCCATCTTTGTATTATAATATAGTAAAGTACAACACTACGATTAAGGTACATCACTAGATTCATCATCAGCCTATAGACGACCACTGCTGGACATGGGCCTGTCCTAACGACCTCCAGGTTTGTAGGGGTTAACATGGAGGGATTTAGGTTAGTGGGAGCCAGAGCTTCGTTTATCAGCAAATGCACCGCGATCAGGTTTGTGTTTAAATTTTACTATATTAAAGACGTCGCTTTACGTAAAAACGAGTGACGCGACGTTATTTGTGACACATGAAATAAATCTAGATTACGCTGAACACTACATTGTAGTTAAAATTACCTGTAATCGTTTAAAATGTGATACGATGTAGCTTCCAACACGGACACCGCTACTGAGAGGAGATACAAAACAATTATAAGGTTGATTAATGTTAATACGAGTGAGACGTTCACTCGATTGTAAGTGATATATACTTTACTACATTGCGAGTGTCGCCATAAACATAAGATGTTCAATTTTGTTACCCCAGTAAAGCGCCCTTCAAACCGGAACACAGCAGTGAAGCTGCGGTAGTATCTATCTATTAGCATCATTAGTGATTCCCATAGCAAGACATAGGCCTCTAATAAAACCGACAGGCAGTAGTGTGCAAGCTATTGTGTTCCGGTTTGAAGGGCGCTGTGACTAGTGTATTTATTTAGGTATCGAGACTCAACATGTCATGCCTTAAGCGACGAGCATAATGTAGTCGAGTATTTATACTAAGTAGCGTCGTTTTTTTATCGGCGCCCGACAATCAGGTGAACGTTAAAAAAAAATCTAGACCAAAGATTTCCAGGTTTATTCTTCTCATTCCTACCGTATCTCCAAAACCATGCAGGTCCACCTGGACCTTGAGAACTGAGGATCCAGAGGAATCCAATATGACGGTGTATATCATCCCAACTAGTACACTGCTGACCGTAACATACAAGACTCAACATCATACATCATCCTAACTACACATCGATACACAGCATATATTGTCTATGAGAGCAGGCCTATCACTCAACATCAGGTGAACCCCTTAATCCAAATCTCCCCCCCCCCCCTCATCGCGTAAAAGAATAAAAAAACGGATTATGATGACTTCAATAAGAGAACAAATCCTTACTACAGACGATATAATAATGTTTACTTACTCATAAAAAAAATTGAGTTCACCATAACGTATATATATATGTTAATATATTATATATGTTAGTATTAAATAGACCATATTGTTATATATAATTAACAGCTGAACACTTTTATTTAAGTAACGCGCGTTGTGAATAAGTAGGGATCACTTTTGAGGTTATATCTTGTGTATATCTCCTTGACCTATTGATAAACTGGTTTATTATATGATCAGTTATAAGTGACGTTATGAGCTATAACTAGTGTGGCCATAAATATTGTTACATAAAAACTTTTTCTTTATAAACTTTTTAATTGTTTTGAATTTGGAACGCGTGTATTATTTTAAAGATTCGTTTCGATTTTGCGCCGTTTTACATATTTTTTCGCCTTTTTGATCAAATTGTGGAGTGGGGTGTTAAAGGAAATAGTATTGCAACGATCGTCTCCCACAAAGTGGGTATGGAACCGCTCCGGTTATATTCCAGACGCTTCAAAAGCTTGGTATCAGCCGTGTGTTCGTGTATCGCACTACAAACATACAACAACACTTCCTCTGTCGAAGACTAGAAAAGATAGGTGCAGCCGCGTGCTGTTAGAACTACAAAAGCTTGCTACCAGACGAGTGTTCGTGTATCGTACAACCACCAGATACAACACTTCCCCTGTCGGAGACCAGAAAAGATCGGTGCGCCCGCGTGCTGTTAGAATTTCAAAAACTTGCTATCAGACGTGTGTTCGTGTATCGTACAACCAACAGATACAACACTTCCCCTGTCGAAGACCAGAAAAGATCGGTGCGCCCGCGTGCTGTTAGAATTTCAAAAGCTTGCTATCAGACGTGTGTTCGTGTATCGTACTACCAACAGATACAACAACACTTCCCTTATCCAATTGGATCCAATGAAGATTCCTGCTAGGACTCTATATTATAAAACAAGAAGAAGACTTGAAGCTTGATCCTAATCAAGTCACGGTCGATATACAGGATATGATCTAAATCAATCTTTACAATTAAAGATGGATGATAATGATCAAACCTTCTGTCGCGATACGCAGGTGAAAGCCATAGAAATATAAATATATTATATAAAGAACCTGCTCAAGTGGTCGGAAAGGTACGTGGTCATCATCCTGCATCAGTAAAGGTTCGGTGAGACGTGTCTCATCAAGGAGTCACAAAACTACATCTTTATGAAAAAGGAGTTAGCCGCGGGACTGCTACTGCCACTACGAGTCGAATTTTGTCGTGTGATGCTGCAAAAGCATTGAGAAGATCCCCAATTTTGTGATAAAGTTTATGAATTTATGGTCAGATGAAACGACCAGCAAGGAAGATGGCTATTTAAATCACCTGATGAGACAACAAAACCCAAAATCAATTCAAAATTAACTTATGGATATCAAATGGGAAAGTAATTGGGCCTTTTGGGAACTTAGATATTGTTAAGGAAATTGGAAGTCCAATTCGCAAAACACAATCACAGTCCAAAATAATTCCAGGTCAATTGAGTTTGCTGATCAGCAGTCCAGAAAGCGAAGCCAAGAGTTGTTAGTACGAGAATTACATCAATTGAATACGGAACAATGCAATGGGCTGGAAGCAAAGCGGCAGCAGTACTGACTTGTGTTGGGAACTGGAACTGGAACCTTTCTACCCTCTTGTGCCCTGTTGTTATTTAATAATAAACATCGCCTATCTACCCCCTCTAACTTCTAATCACATCTCAACATTATCCCTTTTCGGCACATAGTAAAAATGATTACTATCAATAGGTAGCTCGCTACCTACCGTACCGGAAGGCGTAGCGTGGGCAGACCCCCCACAAGGTGGACCGACGACCTGGTCAAGGTCGCTGGCAACCATTGGATGCGGGTGGCCCAGGACCGGTCTGAGTGGAAATCTTTGGGGGAGGCCTTTGTCCAGCAGTGGACGTCTTCCGGCTGACTGGATTGGATTGGAGGTAGCTCGCTGGCCTAATGGTTAGAGCGTGCGGCTTTCATTCCGAAGGCCGCGGGTTTGAACCTCGGCATGTACCGATGACTTAATATTCAAGTTGTGTACATTTGTGAACTTTAGCTACAACAGCGAGATACAAACGGTGAAGGAGAACATCGCGAGGAAACCCGCACACTGACATCATCTTTGCGTGTGTGGTGGCTCCAATATAATGGCAACAGGCTCGCCCCCTGTTACATGGGACCTAATCGGACCATATCTGGCGAAAAGTGGGTGTTTATTCACCTTTGCCTACCCCTACTGGGAAAAAGGCGTGATAATATAATATATATATATACTATTAAAATTCCATTTTTTGTTTAGGAGAAGTTGCCATTTGTTTGTGGCTAGATTTCCTAAAGTATTATACTATTTTATAATCTTGAATAGTTGTAGGAACTATTTAAAATACTTGCCGTAGTAGTGTGAGTACTTTTTTTTATCACCACGATGAGTGAAAGTGGATTTAAAGTTGAAATCATTAATTTTGGTGATTTTTTATGTATAAACTGAACGTATTCTGGTACTTTTAATGATTGCGATAGATACTATTTAGGTTATATATACTATTTAGGGTATACGAGTGCTATTTAGGTTGCTGTTACAAACAAAAGATCAGGAATATTTGAAAAATTGTGGTCACAATAGTAACGAATACTATTATGGGTGTTGATTTTCAAAACTAAAATATTTTTTTGGAATTTCAAAAAAAATCTAGATATTTTTTTTTTTCTCTATTCTTTCTGGAGTAGTCATGACCAGGTCCATCCTGTGGTGTATTTTTATCCTTGAATTTTGGGACACGTCGTACATATATATATTATATACTACGCCTACCCTAGTTAGGATGATATTAATAGTATCATATTGCACTCGTCGCCTTTAGATACATGTTAAATCTCGTTACCGCAGTAATTTTAACTACGGTGCCTTTTAATCTGGTGCATAAGAATATTTGTCAGCTGTAATAGGCGCTGTTACCTACCTACCACTGTTGGACTGCCTCCCCAAAGATCTCCACATCGTCCGGTCCCACGTTATTAATCCAGTGGGTTCCCGCGATTTTCACCAGATCGTCCACCTTGTGGGAGGTCTTCCAACGCTACGTCCGTCCTAGGTCACAGCTAGGTCATCTATTGACGAAACCAACGAAGCTAGACACTCGTCAGCGCGTCAATAGATAGCTCAACACGTTTCCTGTCTGTGATTAATGGCGACGGTGTTTCCTATGTATTATAAGGAAAAAACACTAGCGCGTAAATACGCAAATAAACATTCAAACACGTACACGTACTAACGCACACAGAGACACTCTCGCTCGGCTGCTCACTCACACATGCAAACACTTGTACACGAGCTGACGCACGCAGGTTACGCGCGCTTGAATGCTCACTCACACATGCAAACGCTTGTACACGAGCTAACGCAACAGAGGTACGCTCGCTCGGACGCTCACGCACACATGCAAACACGTGCGCGCGCATCGCACACACACTAACGTACATACGATTACGGCGCATTTCTTAGTTAGAACTCTTTATAGTTTTTATATAAGACTTTTTGTTTCTGTAGTTATGGTCCGGTTGTCTTGTTTTATAAAAAAAAACAACTCATAGGTTACACTAATTCTAACCTGCTCGTGCATACAGATAATCAACGAGGCTCTGGCTCCCACCAACCCTCGTCGAGTCGAGTGGGAAAAGTGGGGGAGGCCTGTCACCAGCTGTCTATTGACTGATGATGATAGGGTTAGTAGTTTATAAAAATATGATGCACAAGAAACTGCAAAGTTTTTGTTCTTGAAGTGCCTCTTCAAGTAGTGAATGTTGGCGATCAGCGTAATACAGTTTTTTTTTTTTTTTTTGCTGTCTGACTACTAGACAATATAGTGCAGTGGTTTCCCGTTGCCTTCTGCACAACTGCAAACAGGACCTGGTAAATAGAAGAGCCCTCGAGTAATTTCCGTATTGTATCCAATGGGGGATCTTTGGAGAAGGCCAATGTCGGTGGACTTCTATCAGCTGATGACGATGATTCGAGTAATACGCCCACAACGTATCGCTAGTTAGGATAATATACACTGCACGACATTGTGCTCGTGTTCTTTACTCCAGTAATTATACCGCAGCGCCGTTTAATCCGGAACACGGTAAGTTTGTACAGTACTATTCGTCAGCTACAATCGGCACTGCATTGGTACCTAGATGGCAACTGATGGCTATCACCAAGGACTTGCTTCAGGTGTTTTTGTTGAGGATATTAGGGATCTTCGACGCATTTTTGACCATCGACTGGTCAGCCGACAAGGTGTGACGTCATCGTTATCCATCATACAACGGACGCTCTTCTTCTACGCAATTATTCCAAAGTCAACTCTATAGCTTTAATACTAAAGATCAAATTCGCTTGATTCTATGTACTGTGAACTCGCGCCGCGTGCATTTGTCATCCATACAAAGCGCTCATTTAAATGGACTCTATGCTGTAGGGGACACAGTTCAGATTTGTTTGATCGAACAAATGGAACTGTATTACCCGGCCAAGTGCACGCGTCGCGCTGCGCCTCTGTTATATACTACCGTTGCGACTGTTTTAGTTTGGCGACGGAATAATGCCGCCATTCCGCCATTGCTATGAATGTATATTGGAAGAAGGAATTAAACTCTTTTCAATTCTACTGTTTAATATCAGCAAACTCCAATTAAGAGTCAGTGCATCGGTTATATTCTGGTTAATATGTGAGAGAATGAGATGGATGTACTGTGGAGATTGTAAACAGAGAGAGATAGAGCTATTGAAAAACAATTTGTATTGATTAAAGTAGGAAAGAAGTAATTTTTTTCAGTTCTGCCCATAATAGCGCTAGTTGATATTACGCTCGTTTGAGACGTAAGATGTTGTCTGATTACCGCAGTAATTACCCTGCTGCAACGCCTTTCAAACCAGAACACGGTAATGTTTGCTTGTTCATATGCCTAGACGGTCTCCAGCAACAAAGATCTACCAGTGAAGGGTACAATATTGTAACAGATTTCATTATTTCTCTCTCTTTCTCTCTTTATATTTTTAGAGCGAGACAGATATAGTATGAAGACTGTATGGTGTGCGGAGTAGTTAGCGCGCTGGGGGCCGTAGTGCGAAAGAGACGGACGATAGGGGTACTACATAGAAAAGCATTCTATCTCGCTCTCACAATCTCTTATATTCTTATATAGTTCTTTTGTATTACGGAAGTCGGTTCAATTCTGGAATTAAATGCTGTAAAGCTTCATTGGATGGGGAGGGGAGTGGTTTAGTAAGTAGGGTGGGTTAACCACTGAGCTATGGAGGCAGATGGTGTTATGAACTCCTCCATATTCATCCGTCGTTAAAGGAACCAGTACATCTTGATCATAGCCTGGTGTTTCATGATAGTTGTGAATGTGGTGTGGCTGCTGCAGGCGCTTCCGGTGTCCGTAGCGACGCCGCGGAGGTAGTACCTGGTGGTGTTTTGAACTGTGGTGGCGAAGGTCAGGCCGCTACCGCTGTCGGTACCACACAACCCTGGCCCTGAAGGATTGGATAATGGTTACGATAGTCTGAGAGAAGTTAGTTCGATTCCCACTAAGAGACATCGAGGAGAAATCGATCCGCCTCAATAACACCTCTCCTGCAATGGGAACAACTTGAGTCCCAGCAGTGGGAATATTACGTGGGCATGTGTAATTTGTACATAATAGACATGAGCAGCGAAGGTCTACCTTATTACTACTATTATTCTATACTACAAAGGATGAAGATTAACACCTACGTACGGTTATGTCCAGCAGTGGGAGTCTATCGGCTGGTGGTATGTTGTTCGCCATTACATGAGACTGGGTACCGGATTACTCCAGTAATTACACCAGCTACAACGCCCTTCAATACCCACAGTGCTGTTTACATGCTATTCTAGCTGCAGTGGTCTAGACGGTCACCAGCAATGGAGACCTACCACCAATAAAAGCTATGTTGATGATCACACCCACCGTTGGGATTACCAGCGCACAGTTTTTCAGCGCCGGAGCTGACGGTGCAGTCGTCGCGCGATACTAGCGGCATGTCTAACGTTTGAAGCGCCTTCGCACCGGATACCTCATCGCCGGTTCCCCATCCGGCCGACTGTGGAAAAAACCATGAGGATTCAGTAGTATTAGCCGTCCAGGATGAGATGTTTGATTACATCAGAAAGAAGTTCACGTGATTATATTTACTGACTGCTAGTCTCAAGACTGTCTGCATACAATGAACGATACAACGTTCATATATACAATTATTCAAAACTCAACTCTATAGCTTGAGCGCTAAAGATCAAATTCGCTTGAACGGAATTCTATGTAGATTACCCGCGCCGCGGTACACTCGTCCATACAAAGCGCTTATTTAAACGGACTCTATGTTGTAGACGACACAGTTCAGATTTGTTTGATCGAACAAATGGAACTGTATTACCCGGCCAAGGGCCCGCGTCGCGCCGCGGTACACTCGTCCATACAAAGCGCTTGTTTAAACGGACTCTATGCTGCAGGGGACACAGTTCAGATTTGTTCGATCGAACAAATGGAACTGTATTACCCGGCCAAGTGCACGCGTAGCGAACGTTTAAATTAGCCGGGTAGTAATCGGCGGCCTTTGCAATTATTACCTTCCCATTGTTGCCCGCCACCAGCTGCTTGTCCGCCATCTCCCGCTTGAAGTCCAGACACACGGGCCTCACGTGGCGCTGGTACTCGAACCCGCGCGACACCACCACCACCGCGAGGTCGTCCTGGTAACCACCATCAGCGCCGCGGTAACCTTTCGCCACCACGATCTTCTTCACCTAGATATGGGGGCTAACGTTAGACAATACATGCAGAATGTTCACTTGGTTTTCAGTGATGCTCTCTGATGATGGAGACACAGCAGGATACGGCCTACAAACAGATATACCGCTGGTGCTGATCATTTTGAGGCCTAAAATATCTGCACCAGTAACTACACTAGCTACAACGCCCTTCAAACCGGAACACACTGATATTTGCACACTGCTGTCTCTCACCTGCAATAGGAGCTTCGGTGGTACCTACACGGCCTCCGGCAATAGGGACCTACCTATCACTAACAACAGCTACAGCGTCCTTCGAACCGGATAACAATCACATCTGCAGTACTGTGTGTCAGTTGCATACCATAGATGTACAGTATCTATTACCGCCGCTGTTAAACATTGTGTTCCGGTTTGAAGGGCGCTGTAATTACTGCGATATCGATACTTACCATCTCAAAGCGACGAGCGCATTGTGGTGATGTATACCAATAATAAAAAAAAAAAAAAAAAAAAAAAAAAAAAAAAAAAAAAAAAAAAAAAAAAAAAAAAAAAAAATAAAGCGTGTGATGACCGCCTCCAGAACACTTACGTCCGATCTCTGTGCGTACGGTTCATCGTCGGGATGCTGCCAATCGCTGTACGTTTTGCCCACGGCCACTGCGAAGTTGGTCACGTTCCTGACAGCGTTCGCCTTCTCGTCCCAGAAGCAGCGAGCAGCTGGAACCGAAGTGTGTCAGTTGATGGTAACTGATACGCCTGTATATAACCATCTGGCGCTAGTTAGGACGATGTAGTTCAATTCACTAGCTACAGCGCCCTTCAAACCAGAACACTGTAATATTGCGCTATTTAGGATGATAAATGGCACCACATTAAAGCCGTCGCTTAGAGACATATTATGTTAAGTCTCATTACAGTAGTAATAGCTACAGCGCCCTTCAAACCGGGACACATCGATTTGCACACTACCGTTTTGCAGCGGTACATAACTAGACCCAGCAATAGACTTACCGCCAGTAAGTTTGAAGGGCGGTGTAGCTGGTGAAATTACTGGGGTGACGAGACTTGTATCCCGTATCATCATTCCCCACAGACGTCCACTGCTGGACAAAGGCTTCCCCAAATCACGTCCACATCAATCGATCCTCGACTACCCGTATCCAGCGTCGGCCTTCACCGATCGGAGCACCTAGTGTGGGACAACACTACGACAACACTACTGTCTGCCGGTATGCTGTCGCCACCAGTATATCAAGTAGTAAACAGTAATGTTACTACACACCGACGCGCTTCTCTCACCGGTCAATATCACGGAGTTGCTGATGAGTGAACCGCTGCAGATGTGTTCGTGTATCGCCGCTAGCACGTTCTTATTGTATATGCCGGCGTGCCAGGGTATGGACGACCTTGGCGCACCAGCACCGGCACCAGCACCGGAACCGGAACCGGAAGTAGGGTTCAGTAGGCCACATTCTGTAATAAAAAAGATCCATCATTTTAAACGGTCACACTTTCCCGCCAAAATCAGTATGAAATTGTTCCGGTTTGAAGGGCGCTGCAGCTATTACTACAGTAATAAGACTTAGCAATGTCTCCAAGCGACGGGAACAATGTGGTGCTGTATACATCATCATAACCAAACATTACCGTATTCCGGTTTGAAGGGCGCTGCAGCTATTACTACAGTAATAAGACTTTACGTGTTGTCTCTAAGCGACGGGCACAATGTGGTGCTGTATACATCATCATAACCAAACATTACCGTATTCCGGTTTGAAGGGCGCTGCAGCTATTACTACAGTAATGAGACTTAATATCTAATATCTCGAGGCGACGAGCGCAATATGCTATATCCTAAATACCGGCATGTTATGAGCAGGCGTATCACTTACCACCACGCGAACGTCCCACTGAAAAAAAAAAAAAAAAACCTGCGTATCACCAGGTATGCAGGTGGGCCAGGAGTTCCAGTTGCCGCGCCTGCAGGTCATGTACGGCAGCTCTATCGGCGTGTAGTACTGCGGGCGGCGGCACGTCGGCTGCACCACCGCGCCGTCCAGCTCCGCGTCCCGGCACGGCCTCGTCTGCTCGGTGCCGGCGATGATGCAGTTGTACAGCACGCTGCGGTGCCTCATCACCCGGCAGGTCTCTGTTCCCGTCAATCACGCAACTGAACAGCCCGATCCCACCGCTGGGAGAGCCTTGCCCAACACCAAATCAAGAAGAAAATACGCACATAAATGATGTCCAAGACAAAGGATGTAGTGTGAACATCCTATCACCATCACAACTGTTAGGTGTATTACATTATATAGTTAGGATGATGTACACTACAACACTACTTCACCGATTTCACTAGCTACAGCGCCCTTCAATACATACAGTAATGTGGTGTTGTAGCTAATGAAATTACTGCGGTAACAAGGCTTAATATATGTCTGTAGATGTATACAACGTGGTGCAGTGTATACCATCCTAAGTTTACATTATTTCAATTTGAAGGGTGTTGTAGCTAATGAAATTACTGCGGTAACAAGGCTTAATAAATGTCTGTAGATGTATACAACATGGTGCAGTGTATACCATCCTAAGTTTACATTATTTCAATTTGAAGGGTGTTGTAGCTAATGAAATTACTGCGGTAACAAGGCTTAATATATGTCTGTAGATGTATACAACGTGGTGCAGTGTATACCATCCTAAGTTTACATTATTTCAATTTGAAGGGTGTTGTAGCTAATGAAATTACTGCGGTAACAAGGCTTAATAAATGTCTGTAGATGTATACAACATGGTGCAGTGTATACCATCCTAAGTTTACATTATTTCAATTTGAAGGGTGTTGTAGCTAATGAAATTACTGCGGTAACAAGGCTTAATATATGTCTGTAGATGTATACAACATGGTGCAGTGTATACCATCCTAAGTTTACATTATTTCAATTTGAAGGGCGTTGTAGCTAATGAAATTACTGCGGTAACAAGGCTTAATATGTCTGTAGATGTATACAACGTGGTGCAGTGTATACCATCCTAAGTTTACATTATTTCAATTTGAAGGGCGTTGTAGCTAATGAAATTACTGCGGTAACAAGGCTTAATATATGTCTGTAGATGTATACAACGTGGTGCAGTGTATACCATCCTAAGTTTACATTATTTCAGTTTGAAGAGCGTTGTAGCTAATGAAATTACTGCGGTAACAAGGCTTAATCATGTCTGTAGATATATACAATATGGTGCAGTGTATACCATCCTAACTACCACCACGTTACATCCATATCATCGTTTCTTCGTATACATAAATTACACAACACTGTAAACGTATAGAACCTTTGTTTCTGATTTATGATTAAAAAAAAAAATGTCAATTCAAGATGGCGCCCGAACTCACGGACGCAGCGCGGCAGCGCGTTCCACTCGCCGCCGTAACAGAACGCGTTCGCGTCGCCGTCCAGCACGTACGACGGGCTGCAGCTGAACTCCAGGTTGATGAACAGCGCCTCGCCGTCGGTGACGGTGCCGCCGGTCACCTTGTACCTCCCGTTGGGGGGCTGGGGCGGCAGTGTACACCTGGAGTCACCAACCAGGTGGCACAGATAGAGATAGAGATAGCTATAAGGTTGGAAACGGTAGCCATTGCCTCTCTGATGAGTGAGGACGAAAGTCGCCTAAAGCTATTAAAGTACTACGAGGTAGATAACAAAAACAATAAAAAAAAAAAACAAACAAATGGAAAATGTAGATAAAATAAAAATTCAAAATTTATAAAGTATCGAAAAAAGAAAACAAAAATAAAAAGAAAAGTATTAAAATTAAAAATAATAAAAGTGTCAGTAAAAAGAAGACAGAATCGATGAAAAAAAAAAATGGGATGCTTTAAATTTCAGAGGAGGTGACGCGGCGACTTCATCTTCACACATTTGCGAGACGCATGGAAGAAGGAAATGGAATAGAGCATGAAAGACGAGGAGATAATAGAGAATGAAAGGAGAGAGAGTAGGTAAAAATTATATAGAATAATAATAGTTGGTAAGTGATTGTGTATTAAAGGCCCTGATCCTACAACACGCACGGGGAACTATTTTTTAAAAATAAGGTTACACACACACATCACACACCACACACACACATCACACACACACACATCACACACACACACATCACACACACCCACATAACACACACACACTCACATCACACACACACACACATAACACACACACACCACACACACAACCACACACACAACCACACACACTCACATCACACACACACACATCACACACACCCACATAACACACACACACTCACATCACACACACACACATAACACACACACACCACACACACAACCACACACACACCCACACACACACACCACACACACACCACACACACACCACACACGCACACACATCACACACGCACACGCACACACACGCACACATCACACACACCCACATAACACACACACACTCACATCACACACACCCACATAACACACACACACACATAACACACACACACCACACACACACCCACACACACACACCACACACACACCCACGCACACACACCACACACACACACAGACAACACACACATCGCACACGCACACATCACACACTCACACACGCACACATCACACACGCACACACACAAACCCACACGCACACATCACACACATAACACTCACACCACACACACACACACACAGACAACACACACACATCGCACGCACACACACACACGCACACGCACACGCACACATCACACACGCACACACACACACCCGCACGCACACATAACACTCACACCACACACACACACACACAGACAACACACACACATCGCACACACACACACACACATCACACACGCACACACACACACCCACACGCACACATAACACTCACACCACACACACACAGACAACACACACACATCGCACACACACACACACACATCACACACGCACACGCACACACACACACGCACACATCACACACTCACACACGCACACATCACACTCACATAACACACACACCACACACACATCACATTAAACCAATGAGACGAGTGGGACATTCAGCTGATGGTAAGTGATACGTCTTTGTATCTCAGTAATTTCATTAACTACAGTACCCTTCAAACCGGATCAGTAATGTATGCACAGGAACCTATCGACTACGATAGGGAACAGATGAGTGAAGAGGGAAGTCGCCGCATATTTTACTATTAAGCCTCTGTTGCCGGCGACCTGTGTTCCGGTTTGAAGGGCGCCGCAGCTACTGATATTACTGGAATGACGAAACAGTATCCTACGTGTCAAGGCGATGAGCGCAATGTGGTGCAGTGTATACCATTCTAACGAGCGCCACGTTATAGCCAGGTGAACGTCCAATTCGTCGCTTCGTTGAATAAAAAAATATATATAGGAGATAGATTCAATAGAAAGAATTATAGTCAGAACAAAAGAAAAAGAAAAGAATAAAAGTAATAATCACGAGAAAGAAATGTAATAGTGTAAGCAATTGAAGTCTGAGAGACAATACAAAGAGATGATAAAGTATGAAAAAAGAAAACGAGAAATGTATCAGACAGGGAAAGTGGATAGAATAAAAGGAAAGAGAAGGAATAAAACTGCCTAAGCCAAGAGAGGATAAATTAAAAAAAAAAATCCATGTCATGACTCACAAGGGTCCCTCTCTTCTATGTCGGCTGTTGAATGGCCGGTATGATCCATATAAGCTGAAAAAGGACAAAACAACCAATCACATGATAGTAAGTGATGGCTGCACAAATTTGACGAATTACATATGTACGGTATGTCTATCTGTTGCTGCAGACCGTCTAGGTACCGCCGCAGCGCCTGTTGCAGCCGACAGGCAGTACTGTGCGGACGTTACTGTGATCCGGTTTGAAGGGCGCTGTCGCTATTGCCCGTGGTAGTGTCTCTGTTGCTGCAGACCGTATAGGTAGGTACCGCCGCAGCGCCTGTTGCAGCGACAGACAGTACTGTGCAAACATTACTGTGATCCGGTTTGAAGGGCGCTGTAGCAGTTACTGGTGGTAATGTCTCTATTGCTGCAGACCGTCTAGGTAGGTACCGCCGCAGCGCCTGTTGCAGCCAACATACAGTACTGTGCGGACGTTACTGTGATCCGGTTTGAAGGGCGCTGTCGCTATTGCCCGTGGTAGTGTCTCTGTTGCTGCAGACCGTATAGGTAGGTACCGCCGCAGCGCCTGTTGCAGCCAACATACAGTACTGTGCGGACATTACTGTGATCCGGTTTGAAGGGCGCTGTCGCTATTGCCCGTGGTAGTGTCTCTGTTGCTGCAGACCGTATAGGTAGGTACCGCCGCAGCGCCTGTTGCAGCCAACATACAGTACTGTGCGGACATTACTGTGATCCGGTTTGAAGGACGCTGTCGCTATTGCCCGTGGTAGTGTCTCTGTTGCTGCAGACCGTATAGGTAGGTACCGCCGCAGCGCCTGTTGCAGCCAACATACAGTACTGTGCGGACATTACTGTGATCCGGTTTGAAGGGCGCTGTCGCTATTGCCCGTGGTAGTGTCTCTGTTGCTGCAGACCGTCTAGGTAGGTACCGCCGCAGCGCCTGTTGCAGCGACAGACAGTACTGTGCAAACATTACTGTGATCCGGTTTGAAGGGCGCTGTAGCAGTTACTGGTGGTAATGTCTCTATTGCTGCAGACCGTCTAGGTAGGTACCGCCGCAGCGCCTGTTGCAGCCAACATACAGTACTGTGCGGACGTTACTGTGATCCGGTTTGAAGGGCGCTGTCGCTATTGCCCGTGGTAGTGTCTCTGTTGCTGCAGACCGTATAGGTAGGTACCGCCGCAGCGCCTGTTGCAGCCAACATACAGTACTGTGCGGACATTACTGTGATCCGGTTTGAAGGGCGCTGTCGCTATTGCCCGTGGTAGTGTCTCTGTTGCTGCAGACCGTATAGGTAGGTACCGCCGCAGCGCCTGTTGCAGCCAACATACAGTACTGTGCGGACATTACTGTGATCCGGTTTGAAGGACGCTGTCGCTATTGCCCGTGGTAGTGTCTCTGTTGCTGCAGACCGTATAGGTAGGTACCGCCGCAGCGCCTGTTGCAGCCAACATACAGTACTGTGCGGACATTACTGTGATCCGGTTTGAAGGGCGCTGTCGCTATTGCCCGTGGTAGTGTCTCTGTTGCTGCAGACCGTCTAGGTAGGTACCGCCGCAGCGCCTGTTGCAGCGACAGACAGTACTGTGCAAACAATACTGTGATCCGGTTTGAAGGGCGCTGTAGCAGTTACTGGTGGTAATGTCTCTATTGCTGCAGACCGTCTAGGTAGGTACCGCCGCAGCGCCTGTTGCAGCCAACATACAGTACTGTGCGGACATTACTGTGATCCGGTTTGAAGGGCGCTGTCGCTATTGCCCGTGGTAGTGTCTCTGTTGCTGCAGACCGTATAGGTAGGTACCGCCGCAGCGCCTGTTGCAGCCAACATACAGTACTGTGCGGACATTACTGTGATCCGGTTTGAAGGACGCTGTCGCTATTGCCCGTGGTAGTGTCTCTGTTGCTGCAGACCGTATAGGTAGGTACCGCCGCAGCGCCTGTTGCAGCCAACATACAGTACTGTGCGGACATTACTGTGATCCGGTTTGAAGGGCGCTGTCGCTATTACTGGTGGTAGTGTCTCTGTTGCTACAGACCATCAAGGTAGGTACTGCCGCAGCGCCTGTTGCAGCGACAGACAGTACTGTGCAAACATTACTGTGATCCGGTTTGAAGGGCGCTGTAACTATTACTGGTGGTAGTGTCTCTGTTGCTACAGACCATCAAGGTAGGTACTGCCGCAGCGCCTGTTGCAGCGACAGACAGTACTGTGCAAACATTACTGTGATCCGGTTTGAAGGGCGCTGTAACTATTACTGGTGGTAGTGTCTCTGTTGCTACAGACCATCAAGGTAGGTACTGCCGCAGCGCCTGTTGCAGCCGACAGGCAGTACTGTGCAAACATTACTGTGATCCGGTTTGAAGGGCGCTGTAACTATTACTGGTGGTAGTGTCTCTGTTGCTACAGACCATCAAGGTAGGTACTGCCGCAGCGCCTGTTGCAGCGACAAACAGTACTGTGCAAACATTACTGTGATCCGGTTTGAAGGGCGCTGTAACTATTACTGGTGGTAGTGTCTCTGTTGCTACAGACCATCAAGGTAGGTACTGCCGCAGCGCCTGTTGCAGCGACAAACAGTACTGTGCAAACATTACTGTGATCCGGTTTGAAGGGCGCTGTAACTATTACTGGTGGTAGTGTCTCTGTTGCTACAGACCATCAAGGTAGGTACTGCCGCAGCGCCTGTTGCAGCGACAGACAGTACTGTGCAAACATTACTGTGATCCGGTTTGAAGGGCGCTGTAACTATTACTGGTGGTAGTGTCTCTGTTGCTACAGACCATCAAGGTAGGTACTGCCGCAGCGCCTGTTGCAGCGACAGACAGTACTGTGCAAACATTACTGTGATCCGGTTTGAAGGGCGCTGTAGCTATTACTGGTGGTAGTGTCTCTGTTGCTACAGACCATCAAGGTAGGTACTGCCGCAGCGCCTGTTGCAGCGACAGACAGTACTGTGCAAACATTACTGTGATCCGGTTTGAAGGGCGCTGTAACTATTACTGGTGGTAGTGTCTCTGTTGCTACAGACCATCAAGGTAGGTACTGCCGCAGCGCCTGTTGCAGCGACAGACAGTACTGTGCAAACATTACTGTGATCCGGTTTGAAGGGCGCTGTAACTATTACTGGTGGTAGTGTCTCTGTTGCTACAGACCATCAAGGTAGGTACTGCCGCAGCGCCTGTTGCAGCGACAGACAGTACTGTGCAAACATTACTGTGATCCGGTTTGAAGGGCGCTGTAACTATTACTGGTGGTAGTGTCTCTGTTGCTACAGACCATCAAGGTAGGTACTGCCGCAGCGCCTGTTGCAGCGACAGACAGTACTGTGCAAACATTACTGTGATCCGGTTTGAAGGGCGCTGTAACTATTACTGGTGGTAGTGTCTCTGTTGCTACAGACCATCAAGGTAGGTACTGCCGCAGCGCCTGTTGCAGCGACAGACAGTACTGTGCAAACATTACTGTGATCCGGTTTGAAGGGCGCTGTAACTATTACTGGTGGTAGTGTCTCTGTTGCTACAGACCATCAAGGTAGGTACTGCCGCAGCGCCTGTTGCAGCGACAGACAGTACTGTGCAAACATTACTGTGATCCGGTTTGAAGGGCGCTGTAGCTATTACTGGTGGTAGTGTCTCTGTTGCTGCAGACCGTCTAGGTAGGTACCGCCGCAGCGCCTGTTGCAGCCGACAGACAGTACTGTGCGAACGTTACTGTGATTCGGTTTGAAGGGCGCTGTAGCTATTGCCCGTGGTAGTGTCTCTGTTGCTGCAGACACACAATGAGGTGTAGTGTATAATATCCTCACCAGAGCCACGTTGTTATGTGCAGGCGTATCACTTACAATCAGGTGATCGTACCGCTCGTCTCGTCGCTTCGTTGAATTCTAATACCTGTTACTCTGTAGCGTGTGGGCATCTTCCGTCAGTAATATAACTGGAACAGATTAAAAAAAAACTTCTAGTACGATAAATGGACGAGACGCTCACCTGATGTTGAGTGACGCGCCCGCCTATAACTAGGCACTAGTTAGGATAACACACACTGCACCGCTGGAGCTAGCGCTGGGCAAGTGCGAGGCCTTGTACCTCCACGGCGCCAGGAATGCACCTCCGCCGGGAGCGGAGCTGATAGTCGGCGGGACTTCCATCGCCGTAGGTACTTCGATGAAGTACTTAGGACTCGTCCTCGACGGCCGATGGAGGTTCGACGAGCACTTTCGGCAGCTGGGCCTGAAGCTCACTCGAGCCGCCTGCCCAATCTGGGCGGACCGAGCGTCGGATGCCGGCGACTCTACACGGGGGTAGTGCGCTCTATGGCGCTATACGGTGCGCCCATATAGGCGCAACACCTGTCGACCCGTGGCGTGACGCCGCTGCGCTCGCCGCAGCGCGTCATGGCCCTACGGGTCGTACAAGGTTACCGATATAGATAAATAAAACTTACCCAATAACAAAGGTAGGAGCGCCATTACACAAAAAACCGGAACCGGAAATAGTCGACTTTAATATAAACTATTAATTTATTTCAACATATATACACAACGTACTCAATCGTTCACCAATAGAGATATAAACAAATATGGCCGACCGCGGGATTTCACGAGCAATGATACTTCCCTCCTGCTTTAGGGTTGCCAACAACAAAAAAAAATGTAATTGTTAACATTTATAGTCACTGGCGGTAGATCTCCGTTACTACATACCATCTAAATAGTATTGTCTTCCGGTTTGAAGGACGCTGTAATAGCGAGGGACGAGTTCAACATAGGCGATCAAGGCGACAATCGCAATGCTGTGTTAAGGTCAACCCCTATCACTTAAAATCAGGTGAAGGCCCTGATCATCTCGTCGCACATTTCTCTTTGCACACAGCGAGACGAGCAAGACGATCATTTTATATTGAGTGATGAGCCGGTCCATAACAACGCGGTACTGCATCGTATTGCGCTCGTTGCCTGAGACGTAAGATGTCGCGTCTCGTTACCCCAGTAATTTCAAGTACAGCGCCCTTCAAACCGGATCACAGTAATGTTTGTCGGTTGCAATAGGCGCCGCGTACCATCAGTAATTAATATTATAAAAACCATAAATCGAAAAAAAAAAGAAGTAATTAATATTAAACAGATTGACAACCCTATTGAGAACAGGTCTAGAGCCAGCTGTAGCAATCGTTGTTATTGCTAATGTGGATGACCCCAAGGTCAAGCTGAGAACGATAATTCAAAGAATATAAATGAATCAGTTCTATTCTCTATAGCATTTGGTAGCCATTTTGACTATTCACTGGTGGTAGTGTCTCTGTTGCTGCAGACCGTCTGGGTAGATCCGGTTTGAAGGGCGCTGTAACTATTACTGGTGGTAGTGTCTCTATTGCTGCAGACCGTCTAGGTACCACCGCAGCGCCTGTTGCTTCAGGCAGACAATATTGTACGAACGTTACTGTGATCCGGTTTGAGGGGTGCTGTAGCTATTACTGGTGGTAGTGTTTCTATTGCTGCAGACCGTCTAGGTACCACCGCAGCGCCTGTTGCTTCAGGCAGACAATATTGTACGAACGTTACTGTGATCCGGTTTGAAGGGTGCTGTAGCTATTACTGGTAGTAGTGTCTCTATTGCTGCAGACCGTCTAGGTACCACCGCAGCGCCTGTTGCTTCAGGCAGACAATATTGTACGAACGTTACTGTGATCCGGTTTGAAGGGTGCTGTAGCTATTACTGGTAGTAGTGTCTCTATTGCTGCAGACCGTCTAGGTACCACCGCAGCGCCTGTTGCTTCAGGCAGACAATATTGTACGAACGTTACTGTGATCCGGTTTGAGGGGTGCTGTAGCTATTACTGGTGGTAGTGTTTCTATTGCTGCAGACCGTCTAGGTACCACCGCAGCGCCTGTTGCTTCAGGCAGACAATATTGTACGAACGTTACTGTGATCCGGTTTGAAGGGTGCTGTAGCTATTACTGGTAGTAGTGTCTCTATTGCTGCAGACCGTCTAGGTACCACCGCAGCGCCTGTTGCTTCAGGCAGACAATATTGTACGAACGTTACTGTGATCCGGTTTGAAGGGTGCTGTAGCTATTACTGGTAGTAGTGTCTCTATTGCTGCAGACCGTCTAGGTACCACCGCAGCGCCTGTTGCTTCAGGCAGACAATATTGTACGAACGTTACTGTGATCCGGTTTGAAGGGTGCTGTAGCTATTACTGGTAGTAGTGTTTCTATTGCTGCAGACCGTCTAGGTACCACCGCAGCGCCTGTTGCTTCAGGCAGACAATATTGTACGAACGTTACTGTGATCCGGTTTGAAGGGTGCTGTAGCTATTACTGGTAGTAGTGTTTCTATTGCTGCAGACCGTCTAGGTACCACCGCAGCGCCTGTTGCTTCAGGCAGACAATATTGTACGAACGTTACTGTGATCCGGTTTGAAGGGCGCTGTAGCTGTTACTGGTAGTAGTGTTTCTATTGCTGCAGACCGTCTAGGTACCACCGCAGCGCCTGTTGTTTCAGGCAGACAATATTGTACGAACGTTACTGTGATCCGGTTTGAAGGGTGCTGTAGCTATTACTGGTAGTAGTGTTTCTATTGCTGCAGACCGTCTAGGTACCACCGCAGCGCCTGTTGCAGACGACAGACAGTAACTGTGCAAACGTTACTGTGATCCGGTTTGAAGGGCGCTATAGCTATTACTGGTGGTAGTGTCTCTGTTGCTGCACACCGTCTAGGAAGGTACCGCCGCAGCGCCTGTTGCTGCCGACAGACAGTACTGTGCGAAAGTTACTGTGATCCGGTTCGAAGGGCGCTGTAGCTAGTGACGTTACTGGGCTAACGAGAGAATATTTTTGTCTCATGTCGACGAGCACTATGTTCTTCAATCTATTTTATCCTAACCAAACATTTAGCTATTACCGCGGTAATGAGACTTAACTTCTCATGTTACTAAGCGACGGGCACTATGTGGTGCTGTATATATCATCGTAACGAAACATTACCGTGTTCCGGTTTGAAGGGCGTTGTAGTAGAAATTACTGGGGTAACGAGACTCAACATCTCATGTGTTACGACGAGCGCGATGTGGTGTTGTGTATAACATACTAACCACCGACACGTTATTAGTGAGGCGTATCACTCAACATTAAGTGAACGTCTCGCTCGTCACTTAATTAAAAAAAAAAAATACAATGAGCCCGTGGACTTACTTCCGCTTGCTGTTATTGAATTACTAGTAACATCATCGCATTGGTTTGTGGTGGTCTACCATATTCTGTTAAGTAAACAGCACTGCATTCATTCGTCGTAAGACATGATGAGATGTTGGATCTCATTACACCGGTAATTTCTTCAGTAACGCCTTTCAAACCGGACAAGAGTGATCTTTTGAACAGTGCTGTCTGTCTACCGCAATAGAAGCTGCGGTGGTATCACAGGAGTTGGCACCGATTAGATGTAAGGAGGTTATTTGATAGAGCGGAAATCCTAAAAATGCGCGCGAACTTAATATACTTTATTGAAATCAATTTGATTATGTCTTATAAAAGTTATAGATATTAGATAATTAATTCGCGCGAATATTGTATAAAATCCTTTTGAAGCTGACCTTCACTTAATTTTGAGTGTTCACCTCTAATTGTTTCGGTGATTAATCAATGAACCACAGGAAATATATATATGTATACTAACTACATCCCGCGCGCTTTGGTGGCCGTAATACAATATAAAAGTAGACTTGAAATTTGCCTGAAGTACTCCTTGAGAGCAACCGCAACCGGAAATTACTGTCTATAACAACCGTTACCATAGCAACCGCATAAATTATACTAAATGAAAATGTTCATATATATTTAATGGAAATAAAACTATAGAGGATCTATGAAATTCAAAAATGTATGTCCTATAACCATCTACAGATCTTTCTACATCGATTGACCTTATTCATGTGTCGAATTGTTCACTTGTTTTCACGTGTTTAGAGAATAAAGAAAACCTATTTTTTTATATATATATAGATAATAGAGAATAATTTATTGTTTTTTTAATTGCTCCAATCATTTTATTAATTAATTCACTGGCAACACCGCTGGTCACGTTCTGTCAATGAACGTCAATGTCAGTGTGAATATACAAATAGGCTTTTGCGAGTAACTAACGATAGTTTTAAAATCATTTCATGAAGTATGGAATGAATTAACTTATTTAAAATGGAGGAAAGCAAAGAAGATGTCAAAAAAGAAAACACCGCAAGGAGTTTAACGTTAATAAAGCTTTTGAAATATTTCTTCCTCGCTGGCATATGTAAGTGTTTGAGTATAAGAAAATTAAATTATTTCATTACTTTTTTCATTAATTTTAACTAGTTACTTATTAACTAACTTTGGAGATTTCATTCACATTTTTTTTTTTATTTGATACTCCTGTTACCACAGAGCAAAGGTCAAAATATTGAGGTATTTATAAAAGAGGACTATGAAATGTTATTTGCATAAATAGAAGTTTACGATTTAATTTATGTTAAAAAGAAACTTAAACTTATTCTCTTTGACATTATAAGTATATAATTAACTTAGAAAAGAATTCAACACTTATAATAAAATATTAATATTAAAACTAACTTATATCTTATCTGTATTTTCTATCTGTTCATATAACACTGGAGCTCTACTTTAGTATATCAAGCTTCTCATCATTATCATGTATATCCACTGCTGGACCTAGGTTTCTCTTTAAGAATCCCACAGTGATCGAGTAGGGATACATATGGGGAGATTAAGGCCATTGCCCAGTGTGAGTTGATAGGAACCAGAGCCCCAGAGTCTTTTTATTAGTGATTCCGTTGTGAACAAACTGGAATCTATCACCATTTCAGTCTATTGTTGTTTACCGCTGAACAAAGGCTGCATATAACATCAAGAAACACCAACACTATTATTAAAGTCATGGTTAAGGAATATCAGGGAACGGTCTGACATATCGGAGAATTCGAATTGTTCTGGCGAACCAGAAAGGGCTGTACTATGCTGATCACCAATCTTCACTAGTTGGAGATGCAGTTTAGGTAGAAGAAGAACACAATAATAGTCATGATATGCCAGAAATTTGTATTTTTTTTTTACTTCTATGGCCCAGTGAGACATTTAATTCTTCTTCATCGCTCCCTCACTGGTGAGGATCTCGACTACGAACAAACAGTCTCCATTGAGTGCGGTCATAGCAGAGCGGACCATACTCATATACTGCAACCTTTCTTACTGCACCTTTCTATGTGGTACCTCTTCTTTGAGACATTTACCTGATGTGATGCCGCTGCCTATAACAACATGGCTCTAGAAATGATGATATATACAGCACCACATGCTCATGACCTGGGATGTGAGATGTTGAGTCTAGTTAGCCGAGCAATTACACTAGCTTCCAACACCTTTCAAACCAGAACAGTGATGTTTGCACACTGGAGTAGGGTAGCGGAAATTGACACTGCGGTGGTAGCTACCTAGATGGTCTTTGGAAATAGAGGGCTACCACCAGTATGCTTATCTCCGAATCTGATACTCCACAGATATTGAAGTGAGCTGAGTATTCTCATCACCTCATGATTAAATGCTTTCCATTTATTTCCAGCGATTGGATTAGGCGGTGTCCATTACAAATATGTCTCGAACCTGTTTGAGAATGATCGGAACTTCTCATACCTGTCCGACCTCGAGCGGGAGATGTCCTTGAGGACGGAAATGGGTTTCTACTATTCATACTACAAAACCATTGTTGAGGAGCGGCCCTTCATCGCTGGTATATCAACCCTGATGTATGACAAACTTGTTGAGTATCCGAAGGAGGTGAACGCGTTCAACAGATTCAACATACATCCGGAGGTGAGTAATGATGTAATTAAAAAAAAAAAAAACATGTTTCCGGTTTATATGGATCATAGAGCTTCAACGGTAGACTGGTGGTAGGTCTTTTGCTGGAGGCTGCCTAGGTACTATTGCTGCCAACAAACATTACTGTGTTCGGGTCGAAGGACACTGTAGCCACTGTAATTACCGCGGTAACTGGACCTAACTTCTATCTCAGTGATGATCACAATGTGGTGTTGTGTATATAATCCTAACTAGGTTTATATTTTTTTCGTCGTCATCAAGATACATTATGTTAGAAATTTTGATAGCTACAGCGCCCTTCAAATCGGAACACGGTAATGTATGTGCATAGTTCACGGCACCAAGCGACTTTAATACTCTATCACACGAAATAACTGTATGTTTGTGGCAACACAGGAGTTATACGTCTCTGGCAACACCGAGCAACTGTATTACTCTATCACACAAAATGACTGTACGTCTGTGGCAACACCAACGAGACTGTATGTCTCTAGCAACACAAAACAATTATACGTCTCTGGCAACACCGAGTAACTGTATTACTCTATCACACAAAATGACTGTACGTCTGTGGCAACACCAACGAGACTGTATGTCTCTAGCAACACAAAACAATTATACGTCTCTGGCAACACCGAGTAACTGTATTACTCTATCACACAAAATGACTGTACGTCTGTGGCAACACCAACGAGACTGTATGTCTCTAGCAACACAAAACAATTATACGTCTCTGGCAACACCGAGTAACTGTATTACTCTATCACACAAAATGACTGTACGTCTGTGGCAACACCAACGAGACTGTATGTCTCTAGCAACACAAAACAATTATACGTCTCTGGCAACACCGAGTAACTGTATTACTCTATCACACAAAATGACTGTACGTCTGTGGCAACACCAACGAGACTGTATGTCTCTAGCAACACAAAACAATTATACGTCTCTGGCAACACCGAGTAACTGTATTACTCTATCACACAAAATGACTGTACGTCTGTGGCAACACCAACGAGACTGTATGTCTCTAGCAACACAAAACAATTATACGTCTCTGGCAACACCGAGCAACTGTATTACTCTATCACACAAAATGACTGTACGTCTGTGGCAACACCAACGAGACTGTATGTCTCTAGCAACACAAAACAATTATACGTCTCTGGCAACACCGAGTAACTGTATTACTCTATCACACAAAATGACTGTACGTCTGTGGCAACACCAACGAGACTGTATGTCTCTAGCAACACAAAACAATTATACGTCTCTGGCAACACCGAGCAACTGTATTACTCTATCACACAAAAAGACTGTACGTCTGTGGCAACACCAACGAGACTGTATGTCTCTAGCAACACAAAACAATTATACGTCTCTGGCAACACCGAGCAACTGTATTACTCTATCACACAAAATAACTACGTTTGTGGCAACACCAGACGAGACTGTGTCTCTAGCAACACAAAACAATTATACGTCTCTGGCAACACCGAGCAACTGTATTACTCTATCACACAAAATGACTGTACGTCTGTGGCAACACCAGGCGAGACTGTATGTCTGTAGCAACACAAAACAATTATACGTCTCTAGCAACACCGAGCAACTGTATTACTCTATCACACAAAATAACTACGTCTGTGGCAACACCAGGCGAGACTGTATGTCTGTAGCAACACAACAGTTATACGTCTCTGGTAACACCGAGCAACTGTATTACTCTATCACACAAAATGACTGTACGTCTGTGGCAACACCAACGAGACTGTATGTCTCTAGCAACACAAAACAATTATACGTCTCTGGCAACACCGAGCAACTGTATTACTCTATCACACAAAATGACTGTACGTCTGTGGCAACACCAACGAGACTGTATGTCTCTAGCAACACAAAACAATTATAAGTCTCTGGCAACACCGAGCAACTGTACATCTTTGCCAACACCAAGCGACTATATGTCCTTTGCGACCACAAGCCACTCTTTAGTTCTCACCCAAGAGATATTCGTATTTTTTTTTTTAGGTAATAATCGGCTCCCTGTACCGTTACCTGGAGCCGGTGCTCAACACGTCGGAATACCGCGAGTGTCACTTGATAAAGCGTGACGAGGGTCACGGTGTCGTGCGTAGCTGCGTCGGCATCGGGCACCCTATGATGTTCTACTTGGAGGCCGTCTGGCTGCTGGCCGGGCTGACTGTCGCCGCGCTCTTCTTGCACGCCGTCGCTCTTAGGTGAGTGAGAGAGATAGAGGTGTATATATATACGATCTATATATGGTGCAGTGTATACCATTCTAACACGAGGTCTGTGAACAGGGACAAGAGACTTTCAAACAAAGGGGAAAGAGAGATGATATGGTATGCTCATCACCCTTCTAGTCCTCGTGTTCTCGAGGTGGAGTGATCAGTACCATGGTTTACTACTACAACAGCCGATGAATGTCCACTGCTGGACATAGGCCTCCCTCAATTATGGCCACGTTTGTAGGGATTCATATGGGGGATCGAGGCCATTTTCCACCACGCTGGTCCAATGTGGGTTGGTAGGAGCCAGAGTCTCGTTTGTTAATCATCAAGGTGGGTGAGGTTTTTTTTTTTTTTTATTGACGTGTGTAACAAAATGCTGACGGATCGCACACCCCTTCGCCGAAAAGGCCGCGGCGACGAGGTAGTGTCGGACTCCAACCGACTAAGAAGCTTCACACGGTGTTCCAACCCGGCCAATAGAGACGAGGGGAGGCGGTAAAGAAGCAGTACCCTTCCGCCGCCCTCGTTTTGGAGCCCGAATGAACGGGTCCACCACGGGGAGGGATGTGAAGCACCACTCCCAAGGGTGGGTGAGGTTGAGCTCCCCCTGTCCTGGGAGTTGTTGTGCGGAACCCCTTACATCCTTGTACTGCGGTCGCTCACTGCGAATGGTTTATTACACGATCGAGCAGTTAAGTGTGCTCCATGGATGCGTATCAGGTTGTTGGAGCAGTTTACGGTGAACTCCGATTCCTTGACGTTCGCAGTTGCAATGAAATCGCGGCGGGAAAGGACGAAGGTTATATATATATACTATTTCAGAAATATTCCCGTTCAGCGATACCTCGCCAGCTTCCGTTCTTAGTTGACCTCTAAACGTCAGTAGCAGCATCTGTACCAAATTTTGAGTATCTACGTGTAGCAGTTTCGGAGATCTCGTGATGAGTCAATTAATCTCTGGATATCTCCATATTACCATTACTATGATAAAAGTCATATATCATATCTTATCTTATTGTTAGGAAACGCAAAATCTCATATCTCGGCCATGTACTCCGTCATCAGTGATATGATCTGCAGCTGATTATAACAAGTAGTTTCTGGGAGACGAGAAGTGGGGAGAAGGAAAGTCATGGCTGAGGAATATCAGAGAATGGACTGGCATATTTGGGGCATCCGAATTGTTCCGCTGAACCGTAGAGTTGAAGGACTGTACCGCGCTGATCGTCTTCTTCACTAGTTGGAGAGGCACTTTAAGAAGATCTTATTGGCACGCGTTATCTGGTGGAGTCAGCTCGTGCACTCGTCGCGCCGCCCATGTACATTAGTCGCAGTGTCGCTTCCTAATTCAAAACGGGTACGACGCATGCGCGCGCCGACCGCCTCCATCTAATATTCTAGAGAGATCGAGAGCGTTCCATTCTGTGATGCAACGCGCATTAACTACTGCCGATGACTCATCGTTTATTATAAACGCGTCACCTGTACGTCGTCGCGGTATTCTATATATTATTCTCGAATGTTCTAGTAATGTATCAACTATTGCCGATGACTCTTCGTTTATTATAAACGCGTCGCCTGTACGTCGTCGCGGTATTCTATATATTATTCTCGAATGTTCTAGTAATGTATCAACTATTGCCGATGACTCTTCGTTTATTATAAACGCGTCGCCTGTACGTCGTCGCGGTATTCTATATATTATTCTCGAATGTTCTAGTAATGTATCAACTATTGCCGATGACTCTTCGTTTATTATAAACGCGTCGCCTGTACGTCGTCGCGGTATTCTATATATTATTCTCGAATGTTCTAGTAATGTATCAACTATTGCCGATGACTCTTCGTTTATTATAAACGCGTCGCCTGTACGTCGTCGCGGTATTCTATATATTATTCTCGAATGTTCTAGTAATGTATCAACTATTGCCGATGACTCTTCGTTTATTATAAACGCGTCGCCTGTACGTCGTCGCGGTATTCTATATATTATTCTCGAACGTTCTAGTAATGTATTAACTACTGCCGATGACTCTTCGTTTATTATAAACGCGTCGCCTGTACGTCGTCGCGGTACTCTATATATTATTCTCGAACGTTCTAGTAATTTATTAACTACTGCCGATGACTCATCGTTTATTATAAACGCGTCACCTGTACGTCGTCGCGGTATTCTATATATTATTCTCGAACGTTCTAGTAATGTATTAACTACTGCCAATGACTCTTCGTTTATTATAAACGCGTCGCCTGTACGTCGTCGCGGTATTCTATATATTATTCTCGAATGTTCTAGTAATATATCAACTATTGCCGATGACTCATCGTTTATTATAAACGCGTCGCCTGTACGTCGTCGCGGTACTCTATATAATATTCTCGAACGTTCTAGTAATGTATTATCTATTGCCGATGACTCATCGTTTATTATAAACGTGCCGCCTGTACGTCGTCGCGGTACTCTATATATTATTCTCGAACGTTCTAGTAATGTATTAACTACTGCCGATGACTCTTCGTTTATTATAAACGTGCCACGTGTACGTCGGCGCGTCGTTCTATTTATTTCTCTCGAACGTTCTACTAATGTATTAACTAATGCCGATGACTCTTCGATTATTATAAACGCGTCACCTGTACGTCGTCGCGGTACTCTATATATTATTCTCGAACGTTCTAGTAATGTATTAACTACTGCCGATGACTCTTCGTTTATTATAAACGCGCCACGTGTACGTCGGCGCGTCGTTCTATTTATTTCTCTCGAACGTTCTACTAATGTATTATCTATTGCCGATGACTCTTCGATTATTATAAACGCGCCGCCTGTACGGCGTCGCGATACTCTATATATTATTCTCGAACGTTCTAGTAATGTATTAACTACTGCCGATGACTCATCGTTTATTATAAGCGTGCCGCCTGTACGGCGTCGCGATACTCTATATATTATTCTCGAAGGTTCTAGTAATGTATTAACTACTGCCGATGACTCATCGTTTATTATAAACGTGCCGCCTGTACGGCGTCGCGATACTCTATATATTATTCTCGAACGTTCTAGTAATATTCTTGATGTAGACCGGGCTGCAAGCCACAGCGGCTCTTACAGCTCATCTGACACTGGGCTCGTGGACCCGGATCCACGGCCTGAAATTTTAGTAATGTATTAACTACTGCCGATGACTCATCGTTTAGCGCAAACGTCGCTCTATTTATTATTCTCGAACGTTCTAGTATTAAATTCGAGCACGTAAATTTTTTATTCAATTAAACGTGACAAAACGTTCACCTAATGGTAAGTACTACGTCTGAACATAACAACGTATACTGCATCACACTACGCTCGTCGCCTGCGACATAAGATGTCGAGTCTCGTTACTCCAGTAATAACACTATTTACAGCGTCCGTCAAACCGGAACACTAATGTTCGTCGGCTGCAATAGGCGACGTAATGGTAGATATGTTAATTATCTAGCTGCATTAGAGGAGGGCTGAGAGGCGAGGTGATTGGTGATTTGTACGCAGGCGCCTTGTGACCAGACCCGTAGTTCTGTAGGACACATTTTGTCGAAGAATGTGCGACGGAATAGCACGATTCCCTCAGCACCATCTTTATGGTGTGGACATCCTCAGCTTCTGAACAAAGAGGTTCAGCTCCTCATTTTTTATGAGAACAGCAGTATGTAGAACGACTTGCCGGTGTCGTTGTTCCCGTCCCAAATACGACGTGGGCGGTCTTCAGGAAAAACGACGTGGGTGGTCTTCAGGAAAAACAACGTGGGTGGTCTTCAGGAAAATAGTAAAGTCTGTTACTAGGTTATACCACCATAGAGCACATCTACACTTAATATCAGGTGTGATGGTGCTCAAGCGCTGACTTTGTCGATTTAAAAAAAAAAATTAAGGTTTGAAGAAGTTTGTTTCCGTAGTACCTATAGTCTGGATTGAAGGATGATGAGAAGATATTGTTCTACAAACATCTTTTTTTTTTTTTTATTCTGGCAAAGAGTCGAGCTGGACGTTGAGCTGATTGTAAGTTAAACGTACGGAAGATAACGAAACGCTGGTTAGGATATACGCTGTATGATGCTGCTCTTACAAGATTTCAATGTCTACTGATCTCGTCCTTCGAGCCGGATCAGTCATTCGCGGCTGGAATATAAGTGGATAGATATTCAGGTTCCTTTCGACAGTGAAAGTATTATCGGCGGTCTACTCGCTGTGCTGCAGTACTTCGCGAACCACGCCGAGTGCACGAGGGTGCAGTGGGCCCCCAACGAGAGGGAGAACCTGGCGCTGCCGCTGCTCCTGCTCCAGGGTTGGCTGCTGACGCTGCAGCTGAGGGATAAATACAAGAAAACCTCATTTCAATTACAGGTAACGGACCACTGGACACCGTCCAGTTACCAGAACAGCAGTGTTATTGCAGATATCGAAATTACCGCGGTAACGAGACTATACATATGTCTCACAACGAGCTTAATGTGGTGTAATGTATACTATCCTAACTATACATTGTTATTACCGGACGTATCACTTAATATCCAGTGAACGTGTTACTTTACGTTGTTCCATGGAATTAAAAAAAAAAAAAAATCTCAACAATATTTATACTGCACGATACTTTCTAGACGTAAAATGTTTTCTTGTTACCGCAGTAATTGCATATTAAATACACAGTAATATTTGCACACTACTGGCTTCCGATCTGAAGTTTTACTAGTATATGCTTCTGGAGTACCCTGACTCCATCATGACTGTTCTGATGAAAATAATTCATGGTATATTGAGTTCGGTAATAGAAGTGGTGATGTTAGGCCTCTATGGTGCAGTGGTTATCGGGCTAGTAATACGGAAGTCCTAGGTTCGAATCCGACTCCATAAAAGCATCGTGCCGGCTGCCGATATAAAACAGTTGGAGCGTTCTAGAGCTTCATCATCATCGTGTGACTGTATGTGTGTATTACTTCCAGATCTCCATCTCCATCCTCAACTGCCTCTGTCTACTCTTCTGGCAGTTCACACAGTTCATATTCCTCACGCAAATAGCGATCTTCTTCCTCATGGAGCAGCTGCACGTCATCGACATAAAAGCTTTCTCCATCTTCCTCCACTCTCACTTCTGCGGCCTCCACATGGCCGTGTTACTCTTACAAGGGAACGACATGCTCAAGTCCTCTCTCTACACCTCGTTCTTCCTCGTCGTCTCTCTATACTGTCTCTTCTTCAGCTCATTGAGGGTCAAAGTCCAAACCCGCGTCAACCTCCTCGTCGAATCCTGGCTGGTAATACTCCGCATCGGCATCGCCGTCTGCGCCTCGATCTACTTGAAGACGATCATCAGCGATTTCCTCGAGGTTCAAGAGGACTCCCACGTGTGGGAGATACTCTTCTCGAAGTTCACAGATTATAAAACATTCCACACCCTGATATACACCTGTTCCGAAGTGTTCGACTTCCTGCCGCTGTCGACTGTGGAGAGCATGGTCATGTCGTTCCTCATACCCATAATGCTGTTGAACAGCATAAATATCATCAACGTAACCCTTGTGAGGGCGCTGAGGGATTGCGAGAGGAGGATGTACGAGTACGCACACCCGCTGGACAAGGACGGTGGAGCCGGAGCTGATAAAGCTGAAGACAACGCTGCAGAGAACAGCTCGGATGCGGATGTAAAGAAGCAGCAGACGGACTTGGACGTGATAGAGGAGAGCGCGAAGACCTTGGGAGGGCCGCTTGAGAAGATGGACGTGACGATGGTGTTCCTGAAGAGTCTCAGGTTCGAGCCGGCGGTGTTCTACAACATGGCGCAGATGGCTGTCTACGGCGTGATGGCGGCGCTGGTGATGAGGCTGAAGCTGCTGTTCGCCACCCAGATGTGCCTGCTGGCGTCGCTGATATTGAACAAAAATTATTATATGTAAGTATGATTTCAATCCAAATTGGTATATTGTACCGCGAGGGCATCACAAACCGGATTGGAAGGCGCTGCCGCTGTATCGACTTGGTTAAACATCTCAAGTACCAAGACTATATGATGCTCTTGAAGATGTCTTCATATCAAAATTGAGGTTATTAGTATTGATGACCTGTTCCAAGAACAGCCCACTACGGAGATGTCCAGCAGTGGGAATATAAAGTGGGCTATTATCGCTTTAAAAAAAAATATCTGAACCTTTCAGATATTCCAAGACGATCATGAAGTGCATCCCGGTTATCTGGCTGCTGATGATGGTGCCGGTGCTCCGCTCGTTGTACCTGAACGTGTCGCAGGAGATGTCCCACGTGGGTGAGTGATCTCGTACCATCTTACACTTACCATCAGGTGACCAAATAGGGTTGACAGTGAATATTATCGATGACCATCTTACACTTACCATCAGGTGACCAAATAGGGTTGACAGTGAATATTATGGATGACAATCTTACACTTACCATCAGGTGACCAAAGAGGCATGAGAGTGAATATTATTGATGACCATCTTACACTTACCATCAGGTGACCAAATAGGGTTGAGAGTGAATATTATTGATGACCATCTTACACTTACCATCAGGTGACCAAATAGGGTTGAGAGTGAATATTATTGATGACCATCTTACACTTACCATCAGGTGACCAAAGAGGCATGAGAGTGAATATTATTGATGACCATCTTACACTTACCATCAGGTGACCAAAGAGGCATGAGAGTGAATATTATTGATGACCATCTTACACTTACCATCAGGTGACCAAAAAGGCATGAGAGTGAATATTATTGATGACCATCTTACACTTACCATCAGGTGACCAAAGAGGCATGAGAGTGAATATTATTGATGACCATCTTACACTTACCATCAGGTGACCAAAGAGGCATGAGAGTGAATATTATTGATGACCATCTTACACTTACCATCAGGTGACCAAAGAGGCATGAGAGTGAATATTATTGATGACCATCTTACACTTACCATCAGGTGACCAAAGAGGCATGAGAGTGAATATTATTGATGATCATCTTACACTTACCATCAGGTGACCAAAGAGGCATGAGAGTGAATATTATTGATGACCATCTTACACTTACCATCAGGTGACCAAAGAGGCATGAGAGTGAATATTATTGATGACCATCTTACACTTACCATCAGGTGACCAAAAAGGCATGAGAGTGAATATTATTGATGACCATCTTACACTTACCATCAGGTGACCAAAGAGGCATGAGAGTGAACATTATTGATGACCATCTTACACTTACCATCAGGTGACCAAAGAGGCATGAGAGTGAATATTATTGATGATCATCTTACACTTACCATCAGGTGACCAAAGAGGCATGAGAGTGAATATTATTGATGATCATCTTACACTTACCATCAGGTGACCAAAGAGGCATGAGAGTGAATATTATTGATGATCATCTTACACTTACCATCAGGTGACCAAAGAGGCATGAGAGTGAATATTATCGATGATCATCTTACACTTACCATCAGGTGACCAAAGAGGCATGAGAGTGAATATTATCGATGATCATCTTACACTTACCATCAGGTGACCAAATAGGGATGAGAGTGAATATTATTGATGACTATCTTACACTTAACATCGGGTGACCAAAGAGGCATGAGAGTGAATATTATTGATGATCATCTTACACTTACCATCAGGTGACCAAAGAGGCATGAGAGTGAATATTATCGATGATCATCTTACACTTACCATCAGGTGACCAAAGAGGCATGAGAGTGAATATTATTGATGACCATCTTACACTTACCATCAGGTGACCAAATAGGGATGAGAGTGAATATTATTGATGACTATCTTACACTTAACATCGGGTGACCAAAGAGGCATGAGAGTGAATATTATTGATGATCATCTTACACTTACCATCAGGTGACCAAAGAGGCATGAGAGTGAATATTATCGATGATCATCTTACACTTACCATCAGGTGACCAAAGAGGCATGAGAGTGAATATTATTGATGACCATCTTACACTTACCATCAGGTGACCAAAGAGGCATGAGAGTGAATATTATTGATGACCATCTTACACTTACCATCAGGTGACCAAAGAGGCATGAGAGTGAATATTATTGATGACCATCTTACACTTACCATCAGGTGACCAAAGAGGCATGAGAGTGAACATTATTGATGATCATCTTACACTTACCATCAGGTGACCAAAGAGGCATGAGAGTGAATATTATTGATGATCATCTTACACTTATCATCAGGTGACCAAATAGGGTTGAGAGTGAACATTATTGATGATCATCTTACACTTACCATCAGGTGACAAAATAGGGATGAGAGTGAATATTATTGATGACCATCTTCCACTTACCATCAGGTGACCAAAGAGGCATGAGAGTGAATATTATTGATGACCATCTTACACTTACCATCAGGTGACCAAATAGGGTTGAGAGTGAACATTATTGATGATCATCTTACACTTACCACCAGGTGACCAAAGAGGCATGAGAGTGAATATTATTGATGACCATCTTACACTTACCATCAGGTGACCAAATAGGGTTGAGAGTGAACATTATTGATGATCATCTTACACTTACCATCAGGTGACCAAAGAGGCATGAGAGTGAATATTATTGATGATCATCTTACACTTACCATCAGGTGACCAAATAGGGTTGAGAGTGAACATTATTGATGATCATCTTACACTTACCATCAGGTGACAAAATAGGGATGAGAGTGAATATTATTGATGACCATCTTCCACTTACCATCAGGTGACCAAAGAGGCATGAGAGTGAATATTATTGATGACCATCTTACACTTACCATCAGGTGACCAAATAGGGTTGAGAGTGAACATTATTGATGATCATCTTACACTTACCACCAGGTGACCAAAGAGGCATGAGAGTGAACATTATTGATGATCATCTTACACTTACCACCAGGTGACCAAAGAGGCATGAGAGTGAATATTATTGATGACCATCTTACACTTACCATCAGGTGACCAAAGAGGCATGAGAGTGAACATTATTGATGATCATCTTACACTTACCATCAGGTGACCAAAGAGGCATGAGAGTGAATATTATTGATGATCATCTTACACTTACCATCAGGTGACCAAAGAGGCATGAGAGTGAATATTATCGATGATCATCTTACACTTACCATCAGGTGACCAAATAGGGTTGAGAGTGAATATTGTTGATGACCATCTTACACTTACCTTCGGGTGGCCAAAGAGGCATGAGAGTGAATATTATTGATGATCATCTTACACTTACCACCAGGCGGTCAAATGATGATGTGGTTCGCACTATCATATAATCATTTCCAGGCGAGTTCAACGACTACCAGCAGGAGGAGCTGCTGCAGTGGATAGCGCGCGAGGCTGGCAGTGGTGCGTTCGCCGGTTCGATGCCCGTGCTGGCGACGGTCATGCTATGCACCAGGAAGCCCGTGGTAGCGCACCCTCACTACGAGCACCAGGAGGCAAGGTAAATAATCTAACCGCTGGTTTGCTGCTGGTGAAAACCTTACCACCAGTACAGTAATAAAAATTATCTAAATATTTACTATCAATATTTCCTCATGAATACTAGGTACCGATAACAGGTATGATATATATGTTTGCAAACTTCATTCATGCTTTACTCCAAATACGAAGACGATGTGTTGCAGTGTACACTATCCTAATATAGATAGTGTCACTTACTGTCAGGTGAACACTGTCTGCTGATGGAGATCGTCTGGGTAGATACCAACATTACTGTATTCCGGTTTGAAGGGCGTTGTAGTTAATGGGGTAACTCTCGCATCTTGTGTCAAGGCCTCGAGCGCAATGTGGTGCAGTTGTGGTGGGCGTATCACTTACTATCGGGTGTAGTCCTGCTTGTCTCAAAAATGTCTAAAAGTATATCGCAGTGTATATATCCTAATTCAATCTGACTTGAATTAGAATTGCCTGTAACTGGTGCTCATGATGGTTCAGTATATAAGAGATAGTATGATGTGGAAAGTGTTGCAGTGTATATATCCTGTTGAAGCTTAACGAGGAAATGTTCTGCAGACAACGTGCGTACTCAATTTACAAAGTGTACGGGAAGTTCACCTCTGAGGAGCTGTACTACGAGCTGAGCAAGCTGAAGGCGACCTTCCTAATAGTGGAGGCGAAGTACTGCTACGGGAGGAGCAGGTAAGCTGTGCGGAGGAGGGAGGTCAGTGACCTCGACGTCGGCAGTATCATGATCATCATCATCTAGGCTTCTCTCAAAGATCCCCACCAGATCCTCAGTCCACCTTGTGGGAGGCTACGTCTACCAGCACGCTGGAGCCACTCGAAGACCTTACTGCCCCATTGACCGTAGGTTCGAAATAAAAAAAAAAAAAAATATTTTTTTTTATTACCTAAGTATTATCATAGCACCGGGTGTACGTATTCGGAAGTATGTATCGGTTCCTGAAACCTGGTATCGCGTCTGTATATATACCATATAAAATATGACAGCTCATATATGAGGTTAGTCTCGGTATCGGATCTTCCGTCGTGACGTCATCGCCACCCCGCATACAACGTTCATGTATACAACTATTCAAAACTCGACTCTATAGTATTGGTGATAAAGATCATATTCGCTTGAAGCGCCTTTCTATGTAGATTGTTCGCGTCGCGCCGCGGTACACTCGTCCATACAAAGCGCTTGTTTAAACGGACTCTATGCTGTAGGGGACACAGTTCAGATTTGTTCGATCGAACAAATGGAACTGTATTACCCGGCTAAATGCACGCGTCGCGACTGCGTCGTCATTAGATAGGAACGTTGCGACAGTACAATTTAGTCGTGTAATAATGCCGCTATTCGAGTCGGTATGTTAGTCCGTGTAACGCATCCGATCCGATCGCTGTGGGGGGATATTTGAGGGGAAGGCCTTATGTCCAGAATTCTTTCATGGTGTCTTCTCGATCCTCTTCTACCTTCTCTTCCTCTCCAGTCCAGCAATACATCAGTATATATATATATATATAGTGTATATATCTTGCAGCAAGGGCTGCTCGTTCAGGGAGATCTGGGAGGCGGAGGTGCCGTCGCCGTCCAACCAGCCGCTGCTCTGCCACACGCTGCTGACGGAGCCGGTGGAGCATTTCTACCCAGTGTTCAGGAACACCCTGTACGCCGTCTTCCGCGTACACGACTACAGCGTCAGGTTTTAGTTTTTTTTTTTTTAATTTCCTCATCGTCATCATCGTCGTCAAAGAGTATTGAGATTTGATATCTTAAATTGATGAGTAGTGATGCAGTGTATACATCCTAACCAGCGCCATATTGTCATAGACAGGCAATACTGTAGTCCAATTTGAAGGGCGCTGTAGCTGATAAAATTAATGAGGTAATAAGACTTTATATCTCAAAGGGATGAGCACAGTATTGCAGTGTATACATCCTAACTAGCAGCGGAATGGAAGGCAAGAATGAGGAAGAGAAACAACAATTAAAAAAAAGACTAGCAGCGTCATGATTGTTAAGTTACCATTGGATCTATCCTCATCGTCTCCTTTGTTATGTATATAAAAAAAAAAATTTCGTCTCCAGTGTATATATCCTAACTGAAGCCCCTTGCCACCACCAGCCACTAACTGTTACCGATGTTCCTATAGATACATGCCGCGTATCTTCGCCACCTGACAGTAAGCCCGCGCCGGCCCCGCAACACAGACTGAGCCACATATCCGCGCATCGTCTGTCCCTCTCTCTCTTTGCCATGTTGATAGAAAGAGACAGACCGATGCGTATCGACGCGCTAGCAACATGGCCGCGTCGCATGGCGGCGATTGGACATTTCCATCAAATCCGTACCGATAATAATTTTGCCGCCATTTTGTATTAATATTTAAAAAAAAAAAACATGAATACTTGTCTTTCTTGGAGCAATAACTGCGATATGTCCACTGCTGGGCAAAGATCCCGTATGTATTATTAATGTAGTAATTTATTATCTGTGGTATTAAAGCGTTAGATTATCCGTTATATGTACCGCGTCGCATTTATTGTCGTCTAGTATCTATACCTAGTATGTATACTTAGTATTTATGTGTTGTACAGCGGCTTTGCAGTCCGGTTTATAGGTACCTGGTTCGATTCTGGGGTTAAGTAAAATTTGTTTGGTGGTATTCCCGCAGACTTCACCACCGCGGTGGGATCACCATCAGCTGTGCGATGGGTTACCATCAAAGCGACAAAGTATATATCTTCTCTGCAATGAAAGCGTCAGTCGATAGACGCCCACTGCTGGGCATGGCTCCCAACTTGATACGCAGTCCGCGACATTTGTAACCGTGTGCTAACATCACAGACAAGTCTTATAATTATTGACAGTTGTATTCCCACTGCTGGGACTGCGAGTTCTCCCACAGAGCCTGGACTGTTTGCCCCCCAGCGCAGGTTGGTGGGATATATAGGAATTTTTATTACGGCATAAATTTATAGTTTTTTTTTTTTTTTTTTAATATGTACCTCTAGTAAGTGTGAGTTAGGTTAGGTTAGGTTATGAAAGGAAAAAGCGACAGCTATAATTGTATTTGAGTATGAGAGAGAGAGAGAGAGACGGAACGAGTTCGCATAGTGCCACCATCGTCTGTCTCTTTCGCTCGCAACGCGCCTACACAACTGATGGTAGTTCTGTTGCTGCAGACCGTCTAGGTAGGTACCGCCGCAGCGCGTGTTGCAGCCGACAGACAGTACTGTGATCCGGTTTGAAGGGCGCTATAGCTATTACTGGTGGTAGTGTCTCTGTTGCTGCAGACCGTCTAGGTAGGTACCGCCGCAGCGCGTGTTGCAGCCGACAGACAGTACTGTGCGGACATTGCTGTGATCCGGTTTGAAAGGCGCTGTGGCTATTACTGGTGCTAGTGTCTCTGTTGCTGCAGACAGTCTAGGTAGGTACCGCCGCAGCGCCTGTTGCAGCCGACAGACAGTACTGTGCGGACATTGCTGTGATCCGGTTTGAAAGGCGCTGTGGCTATTACTGGTGCTAGTGTCTCTGTTGCTGCAGACAGTCTAGGTAGGTACCGCCGCAGCGCCTGTTGCAGCCGACAGACAGTACTGTGCGGACATTGCTGTGATCCGGTTTGAAAGGCGCTGTGGCTATTACTGGTGCTAGTGTCTCTGTTGCTGCAGACAGTCTAGGTAGGTACCGCCGCAGCGCCTGTTGCAGCCGACAGACAGTACTGTGCGGACATTGCTGTGATCCGGTTTGAAAGGCGCTGTGGCTATTACTGGTGCTAGTGTCTCTGTTGCTGCAGACAGTCTAGGTAGGTACCACCGCAGCGCCTGTTGCAGCCGACAGACAGTACTGTGCGGACATTGCTGTGATCCGGTTTGAAGGGCGCTGTAGCTATTACTGGTGGTAGTGTCTCTGTTGCTGCAGACAGTCTAGGTAGGTACCGCCGCAGCGCCTGTTGCAGTAGACAAACAGTACTGTGTAAACATTACTGTGATCCGGTAAGTTGTCATGTTAGCGGATGTATGTACTGTATGCATTATGCGATTGTAAGTTTAGCAATAAAACCAATACGCTCAGTGTTTATTTTTATTTATACCCTCAAAAAAAAAAAAAACTAATTTGACCAAATTAAAAATTTATTCGTTAGTGTTCCGGTTTGAAGGGCGCCGCAGCTAGCATCACACATCTTACTGAGCCATAGTCAAGCTCTCCTACATGTGGTGGACCCTGCTGAATAACAGACGAGGCTCCGACAACCCACCAACCTGCACTGGGCTGCGGTGAGACTAAAGCCCAGCAGTGGGAGTTCAGCTGAGAAGTACTTGCAATGTACACAATCACAGTAACAAAAATGAAGATTTTTTTTTTTTTAAATTCAGAGTCAAGGGAGATGTTCACCTGATGGTGACACACCAGCCGATAAGTAGACAGTAATAAAGATGATATAAACTGCATCACACTGCTCGCTACCTTGAGACAAGGTGGTAGATTCATCAGTACTCACTAGCTACAGCACCCTTCAAACCAGAACAGTAACAGTAACCTAGGTCTCCGGCAACAGAGACTATACTTAAATCGAAGACCAGCTAACGGAGTATGGTATGTTGACAAGGATATGTGTCCGCCGATCACTGTAGCGATGAAATGGCTACAAGTGTTTCAACTACTCCTTACCCGAGCACAAATAATTCCTGCTCCAGGTTTACTCCGGCTCGATCAGCTCATATTTCTCAATGCATTCCACTAACCACCCGATCGGAAGGGCTTTGAAGTGCTTCATGTTGTACATAGGCTCATAAATATCTTTGAATATGATATAATGCGAACATATCTCCAACTTCCCACCCTTCCTGGCGTGGTATGGCACCAGTCTCTCCGCCTCCGGTATCAGCTCCGGATTGGGCACCCTTCTAAGCACAACACCACCGGCGTCCGTTATCAACTTGGTCAGCACAGTTTTGTTGAAGACTAAAGCCTTCGTCATTTCATACTTAGTGCTGAAGTTGTGCAAATAGAAGTGACAGCCGTTGAAGAGGCCCGGAAGCTGCCTGTACTTGTTGTATCTGGAGTTCCTCGGGCCGTTGTGTAGCTCGGTGCCGACGCCTACCACTTCGTAATCGTGGAACGGCTCCAATTTTTCTTTAGTACATTTCATCACCCAGCCTGACGTTAATATCCAAACGCCACTCACTATACCTTGGAGGATATCTAAGCTCGGTGTGCAGATTCTGTCATCACCGGTATCTACTATTAAATGGGTGATCTTTTTACTAAAGCCTGCCTCCGCGAAGACATTGCTATGATTCTTCACTAACACTCTTAATTTATTATTAACTGTACGTAATTGTGATACACTGTAGATCCTGATTTCATTAAAATCAAGATCCGACTTCATCTGAGATATGAGCAGCATGTTCGCTGTTTGCGTTTGTATAATGTTTTCAGCGGCGACCTCCAGAATTTTCTTTATTTCATCCGACGCAATCTGTATAGGTGTCTCACCTTTACTGTTCCTCACATGCAAATCGGCACCATGAGTCACTAACTCTTCAACTATTTGTTTATAATTGTACCGCACTGCTTCATGAAGGGCTGTCTCATTACCCGGACCGGGTACATTGATTAGGGCTTTGTGCTGAAGCAACAGTTTTACCAAATCCAGCCGTCCACTCTGAACAACCTCGTGTAGTGGTGTCCACCCTGCATTATCCTGAGTATTAGGATTAGCGCCCATAAGAAGCAACTCTTTAATTCTATTAATTACACCCAAACGGCAAGCCACCTGCAACGCGGTCTCGCCTTTGAAATTACGCTTATCTACTGTTTTGTTCGCTTTTGAGGTGCTTGCAACAGAAAGTACTGACGAGTTAAGATTGTCACTTCTAGTAATTCTTTTATCATCAGTGGGCAACTTACTTTTATTCTCATCAATGGCTTTAGATACAACAGATTTCTTACTACTTTTCTTTTTAGTCACCGGACTGTCGACTGTAGAAGATTGCAACGTTTGATTGAAATTCGTTCTGAACGGTGCAAATATTTTGTCTAATTCTTTAACGGAATCAACACAAGCTTCTAAACCTTCTTCTCTATACACTGGACTGTCTAATAAACGTGTATTACATGCGGGACATTTCTCAATAACTTCCAGGTGCTCCTCGCATATTAGATGAAAACAAGACTTCAAAGTAACCGGTTTTCTGCAAATTTCTGAACAAAAGGCGCAATTATATCCGTCTCTCACGGCGTCTAATGCTTTAAATAACGTGTTTATTTGTTCCGAAGTCATTTTCACTTTACATTTAACGTTACTTCTGTTTTAAACACAAACAAAATCAACACTTTGCTGCCGCTTTTTTCATTTGACAATGACAGCTTTTATCTCGAACTTCTTTTTTTATTTTACGGCTTTGCTACGGGATCTTTTAGCCAAAAAGTTATTTAATGTCAAATTTAATCGCGACAGCTTTTTAAATGTTAAAAATGTTTAATTTCAAATAGGAAAAAACTATTAGGCAGCTATTAACTTATATTATTAAACAATATATATATAGGTCTACCAGGATCTGATGGCAAAAAGGTAAAAAATAAATTGACGCTAGCAATACTGGGGAAATTGGAGTAAAACAATTTGATACTTTTTTTCTTTATAGCGGCTGATTCTGTGTGTGATACATGCAAATATAAAAATTTATCCAATGATCAAGGATAATTTTTGAAAATGTGGCGGTTGTGGGGTTCGAAATTTAGATGAAAACTCCATTTACTCTGTTCATGAGGCAGGCTATCAGAACTGGAAAATGGTTCTAAATACTGCACGTCCATAAAAATGTCGTCATGGGAAGAGGAAGACGAGGAAGACGCAATATTTATGATAAAACTTTCCTCATGCATCTCAATTAATCGATCTTATTCTATGAACTGATTTTCAATTTTTATTAAATGTTCACAAGATTTTCGCCATTCATCGATTTGAGAGAAAGTTTCTTCTGTTAAAAATTTTATATCACTTGCAGGTCTCTTGACCTTCCCGAGTCTTTTTGTTTCATTCCCCAGATTAATTATATGGGGTTTAACGTATAATGATATGGTGGGAGCCTCAAGACTTCGTGGCCGTGTGATTTTATGATAAAATCTCATCTATCTGATATTTAGGTTCAGACATGATTTTTCACTGCTTCATGTAATAACATTTACGCCAATTATTGTCGTAAAGGATATTGTTTGATTGAAGCCATTCTTTTATAACAGCAATACGGTCGGGTTGTGTAGATGGTTTGTTTAATTGTACAGAATGGTACTTGTTATTGTCCATGACAATTAGAGAAGGTTTTGTAAGGTTTGGAATCAACTTCTTCGTAACCCATTTTTAAAGTTATCTTTATTTATATCAAGGTGGTAGTGAGCAGTTGTACTCTTCGACCTATAACATAATATTTGACATAACAATTCTTCTTATACTAGTGTTAGAAACCCCCTGAAATAAATCAAAGTTGAATATACATAATATAAAACACACAAAAAATGCAATAAACCAAAGTATCAAGATCTGTCATTCCTACTAACCATTCAACGCTTGCACATGCCTCAATATCGATGTTTGTGTTTGTTCTGCACCTTGTTCATCAAGTATTCCTTGATAAACATTGAAAACAATATATCCTGCTTGCGATTGAAGATGTTTCTTCGACATTTTCACCAATTTTTAAAGGTAATTTGAATCCAAACCAAAAACAATTCTACGAAATTTCAGTTGACAGATGACATTTTTTTTGTTGCCATATGAAAATCGCTATTTTAAAACTTTTTTTTGCCATCATATCCTGATAGATCTATAGCAAAGATAATACTGATTGATCGATACTACTACACAAGGAATATAAAAATATAATAAAAGAATAATAATATAATCCTATGAAATCGGTAAAATTTAATTCATTTGCGTAAATAAAAATAGCCATAATATTAAAATAAATATATGAAGATATGAAAATCTAAAAGTAGCTCGCTGGCCTAATGGTTAGAGCGAGCGGCTTTCGTTCCGAAGGTTGCAGGTTCGAATCTCGGCATGTACCGATGACTTAGTATTTAGGTTATGTACATTTTTGAACTTTAGTTACAACAGCGAGATACAAACGGTGAAGGGAAACATCGTGAGGAAACCCGCACACTGAAATCATCTTTGTGTGTGTGTGTGTGGTGGCCCTAATAAATTAGCAACAGGCTCGCCTCCTGTTACATGGGACCTAATCTGACCACATCTGGCGAAAAGTGGGTGTTTATTCACCACTGCCTACCCCTAAAAGGCGTGATAATATAAAAAAAAATTAATATAGTTATCAACTGATAGATGTTTTTGTTGTTTTATTTTTTAGTACAAATGTCAAACATGTCAAGTTACTAAATATTTTTTTTTTTAATTAAATAAAAGTCAATACATTTTCACAATTATCATTTATTTCTAAACCATTATCTACTTAATATACAGAGGACTAGAGTAATAACACACAACAAATAAGTTGGACCGGACCTAAAACTAGAACCCGGACTGAGATCCGAGGTTTGACAGGTGTCATTCTTGACATCCGTCAAGCTGCGCTCGAAGCTAAGGGGTATCCGGTCATAAGGATACATCTTGAGCATGCTGTCTGAGACTAAGCTTCGTGTGTTATTATGAAACAGAACATCCATTTGGTGATTGAACGGGCCGTACATCGAGAACATGGCGCTGTGAAATGGCTGATGTTTGCCAAACAATTGGTCGAGCTTTGTGAACACGTTAACGATCTCCTGCCGTCGCATTTTCGTGTTTTTATTCGATATGAACACGTGGCCGACATTCGACCAGCTGATGAAACAGTATTTCATATTCTCGTCGGGGCACAGCGGCGTCAATTCGACCACTTGTTGCGCCCACGGCTCGTGGATAATATTCGCTGGAACAGAAGGAAATTACAAAAGTCATTCTCTGTCAGCGACAGAAAAAATGGTCGCGGGCTATAAATGATTAATTTTTTATTCTTTCATAAAATTATAACCAATTCCTTCAGTAATTTTAGTATATAAACCGATATTACTATTTTACGGTTTAGACGGTGTTTACTGTCTTATCTGGTTTACAACAAATAAAAGACAACACCCGATAAACTTTCTTACTATCATCATCTCACTAATATTTTTTTTTTATATAATCACGCCTTTTTCCCATTAGGGGTAGACAGAGATGAATAAACACCCACTTTTCGCCATTAAGCCAGCGAGCTCTAAGCATCAGGCCAGCGAGCTCTAACCATCAGGCCAGCGAGCTCTAACCATTAGGCCGGCGAGCTCTAACCATCAGGCCAGCGAGCTCTAACCATTAGGCCGGCGAGCCCTAAGCATCAGGCCAGCGAGCTCTAACCATTAGGCCAGCGAGCTCTAACCATTAGGCCGGCGAGCTCTAACCATCAGGCCAGCGAGCTCTAACCATTAGGCCGGCGAGCTCTAACCATTAGGCCGGCGAGCTCTAACCATCAGGCCAGCGAGCTCTAACCATTAGGCCGGCGAGCCCTAAGCATCAGGCCAGCAAGCTCTAACCATTCGGCCCGCGAGCTCTAACCATTAGGCCGGCGAGCTCTAACCATCAGGCCAGCGAGCTCTAACCATTAGGCCGGCGAGCCCTAAGCATCAGGCCAGCAAGCTCTAACCATTCGGCCCGCGAGCTCTAACCATTAGGCCGGCGAGCTCTAACCATCAGGCCAGCGAGCTCTAACCATTAGGCCGGCGAGCCCTAAGCATCAGGCCAGCAAGCTCTAACCATTCGGCCCGCGAGCTCTAACCATTAAGCCAGCGAGCTATAACCATTAGGCCGGCGAGCCCTAAGCATCAGGCCAGCAAGCTCTAACCATTCGGCCCGCGAGCTCTAACCATTAGGCCGGCGAGCTCTAACCATCAGGCCAGCGAGCTCTAACCATTAGGCCGGCGAGCCCTAAGCATCAGGCCAGCAAGCTCTAACCATTCGGCCCGCGAGCTCTAACCATCAGGCCGGCGAGCTCTAACCATTAGGCCGGCGAGCCCTAAGCATCAGGCCAGCAAGCTCTAACCATTCGGCCCGCGAGCTCTAACCATTAGGCCGGCGAGCTCTAACCATCAGGCCAGCGAGCTCTAACCATTAGGCCGGCGAGCCCTAAGCATCAGGCCAGCAAGCTCTAACCATTCGGCCCGCGAGCTCTAACCATCAGGCCAGCGAGCTCTAACCATTAGGCCGGCGAGCCCTAAGCATCAGGCCAGCAAGCTCTAACCATTCGGCCCGCGAGCTCTAACCATTAGGCCGGCGAGCTCTAACCATCAGGCCAGCGAGCTCTAACCATTAGGCCGGCGAGCCCTAAGCATCAGGCCAGCAAGCTCTAACCATTCGGCCCGCGAGCTCTAACCATTAGGCCGGCGAGCTCTAACCATCAGGCCAGCGAGCTCTAACCATTAGGCCGGCGAGCCCTAAGCATCAGGCCAGCAAGCTCTAACCATTCGGCCCGCGAGCTCTAACCATTAAGCCAGCGAGCTATAACCATTACGCCAGCGAGCTGTAACCATTAGGCCAGCGAGCTCTAACCATTGGGCCAGCGAGCTCTAACCATTGGGCCAGCGAGCTCTAACCATTACGCCAGCGAGCTCTACTCATTCGGGCAGCGATCTCTAACCATTGGGCCAGCAAGCTCTAACCATTAGGCCAGCGCGCTCTAACCATAAGGGCAGCGAGCTCTAACCATTGGGCCAGCGAGCTCTAACCATAAGGGCAGCGAGCTCTAACCATTGGGCCAGCGAGCTCTAACCATTAAGCCAGCGAGCTCTTACCATTGGGCCAGCGAGCTCTAACCATTAAGTCAGCGAGCTCTAACCATCAGGCCAGCGAGCTCTAACCATTGGGCCAGCGAGCTCTAACCATAAGGGCAGCGAGCTCTAACCATTAGGCCAGCAAGCTCTAACCATTAGGGCAGCGAGCTCTAACCATTGGGCCAGCGAGCTCTAACCATTGGGCCAGCAAGCTCTAACCATTACGCCAGCGAGCTCTAATCATTCGGGCAGCGAGCTCTAACCATTGGGCCGGCAAGCTCTAACCATTCGGCCCGCGAGCTCTAACCATTAAGCCAGCGAGCTGTAACCATTAGGCCAGCGAGCTCTAACCATTGGGCCAGCAAGCTCTAACCATTCGGCCCGCGAGCTCTAACCATTAAGCCAGCGAGCTGTAACCATTAGGCCAGCGAGCTCTAACCATTGGGCCAGCGAGCTCTAACCATTGGGCCAGCAAGCTCTAACCATTACGCCAGCGAGCTCTAATCATTCGGGCAGCGAGCTCTAGCCATTGGGCCAGCAAGCTCTAACCATTCGGCCCGCGAGCTCTAACCATTGGGCCAGCGAGCTCTAACCATTGGGCCAGCGAGCTCTAACCATTACGCCAGCGAGCACTAACCATTAGGCCAGCGAGCTATAACCATTACGCCAGCGAGCACTAACCATTGGGCCAGCGGGCTCTAACCATAAGGGCAGCGAGCTCTAACCATTGAGCCAGCGAGCTCTAACCATTAAGTCAGCGAGCTCTAACCATTGGGTCAACGAGCTCTAACCATTAAGTCAGCGAGCTCTAACCATCAGGCCAACGAGCTCTAACCATTGGGCCAGCGAGCTCTAACCATTAAGCCAGCGAGCTATAACCATTACGCCAGCGAGCTCTAACCATTAGGCCGGCGAGCTCTAAGCATCAAGCCAGCGAGCTCTAACCATTGGGCCAGCGAGCTCTAAGCATCAGGCCAGCGAGCTCTAAGCATCAGGCCAGCGAGCTCTAACCATTAGGCCGGCGAGCTCTAAGCATCAGGCCAGCGAGCTCTAACCATTAGGCCGGCGAGCTCTAAGCATCAGGCCAGCGAGCTCTAACCATTAGGCTGGCGAGCTCTAAGCATTAGGCCAGCGAGCTCTAACCATTAGGCCGGCGAGCTCTAAGCATCAGGCCAGCGAGCTCTAACCATTAGGCCGGCGAGCTCTAAGCATCAGGCCAGCGAGCTCTAACCATTAGGCCGGCGAGCTCTAAGCATCAGGCCAGCGAGCTCTAACCATTAGGCCGGCGAGCTCTAAGCATCAGGCCAGCGAGCTCTAACCATTAGGCCGGCGAGCTCTAAGCATCAGGCCAGCGAGCTCTAACCATTAGGCCAGCGAGCTCTAACCATTAGGCCGGCGAGCTCTAAGCATCAGGCCAGCGAGCTCTAACCATTAGGCCGGCGAGCTCTAAGCATCAGGCCAGCGAGCTCTAACCATTAGGCCGGCGAGCTCTAAGCATCAGGCCAGCGAGCTCTAACCATTAGGCCGGCGAGCTCTAAGCATCAGGCCAGCGAGCTCTAACCATTAGGCCGGCGAGCTCTAAGCATCAGGCCAGCGAGCTCTAACCATTAGGCCAGCGAGCTCTAACCATTAGGCCGGCGAGCTCTAAGCATCAGGCCAGCGAGCTCTAACCATTAGGCCGGCGAGCTCTAAGCATCAGGCCTGCGAGCTCTAACCATTAGGCCGGCGAGCTCTAAGCATCAGGCCAGCGAGCTCTAACCATTAGGCCGGCGAGCTCTAACCATTGGGCCAGCAAGCTCTAACCATTAAGTCAGCGAGCTCTAAGCATCAGGCCAGCGAGCTCTAACCATTAGGCCGGCGAGCTCTAAGCATCAGGCCAGCGAGCTCTAACCATTAGGCCGGCGAGCTCTAAGCATCAGGCCAGCGAGCTCTAACCATTAGGCCGGCGAGCTCTAACCATTGGGCCAGCAAGCTCTAACCATTAAGTCAGCGAGCTCTAAGCATCAGGCCAGCGAGCTCTAACCATTAGGCCAGCGAGCTCTAACCATCAGGCCAGCGAGCAAATATATTAATTAAAAATAACTATTTTACCAAAGTATACTGATGGTAGGTCTCTGTTGCTTTACACTGTATAGGTAGGCAACACTGCAGCTCATATTTCCGCCACCAAACAGTAGTGTGCAAACATTACCGTGTTCCAGATAGAAGACAGTAGTTGCTAGTGAATTTACGGAGGTAAGAAGCCCCAATATATGATGTCTTAAAGCGACGAGCGTAATGTGGTGCTGAGTAACGTCCTAACTAGCGCCGCGTTGCTATGTGATATCAGGTGGACTTCCCGCTCTTTTCGTGGCTTCATTGTATAAAAAAAAAATACCAACCTTTATATTTATTGTATGTGTTCAAGCTTAAGAATGCGACATCGCTCTTCCCTTCGAGCAACATGCGCAGTGCCTTCAGCTCTCCGCTCATTTTGTCATTGATACAATTCCTCGTCAGTCTGTCCACAATGGCCGCCGTGGTGTTGTGTGCTTCGATACCCGGCGCGCATATTTCGCTGAAGTAGCTCACGAAGCGTTCGCAAGGTACGTTCAGCTTCGCGGCGAAGTAACGCGCGACGGAATGCCACGCGGCGCCGTCGAAGCGCGGGAACGCGGCGCGCTTCCCGCGCAGGTCGGCCATCTTGTTCAGCGCGGAGCCCTGCTTCACGTAAGCCACCACCGTGTTGGTTTTCTCAACTATAGGCGTTGCTTCGTGTAAGACTGCAGTTAATGAGTAATCTCTGAAATAGAAACAGATATTTTTTTTTTTTTTTAAATAATATTACAAAATCATTCAAGTATAATGTTTCGTTATGCCTAAGTTCCTCGTTCTCTTCTTTTATCCGTCTATTCTTTCTTACCGGAACTTATCTTTATGCTCTTTTTTTCTATGACACTCCATTCTATTTCTTCTTTTATATCTCTCCTGGTAGTGTCTCTGTTGCTGCAGACCGTCTAGGTAGGTACCGCCGCAGCGCGTGTTGCAGCCGACAGACAGTACTGTGCGGACATTACTGTGATCCGGTTTGAAGGGCGTTGTAGCTATTACTGGTGGTAGTGTCTCTGTTGCTGCAGACCGTCTAGGTAGGTACCGCCGCAGCGCGTGTTGCAGCCGACAGACAGTACTGTGCGGACATTACTGTGATCCGGTTTGAAGGGCGTTGTAGCTATTACTGGTGGTAGTGTCTCTGTTGCTGCAGACCGTCTAGGTAGGTACCGCCGCAGCGCGTGTTGCAGCCGACAGACAGTACTGTGCGGACATTACTGTGATCCGGTTTGAAGGGCGTTGTAGCTATTACTGCTGGTAGTGTCTCTGTTGCTGCACACCGTCTAGGTAGGTACCGCCGCAGCGCCTGTTGCAGCCATTAACCTTACTGTGCAGACATTATCGTGATCCGGTTTGAAGGACCCATAGCTATTACTAGTGGTGGAGTCTCTGTTGCTGCAGACCTTCTACAAACAGTACTGTGATCCGGTTTGAAGGGCGTTACAGTTAGTAATTACTGTGGTAACAAAACAACGTTATATGTCTTATAGCGATGAGCGCAATGTAGTGTATATCATCCTAACTAGCGCCGCGTATCACTTACCATCAGGTGATGGTACTTATAATAAATTGAAATGGATACAGACCTCATTCCCATCACTAGGGAGTCGCTGTCGACGATCACGACGTCGCTGTGTCCGTCCCTCACGCTGGCCATGCACTCCCTGGTGGTGGACCTGGTGGTGCACTGCAGAGGTGGTGTTATCCCGTACACCGCGCCCGCCTCGCTGAGCCACTCGCATTTGTTCTTCTCCAGCAGCGACCTCGTGCAGATCGTTACATGCCTGCGCAGGTGGGGACGAATGTACCTGACAATGGAACGAGGCTCCGGCTCCCACGCGTGGTGGTGGGAAATCGCCCAAACCCCCCCCCCCCCCCCCCGATCTTTAAGGAAGTTCCACGTCCAGCGCTGGACGTGGATGGGCTGATGGTGATGATGAACTCTTCAAACGGAGCACAGATATATCCGTCGGCTCCTGCCACTTACCATCAGTGGATCCTCAATTTCTTTTTTTTTTTTTTGTTCGGTCAGGGCCTTCTTTCATTTATACACATTCACCATCAGTACATATCTTATATCTAGATTCCTCACTCTCATCTTTCGTTGTTACCTTGGAGGGTCGCAGCCGCTCTGGCTGTAGGCTTCCCTGAACCCTCGCGCCGCGGCCAGGTAGTCCAGGGGCGCGCGCGGTGGGTACAGCGCCTTCGGTGCCTCGCGCAGCTCCAGCAGCGACGCGAGCGCGCCGCGCCAGTGCTGGTCGACCGCTGCAGCGCTGCCGGATATCGAGCCCGCCAAAGCGCTCACTGCTGCAGCAGCTTTCCTTTAGTTTCCGATGTAATCCATTATTGTTTGATTTACTGGAGTGAGGAGTGAGGCGTGAAGAGTGAGAGGTGAGAGGTGAGAAGTGAGGAGTGAGGGGTGAGGAGTGAGGAGTGAGAGGTGAGAGGTGAGAAGTGAGGAGTGAGGCGTGAGGAGTGAGAGGTGAGAGGTGAGAAGTGAGGAGTGAGGGGTGAGGAGTGAGGAGTGAGAGGTGAGAGGTGAGAGGTGAGAAGTGAGGAGTGAGGCGTGAGGAGTAAGAGGTGAGAGGTGAGAAGTGAGGAGTGAGGGGTGAGGAGTGAGGAGTGAGAGGTGAGAGGTGAGAAGTGAGGAGTGAGGCGTGAGGAGTGAGAGGTGAGAGGTGAGAAGTGAGGAGTGAGGCGTGAAGAGTGAGAGGTGAGAGGTGAGAAGTGAGGAGTGAGGGGTGAGGAGTGAGGAGTGAGGAGTGAGAGGTGAGAGGTGAGAAGTGAGGAGTGAGGCGTGAGGAGTGAGAGGTGAGAGGTGAGAAGTGAGGAGTGAGGGGTGAGGAGTGAGGAGTGAGGAGTGAGGAGTGAGGAGTGAGGAGTGAGGAGTGAGGAGTGAGGAGTGAGGGGTGAGGGGTGATGGGCGAGTAGTGAGGAGTGAGGAGTGAGGAGTGAGGAGTGAGGAGTGAGGAGTGAGGGGTGAGGGGTGATGGGTGAGGGGGTGTGGGGTGAGGGGTGAGGGGTGAGGGGTGAGGGGTGAGGAGTGAGTAGTGAGGAGTGAGGAGTGAGGAGTGAGGAGTGAGGAGTGAGGAGTGAGGAGTGAGGAGTGAGGTGTGAGGAGTGAGGAGTGAGGAGTGAGGAGTGAGGAGTGAGGAGTGAGGAGTGAGGAGTGAGGAGTGAGGAGTGAGGAGTGAGGAGTGAGGAGTGAGGAGTGAGGAGTGAGGAGTGAGGAGTCCAGCTCAACACCTCACAGGATCTAAGCCAAGCTCACCAGCTCGTGGTGCAGCCTTATCAACAGACGAGGCTCTGACTCCCACCGACTCGCATTACGCCAGCGTAGTGACCCAGAGCAGTGGACGTCTCTCTGACTGTACTATACTCTGGCTACTGTATTCCGGTTTGAAGGGCGCTGTAGCTAGTGTAATTGCTGGAGTAATGAGATTGAACATCCATTGCCTCGTGCAGTGTATACCATCCTAACTAGCATTACGTTGTTACGGGTGGGCGTATCACTTACCACCAGCTCAACGTCCGGCTCGTCTCGATTCTATAATAAGAGAAATGATGTCGATGGGTGAGAAGAGTGTAGAATGATAAAGAAAAAGATGGATGGAGTGGTAATGGACGAGGAATGGTGCTGACACTTCTTAACATATATACTGGAAGAAGATACCAGGTAAAAAGAAGGAGAGAGAAGACTTGCTTTAGGTCAGTAGTTTAAGTGTTAGATGAGGCTGTTACCTTTTGGCTACAATGACTGGCCAGGGGCGGTTCAGCCAAACACACGGCGCCGTGTTGTTGGCCATCGTCTGCCAGCTGCCGTCGCGGCAGAGGAACGCCAAGTGTCCCGTGCTCATGTGCGAGATGGCTTCCGGTACGTTCAGCTGAAACGGAGTGTTATGTTCATGGCGGTACTCTCTGAAGGTCTCGAGGGATCAGGTTCGATTTTCAGTGTTTTTTTTTTTTCTACGAAACGAATCAGACGAGCGCGACGTTACCATGAGACATAAGATACTAAGTCTCGTTACCCAAGTAACTTCATTAGCTATAACATCCTTCAAACCGGATCACAGTACTGTTTGTCGTCTGCAATAGGCGCTGCGGTGCTACCTAGACGGTCTGTAGCAACAGAGACACTACCACCAGACAAACGTAAAGAGATCTATGTCGAACTGCCGTACCTTGAAGTAGGCGATGACGTCATCGAGCTCGGACCACATGACGTCACCAGCGCCCTCCGCCAGGCACGTCAGCGCGCCTCCATCACCCCAGTAGCGGTCCGACTTGGAGCACGACGACCTGCACGTGGCGCACAGCGACGGATACTTCCTCTCTATAGAATATTACATATATATATATATCTCCAACATGATGATGATGATGATGATGAGGAAATAAGAGACCCTATTGAGCTGTAAGAAACTTAGATGGTGACTTTATCCTCTTCATCAGCACCACTCTTGACCCTGGTCATCACTTCAGGTGCTAGTGTCTTCACGACGCTTCACCACTCTTGTCTAATGGCCGCCATCATATAATACGATGATGAGCCCCGTTTTCATCTGATCATTCCACCTCACAGGTTCCTGACCTGGTACCCTCAACCTTTCCCTGGTCCAAGAGACGCTCAAGCTACCTACCTTCGGCATGACCAAAAAAAGGCAAAGGTACGAGGCTGTACCAAAAAATTACAAAAGCTTTTTGATGCTGTTCTCTGTAGGACTGACGCGTATTTATTATAACATATATAAATCACAAGTATTCGAATATAACAGATAACAGTTGTTTTCGCAATATATACCTGTTAAAAAATATCATTTATAATTCACTATACTCAAATTATTCAATCACTATCAACAATCAATATCATCAGTACTCGATAACAGCCGGTCAATAACATAGCTCGAAATAACAGGACTATTCTTGTCTCTGTCTTTCGTATAATATTGTCATAAGCTAAAACGAGACGCACCTAGTATTTATTTGAAATAAACCCAATATATAGTAAAGCCTTTCATAAAAAGAAATCCTCTTAAAAAAGCGAATTTTTAATTTGTTCGTGTTATCTGTTATTTCGTTGATGAATCTATCTCGCTCACTCCCATTGTATATACTGTTACTAAAACGAGACGCGCCTAGTATTATAACCCGAAAAATATAAAATTAAAAAAAATAACAGCTGTTATTTAATACCAGTAATTGTTACCTGTTATTATTGCGTAACAGTAACAGTAATAACAGATATTATGTTTGTACTGCTTTAACCCACGTCTAGTATAGACAACGTACGGGATTCAGTCCATGATACTCCGATCTTTCTCCTCCAGCATCACACCCTCAGAGCCTCCAGCATCACACCCTCAGAGCCTCCAGCATCACACCCTCAGAGCCTCCAGCATCACACCCTCAGAGCCTCCAGCATCACACCCTCAGAGCCTCCAGCATCACACTCTCAGAGCCTCCAGCATCACACCCTCGGAAACTCCATCATCACACCCTCAGAGCCTCCAGCATCACACCCTCAGAGCCTCCAGCATCACACCCTCAGAACCTCCAGCGTCACACCCTCAGAGCCTCCAGCGTCACACCCACAGAACCTCCAGCATCACACCTTCAGATCCTCCTGCATCACACCCTCAGAGCCTCCAGCATCACACCCTCAGAGCCTCCAGCATCACACCCTCAGAGCCTCCAGCATCACACTCTCAGGGCCTCCATCATCACACCCTCAGAGCCTCCAGTATCACACCCTCAGAGCCTCCAGCATCACACCCTCAGAGTCTCCAGCATCACACCCTCAGAGCCTCCAGCATCACAATCTCAGAGCCTCCAGCATCACACCCTCAGAGCCTCCAGCATCACACCCTCAGAGGATCCAGCAGCACACGCTCAAAGCCTCCAGCAGCACACCCTCAGAGCCTCCAGCATTACACCCTCAGAACCTCCAGCATCACACCCTCAGATCCTCCAGCATCACACCCTCAAAGTCTCCAGCATCACACCCTCAGAGCCTCCAGCATCACACCCTCAGAGCCTCCAGCGTCACACCCTCAGAGCCTCCAGCGTCACACCCACAGAACCTCCAGCATCACACCTTCAGATCCTCCTGCATCACACCCTCAGAGCCTCCAGCATCACACCCTCAGAGCCTCCAGCATCACACCCTCAGAGCCTCCAGCATCACACTCTCAGGGCCTCCATCATCACACCCTCAGAGCCTCCAGTATCACACCCTCAGAGCCTCCAGCATCACACCCTCAGAGTCTCCAGCATCACACCCTCAGAGCCTCCAGCATCACAATCTCAGAGCCTCCAGCATCACACCCTCAGAGCCTCCAGCATCACACCCTCAGAGGATCCAGCAGCACACGCTCAAAGCCTCCAGCAGCACACCCTCAGAGCCTCCAGCATTACACCCTCAGAACCTCCAGCATCACACCCTCAGATCCTCCAGCATCACACCCTCAAAGTCTCCAGCATCACACCCTCAGAGCCTCCAGCATCACACCCTCAGAGCGTCTACCCTGACCGACTTGACCTTTATACTATTGTCACATTTCACCCTATGAGAAGTCGTTGTGTATATACTTCAATGATTCCTACCCTTAAGTTTTAGAAAATTATAAAGGGGTTGTTTTGATTTATGAAAAGCGTATGGATGGATGGATGGAGCATGGTAGTGAAGTTTTACTGGTGGTAGGTCTCTTGAAGGAGACCGTCTGATGGGTATCACTGCAGCACGGCACTACTACGTTCCGGTTTGAAAGGCGCTGTTGATAGTGTCATTAATAAAGTAACGAAACTGAACTTGATGAGCGGGACGGTCGATGGTAAGATATACACCTGCCCATAACAACTTTGCTCTAGTTCGCACGGTGTATACTTCACCACATTGCGCTCGACGCCTTAGTCGTAAGATATTGTCTCGTCATCCTCATTGGTTACTCCAGCTCCAGCGCCATTCAAACCGGATCACAGTATACATTACTGTTTATCAGTTGCAATAGGCATTGCTACATCTACCTAGACAGTCTCTCCTTTTCTTCCTCGTCGGGAAATCCTTCTGCAGTGGGGGCACTAGAAGGGTTATGCCCCCCATAGCAAGTTAGGATGGTATACACTGTTGTGAGACATAAGATGTTGAGTCTCGTTACCAAAGTAATTTTACTAGCTACAGCGCCCTTCAAACCGGAGCACAGTAATATTTGCACAGTACTGTCTGTCGGCTGCAACAGGCGCTGCGGCGGTACCTACCTAGACGGTCTGCAGCAACAGAGACACTACCACCAGTAATAGCTATTGGTCCTTCAAACCGGATCACAGTAACGTCCGCACAGTACTGTCTGTCGGCTGCAACAGGCGCTGCGGCGGTACCTACCTAGACGGTCTGCAGCAACAGAGACACTACCACCAGTAATAGCTATTGGTCCTTCAAACCGGATCACGGTAACGTCCGCACAGTACTGTCTGTCGGCTGCAACACGCGCTGCGGCGGTACCTACCTAGACGGTCTGCAGCAACAGAGACACTACCACCAGTAATAGCTATTGGTCCTTCAAACCGGATCACAGTAACGTCCGCACAGTACTGTCTGTCGGCTGCAACAGGCGCTGCGGCGGTACCTACCTAGACGGTCTGCAGCAACAGAGACACTACCACCAGTAATAGCTATTGGTCCTTCAAACCGGATCACAGTAACGTCCGCACAGTACTGTCTGTCGGCTGCAACAGGCGCTGCGGCGGTACCTACCTAGACGGTCTGCAGCAACAGAGACACTACCACCAGTAATAGCTATTGGTCCTTCAAACCGGATCACGGTAACGTCCGCACAGTACTGTCTGTCGGCTGCAACACGCGCTGCGGCGGTACCTAACTAGACGGTCTGCAGCAACAGAGACACTACCACCAGTAATAGCTCTAGCGCCCTTCAAACCGGATCACAGTAACGTCCGCACAGTACTGTCTGTCGGCTGCAACAGGCGCTGCGGCGGTACCTACCTAGACGGTCTGCAGCAACAGAGACACTACCACCAGTAATAGCTATTGGTCCTTCAAACCGGATCACAGTAACGTCCGCACAGTACTGTCTGTCGGCTGCAACAGGCGCTGCGGCGGTACCTACCTAGACGGTCTGCAGCAACAGAGACACTACCACCAGTAATAGCTATTGGTCCTTCAAACCGGATCACGGTAACGTCCGCACAGTACTGTCTGTCGGCTGCAACACGCGCTGCGGCGGTACCTACCTAGACGGTCTGCAGCAACAGAGACACTACCACCAGTAATAGCTATTGGTCCTTCAAACCGGATCACGGTAACGTCCGCACAGTACTGTCTGTCGGCTGCAACAGGCGCTGCGGCGGTACCTACCTAGACGGTCTGCAGCAACAGAGACACTACCACCAGTAATAGCTATTGGTCCTTCAAACCGGATCACAGTAACGTCCGCACAGTACTGTCTGTCGGCTGCAACAGGCGCTGCGGCGGTACCTACCTAGACGGTCTGCAGCAACAGAGACACTACCACCAGTAATAGCTATTGGTCCTTCAAACCGGATCACGGTAACGTCCGCACAGTACTGTCTGTCGGCTGCAACACGCGCTGCGGCGGTACCTAACTAGACGGTCTGCAGCAACAGAGACACTACCACCAGTAATAGCTCTAGCGCCCTTCAAACCGGATCACAGTAACGTCCGCACAGTACTGTCTGTCGGCTGCAACAGGCGCTGCGGCGGTACCTACCTAGACGGTCTGCAGCAACAGAGACACTACCACCAGTAATAGCTATTGGTCCTTCAAACCGGATCACAGTAACGTCCGCACAGTACTGTCTGTCGGCTGCAACAGGCGCTGCGGCGGTACCTACCTAGACGGTCTGCAGCAACAGAGACACTACCACCAGTAATAGCTATTGGTCCTTCAAACCGGATCACGGTAACGTCCGCACAGTACTGTCTGTCGGCTGCAACACGCGCTGCGGCGGTACCTAACTAGACGGTCTGCAGCAACAGAGACACTACCACCAGTAATAGCTCTAGCGCCCTTCAAACCGGATCACAGTAACGTCCGCACAGTACTGTCTGTCGGCTGCAACACGCGCTGCGGCGGTACCTACCTAGACGGTCTGCAGCAACAGAGACACTACCACCAGTAATAGCTATTGGTCCTTCAAACCGGATCACGGTAACGTCCGCACAGTACTGTCTGTCGGCTGCAACACGCGCTGCGGCGGTACCTACCTAGACGGTCTGCAGCAACAGAGACACTACCACCAGTAATAGCTATTGGTCCTTCAAACCGGATCACGGTAACGTCCGCACAGTACTGTCTGTCGGCTGCAACAGGCGCTGCGGCGGTACCTACCTAGACGGTCTGCAGCAACAGAGACACTACCACCAGTTTGAAACAGGCCTATGTCCAGCAGTGGACGTCTATCAGCTGATCATGGTGATGATGAGGATGTTATCAATTAATATTAGGGGGACCGGAAAGTAATGTCGTTTCTGCGCATGCCAATACTTGATTGTCATTTGTCAGCTCATTGTTTTGTTCAGAGGCGTACCAAAGACATTGTGAGGTTATAGTGATTTCTTTACTTATAGACAATTGAATTACAATTTTTTTTTGTAATTTTGGGTAAAATGGCCAGCCAAATACCAGAAGAGGTACACATCCGGCATTGCATGCTCTTTGAGTTTCGCAAGGGAAATAACGCAACAGTTGCTACCAAAAACATTTGCGATGTTTATCCAAATGCACTGGACATTCGTAAATGATGTGCCAAAGGTGGTTTTCCAAGTTCAAATCGGGTAATTTTGATCTTTCCGACTCGTATCGATCAGGAAGACCATCAGCGTTAGACAACGACGTGTTAAGGGCGGAAGTGGAAGCAAATCCGTGTCAGACGATCGAGGAATTGTCAAACAGTCTCAACAAACCTTGGTCGACCATCCACCATCCAAGAACATTTGAAGCAGATTGGAAAAGTAAGCAGAGCAGGTGTTTGGGTCCCGCATAATCTGTCCGAACAGAATAAGGCTAACCGATCAATCACATGCAACTTATTGCTTCAACGACACAACACAGAAGCGTTTTTTGATCGCTTGATCACAGGAGATGAGAAATGGGTCCTGTATGATAACCCAAAACGCAAAAGGCAGTGGCTCTCTCCAAATGAAATCCCTCGGAGTACTGCTAAGCCAGGTTTACACCCCAAAAAAGCGCTTTTGTGTGTTTGGTGGAGTATTCGCGGCATTGTTCATTTTGAATTACTGAAACCTGGAGAAACTGTTACTGCAGACCTCTACAGCGAACAATTGCAGCGAGTCAATCAATCTTTAATTGAAAAGTGGCCAGCGATTGTCAACCGAAAAGGCGTCATTCTCCAACATGACAATGCAAGACCGCACTGCGCAAGGCGAACTCTAGAAAAAATTAATGAATTGGGGTGGGAGGTGCTGCCTCATCCACCATATTCGCCCGATGTTGCACCATCGGATTTCCACTTATTCCGAGCGCTGCAACACTTTTTAAGTGGCAAAACATTTGCAAATTTGGATGATATCCAAAATGCCATCTCTAGATATTTTGCCGAAAAACCAATTAATTTTTATCGATCAGGGATTGAAAATTTACTCACTAGATGGCAAAAGGTTATTGACAATGATGGGGAATACATCATTGATTAAAAATAAAGACTCGTT